>CAMTDV010000001.1:44002260-44744760 GCA_947069175.1 Scalesia atractyloides | reverse complement strand
ACGGTATTAGAGGGAATTCTTACCATAAATTTGGGGTTGAAAGTGTTGGAGGGAACGACGGTGGAGAAATTAGAGTCTGCATAACCAAGGTAAGAATGAAGAAGAAATTGTGATCGGTGAGTGGATTGTTAGTTGGAAGAACAACGTGAGAAACTGAATGGAGATAGTGGAGCCTAATGGTCAGTAACTGTTTAAACCTTTGCTTCTAGAAGAAAATTTGTAATTTAAACGGCTGTGATTTAGTTTCAGCCTGATCCAAAGGTTGTGATTAACAATTGGAGGGGTTGACTTTAAGGGTAACATAAAAATATTTAATTAGCTGAATTTGTAGTTAGATTATTAATTGCCCTGTGGGATTTGTTGAACTGTGTATTGATTTTTATAAATACGTATGTAATGTTGAACATTATTGAATAGATGTTGCAATTGAAGGGAATTTTGAATAAAGAGACCCCACATTTTGTTGCCTAATTAGACTGATGATATCTCTCATTTGGTACTTGAAATGAGGATCGATTGATAAGAGGAAAGCTGTTACAAATGATAAAAGAAGGAGTTTTCCAATTCTTGGAGGACGGCTGCATTTTGTGAAATTTGAAACAGCTAAATGAATGTCTAGAATTCATTCATTCGAAGCAACTTCGTATAGCAGCTACTTTTTGTAAACTGTGATTATTTTTGTCCCAAACGTTTAATTGGTGATGAAAATTTAGAGATAACAGGATTAGCATTTCATTGGTTAGTCCGCCAGATTGCGCCATTGGATTCGGACGCAACACCATAGGTGGCCGTGACGGACGTTACTATGTTGTCACCGACCCTAACGCGATGACCCGGTTAACCCCCAACGCGGGACCCTATGACAAGCGGTCATTCATGACCATTCTCTATGGAACATATTCAAAAGAGACACGGTCGTAACCTTACAACAAGAACTACTCATGAACGGTTTTGAAACAATTGATGCTCGTGTAGTCAATGCCATATTGCAAATGGTGAAAGTTGTAGGTGAAAGTTCTTTATTTTTTGTACCGATCGCAATCAGTTCTTAATCAAATAGGATTATTGAAAAACAAAAAGTTTAAAATTCAGGCTGAATTTTGGTTTGATATATTTAAAAAAGTTTATCGATTATAATGAGAAGATGAGCATGGACAATTAGTTTTTTTAAAGTAAAGCAAATCTATAATGTGTTAGTTGGTTTTTTTCATAAACAATTAGTTTTGGATAAACATTAAAAGTTTTTAATTTGACAGAGGATTTTAAGTAAAAACTTGAATTGTTTAAAATCCTAAAGTATATGCAATTTTCAAAGAAATTACAAGGTTTGATTATATTTATTTAAAACCTTTAATGGGGACGTACACCAGTAAAAATTGAAGATAGGAGGTATATTTAGCAACAATTAACCTAGGTTCTGACTAATCCCTACTCAGCCATTGATTAGTCTCCACCAACTTATGTTTGATTTTGTATTCGACCATACCATATGATCCTACACAAGAACTACCTAAAAATTGTTAAGCATCACACAACATTAACATGTTGTACACTTGCTCACTTTTATGGCACCGTGTCCATCATCTTTGATTGGAGGTTCATAAACAGGTTGTACTCAACTGAAAATAGCAAGAACATCATCATTACAAAGCTTCATCGAAGGTATAACATAATTTCATCTTGTTTTATTTATTTTTAGAAATTTTAATGTTTGTGTTTTGCTAAATAGCTTTGAAATGGGGTTTATCACTAGAAATAGGTTATATCAGTTTAATATGATGTATTGGGAGACAATATGGGGCTTTTGCCCAAAAATAAATCACAGTACAAATTAAAACGTTAATATTTTGATAAATAGGGTGAAAAATATAAAATACAGGTTCCGATTGTTGGTTAGACATCGATCATTTTACTAGAACCTTGATTTCGTGAAATACAATTTTCGTGAATTTTGGGGAATTTTTGAAAGTTGTTTGCTGAATTTCCTTTATTTTCTTAGTCAATTAATGAGGCAAATTTCAAAAGTGAGGTTACGGGTACATAATTAACCCCAAAATTTTATAGAAATCCTAATTTTGTAAGTTATGAAACATATAAAATTTTCATAAATGTTTTATCAGCAGATACAAAACCTATAAGAAAATTAGCAGAATTATAAAGTATGGGTTGTTTATGGAAAAATGACATGTTCATCATTTTCACACTCATGCAATGGGTTTCAATCTAAATCATCCAATAACTAAAATTTAACCATGATTCAACTTCCACATGATACCATTAACAAGTATTCATTCTAATTTCAACCAAATTCATGGATTCATCCTAACCCACTTCATGGTTAGTCATCAAATCAAAAATTTTAACTCACCTTGTGTTAAGAACACTTACATGATGGAGAATTTGTGTTCATGCATGAAATCCACCTTCCAATTGCTTGTCAATTTGTAGAATTGTGAAGTGCGTGTTTCCCCTTCCTCTCTCTCAATCTCAATACATACACAACACACACACCTACACATTTTTATTCATAATATTTACTTTCCAATTATTCACTTTTGGTCCCTATTGATTAAGTTAGTGACCTCTTTTGGGTTTCAACTTATTTCCAACCTTTTACTTCCACCAAACTAGCCAAATTTATTAACTTGATTAGTAATTTCATGCAATGGCACTAGTAAACATTACATTTTTAGGTGTTACAAGTCTACCCCCTTAAAAGAGGTTTCGTCCCCGAAACCTTGTTCATCAACTCTAAACAATAACTACCTTTTTTTCTTGGTCAATATTATTCATTCATTTACATATTAAGAACGTTCTCATAGAGTGTATACCTTACGGTTTCACATGTTTGCATAATGCTAATTTCTAGCAAACCTCAGTACTACTAATACATTCTTTCAATAAGTTCAAGATGCATATCATAGCATAAGTCCACTAATGCCTTATATAAAAGGGTTTATTTATGAGCAACATAATCGCAAGTTTTAGCTCTAACTGCTCAAGTTAAGCATAAGACTTCCATGCATTTTCTACTCGTAATGAACCGATTAATTCCATCTTACTCATATATCATACATGATATCCCATTCAAGCGTTAGTCACATGAGTACTTATCGTGAGTTCACCTCGGTATTCTACTATTAGCATTCTTTCTAATTACTTTCATTAATACATGTTAATTTAGACCATGTACACATGCGTGTTGCCAACACTCATTCAGGGTTATCATCATTACTACATAGCTATTATTTCATTCTCATAATTTGTACTTTCTAGAAGGTTAAGCATCATTCTATTGTCACTACATGTATAACCACTAAGTATACCCTTGTAAGGTAACTTCCTGGATAATATATCATGACCCAAAATCTTCGTTCTAGGGTTTTATGTTCTTTTCCATGACTCAAGTCTGAGTTTGAGTCTGTGTTGACTTATAAAGTCACACCTTAAACCGCAACATAACTACTATTTCATACATACTTTTTCATACTTCACTCGAGTGTTAAGATTCATTCTGTGTTTGTTACATTACATATACTATCCCTTGGCTTATATTTTGGGCCATTCCATTCGTATCATTTTAATTTGCTAGTTAGCTTGTTTCACGAATTACTTACTAGACTCTAATGTTCACACTGTTCATTAACATTAAGTCTGAGTTGAAATTTAATATTTAATTGCCCTCTAAAAGTCAAATCTTCCTAACCATGTTATACTTATGCTACCATTAGTTCAAACGAAGGTACTTATTCAATCCATAACTTTATATCTACATTCACATATTAAACAATTCACTAACCTTGCTACTTTGCCGCAATACTACGACTCGCAAAAATGGATCGGTACACTTCGTCACGAGTTCATACTATCTCTGGATGGGTTTCATTCATTCTTATGACCAGTTCTGGCTTGCGAACATCCTTTCACTAACTCTATTGGTTTCGCCACCTCAAGAGTTCTACCATCCTCACTGTAAGTCCCGAAAACGGATCAAACAGGTATCACTAACCTAATCAGTAGCGGAAATAATGATTAGGAAGAAGAAACAACTTTGAATTAGAATCAACTTGCATACACCAAAAGTGTCTGATACAAGTTTTATGACTATAACCTCTCTAACCCCCTTTCATTAACCTAACACCTCTATTTATAATGACTACCAAGCCCACTATTTACAACCCTAGGCCCATAAGGCACTGGGAAGCCCACAAGACACACCAAAGCCCAAAATAAACCCTAATGTGTAAACCTTTAGCAACATAGGCCCAACAATCTCCCCATAGGTTTACTACATTAGTCCTTCAGTTGAGCATCCACTCCAAGCCTTCCAGCAATAATCCCTGCAATAGCTGCAGTCTAGTCTTTCGCGCACACTTCATACAGCTATGTAGTTCTGATTTGATGAGACGCAAGAACCTGCAAGTCTTCGTCGTGAAAGCTTACCAAGTCTACCACATCATTGACTTTGAATGCCTTTTCCTTCGTCACGATCGCAACACTGCCAACCTTGGGGTCGTATAACCAAAAATTAAAATTCTTGAGAATCCCGCGGGGAAAGGTAGAAGCAACTGGTATAACCAATTCTTTGTCCGTCGGTGGCCACATCACTGATTTAAACCTCTTCCCAGTATGCGCATCACGAACACCTTTTGTAGATCTCAGATAGGGTTCGGCAGTCTTCATTGTCTTTAACCTGCCTTTAACCTCACGCTCCAGCTTTTTGAAAAACCTCCATCCAGGTCCATGCTCAGTAGTATCATCATCTATATATGGAGCACGCAACAGATCAGTAAGAGCAACCTTTGTCCATGTCTCGAACTGTGATTCTTTTGAATATTTACTCGCGAGTTCCATCTTGACGCACAATAATCCACATATGCTTGACGTGGTCATACATCCAGCTAAGCACCCTGGATTATTTCCCACTTTGCTGTAATAACTAGACCCGAGCTCAATCACATACCTTTCTGACTGATTCGTCGGATCTTTAAGCTGAAAGTTCTCATCAAGAGGATTTACATTGACATTCTTCATCAGAACCATCTATTTCTTCTTCTAACCCGTTGCACGCTTTTGACTTGCTGTAAATTTCTTACGTGGGTCACCCAATAATCATCCAAACCAGCTTGGCGTTCAGCCGCCAATCTCTCTGCTTCAGTCTCCTCAGCCGCTCTTTGTTGCGTCGCGCGATGCCTGTGTTTGATATTCATTGGGTCGTCCGTCGGATCACTAAATTCCCTTCCGAATTTATTCTCCAGCTTGCCTTTCAAATCAAATACCAGGGTCATAAGCATAGTTACATCTCCCTGCAACTGATCGATAGTTTGATCTCTGACGTCCAAACGAGTTTGTAGTGAGGCAATTTGTGCATCCTTCAGTATAACTTCCTGTTCCAAGACGACCACTCTTTTCTTTAGATCCACAACATCGACTTCCATATCATCATCATCATCACTATCCATCCCACCATATACTCTTCAGACACATCATCACCACGACAAACACCACTTCCATCCGCTTCAGAATCTCCAGCACCAAATGAACTTCCCCCAAACTCCATCATTTGAAGTACCGTGTCCGCTGGAATAGAGAAAAAAGTAGAATGTGTAGCAATAGGAGTGATTGTCGGTTCAGATAATGCAGGTGTATCAACTATCAAAGGATCAACGATAGATGCAGCAACTGTAGACATAACAGCGGTAGAAGTTATCAACACAGATTCTTCAGTAGTGACAGCAATATGAACTTCAGGTTAGCTTGATGAAATACTCGACTCGGTTCTTCTCCTCTTTATCAGTGGCACCTCATCCTCTTCATCTTCATCATCTTCCTCGATCATATCATCTGGAACAACAATAGATGGAATATCAAGTGGAGGATCACCCTGCTTCTCCTGAATATCCTTCAGATGAGCAATCAAAGCTTTTAAATTCTCCGAAGATAACTCTGGTAAAACGGGAGTCAAATTGGCGTTGAATTCTATGAGATCATCAAGAAAAGCTTGCCCAGCATCGGCTTCGTCATCAGTAACCAAATCCTCTATCTCGATATCTTTCTCTTTAGCAGGTATATCATGTTCTTCGGCTATGATTACATTGATGGGAGGAGGAGCTGGAACGTCCAAACCAACAACTTCTTCAAACATCCCAAACTTCTTCAGTGCAAATCGACCAACAAACACCGTTTTAGAGGTTGAACGGTTCTTCTTCATCGTACTAAAAATAGTAGGTCCCATTGGCTTCATGTTTAACAAGTTAGCATCTGACGCGTCCTTTGCCAAGTCTGGGTAGCGGGCATCAAGAATCAACTGAATGAAACGCGTGTATAAAAGAAACATTCGCTTCTTGGACTGTTCCAGAATTTTCTTCACGTTGTCGAAGATATAACCAGAGTAGTTATACTTCCAGTCCATAACCAAAGATACTATAGCCGATGTCTCCTTTGTTCTCCGAGACGCACTCATAAACATATGAACCAGTAATCGCCAGTACGCTGGAAACATCTTCTTCAGTAACGGTGGATACGATCCTTCATACACCATTTCCATCAACACCGGTAGCACCTTCTCTTTTGCGTATATTGTTGGATCACTAAAAGCATCGACAATCTGCAGCACCTTTCTGACACACGCTTCATTCACCAGTATCTCTTTTCCCTGTATCTGCGAACGAATATACGGTCTCCCATCTACGCCTCTTTGATGAAAACGCCCTCTCTTCCAGAAAGAATGCACTAAGTCTCGGTAGATGACTAGATTGGCGCAGAGAGCATAGGCAATTTTACAAGCGTTTAATCCCACAATCATAGACTGGAACTCCTGAAAGAATTTGGCTGGAGGATCTGAGAGATATCCTGCTTGGTTTTGGAATTGCTCCTCAACTAGCATAACAGTATCGAAGGCTTCTTCAACCATATCTGTCAAGATAACAACCAAGTTAAATTCCAACTAACATAAGTTAACGAAGTTGACCAGAATGACAGTTAAAACTAACTGGATAGTTCAAGCAGATTTTAAGGTTCAAATATTTAAGAGTTCAAGTTAGTTTTAGGGTTCAACAGTTGAAAAGGTTCAAAACATATGAAAGGTTCAAAAACCTCAAATCCGGATCACTGACAGGTCAGAGGGTCAAAAATCTTAAATTCGGATTACTGACAGGTCAAAACTAATCCGGATGAACCCTTTCATCAATCCGAATTAGAAGGAGGTCATCTGTATTTCGGATGAGGTTGCAATCCGAATTACCCAACAGTATCTCGGATGAACTATCATTCCGGATGAAGATTATCTGAGATGCAATCCGAGATGAAATACGAATTCATCGATTCGGATGAATAACCATCCAGAATGAAATCCGAAATGCATATGACTTTGAAGATTTATCCGAGATGCTATCCGGAAAGCTTTAAATATAAACATTATCATCAGGATTACATGAATTTAAGCAATTTATACCTAATCCGGATGAACTTCCGAGATACACAGTGCAAATATAGAGAGAATCAGAGAAGAAGTCAGATTTCGGAAATTTGTGGATAAACCGAAACGAAATTTCAGAGATACATATATACTTTCCGAAATGGGCTTGGGCCTAAACTTTCGAATCCGGATTGGGCTTGTGTCAGGCCCAATCCGGAACAGTAATGACCAGATGGGCCTGTCTGGAAAAGCCCAATCCGGAACAGTACCATTTGTGCACAAAGGAGCCCAATCCGGAATAGTATTCTGTTTTTCAATTTTTAAGACTTTTAACCATTTCTATTAGATTGGCCCAAGTTCCAAAGCACACTGGGCCAGTCCAATATCCCTTGACAGAAACCATCTAAACAAAAATCATCAAGTAGACTAACCAAGCATCCAACCACCTTTTAACAAACTACAAAGGAAAACTATTTAGCACACACATAAATATTAACACAGCCTTGCTAAGGGATCAAATCGTTTCAAAGGTTAACTAAGGAACATTTTTCAGTATGAGCAAGATCAATTGGTCTAAGAAATTGTCAATATACTTGTCCATTTAAATCTAAAACTCAACCTTTCCAGTTTAAGCATTAAGATACGCTTAAGGTAGTATTATACTATGATACTCGTGTGTCCCATACCATGGCATACCCCCGTAATCAAGGTAAGCACAATAATTCATCGTAGCAGGTGAATATACTGTGGTCATCCTTTTATTTTACAACATCAGGCTATTGGTGAACATGTCAGTACTTCCATACGGCAGAGAGACCAATAGTGACTGACGAGGGTTAGGCAAATACCTTATGTGGTACGTAAGAACTTATGGAATATTCTCATGAAGAAACTTCCGTTCTCTTAGGTTTTGGCCTTTCCATTTTGGCTCTTTTACAAAGATATCCTGACTGTGCCTAGGTCTGCATATAATCTGGATGCAACAGAAGGGCAGCCAAGATATCCCCGGATGACTCAACAGCATAAAGACTCGAAACCTCAGATGTTGGCTATCTATCAACACAAGATTTAAGACCATGAAATCATACGCCTATAGTAAGTGACCCACTGAGTACATAGTTCGTTATGTTTATATCATTTGGCTTTCCCTATCCAGTTGAGTTTTAGACCTACCGACACATCACTTTCGATCCAAATCTTTTCCCGCTTCAACACCTTACATGTGTTACTCAAACATTTCATCACGAAAAAATATTTCATTTCCCTATCCTTGCAAAAACTTTTTTTTTATATTATTCCCCCTAAATTTGTGGATACACATGAACAAATTTACGAAGCAATGAAAATAAAATAAGAACAGTAAACAAAACACAAAGACAAAGGATGCCTAGGTAGAAAACCGAATCATTTTGAGAAGATCCACAAGCACTTGAAAACGCACGTTGCTAACGGGTTTCGTGAACAAATCCGCCACATTTGCATTAGTGTGGATTTGCTCAAGCTTGACGAGACCCTTTTCATAATAAGCACGGATAAAATGAACTTTAATATTTATGTGCTTGGTTTTGGAGTGGAAAACAGGGTTTTTAACGATTTGGATAGCTGCATCATTATCACTGTAAATTGTGTGTTTAGGAAAGTCAAACCGTAATCCGCAAGCTGGTGTTGCATCCATAAAACCTGGGGGCAGCAAGCAGAGGCAGCGACATATTCGGCTTCTGCAGTAGAAAGCGAGACCGTCTGTTGCTTCTTGCATTGCCACGAGATTAAGCGATCTCCCAGAAATTGACAACCAGCTGAACTTGAGCGCATATCCCTATGTGTACCTCCAAGATTACTGTCAGAGAAAGCAAACAGTTCAAATTCAGAATTTTTAGGATACTAGAGGCCCAATGATGGTGCCCCTTTGAGGTACCTAAAAATTCATTTAACAGCATGTAAATGAGAGAGTTTAGGAGTAGCCTGATAACGAGCACACTGGCAGACGGCAAACATGATATCTGGCCGGCTAGCAGTGAGATACATGAGTGATCCAATCATGGAGCGATACATAGTCGGATTAACAGGCGTTCCTTCAGCATCTTCATTTAGCAAAGGCCGTTCTGCTATAGGTGAAGCCATAGGCTTTGAATCTGTAAGCTTGAATTTGGAAGAACTTCATGGACATATTTTCCTTGATGAATTAAGATACCATGTGGGCTCTGACGAACTTGAAGTCCCAAAAACATGGTCATCTCCCCCAATGAGCTCATCTCAAATTTCTTCTTCATGATTTCTTCAAATTCGCGGCACAAACCATCATTGGTAGAACCAAAAATGATATCATCAACATAGATTTGAACAAGAATAATGTCCTTATCAATGCGTTTGATGAAAAGGGTTTGATCAATGGTTCCCCGAGTGTATGCATTAGCAAGCAGATGCTCTGTAAGAGTGGCATACCATGCGCGAGGCGCTTGATGCAACCCATACAAAGCTTTGTGTAGTTTGTAAGCGTAGTCTGGCTTGTCAGGATCAGTAAAGCCCGGTGGTTGTGCCATGTAGATTTTCTCTTTCACCTTGCCGTAGAGAAACACAGTCTTGACATCCATTTGATAGACAGTGAAATCCATCTAAGATGCATAAGCCAAGAACATGCGTATACCCTCCAAACGCGCGACAGGTGCGCGTAGACCTCATCATAATCTAATCCTTCAATCTGTCAAAAACCCTGAACCACCAGTCGAGCTTTATTTCGAACGATAACACCAATGTCATCCTGCTTGTTACAGAAAACCCAGCGAGTTCCGAGAGCATGTTTTCCTTGAGGCAGCTTCACCAATTGCCAGACACCAAGCTTCTCAAATTGATTGAGTTCTTCATGCATGGCATCCACCCAACCTGGTTCCTACAAGGCAACATCAATACTTTTAGGTTCAATTTGTGAAATGAAGCAAGAGTAGAGACAGGTATTGATATCCCCAGATTGGCTGCGGGTTCGAACAGCAGCGTTAACAGGTCCAATAATATTTTCAATGGGGTGATCACGCTGTAAACGCTGTCGTATTGGTGTAGAGGGAACGAGAACATCTGTTTGCAAGTTAGTGACACTTGCTGAAGCTACTCCAGATGACTGCCCCTCACAGATGCACCAGTAGAAGTAGTTGCTGAGGAATCCACTGAACAATTGAGTGGAGTGGGCTCAGGGAACAGAGAAGAACCCAAGACATCAGGAGTAGATCCTTCATGTGTCGTAGGAGGCTCTGGGTTGGAAACCGCAACTTTAGGAGGATCGTTCTGAGCAGGCGAATTGATAGCTGGTCCTTGAGATTGCGAAACGGTGGAAGAAGACGAGACAACGTCATTAAATCCAGGAGGATCCACACTCAACTGCTTTAAAGTCTCATGTAGCTTGGCAGCGTCAGCAACCGTTGGAATGTCAGAAATTGGACTTTGACCTGCAGACACATTGGAAGACACATCAATATGATTAAATAATATGGAATAGTCATACAACCAGTCAGGACCAATGCGTGTGTCCTTGGGATTTTCCTCCAGCCAACACACATTGTAGGTTTCAACTATCATCTTCTTGATCTTGTTATAAACACGGTATGATGTATTTTTAGAATAGCCAACGAAGATGCAAGGATCCCCGCGTGATTCAAACTTTCCTTTAGCGTCCATGAGCAGGAGAACACAAGGGCATCCGAACCTGCAGAAATGCTTGACCAAAGGTTTGCGACCTTCAACCACTTTGTATGGAGTTTTCATATGTCGTTTATTGATCAGGGCATGATTCTGAATATAACAAGAAGTATTGATTACTTCTGCCCAGAAAATAAGAGGTAGCTCGGATTCAACCAGCATAGTGCGTACAGCTTCAATGAGTGTGCGATTTCTGCGTTCTGCAACCCCATTTTGTTGTGGGGTTCTGGCTGCACTAAACTGTCAGTCAATCCCCTTGGAGGAACAGAAAGAATTTAAGGTAACATTCTTAAATTATGTCCCGTTATCACACCGAATAGCCTTCACAGTAGAATCTGTATCGTTTTCCATAAGCGTGACAAACTGTTTGACTAACTCAGCAGTTTCACTTTTATGTGTAAGAAAGAAAACCCAGGTGAATCGAGAGTAGTCATCAATAATAACCAGACAGTAAGCCTTCCCGCCAATGCTCAGTATGTTTGTTGGACCAAAAAGATCCATATGTAGCAGTTCTAAGACTTGAGACGTAGAAGGACCGGCTTTAGATATGTGTGGTTGTCGATGTTGTTTCCCACGCGCACATGATTCACACTTTTCGATCTGCATGAAGTCACGAACTGGTAGATCTCTGACTAAACCACCTTTTGTAAGACGATTTAAGTTCTTCATGTTGATGTGTCCCAGTCTGTAATGCCATAGCATTGCATCATGTTTGGCTGTAGATGAGAAGAGGCAAGTGAGCTTGTCAGAAGGAGCCTGTTCATATCAATAACATATGCATTTCCTTTTCGTGCAGCTTTAAGAAGAATCCAATCATCTGGAATAATTAGCCTTGGTTTCAGCACATAACACCCTTTCTTGGTGAACAGAATATCAAAATGATTGTCGCAGAGTTGAGACACACTCAAAAGACTGTGCTTCAATTCTGGTACGTAATTAACATTCTTAAAACTGAGGGCCTCCGTTGCAAACACTTCCTCTCATGGTAATTTTCCGAGTCTCTCCACTTGCGAAGGAAACAAACCCGCCATCGAAAAACTGAATGTCATTCAACTGCGAGATGTCTTCGATCATGTGCCTTGAACAGCCATTGTCAATGTACCATAGTCTAACAAGAGTTCGCCAGAGCTGTTCCTGCACATTTCAACAGGTTTTAGTTAGAGGCTGCAACCCAGGCCATTGAAGATCTAGGCTTGCCATTAGCATCAACAAAAGTAACCTCACGAAAAGTTAAATTAGTCGAGGATGAGGTTGATGATGCTTTTGATTTATTTGAAATGGGGGTAGAAGACTGAGTCTTGGCCACTGTCTTAGGCCTCCAGGTTACCGAATCAGACTTCTGCACAATCCTTGGAGTGCTAGAAGGATTCTAGGAACCGGAAGGGCTCAAGGGTTTGAAAGATTGTTTCTTGGCCAAGTTCCAGTCGCGATCAGAGGACTTAGCCACAAATCGAGCCTGAGGTTAGCGATTAGGCATAGTCTTCTGATGTCGTGAATACAAAGTTTTAAAAGATGTAAAGGTCTTTTGACAATTGCGAGCAATGTGCCCGGGAAATCCACAATTGAAACAGGTCTGCCTCTTCTAGAAGAAAACAGCCCGTTCAGCTTGGGAAATTCTGGGCAATTTGTCTGTCAGTTTCTTGCTTGCGGATACTGATGGTTGATGCACGGTCTCTTGACTGTGTCCTGCGCACAACCATCAGCACACTTGTTAATTTTGTGATTTGAATTCTGGTTTTTTGAACATGGAGATTTAGGAAAAATTTTAACTGATATCTGTTCAGCTGGTTGCTTAACAGATTCAGTTTGCGACTGCTGAGTCAATTTCTCAGTTTGATGAGGAGACCCAACAGTTGCCGTTTCAGTTGTCGAGGACGCCTGTTTTGTTTACTTCCTTTTAGATTGGCGTGTTCTCCGTTTCTTAATCTTACTCTTCAAATCACATTTTGTGACAGATTCAGTAAAGGACACGGGTAGCTCTACAGGGACATCCTTTTCTGAAATTTCGGAAGATGAGCTTGAAACACTACATGAATGTGGAATTTCGCGATTTTGAAGAATTTGAGTCTTCGATTTAGAATCAGTTTTAAGATTTTCATTTGTATCATAAGAAAAAGAGTGCTCATCATTTGTCGTTTCAGAATCAATCCCTTGTGCTTGGTTAACATAAGCTGAGTCGCCTGAATCTTCTAGAATTATGTCAACATCAATGTTCACAGGGTCGGTTGGTTGGTCGACTTTTGCACTGTCAGTCCTGGGAGGCGCATCAACAGACGAAACCTCTGGAGAAGAGCTTCCGGTCTCTTCAGCTGAAACTGATGAAACCGAATCATCTGTCGATGCTGAACCTGCAGCTAAATTCATGTTTTCATCACAAGAGTTATTACAGTTATTAGCATCATTCAAAACATCAGCATCTGATGAAAAACCAGAATTAAAACTGTCTAAATTCTCAACACAACTAACACTGTTTGAGCATGTAAATTGTTCAGCAAGAAATTGATTTAAAATGTCAAAAGCAGGCTTATAAAATGCATAATCAGCAGCCGAATTGTCTGAATTTGTATTCAGACATTCCTCTTGATCACCCTCTATGATATCCTCAACTAAAATTTCTTCTGCACATGAGTTAGACACATTAGTATCATTCACGAATTCAGTTTGAGTATCAGAAGATTCTTTTCCTTTAGATTCTGTGAAGGATGTGGACTTCTCTGCCTCAGGCACTACTTTCTCTAAACCATCTGTACCACCAAAAGGATGATCACCAGTTTCATGTGAAAGTGGTGTAGAAGTAACAAAGACATCATCCCTCTTGAGTGTAGTGGGTTTAGAGAACTTTGGGTAATAGGGTGTCCATGGTTTAGATAGATAATCTAAAGGTTTACCATAAATCATTTTTTCTGCATTTTCTAAATCAGCCTCAGATTCAGGCATTCTAGTGTAATTATGATTATATGGTGGAGGTGCCCTATTATACCCAAGACCTTTGGTAAAATTATTTTGGTAGTTAAGCTGGAGGTCACATAAGTCCTTGACAAGTTTACTGGAAGTTTCAAATTTTTTAATATTTATTTCATATTCATGAAGCTTCCCTGTTAAGGAATTTAGCTTGGTTAAGGCTGCTTGAAGTTCTACGTTCTTTTCAGCTAGTTTTAGCTTATATTCGTAGACCCAACATTGTTGTTGGTTCAAGTCTAGCTTTAGCTGAGCTACATCTTGTTTCTGAGCTTCGACCTTTTCCATAAGAAGCTTGTTCTTATGTTTAAGGGCGATGTTTTGTGACGCAGCTTGTTGGTATTTAGCTACTAGAGTTGAATTATGAGCGCGCATTTGTGATAATTTAAAACGACAACTATCAGAACAGAGAATTTGATTTACCGTTTCCGAAAGATCGGGCGTCTCAGTTGTCTGCGCTATCATGCAGTGGTTGCTGTTCTTGGAGAGATTTAATGTTTCCATTTGAGTTGCAGCATCTGCCCAGTTAAAACCTTCATGCTGTTGGGCCACCAATGTTGTTGACTTCCCGCCTGAGCTGTTCGAGGGACTCGTCGTGGACTTTGAGGGAGAGATGGGAACCAGATGTCTGTCGCTGCTCTGTATATCTGCCACCCTGGATGACACATACCCGGATGGCGGCTTCTTGCATTCCCTAGCAAAGTGTCCTGGTTCATGACATCTGTAACATCTGAGTTTATCCTTTGTGAGACCAGTCTTCAAATTTGACAAGGGTTGCCGTCCATACTTCTTCTGAAACTTGTTAACCCGAAAGGCAGCCATTGCTAGATTCCAAGAAACATCAGTCTCGTCCAGGTCTTCCTCCATTATTTGATCAACTTCGGTTGGAAGAATGGATGGAGGAGTCAGATCGCCTGCCAGGAAGGCGTTTAAGCTCTTGATCATCGACGCCGCAATGGCCAGTTTCTCTTCGTTTTCTTTAGTGAGAAACGCAGAGTTGGATGCTGGTTGAGCAGGTGTCAGCGCTGGTGAAGAAGTTTGAGGAGTGTTGCCTTGTTGAACTGTTTGAGGAATTGCAGGACTAAACACCATATTGGGATACTGAACATGGTACTGAGTGTGAACTTGAGCAGCCGAAACCATAGTAGGATTCTGGGATTGAAGACCATACACGTACTAGGTGTTCTGAGGCATGGCTATAGGACTATAAACCACGTTTGAGCCACTCGGTGTTTGCGAATTTCCCTACAGAGGGCTATAAATCAAATTTCATGACATGAGAGCCACATTTTGCCCTGTCATCTCGGCGGCCATCAAACTGCTTTGATGATTTATTTATCTCTACTTGTTATCAATCTCACATGATTTGATAGTAGCTATCATCTCTGTGAGAGTGACATCACTCAAGTTCTTTGTCTTTTTTATCATTCCCACATCTGCATCCCAACTCTTGGGTAGTGAGTTTAATAACTGTCTGTTCATGGCACTGTTAGTGAGAGTAATCTCAGTTGAAATCATCTGGGAAACAAGCTTGACATAGCGACGAATCTAGTTTTCAATAGTTTCCCCATAGATGTGATTGAATGAGCTAAATTGCTGATTCAGCTGATTCACTATGCTTGCCTTCATGTCTGCATTTCCCTCGTAGAGATTTTGCAGTTCACTCCAAACTTCCTTTGCGGTCTTATAGTTTCTAACCGCAATAGAGATATCAGGTCCAAGCGCCATGGTCAGAGTAGCCGAGGCCTTTTCATCTTCCTCTATTATTTTAATATCCTCTGGAGTCCATAAGTGCATGGGCTTAGGAATTTTGTGTCTGGATCTTGCTCTGTACTGTAGACTATTGTTCTTGGACCATTCATGATGCATCTCCACACACCAGGCTCTTTTGCCTTGCAATACTGCTCAAAATAAAACTTCCATTCGTAATATTCGTCCCCATATAACAAACATGGCACTTTAGTGGAAGTGCCAATGACTTGATCCAGCTCTTGATGGAGGGCCAGAGTTTGCGATTGCAGGGCAGCCAGAATGGCATTCGTCAGATCTTGTGCAATCATGTATCCAGCCATCATTATTAATTTGATTAAAAATTACCAAACAGATTTAAAATTAATTTATTTAAAATTTTCTTAGATGAACAGTTAATCTTAAATCGATCCAGAATGGTCAATTCTGAAGTCAATTATGGTCAAATCCGGATGATGTATCCGAACTGATGAGAATCCGAATGGATGATTCCGGATTGATGAGTCTGAATTGAAGAGTCAGACTTGAAAACCCGAAATGATGAGTCCGAAATGAGAAGTCCGAATTGACAAATCCGGAATAAAATCTGAGCTGAGAGAATCCGGAATAAACAAGTCTGAAGATGAATCCAGAAAAGAGAATCTGGAATGAAGAAAATCCGGAATGCTTATCCTTATCTGATGAATCTGGAATCCTTATCCTTATCTGATGAATCCGGAATCCTTATCCTTATCCGCAACAGTAATCCGCCTTTCTTGCAAAAGTAATCCGAAATCCAAGGAATAGATAATCACCACAGTATCTCGGATAGTAATCCGGATTAAACAACAGTCCGGATCAATCTGAGATTGATGATCTCTTCGTGTTCTTCGGAATCCAGAACAGTAGCTGATCCGAGATGTGAGAACCTTCTTCGAGTTCTTCGGAATTCGTAACAGTAACAGATCCGAAATCTTCAAATCTTCTTCGAGTTCTTCAGAACAGTAGCACTTCCGAAGACGAACAACGATCCGGAACAGTGACAAATCCGAGCAGCAGCAACACACTTCAAAAAATAGCTTCTTCAATCAGCAATACCCGGAGCCTGTATTTGAACAGCAGGCTCTGATACCAATTGTAAGTCCCGAAAACGGATCAAACAGGTATCACTAACCTAATCAGTAGCGGAAATAATGATTATGAAGAAGAAACAACTTTGAATTAGAATCAACTTGCATACACCAAAAGTGTCTGATACAAGTTTTGTGATTACAACTCTCTAACCCCCTTTCATTAACTTAACACCTCTATTTATAATGACTACCAAGCCCACTATTTACAACCCTAGGCCCATAAGGCACTAGGAAGCCCACAAGACACACCAAAGCCCAAAATAAGCCCTAATGTGTAAACCTTTAGCAACATAGGCCCAACACTCACATATAAAATTAAAGATTAGCACCTTTCATTCAAATTTCATCAAACATGACTTTTATCAAATTATCTTGTTTACATACTAGCCCTTCCAGATTCTTTTAAAACATTTGTTTGTTTGGCCCGCTCGTAACGGGTTAATGCATGACCGTTTCTTAATACATCATTTTCATTTGTTTGACCCATTTATAACGGGTCCATACATGACCTTTGTTTAATATACTATTCTTAATCGGATATTTATTATTTTTTGCATTAATCTCACCTATATTCTTTCAATAACCCTTGACTTACTTAATATACTACATTACACATTTCATTTTCTTACTAGTGCTCTCGCAGTTTTGTAAACAATTATTTGCCATTTTTGCAGTTTGACTTTTCAAGGTTGAATCTCTACTTATTTCTTACTATAAATGTAGGTGTGTGTGTGTGTGTGTATATATATATATATATCAAAGTATGTTCGTAATTATCTTCAGTTCGATCATACTTACAAAACGTCATTTCATCAGTTTAGCGTTTTTCCCAAAAAAAATTTCCTCACATCCATACTTAATCTATCGCCATCTACTTTATACTTACTTATAAGACCTGTTTGACTCCAACAACATTAAATTGTCAGCACACTCTTTTGTAGGTACTTTCATTCTTTTTATGTTTAAAATCCGTCTCACGGATTCAAACCCTTTCTATTTTATACTTTTCATTCTTCACTTTCATTCTTACTTGTTTGACCCGTACTTACTTACCAGTTCAAACTTTGTCCATACTTTTCACTCTTTTAAGTTTGAGTCCATCTCGTAGGTTCAAACCTTTCATTCATACTTTTCATACTTTTATGTTTGAATCCATCTAGTGGGTTCAAACCTATTATTCATACATTTTTATTCATTTCCATCGTTTGACATGTTCATAACGTGTCAACTTCCTTATCATACTTTTTCATCCATCATGACCCGTTCATAACGTGTTAACTTCCTTATCATACTTAATTACATGTATTACTATAATCAAAAGTTATAACAATGAGCATTACTACAAGTGAAACTTGAAATATAACAAGTAACATATAGATTCTAACATTTTATTCTTACTTGGTTGGTCCGTTCTTACTTACGGATTCATAATCTTCCTTCCAAAATTTTCATTCAACATAAAATTCTCCCAAGTTACTTGCGAATCTTGCCATTCTTTTCACACACACGACCACTTACATCTCAATTCTACCAGACATACCTGTGATGATTATCATGGTCTCACGAGTATCTTATGTTTCGTGCGCACTGGCCGGGCGCGCAATCCACATACTAGCCTCGTGCTTTCATGTAATCATCACCTTATGTACGTAGAATTGGATTTCAGTTCATGCATCATTTATAAAATCCAATTAAGGCAACATCAATGTTTTCCATTCAAAATTTACCCTCCCTCGGGAGATCTTCCCAACACAAGTACCCTTATTTATTAAAAGTGTGCACCTGGGGATTCAACAGTTCAATCACATACTTTGGTGTTTGCTCTAGATTGCATCCTTGGATCATTCTTCTCAATCATTCAAGCTCACCTATCATAAATAACATGGTTAGTTTCTTTATACGAACATATATATACATGTTCCCATTCGAATTTTACCTTCAAGTCTTGATCGAGTCTTGGATTGTATGGTTTTTACATCACATGAGCACACGAGTTTGAGTTCAAGTACTTAACCTCTCGTACTTAGTTTCACACAAACCAGGACTCTGATACCAACTTGTAAAACCCTAACACGTTTTGAACCAAAATGAAGCGCCGGAAATATGAATCATAAAATTTCTTTCTTGATACTCGTTTAACGTACTAGAAAACCATATAAATCGACCTCTTTATAAATCTTTTACATCATTCGTTCCTAACCAAGGTAACTATGTTACATATGATTTCAACTATGTGATCACATCTTCATACAATCCTTGATCTGCGACTCGATCCCCGTTAATTTGTTCATCATGATAGTCAGCTATCTGCAATCACCATATATAACCAACATGTTAGTAAATGGTGACATGATATAGTTTTTTATTTATTAAATACATAAAAATTAATTGACCACATAGCCATCTATCAATGTATAAAACTCCAATAGGATATTCTTCGAATTTGTTCCTTACGTCGAGCCTCAAACCTTCGAGAGCCCAACACTTACATACCTGCATTTCTAAGTTCATCCTTAATAACAAAAACAGTTAACAGCACATATCCTCCAACATATTGAAGACTCACGTCTTCATATAAGCACATAACATTGAACTAAATTCATTGGACTATATCACATGTAAATACTACCATATATCCACTAACTTACTTAAATGTTCCATACATACATCTCACAATAACATCGACACCTAATTCTTACACTCTACAACTATATACCTTCATATGTGCATTCAAGTCATATTCACTTATCCACATTCAATCATTGTACTTTAATCATGTATAATAAATCACCTATAAGCATATTTATGGACAAGTTTCATCTTCTCATCCATGTAATACATTCTAACACATTCGCTCCCACAGTTTCAAATCACAAACACATATACATTTATATATTGGTTCCCTAAGAGCCCGAAAATCATCATTTGTATTTGTACTACCTAATTAAACTTTTCGATCTTTTCATAGGTTATACTATCTTCCTGAAGTTTACCGGGGCCTTTGCATAAGCCTTAGGGGATGCGAAAGTTCGAGACGCAAAAATATAAACTCAAATCAAAATTTCACGCTTGTTGCCCATTCCCGTTGTAAGCTATGGCCAACTCACCATAGCTTATGGTAGGGACTTCTGCAAAACAGAAGCTCCCTGCCATAAGCTACGGCTAGATACCGTAGCTTACGGCCAGCTGTTGTTACTGCTAATCCGTAACTTGTTTTTGACCTGATTCGATTCTCTTGTTCATTTAGGCCAGCCCCGAGACTTCCAAACACACCTTTTCCAATAACTTAACTATTTTTACTTCCCTCCAAAACTTTCCCATTACTATATCCAATCCCCATTCTTTCCATCTAATCATCTTTCTACGACACGACCCGTTTACCCCTATATTGAGGTTTTATGATTTAATAACATACCACCCCCTTTCAAGAAGTATTATTATAACATTTCTTATTTATTTATACGCTCCACCTTGGTTTCGATTATTCGAACATATAAACATCTTCATGTACTTAAATAAAGTGAGTTCAGGAATTCACTTACCTTGAGCATCCAAGTTCATGCATAGGTTCCATGCTTACTTTTGACCCATTAGCATTTCATACCTCCATCCATCTTGACATGATCCCTATTCTTTCATGTAATTATGCTTACGACATTATTAACATACACACATTCTAAATTACATTCATTTCAATCGCATCATTTCAAATCCACCATTGCACCATATTATCACATATGACAAATAATGATCTATCGTGCACCACATGACTTTCCTAATCTTAGAATCAAGTTATAAAGTCTAGCTATATCATTCCCACATTCCTTGAATTTTCATAAAGTCAACTACCAAGCATTTAAACTTTCAATTTTTGACATATATGCTCGTTACGGCACACTAGAACATAACCCCTTTGCAATTTACACTCCATACTCATGTTGTAGAACACATTCCACCTCGTGATCACTTACCTACATACACCATATACATATAATCAATTTTACACATACTAATGCTTCCGTGATTTTACATTTGACATCCATATTCAAAGTTAGCCAATTTAACGTAACCATAACATCATCCCTTATTAATAGTCCATATATATATATATATATATATATATATATATATATATATTATACACATTCATTACTATATCACAAACAAGCGATTGGTCCAACACATGATATGCACCTCACCATTCAAGCATTGAGTACAAGTTCCTGAAGCATACTTATACCAATCATACCATCCTCTACATTCTCACATGGATTCCGTTTAAAACACATTTCTCAAATAAAATTATCATCAGTCATGTCAGCATCACATTCTACACATGTTTATCCATTGTTAGCATACAATTTCAGATACTAACCTATACTAGGCATTTCATCAAACACTTGGTGTGCGTACCATTTCCTAAGCGTAATGTACATGTAGTTTAAGCATGTTCTTCCCGATTCATCTCATGAACCATCACATTCAAGCAAAATCACATAATCATCAATTCTATATCAAGTTTATCTATCACAATCTATCATATAACACCTTATGCATCACAAAATCACAATATTACATCTACATGTTTATCATTTTCACACTCATGCAATGGATTTCAATCTAAATCATCCAATAACTAAAATTTAACCATGATTCAACTTCCACATGATAGCATTAACAAGTATTCATTCTAATTTAACCCAAATTCACATATTCATCCTAACCCACTTCATGGGTAGTCATCAAATCAGAAACTTTAACTCACCTTGTGTTAAAACACCTAGTTGATGGAGGATTTGTGTTCATGCATGAAATCCACCTTCCAATTGCTTGTCAATTTGTAGAATTATGAAGTGTGTGTGTGTTTCCCCTTCTTCTCTCTCAATCTCAATACATACACAACACACACACACACACCTGCACATTTTTATTCTTAATATTTACTTTCCAATTATTCACTTTTGGTCCCTCTTGATTAAGTTATGTGCTCCGTTTTGGATTTCAACTTATTTCCAACCTTTTATCCCACCAAACTATCCAAATTTATTAACTTGGTTAGTTGTTTCATGCAATGGCACTAGCAAAGACAATATTTCATAAACATTACATTTTGGGATGTTACAAGAAAATAAAAAAGTATTCGGGTTAAATTGGAAAATATGAAAAGCTTTGAATTAAAAGTAAAAAAGTTATTGTTGTTAAAATTCAAAAGATAACATTTAGGTTAAAAGTGAAAAATGCAAATTTTTTTTGAAAAACTCCCCATGCATATATTACGTATGAAGCATGAAAGTATTGCTTATTTATAGTTTAGAAATATTATATTTAGTAGATAAATATAAGGTGAGGTGTTTTTATTTAACAACAACTAGCAATAAGACCCATGCGTGTTGCGGCGCGAGACATCACAAACATCGAATGGATTAGTCCAAACATCGTGTGATGCGTTAACCCATGAAAACACGCATTTTGACATATGTGATTGAATTCGATATAACCTATATAGGCATTGTGATTAGATCAAAACGTTAAGTAAATCGAATTTAAATGTGACCCGACTCATACATAGAAAAGAAACTACAATTTGACTCTACATGATTCGTAATAAAATTTATGAAATATACATAAAATACGCACGAATACATATTATATTTGTTCTGACTCATCTACCAAAGAGACGTAGACCAACTCATATTTGATTTGACTTGTTTTCCAGAAAAAGAATGGTTTTATTGAATGAAAATTTTATATTTGTCCTGACTCATCTACCAAAGAGACGTAGACCAACTCATATTTGACTTGACTCGTTTTTTAGAAAAAGAATGGTTTTATTGAATGAAAATGTATTATATTTGACTTGACTCGTTTTTCAGAAAAAGTTAACGTCGAAACGTAGAGCAAATCATATTTATACCGACACGTAATAAAATATGGACGTAAAAATATACTTTTTTAAGTAAAGGAAGTATAAGGGTAAAGTCGAAACAAATTATTAGTAAAAAAAACTTAATAGGTTAAAGACGTTTGTAAGACCGTGCCAAGTAGCACCAATGCCACACCACTCCAGCGACCCCAACATTGAAAAAGTTCGTAAACTAAAATAAATAAATAAAGGAAAAAAATAACACCGAACGAAAAACAGGCGTAAAATTGTTGAACCATACACGCCCTTGTGGTCTGTTAATGCGAAAAAAACTAGAACAAAACGTAAAACGTAGACAAGAATAACTAATTCGAACGGGGAAAAATAAACGTGTTGCGACGAACTTGTCAATTGAGAAAAAAATATACCCAAACATGTGAACCCCACACACACGTTATGGCGTGTTAACATACAAAATTTATAACGAAACGTAAAATGAATAACTTGTGAGAGATGAAAATTATAAGGGGCCAAAGATGAAAATAAAAAAGTGTTAGGATTAAATTTCAAAAGATGACAAACATTGGGTTAGAAATGAAAAATCAATTTTTTTGAAAAACTCCCCATACATGGGGTACAACTCAATAAAGCAACATTTGTTGCTAGTTTATAGTTTGGAAATCAGTAGTGTGAGTATAAATATTAATCAACCAAATAAGGTTATAGGTTTTTTATGAGAGAAAACACCTACAACCATCACAACCTTCTATGGTCGGCCCCACCTCCATTGTGAGATTGACCACCGCCGCCGCTAGTCATGCCGCCGGTCACCACCATGACCACCGGCTACCAGGGCTGTGAACGAACAAAACATTCAGCGAATAGTTCGTGAACAATTTGGCGGAAAGTTTGTTTGTGTTTGTTTGTTATACAAATGAATACGAACAAGAAACTTCATTCGTTTACTTAAATAAGCAAACATGAATAAAGGTCACGTTCGTTTGTTTATGTTCGTGAAAGTTTAGTAATGTGTTTGTTTGTGTTTGAATGTTCATTAGTATCTTTAGTTTATATATTTTATTAAATACTTCTAATTTCTGACAAACAGAAAGTGTTAGTGTATTATATTTTCTGCACATGAACTCTTGTTTGTGTTCGTTTATTTCCGTTTGTGTCCATAAACATTAGTTTGTGCTCATTTGTGTTCATCAACGTTCATTTCGTTGGATGTCTAAAATTAACAAACAAACACGAACAAGTTCATTTCCTTATCAAATGAATAAGAACATAAGATCTCTGTCTGTAAGAGTTCATGAATAGTTCGTGAACACATATTTTTTTTAACAAACGAACACGAACAAGGTCTTGTTCGTGTTCGTGTTCATTCGGTTTTGTTTGCAGCCCTACCAACTACCGTTGCACCATCAACCGGACAACCCAAAGGCAGCCGCTGCTGCGTTTCCTACGAATTAAAATATCAATTTACAGTTTGTTTTGCTTAACCAGTTCAAACTGGTTTAATCTGAGAAGGTGTTCTCGTGTTTAGGTTTTCGAGCTACGGGTTCATGAGTTGATTCAAGGTGTTGATTCGAGAACTCCGAGTTTCGTGAATGTGTCAACTAGCGTGACCGCTTGTTAGTTCATCGTGTGTGTTCTTTGGCTTTTCATCAAAAGGTACCTTTTACTAGAACACCTATGGTTGTGATAATTCTTTAAATAAATTGCAATTGAATCATTGACGGATAACTTAATCGGATTTAAATCATGTACCCGCTTCCGCCCCGAAATTAACGTATTATATGTATAAAATACTAAAAAACGATTTTATTAAAATTAAAATTGTACACCTAATGCTGAACAGTGGTATTAAAACTACTTTTGCATTCCTTTAAATGTTATGTTTAAATGTGTATCTAAATCAATCTATGTTTATTTAACACTTTCGTTTGACAAAGATATTGTAATAAATATGTAAATCAAGCTCTATGGCCTTTGATTTGTTTGTGAATTTGTTTCGTCGTTTTTCAGTTATTAATCAATATCTTGTATATTTATGGGTTATTTGGAATTGCGATGTAATAGTTAGGTTTTGATTTTTTTTTTTTTTAAGTGTTTATAGGAAAATTGTAAAACCAACGAAAAGAAGTATTGAAAACAGAAGACGAAGAATATTGAAAACCGAAGCACAAGCAACTGAGGATAAAGATGAAGTTATATATGGATTTTTTAGATTTTAATAAGTGAGTAGGTTGGGTTACAGACTGTTAGGTTATTTCTATTTGAAAATGGGATTTTGTTATTTTAGTTAACCATTTGTTCATCTAATGGTCGGCTAACTTAAGTGGTGAGTAAAGAAAATTGTGGGTAAGAAACTGTAACATAACATTTTTGGCATATAATATATTATTTATACAAGGTAGAAAAAAATATAAACTTGGTTTTATTGACTATTCGGGTTCAACAATTTCAGTTCTCCTTTTACCTATTTTTACTTGTTATGCTCTTTAAGTTTCTAGATTATTACCATTCAAACCTTCTGTTTTTTTCCTTCTCCTTTTATTATCTTTTCAAACGTAATTGCTATGGAACCATATATCTATAATACATACAATTACTAAAACTTTATTCATCAAGCCGACACATGTGTCCGATTATTGCTTTGATTTTTCACTTTGTCTTATTTTTCTTTTTTGTTGTACCCACTTAACAATCAGATGATGCCATGATACATACATATTGTTCCAGCAATTACTATGGTTTTCCATTTCACTTTTAAGAAAAAAATAACTAACTTTATTTATTATTAAAATAAATTTATATAACTATTTATCTATTATATCTAAAAAAGGTTCTCTTATGTAAAATAACTAATTTAAGGTTTTGTTTATTTATTTTACGTTCCGACATTACTTAAGTACACCTTATGTCGATACAAAAATCTTAATTTTTATGTTAGAAAGAAAAACCTTTAAAGGAGTGAATTTGACAAACTTTAAAATGATATTTTTTAAGGAATGAGTATGACAAGTAAGAGGAGTACGTTTAGCTCACACCATACTCATATTATAATCTAACAAGGAAAAGCTAATGTTTCTTAATTAGTTTGATTATTTTCAGTTCGATGAATTTTATTTTGGATTTGATTATTAGGTGTATGTAACATTTTCAAAGTCGTTGGTTCTAAATGTGATTATGAAAGCAAACCAAAGAGACAATCTAGTAAGCACCTTTGTGAATTCGGTTTTATTTAATCCTGAACTGGTTTTGATATGATGATAATCTCATTTAATTTAGTTTTCTATAAGATTCTAAGATATAACTTTTTAAAAAACTACTTTTAAAACATGTAATTTTTAATGTAGTTATTTTTAGATAGTAATCCAAATTGAACAATTAAAATTAACCAAATAATATCTGGTCTAGCAGTACCCAAGAGTAGAATAAGATTATGTTTATCAAATAGTGAGACTTCAAATCATGAGTCGTTGCAGAAAAAATAAAATAAACCGAGTGATAATATAGCAGTAATCATTGAATATGGTTGCTTAAGTGGAAGATAGTTAAAATAATGATTTCGTGGTTATTTAACCTGTTGTTTGGGAAGCCAAAAAGGACACTTCACCCTAAATAGTTGTTGATCTCTCCCATTTCCCACAACTCCTTGAAAATGAAATCGAACCTAGGTTTTGTTTTGCCATATTTTAATGATGCGGTCATTTTGATTGATAAACTACTTTAGTCATCCACGAAGTAGTACGAGAGTACAGATGTGTTATCCATAATCTAAAATGTGAATATATAACGGGGCTATTATTAATGAAGTAGTACGAAAGTATAGAGGTTTTATCTCATAATCTAAAATGTGAAAATACAAACGGGGTTAATCTTTTTTTAAAATGGATCAGAAGAAGTTTTTAGAAAGGGAAAAGGGAATGGATCAGAAGAAGTTTTTAAAAAAGAGAAAAATGAATATAGGGTTATTACATATCTAACTTAGATAATTAACCTATCAAAAAAATTATGTCGTTTTTATTAAATCTAACTAAAAGGCAATTCAAATCTTTTAATTCCTATTAACTCTTCATCAAGTTATCACATACCCTACATCTCCAATTCACCCATTATCATACACATATAGCTGCTGATATTATTCTTTGATCCTTCATCACATATTAATCACTCATTATATATAGCGGATATAAACTTTTTCATCTTTCTCTATCCAAACAATCTTACTTTTTCGGGTCTATAATTCTGACACACTTAAAAAATAGATACCGAATCCTCAATTTTTAAATGAAAATGCGGAAACATCATAGATCGATTACAAAATGTATTTTTGTGTGTTTTATGAATTTTTGCATTTGATTAGGGGATAATTGTGTAACATCCAAAAGTTTACTGCAAAACTATTTTGGATGACTAATTTCAAAGAGCCTATATCTAACGAGACGGTTTACGATTTTAGTCTGTTGATCATGCCTTGGCGGACTTCGGAGGACGTAGATGTCATTAGTTTAAAGCCCAGTTGGATAGCTTTGGGAACAAGACGTCTCGAGATCAAACTGTCGGGCCCGAGTGTAAATTGGTAGTCTAATTGCCTATGGAAAAACCCTAGGGCCGATCAAGGTGTGTGTGCGACGAACGAGAACGCGGGAGAAAGGGACTGAGCAAGACTTGGTAGTGTGACTTCCAATTCACGCTCAAGTAATCTCCATTATGATTTGGTTGTGAAATACGCGTTTTTGGGTTAGTAGGAATCGATGGGGGAGATGATTTGATGTTACGATTTCATATTCCAGCTTTAATCAATGGAATGGAAGATTTGGGTCATTAGAGTGGCAAAGTCCAATTAAAATAAGAATTCAATGGATTCTAAGGTTTTCTAGCGGACTGTTAGGCTTACTGCGACGGATGGTGGCAACGATGATATTGGGTTAAACAGCTCTATGATGTGGTAACGTGGAAATATTATCGGTCCAGAACTGAGTTCGTTTGATAGGGTTTCAAGCTATGTGATGACAAACGCGCAACCCTAGAAGCGGGTGGTTGTTTTGCAATTTTCAGCGGAGGTGGCAGCGTCATTAGAGACAGAGCGAACTGACAGGCTGTGTTGTTTTCTTGTAGCATCGACGATGGTGGCGGTCGATCCCAGTAATTTTATGAGGACCGACACGTAGAGACGAAGTCATGGATATTTGGATCACCGAATAAGAATTTTTATGGTTGAGTTATGACCATATCTAGTTCTATTCGTGCTAGCACTCTTGGAGGTTGTATGTATAGGTTCAGAACAACATGTATTCGAATTTATGACTCTGTAGAACCTTTTATTCATTGTTGGGAAATGTTTTGGGATAGGGGAAAGTTTTCGAGGACGACGTTTAGGGACGTTTTCCGGTAGCACTATTTAGGGGTTTTTACGTATTTGAACACGTATTGTACCGAGTGGTGGTGTTTAAACCAAGCTTGTAGTTTAAAGGCTTTGATTAGTTATGTTGATGAGTGTGAGATGATGGGATTGTTATGTGGTAATCCATAGGAAGCGGTATGACTTCCATTAGATGCTCAACAGTTGTACAAGCGTGGTGGACAGAGCAACGTTATAGCTGAGCTAAGGTGGGTTCTAATGCCCTCTTTATATATTTTTGGGCTAGAATACATGTGTGTGCATGGTTTTTGGCAAAAGATGAGTTTTGTATTCAAGATGCTTTCTAAACGTTTTCTCATGAGTCAGGTCATTTTTAGGTCATATGAATCAAATAGATATGATTAGTCTTGAACGGGCATATGTTGGTTGAGATGTAACACCCCAACCCACTAAGAATGATTTGTCACTCTTACAGATATCAAAACTAAAATTTAATCCATAACTTTAAATAAAAGATCCTAATTACAATTATATAATGTTATTGAAATAAAGAATCTTGGTCAGCAAATTCCTAGCGCTCCTCAACAAAACCAAATTATTCCAGATTACCTATAAAACAAATAAGACAAACATAAAAAAGAAAACTATGAATGAGCCAAAAATTGCTTAGTAACGGAGAAATCAACAGTACAAGTAGGGGAGCTAGTGTATTAGAAAGGTAGCACTGGCTACCCCTCAACCCTGTCTCCGTACTATTTTCGTAGTGTAAAAAATAAATAAAAAACTTCTGGTTTTATATAAAGGATAACCCTGATCCAAAAAAAAAAATTGGGATCCCCTTAATTCTTAGGCTAGCTCCGCCACGGAAGTAAAGTCATATCAGCGAAAGCAAAACATAACATACCAGAACTAAGACTGAACTGAAACAGTTAGTAACACGAGTACTGAAAACAAATGCTGACACAGGACTGATACAAAACGGATACACGAACCGATTTGAAACTGTAATGAAAACTGATACGGAAACAAAAGTCAATCATATACATAATTGATACCGAACCCAACGCAAAACCGACGTAAAGACTGATACATCGTTGACCATGACGACCAAAGCATTTTATCTTGTATAATCAGACTTATTTTAAAGCATCATTTAAATAATCTAGTATTCTTATAACAACAAAATTTTCTAACCTATCATTTGTAAATGAAACGTTTGTACAAATCAGAAACTAATAACTATCAATTAATTTGAACACCGTTTAATAAAATAAAATGATATTATTTTAAAAACAAGATACTTGGCAAAACTATTTTTTTTTTATTAAACGTTTGAATTTTTATCAAAATAAAATAGTTTATCACATACATAGCAAATCATCATTAGACAAAATAATTACTTTTCTAACTATGAAAAATTATATTTTAGAACTAGAATAATTTAAATAATCTGGATTTCAAAATGAAACACTTTCGACCATTCCGTTTTACGGCATGGGAAAAAAGGAACAAAAACAAATCGATAAGCCCAAATATTTTAAATAGAATTTAAAATCCCATAATCTTTAAAAGAAAAGATTTGGTGAACTATTATCTTTCAATAAATGTTTAGATTCAAATCCATCTCTACTGATTAATCAAATTTCATAAGTTATTATTTAATTATAATTATTAGTTTTTATAGAATATACATTGAATCAAATACTAAATACAGGCATTGACAGATGCAAACTAAACGTATAACACAGAATCTAAATCCAAGTTGAGACTCGTACTAAGACGAAACTGATACTAACCGGTACATACATTGAGTCAAAACAGACATAACTAGATGCGTACAAAGCAGGATACTGAACATAATCAGAAGCCTAATTAACATGATACATGATCGGAAACAAAACCAGATGCGTACAAAACATATCAGAACGGATACTAAACATAATCGGAAGCGTAACTCAATATATGTTCGTAAACATAACCAGAAGAGTACAAAACAAATCATACATATCAGAACATAAACATATACTAACTTACACGACAAATGTATATATCAACAAAATAATCATGTAACACAGAAGCACGCAGAGCCAGAAACAGAGGGGTACACAGATAGCTAGTCTATGCATCAATGAGTTGGTAAGTGTGATATGCACCCATTATTCCATCCCCCAAAAGTCAGAAATTAGAAGTCAGAAACAGAACTAGGATCGATCCATACGCCTCTAAGGGGCCAAGGTGCTACACAAGCACTAGTCAGAAACGCCGTGATTTTGATTATGCGCTATCTCGGAAAGTGTTCATGTTGTTGATGCCCAAACGACAAGTCAGAATCATTTGGGTGATAAAGTACAAAAGCGTAGGCCATGTAAATAATTTACAGACAACTAAAATTTTTACCAACAGGAACATGCCACCATGAGTATAGGTCTGAGGTGTGACATGCTATAACATACCAATAATCAAAACCGATAACATTAACAAAAACAGAGCTAATGAACAATATCCAAAAAAACAAAAGGTATCACAATAACATAATGAAGACTGACCAACCATGGCGAAATCTGTACTAGAAAGTAACGAATACAAGTTTATAATATAATTAAAAAGAAACAGAATCCGTAAATTCGTTCGGCAAAGCAAAACAAAGTTTATTCATCCTTAGGTTGTACTAACACCTACATTTTAATTATCTTGAATCAGGTTCATCAGTTTTGAGCATAGTTAGAATATTTATTGGGTAGTTGTTCCGGTGACAAAGACTTTCAGGGCTTTAAATAATCATATTTATAGTTGTGTTCTATAATGCTTAGTAATGTAATTAAAAAAAAAAGGTTGTACTTCTTATAAATATCATAATTTATACGCTAAATATCACAATTCATATGGCGTAATTAATCATCTTTAAGGCATATATATTAGGATGTCCTACAAGAGTACATGTGGGTTTGTTACCTGCTTGTCCATAAGAATTTTTATACTTTTATATACCTACTAATTAGTATGTTAGACAAAATTTGGTTGCTTATTCTATGAACCTCGATGGCTTATTGTCATTATTTTATTGTATTTACATTTTATTCGTTTTACTAGTGGCCCATGCACTATTCTAAAACTTACTTTATCAAGTTACCTGTGGAAGTTTGTTTGCAAGTTGGACTAAAAAAGAAGAAACCAACAGAGCTTATGTACCGCCATTTACATATATCTTCTCAATATATAATATTTTTAGATTGAAGACGCGTTAAGTCATCGGAACAAATCAACGATCTAGAATGCCAAACATTCATAAACAAATCAGACAGGAGGTCTAATAGTTTACCTTAATTGCGGAACGAAGACAAATGATTTAAGTTTATGTCGAACCGAGATGAATCAAACCAGCGACAATGGTCGCAGGTTGGATCCGGACTGATGGCGGCGGCCATGAAGCCACGTCGGAGTAGGCGGCGACAAGCTCGTGTGCGACCAAACAGAAAAATTGATAGATGAATGAAATAAAAAGGGTCATTAGGGCTGATGATCGCCTGCCATTACTAAAGAAAGAAATCAGCCCATCCATTTGAAGAAGATGTAACTATTTGGGCTTTTCGTTTTCTTTTTCGAGCTGGAGCATTTGAAGTCAAAATCATTGTCATATATTGGGGGTAAATTACATTTTTCGTCATTTATGTTTATATCAGATTGGAATAGATAGTCTTTAATTTCAACAATTGCAGTCATAATCCTTTATTTTAAAACTCATTACACCCTATCTTCTTTAACACTAACTAGTTAAAATTGTAAGTTAAGTTTATTCATAAAAGGGCACTAAGAAGATAGGGTTTATGTGTATTTATATATATGTTTTTTTTTTTTGTAAACAAATAAGTAAAATATGCACAAGATTAGGCTTCACTTAAAATTTTAACTTGATTAATGGTAAAGGACGTAGGGTGTAACGAGTTTTACAAACAAATGATTGTAATTATAATTATTAAAGTTAAAGGCTAACCATTACAATCTGATACAAACTTAAATGACGAAAAGTGTAATTTACCCCCTATATTACTTGTTTATTTCTCTTTTTTCTTTGAATACCAGCTAGCAACATGCATTAATATTATTTTCTTTTCTCTTCTACACCATACAAATAAACTAATTAACATATATATAGCTAAAAAAGTTATTTGATTTATTCATCGAATATATTAAATACCATATTCAATATAATTAGATTTTTATTTATCCTAATTATTCCCATGATTTTATTTTCGAGTATTACACGAGATGCGTAGTTTTGTATTAGAGAAATAATGTGGTTGCATATGGTATGAAATACCACATGGATAATTGACGTTGCTTGACTTGCGCCATATATTGTTTGATTGTTAGAGGCAGGAATTTGTTTCAAGCTTAGACCGCGAGAGGTTAGAAACATAGATGTACCAAGTCCTCACCTTAGAGTGATCGTGTCTGAGTTGAGTTAGAGAAAATACATCAACGGGGACTTATATGTGAATGATTAGACTGCCCTTGGAGATAATGGACGAATTGTTAATGAGATTAATAGGCTAGTGGTTAATCCTCGATTAGATGAAAGGTGGTGTATTCTAGACAACTTGTGTATGTGTCTAAGTGTTAATGTGAAAGATGTAGTATCCTTTTAGCGTTTGAACTCGGTCACATTTTTGTGGTAATGATGATGCCCTTGTGGTAACGATGTAAGGTCGTTGTGGTATCTTCGGAGGGCAACGTGTGACGGATGATGGTCATGTTTACGTACAAACCTTGAGATTGAGATTTCCCTTCAGTGAAAGAAGTTACTTATGTGTCCTAGAGATGACTTATAGTGACAAAATGATGAAGAGTTATGGTCACTTCTTAGTGATTTGACCAAATTATGTGCTAGGTTCCCACCTTATGTGCTTTATGTATCCGCACTAGTCAAGTTAGTTGTTGTGTTGTGTTGTGTTGTGTATTTGTTAAATGATGTTAATCTAGAGTTGTTGTGATGTTCCTACTATGATGTGCCTTGAGATGTGTATAGAAGAGTAGTCGTACTTAACGAAAAACAAGTTTTCAGGCCTAATAGGTGGTCGTGTTTTTGGAGTTGTAGAGTCCTAGATATGGTAGGTTTGGGTGACAAACGTTTGCGTCAGTGTGCATTAGTTGTTCTTATGCATTTAGAGATAGTGTTGGAGTCTTATAATTACCGAGATTTAAATGAAAATAAAGTGTTTTGATGTAACATTAATGCTTTAAACTATACTGTTAGAACTCACATAGCGTAGCTGACTGTTGCATGTATGTTAGATTGGTACATAGATGAGGGACACTTGGCTAGGGGATGGAGCTAGTTATGGATTGTGATTAATGGCATTCGTGATTCGACTTATTGTTATGTTTAGATGTTTTTTACTAGTATGTTGATGAACATTAAATTTTAATTTTGAATTTTCCGCTTGTTATTTTAAGAACACATACAGTCTTTTGAACTATTCGTGCGGTGATGTCCAGCTGACTGTTGCATGTATGTTAGATTGGTACATAGATGAGGGACACTTGGCTAGGGGATGGAGCTCGTGTGGATTGTTGTTAATGGCATTCATGATTCGACTTATTGTTATGTTTAGATGTTTTTTACTAGTCTGTTGATGAACATTAAATATTAAATTTGAATTTTCGCTATGTTATTTAAGAACACATACGATCTTTTGAACTATTCGTGCAGTGATGTCCAGCTGTGAGGTGCCTGATTTGGGGCCTTACAAGTTCATATCAGAGTAGTAGTTAAAGATATCTAGGCATCCCTGAATTCTAAGACTTAATCTATGAGTGAGATCAAAATAACGAATGCTAGCACGAGTAGCCGCAAGCTAAGAGGTACATTTATGAGTTACATGTGTGTAGTTAGATTCTTTACGTGAATGTGGTGATTGTTATGTGTGGAAGGTAGAATACTAGTGTGACCATGTTGGCTAATGTTTAGAAGAAGTGCAATAACTTAGACAACCGATCACACTTGATCATCTTTATTGGCGGTCTATTCTTACTTCCCATGGTCTGAGTTGTAACCTGAAATGATCATGTGCATGTGCTACCTTATGTGGGTGATTAGCACTGGTTGATGCTTGGTATAGCATAGAGGTAGACCTAGAAAGAGAAGAGGCAATAGTGGTACTAGTGATCCTATCATAGCGCAAGTTGACAAGAAGAAACAGACCAGGCTGAACCATTCTTAGGGGCTAGAGTAGGATCTAGACTAGAGGTCATCTGGAGATGCGATTGGCACACCTTACCGATGAGTTTGATGACTTGTTAGGATTGAGTTTTTATGACGGCTTGCTTATGGCCATTATAAACGATACATGTTTTCGTGTTTGACGATTTAGACGACTTAGATGTTATGGAATAGCCGTGTGCTTTTAGACGAAATTTTATGTCATGTTGTCATTTTTATTTGACGAATAAGACGTTTATGAAACGTGGTACGTGCATTGTATGATTTAGTTGTTGAGGTAGGCCTCGGTAGTGTTGAGTCTTGTGTGATTATACGTGGTTATGTGATGACGCTTTGTGTAGTGTGACGTTTTTAACATGGCGTTTTCAAGAAGAACATCGTAAGCTTTCAGCTCCTCAATGTCCTGATCGTTGAACGAACATAGTTCCCCCTCACAGGCATCAAGGGCCTTTTGATCCATATACTCAGAAGCATCAGCGAAAGGTCCAAAACGAGTTACATTCTTCGCCATTGAAATTTTTCGAAGAAATGTGAGAAGTAAACTAACAAAAGAGAGAGAGACTCTCCACCGGTTATGATGTGAAGAGTGAAATGAGGAGTTGTGGTTATAATGGGGGTTGGTAACACTCAAATTAGAAGGGTAACAGGTCGAGAATCTTATCTCCAATCTTTACAGTTTGAATTTTGAATTTCGAAAGTTTACAGCTGTAAAATAACAGCTACAAAATTTGGGGTTAATTGTTCAGTGGTTCAAAACTTTGTTTAACCTTTATTAACCATTGATTGCAACAAAGAACCACTAATTCATTATCCATTGTTTGACTACAAAGGTCAAATGTAACCATTGTTCTTGTAAAAAAACATTGTTTTCTCAAAACTCTGTTTTTTAAGTCAACATAGGTTTCAAACATGTATTTCCATCCATCAGTTGACCTAAAGTCCAAACAAATGAACCACTGCTTTATACATCCAACGTCTATTGATAACTATTAGAGGTTTCAAAATAGACTTTTGGCAATACGAATCTTTCATTCCTTCATCAAATGTTTTCCTTAGACGGGACCCGGTCCATGTTAAAGCAGAGCTTTGATAAACAGAACTTTGCCTTAACAAATAGAGGACTGCCACGTCACCCAAAAGGTAACCATTGGCCACATCATCATCACTGTTCCATAAAACGTATAAAAACCCCTCTTTTAACAGAGTTTTCACCTTACCAAACTTCACCAAATCAAAAGCATTTAAAAAAGAGATAAACTCTGAAATCGCAATCAAAACTCACCGCCTTCAAAATAAAAGATCATTTGCTCAAAAATATTTTCACAAAACTCACCCATGGCTCTCATTCTCAAATCTTCACATAACTACTTACCTATCTTGTCAAACATGACAAGAATACTGATTTTCACTCAATCATTGACATACTTACATCATCAAAATACCATACCATTCTTATCGCCAATGCACCAATACACCATGCTACCCTCCGAGAATTTTGGGCAAATGCAGATGTCCTGCTATGAAAGAAAACACCCATCATCATCACCTCAAAGGTGAACTGAGAATAAATCCAAATAACCCCATAATCCATTTTCATAACCTTCAACCTGGTATGGAAACTATCCTTAAAAATCACTTACAAAATGAGTTCATAGAAACGGGATATGATGCTTAACTTGTGGGTGCAACACTTTTCAAACCACATTTCCCACCAGAAATGAAATTCTTTTCCATACACTTTTGGTTTGCTTGTCTACCAAGACCACATCTTTCAATGAAATACCCCTAAAAACTCAGTGTTTCGGATACGCCGTACTGACAAGCACATATTACAAGGTATCCCAAACACTGTTTATGGATATGGTGGCAAACATAAAGACAACCCGGCAATCCTTTTCTCTTATATCCAAGACTGTTAAGTTTTTACCTTCAAAAGGTTTGAAAACAAGAAAGTTTTCAACAATGTGAAGCCCTTCAAATAAATAGTCGTTCAAATGAAAATTTACACAAACGATGGCCTCAAAAGGTCATGAAAATTCAAGGATGTTATACAAAACCAAGCAACAGATGTTACAACATCTGTTGCTGAGCCTATTGCTCCTGATGCCCATAGTGATCAACCCACCACTATGGTACCCACATCAGAAATTTCCACACAAACCACTTCCATTCCTATCCCCAAATCAAAAAGAAAAACCAAAAAGAAGGTGCCTCTGGGGGTTAAGATGCCAGAGATTCTTTCTATAACACAAATGCAACAAATATCTACTTTTACTTCCTCACAACAGATGCAAACATCTCCACTTAGCCATACTCCTCACTTATCCTCACAAAAGGATAGTGTTGTAAGCACAGGAGAACTAAATCAAGAAGGAGATAATTCACTTGAATATCCCTTCTCAAGCCTCTCTCCCAGAGCAACTTCTTTATTCACTCCACCACCCACAAATCCCACCAACATTCCAATCATTGTTTAATGCAATTGATAAAACTGATATGTGTAAACCTAGTTCCTCTTAATAACAAATCACTAAGAGTATGCCACAACAAGTGACTAGGGAAAATTCAGACATCATTGCTAACCCATAAGCTACTGAGGTTACACTTCCGGTGTCTCAAGAGACACTTGAAGGTGTTTCAAGTGAGATAATCACTAAATTGTAAAGACAATAGTCTCACAAATGGACAGTGATTAGATAACTGAATCCTCCTTGAAGGAAACAATTGTTAAGTCTACAATAATACACTCTATAACAATTAGAAGTCCCCAGTACTAAGAAAAAGGGGCACTTGGTTCAAAACCAAGTACAACCACCTCTAGTGGGAATTCAGATGATCCTATTAACTTAGGTGATGGGTTAAAATATCAAGAACTGACAGCAAGAGTATCCAAGTTAGAGTCTTCAGTTGATGAGATAAAAGATATGATGATGACCTTGGTGCAAAACTCAAGACCTCCACCATCCAATGCAGAAATTGCAAAAGGAATATGGGTGCATGCCCAAATGTATCTTCATCTTCAAAAGCAAACTGCAGAAGCAAATCAAAACATGCACATGGAGCTGATCTGAAACGTGGTGGATGCTAAGTACAAATATATTCAAGCAGAGCTTAAGGCCATAGAAGACCATATGCTTCAAACCATTGATATAGCTCCCATTCTCCCCAAATACAAAGATGATGCCAAAAAGGGGGGGGAGTGATAGCATGAGAAAGCTCCGTCCTCTAGTAAAGAAAGCTGAAAAAAGGCTAGATACTTCTAAACCCAAAAAGGCTGAACAAGAAGCCATTGAAAATGAAAAGAGGAGACAAACAAGGGAAGAAAACATGCAGGTAACAGTGTAAGAGATTATTGACAAAAAGAAAATTCAAGAAAATCAAACCTCCTCAACAGAAGTTCCCAAAAGCACAGCATCAACAAAACCACCACCAATTATCCAAACCACTGTTTCCACTACTCAAACATCTGTTGGCACTACAAAAGTGGCAACATATGTTACAACCACACTACCACCAACACAAAAGTCTCCTAAAAGACTTCTCATCAAAAGAAAATCATGCACAAAGCTTCCACAACCGCTATAAAAAACACCAACACTTCAAACCAGATCCAGGAGAGCCAAATTCTTTGTCCAAGATGATGATGAAGAAACTCCTGATGCGTCACCTATTAAAACCACTACCACCACAATCCATCATATCTCAACCATCTACCACAACCACCACAACACTAACCATTACATCTCCACTAACACAACAAAACCTCCATCAACCAAACTTCCACCATCATTACACCCATCTACAACCTTACTAGGTCATTAGAGTTAGAAAATATTTCAAAATAAATACAATCTTTCTACTCTACGACAGACACCAGCCAACTTACCTTTCCATCCTTCAAAAAAGGTATCCAAAGCCTTCCAATGTCAAAGAGTACTTGGAGTTAAAAATCAAACACGCTGAAAGAACAATTGCTGAAAGAAGCAAGGGAAAAAGTGATAAGGATGCAAATCAAATTTTATCTGAAAAAGTTAAAAAAGTGAATAGATTAGAAGATTTTGCAAAAGATGTCAGTCAAAAGGCTTCACAACAACAAGTAAACAACCCTGAGCTCAGAAAAGCACTAAGGGAAGATTACTTAGATTTCATCATAAAAATTAAGCCTTATACAGCCACAAGAGCCCAATTCATTAAATGGACTACAAAAGTCCTTCTAGATGAAATCACAAGGATTAAGAAGATAAAGCTCAATCTAGAGATCAAACCCACTCCTCCCAATTGGAGAGTAGGCAAAAAGCCTGTTGGCCAAAAGTCTCTTGAACTCAGAAGAAAGAAGGAGGAGATGGTAGCAGCGAAGTTAGGCTCAACGCAATCGATGGCCAGATGGGATAAGCCGAAGCCTCAAGAGCTAAAGACCCCTCAGTCCCAATAAGGCCAAATTATGAAGACTTGAATATACCTATCAGTTCTCTGGTTGACCCTTCAGATCTCCCCACTGCAAAGAATGTCTCATCACCTATTAGAAGCTACCTCAAAGAGCAAAAGGAGATGTCTGCAGAAGATTTAAAGAAATATGAAGATGAAATAAGGAAATAAGGGATCAAGAATGAATTAATGTATGAGCATCCACCAAATCAGAAGAACTACTTGGGCAAGTCTTAGGAGAACAATTTCCCTCACCACATCCAATAACTTATGCCCTAAGAAATCCATCTGACTTAAAAATTCTAAAGTGATATTCCAACAGTACAAGCCATGAATTAACTATAATCAGAGCTTATAGATAAGTGAAAATGACTTCAATGAATAGTGTTTCAAGCCTTAAAAATGAAGATCTGCAAGACTTAGTAAGTCTTCCCCTTGACAGGGATACAGGTGACTATCTCTCTCTCTCTCTCTGAAAGATTTGAGAAGCAATTCAAAGCTCAAATCAGAGAGAAATTGATGAGGAATAAAGATTGATCAAATAAACATCTATTTTGGCATCATATGTTCTAGGGGGATATTGTTAGACCTACAAAAGAATATATGATATTCAAAAGCCAAAACCAAGAGATAAACAGTAGTTCAAACCAGACTCCTCCCAAAGATAGTGAATCTTGATCACTAATCAGAACATCTGTTGAAGATATACCAACATATGTTCAACCCTTGGAAACCATTGTTCAAAAAGAGCCAAACACTAATCAAAGACCAAAGTGCTATTGAAGCAAAAATCTGTTGAAGAAGACCAAACATCTGTTCAGGCCAAACAGATGTTTAATATGAAGCAACAGCGGTTTGAAGATCAGAGGTTTCATCAGTGTAACAATACCTTGCTATCTAACAGTTATATAGTGTATTAGATCAGATGTTAGATTCCCAAAGATGTTTGCTAACATCTTGGAATCTAGTCTGTTAGGAATGTTAAATGTCACTATCAGGGTGATGTCATCACGAACAGACCTTTTATACTTAGTATAGATAGACCTCACCTGTTTGAGATCTATTTTATCACATTCCATCCTCTTTTGTACGAACAAATCTTTTGTGTGAACAAGCTGATGGGGAGTTTGTAGAGTTAATTGTACCATAACTTGTAATCTTTTGATTCAATAAAAAACAGTCATTGATGATAATTCCTTGCTTGTGATTTATTATTTGAATTGCAATCATAATTGCCTATTTTAACTAGATTTAGTTCACAAGTATCAAACTCATATCCTAACCTTAAGTCAATGTATTCATGTAACAGTAAACCCTTAAGGTTGTGATTGTTGCTAATTGAACTAGTTAAGAATTTTAATTATTATATGTTTATGTTGTTGTAACACATCGAACATTTCGCGTCCGGTAATATACCGACATGTGTACACGCCCTCGGATGATATCTCAAATGAGTTAGTCAAAAATCACAAAATTTCACAAACCTAACCGTGGTAATCGTAGCCTAAGGCGGGCTTCTGAAGCCTTTCTTTTTCATTGTTTTAACTTTTAGCAAATGACCCGGAGGCCCCTAGACTTTATTATTTTCGTATTTCTTGCTAAATCAAGTCACCTCTTCACCCGAACATCTCTCGGTTGAGACGATATCTCTTGATTTACCATCCTTGAGTGTTCCACACTATTACCGAACCTTTAACTTTACAAATTCAGTAATTTAACCCATATAATCATAAGAACTCATATTATCGTATTCTAAGCAAGTAATTAGTATAAGTCACAAAAGCACCTAGTGTGACACTCGTTAATGTTCGGTTATTCACAAACATGATGAAGAAAAAGAACTAAATTATGTCATTATGTCATTGAATATAAGTCAAGGGATAATTCATGACAATCCATAAAACTATTTTTGAGGGGCTAAATGTGTCAAAACCCCAAATTTCTGTCAAGATGCCACCTCTCCTACAAATTTCCACTCTTGCAGCTCTTGACACCTTTCTAGACACTTGTGATGATCCTACAACACCTCTAACACCCGGCTTCATCCACACACACCCTTTTTCACTATAAATAGACCATCAAACTCACTCATTCTTTGCTCATTCCCTCATATCCTCTCTTATTACACTCTTGGAAGTTCCTGGTCATCTAGGAGCATCCCTTTGAGTTCTAAACTTCTCTTGGATCACTTGTAAGTGTTCCATCTCTGCTCCTTTCTTTTTATAGGCTTTCAATAGCCAAAAATCAAGCATTTTCGACAAATGCCTTGACTTTCGGTTAAGACCATTATGGTCTAGCCATTGTTCAAGTTGAACATGGCTAAGTGCTCGTAATTAGGTAGGTGTTAATCCATTAAAAGGGTACCTCCTAAGGATCACGTTTACGAGGTCAATTGACGAGTCAAAGTTTATGTTTTAAAAAGTCAAACGGGTCAGATTTTATAAAAATTATAATCTGAGTTTATATATGTTATAAACATATTTTTGACACTTAAACAGGTTGGTAGTAATTATTAGAACATGTGGGAACATGTTCGATCAGTCAATTTCAGTCCTAGAATCGGTTCGCAACCGTAAGTCATGAAGTTTGACTTTTGCTTTGACTTTCGATTCTGACCCGACTTAGATTAGTTTACTACTGTGTTATAGTTGCATTATGATCATAATACAATGTAGCATAACCCTCTGAGATTATATTACATGATCATAATCATAATCTGAGTTTATGCACAAGTTCTGTTAAATGTCAAACTTTGACTAAAATGCCCTTTTTACATAAAACAAGGTTTTAATCAACGAAGAACTTGCAAATGAATTACCTACTGATATACTAATATAACTAACATATTATGATGTTGTTTTTCTGATCATAAACTAATTTTTAATATAATATCGTAAATTATATTTTTAAAACACCAAAATGTCCTTTCGGTGCATAATTTGGTCCTAAACCATTAATCACACTTAAGTGTGGTATCTTACTGAATATATATCACAATTAAGTATTATTCCAAAATGTTTACGATCATAACATCATAATTTATGCAAGTTCCCTTTTTACGTCATATAAATGGTCAAAACGCCTTATGAGGCATAGTTTCATTTTAACGAGCATATAAGTTGATATTCTACTAATATTACAACTTATTTAAGGTATAATAACATATAGAACTTGTTCATGACACACTCGGTTACCCGATATCGCTTATATGCGTACGATTAAGTATATGTAACCAGTTTACGAAGAGTAACCGAAACGGGTTTAACCTTATCATTTTAATCTCAAATTCCAGAATGTTAATTATTTACACATGACCTACAAGTCTTAAGTACTTGTTGGGTTTAAACTACATTCTATCCGGTCATTGCTTAATCTAGCGTATCGTACCGTTTTTATCCTTTAAACTAGCCGGTCTAAGTCTATGACTTAAATAGGACCGTTAGCATCCTAATTGGTTAGCTTATGCCATTATTCCAGACTAAAGCCTTCCAGTAAATGCTATCTACACTTATCTAATTGATTAAACGGCTGAGTTAATATAAACTTTTCTTTAAAAGTCAAGTACAAGCTCAGGTAAATACTCTTGACTTATTTTCCCTATACGGGCTTGGTATGGTAAATTATTACTGCTTGGTCGGAAATGGGATCAATCGAATGCCGGATTGTGGCTAGTAAATCCACATATTCTGTTTTGATCAGTTTTGTTTGATAACTTAAACATTGGAGGTTAACGACTGTGTCCTGGATATCCTCGGCTCATTTAAGTTACTAATGGCCACCACCAAAGCACGGGTGTAGGCATACACCTGACAGATGCGAATGCTAAAAATTTTTACCCACAAGTTGGGGATAACTCCTTCGTGGGTTCATAAGTGGTGTGTTAGTTAATCATGTCTCGGTCTCTATACTGGGCCCATATGTATTCACAAACATGTGAATCTGTATACAAGGTTAAAAGCTTAAGTTTCCCAAGTTATAAAAGAATTTAATATGCCCTGTGCACTTATATAAATTTTTGAAATGTTTTCAAAATGAGCCAGTTGATTGTATTTACCAGCGAAAGCTGACGTATTTTCAAAAGACTAAGTTGCAGGTTCAATATGAAATAGGTTGGAAGCTGCTTGGTTGTCACACCCCGACCAGTAGCGGAATAAAAGTCGGGGCATGATTGGGTTATCACCAAAGCTCATGATATTTACTAATAAGTTTCATATTTATTAAGTTGAAATTAAAACTTCAAATATTCAACACAAAATGCATACAAACACAAACATAATCCAAAAGATTGTTCCAAACGTAATAACTTTGTTTATTCTTCTAAGGCCATTCCTATGTATTTCTTCCTCAGCTTGTTCACATGTATCACGCGTAAAAACAGAAGGTTTTGGTCAACAAAAGTTGGCGAGTGAACCTTGATAAAACATTTAAATAGTTGAATTATATTGTTGTTAGACAAAAATTATGCATGAATCATACGTGAGCAGATGTATATATATAACCAATCACAAACCACATTATGATGAACATATGACATGATGAATGATGTACTTGAGATCAAGGCTCAATCAAACAGAGCCGATCTAATGAGGCACCTGATGCTCAACCCGTATCCCACGAGGAACTGATGGGCCTAATGAAATGCTTGCACTGAAATGATAACATGTAACCACACATAATCACACAACCACTATACATATTTGATCACGATATGATATTAGCACAAGTGTTTAAATAATAAAAAAATATACAACACATGATACACCCCAAAACATGATTAAAAATGGGGAATTCGTAGAGATTCACTCACAGTGGGTGCGTATTCTTGATTGATGATGAGAGCGCACGAGTTGAGAATCTAACCTGATGAAAGAATACTAACCTAAAATAATAACGCGATACGTCGATAAATAAATAAACTAATAATTCGGTTAAAAACCTTTGTTTAGCTTTTTAAGTTATTTTTGTGATTTTTATTAATATATTAAACCCTTTGAAATTATACTTTTTAAGCATTTTTAATTGATTTTACTATAAATCCATAGAATAAAATTAAAACAAAAGAAGTAATAAAAATAAAATAATATAAAAAAACTTATCAGTCTGACAAGCTGTCAGACCGGTTTGAATAAGGAGTTAGTATGCGTGTGTTGAGATTCGAACCCGTGACCTCTCGGTTGCGTGCACGCAGCTCTTCCAACTGAGCTACGTGTCTAACCCGAAAGAATTCTGATTTTAGTTATATTTATACACTCCTTAGACTATTTCAGAAATTTATTAAATTTAAAAAGGATTAGGGTCGAACCGGAGTGTACCAGGGGTCTCGAACCCGCGACCTTCTGTGCATTTCGCACCCAGCCCAACCAGTTGGGCTGGGTGTCTAACCCAATATAACTTGATTTTTAATTATCTTTATACACAAATTAGGTTAGTACAGAAAAAACCAATTGGGCTGGGTGTCTAACCCAATATAACTTGATTTTTAATTATCTTTATACACAAATTAGGTTAGTACATAAATGGTTAATTTAAAAAGGTTTTAAAATGGTCAGGCCGGCGTGTATGCTTGGATTCGAACTGGTGACCCTGGTTTGGTTTGCACCAGGCCAAACCAGTTGGGCTGGGTGCTTAACCCGATTGTAAACCAAATTATAATATATATAAACACACACTGCACTTCATCTTCTTCATTCAAACTCTTTTACCCAGAAGGTTCGCCCGCCTAAAATCCATTTCCAATTCCCTCATACGATTAAATAAAATGTTAATTAAGATAAAGATATAATGAGATAACAAGGAGTTCTACCGAGTAAAACGAGCCGGCGAGTGTCCTGGTTCCGGCAACCTGCTATGTTCCGGCGAGGGCGAGATTCCGGCGATGGAGAAAATTGTGAGTGTGAGTAGAGGGAGTTTGTGTGTAATGAGCGAGTTTGAGTGTGGGATTACGAATCGGTATTTAAAGATGAACAGGGGGTTCGATTTCGGCATTTTTTTGGAAATCAATTCAAGTGATTGATTCTTGAAATTAAAATAGATTGCTTCGAATTTGGAAGGAAATCAACGCGGTTACAGCTGAAATTCTCGGATTGCCAGAAAGGGGTGAGATTAGCGGTTCGCTGATTTGAATTCTTGAAGGAAGCCATTCAGTTTCGTATATATATAAAATTTGAACTTGAAATCTAACCAAATAATGCGCGTGCCTCAGCGGTGTTTGTGGTGTGTGTACCCGGGAGACCCGGGTTCGATTCCCGGTTCACCCTTTATTATATATATTTTTTTTCTTTTATTAAGTCTTTTAAATCATTTATTGATTATAAATATTTAATATTTAGTTGATTATTCCTTTTATTATTTCATTAAGCCCCTTTTTTATTATGTAAATATGTAATATTCTAATATTTTAAACAATAAAAAATAAAAAAATAACTGAAGGACATAAATAAATGCACTTGATTGATAATTTGGAGCGGGTTTTCGGTACCCGATTTACACAAATGTTACAGTATCCCCTACTTTTAGAAATTTCGTCCCGAAATTTAAGTAGTAGTTGTAACCGGAAAAAGATGCGGGTATTTTTCGCGTATTGAGTCCACACGTTCCCAAGTAAACTCGGGCCCTCGTTTTGACTCCCAATGCATCCGGACGATTGGAATACGACTTCGCCTTAAGATTTTTTCGCCAAAATCCATGATTTCTACTGGTCTTTCAACGAAGTGCATTGATTCATCAACTTGAATATCTTCCAGGGGGATGTGTAGATTTTCGTCGGCGAGGCACTTTTTCAAGTTCGATATGTGAAACGTGGGATGAATCCTGTTGAGTTCTTCTGGTAGGTCAAGCTTGTATGCTACAGGACCTACTCTTTCGAGTATCTTGAATGGTCCCACATAGCGTGGTGCTAGCTTGCCCTTTTGACCAAAACGAACCACTCCCTTCCACGGTTGATCACCAAAGCAAAATTCCAAGGGCTTTCATCGTTTGTCAGCATAACTCTTTTGACGACTTTGAGCCGCTAGAAGATTATTTCGAATTTTCAGAATCTTGTCGGTTGTTTCTTGAATCAACCCAGGTCCGGTGATTTGCGCTTCACCAATTTCGTGCCAACATACTGGAGATCGGCATTTACGACCTACAAAGCTTCAAAAGGAGCCATTCCGATGCTGGAATGATAGCTATTGTTGTACGAAAACTCAACTAATGGTAGGTGAGTGTCCCAATTACCTTTGAAGTCTATGACACATGCTCGTAGCATGTCTTCAAGGGTTTGGATGGTGCGCTCAAATTGACCATTAGTTTGAGGGTGAAAGGCAGTGCTGAGGTCTAAACGTGTTCCCAAAGCGGATTGCACGGCTTGCCATGTTCATGTAACATTCGTAAATAAATGAATCCTAAAACCCGACCCGTTTTTGTAACTCGATCCGTTTTCATATTCCACGTAATTTTGTTTAATGTTTAAGCAATAAAATGTCTTGGATTCTATGTTTTGATCAAACATGTTATCATATCTGGTGATTTATAGTCTTATACATGTTTTATACAACCTTGTATATTAATTTCCATGTATTTTGAAGCAACCCTCCATATCTCTAAGGTCTAAAACTAAGGTTTTCCTTAAGTTAATCAAAAACTTTGGAGACTTCGTGAACAAACCTAGAACATCATATCCTAACCTTCTTATCATCCTAACTTCATTATATATATATGCCTTAAGATAAGACATTGTGTTTTGGAGGGTTTAGATGTAAATGATAGCAAAGAAGCTCTACATGTCGTATTCTTAGTTTTGTCATAAGATGACTTTCGGGTGACTTTCTTTCTCCATCCTTGAGCTATCATTCTGGTCCATTCAAAGCTCCAAGATATACTTGATATACTAAGGATCAAGTAGGTTCAAATTGTGCATAAAACTGAGCTCCAGCGTAACGGGAATCACAAACACAAGTTTTAGAACATAACCCTCAACCCGCATCTAGACCCAAGGTTTAAGCCCAATTCTCGACATCATGGATGTTGGATTACTCTCTTCCATATGATAGTACTCTAAAATAATGGACGTAGGCGAAAACCGTGCGCGAAACGGAGTTATAACGAAGCGGGAATCGCGAAAACAAGTTTGGTGTTTGTTGCTGATTTGAAAGACGCGAAAATCTTGTTTTAAGGTCATCCCACATCGCCCCAATCACCAATTGTGCTCCATTTCACACCTATAAATACCCTTGCTTGGTTCTTTATAGCTTGCAACTCCTAGTTTGAGTATAAATAAGTGGAATAACCAAATTTGGTGGCTCCACAAGCACAATACCCCTTTGGGTGTGGTGTGTAGTAGTTTTTATTTCCACTTTCGACGAGGAGGTGCGTCCTTCAAGCTCTTCTCATTTTGTAAAGTTTTTCTTCGAGGTAATCTTCCTTTCTTTGTTCTTTTATTTTTTTATTTTTATTTTAATATTCATTTATTTATTGCTTTCTTAGTTTAATTAGTTTAGTTTAGGTTCTTAGTTAATGAGCATTAGGCTCATTAAGGTAGCCTAGTTTAGGCTCGCCTTTACGATTGTCGTAGCCTTGTAGAGGTTCGTTAGGCTCAACGAGTCTAACATATCATGTTCGTTCATTTAGCTATGCCTAGCATAACGTTTACTTTTTTTTTGTTGCATTCGTTTGTCTAGCTTAAATCACGCTTATCAATTGGATTTTCTCCTTATTCTCGTGCGGTTTTTCACTAAGGATTAAAAACGCAAACACTGTGAGTGAATTCTAACAACTTCCCCTTTTTATTCATGTTTTGGGGTGTATCATGTGTCGTTTACATATTTCGTTTATTCAAACAATTGTGCTATTACCATTATATGATCTAACGTGTGATGAAAATGTTGTTTGTTGTATTGCGTGTTTACATTTTTGTCAGTTGCGTGCAATTCATTCATTAGGCCCATCAGTTCCTCGTTGGAGACGAGTTGAGCATCAGGTGCCTCATTAGATCGGCTCCGTTTGATTGAGCCTTGATCTCATTGTTCATCATTTGTCATGTTTGTGTGTGCATTGATTTATAATATGTGGCTTGTGGTTAGATTTACATATGCGGTTACTCATATTTGGTTCATGCACATTTTTATTTAAATAACCAATATAATTAATTTTTTTCCAATGTTTAAATAAGATTCACTCGCCAACTTTTGTTGACCCAAAAACCATTTTTACACATGATACAGGTGAACAGGTTGAAGCAAGGAACACCTAGGAATTTGCCTTAGAAGAAAAATAAAGAGTTCATGAATGTTGTGTTTAGAACATGTTGTGCTTGTATGTTTATTGTAATTTCTCCTTTAAATTGTAAATAATAAATATGAAACTTTATAGTAAATGTCATGAGCTTTGATGAAACCCAATCATGCCCCGACTACCATTTTCCGCTGCGGGTCAGGGTGTGACAGATTGGTATCAGAGCTTTTGACTATAGGGATATAGGATAGGTTATTAGACCCTTAGAGCCTATACTATAGTCGATTAGATTTTTAATTGCTTATGTGGTTACATGCAAACTTATGATGTTTATTTGTTTCATATTTGCGACACACACAAATGCATGCAAGCACTTCCACTATCATTTTGTGTAATACTTAATGAGTTAAACATATTGTCAAACATAACATGCTTACATATACATTCATCACACACGTTTCAATTCTCCCATATTCAAATCATTCTCATATTTTCTTTATTCAAGATTTTGTGATGTTTTCGTTTTTCGATCTCATCAAAGTGAGTTTTACGATGGGCATGTAGTAACTGGAAGGGTACAAGTACCGGTAGTCGAAACATCCTGTCTAGGTTGGCATGCGTATAAATCAAATATAACGGACTAGTTTGCCTACCTGGGGACTAACGATGAGAGTACGAATGACCTATTAGGCCAAAGCATGCCACACCAAACGTCGTTCGAACTAACCCCACTTTGAGTTGTCACTATGTCTATACCAGGACACCCTCCGACCTTATACTTTGCAATCATGTTTTACAATTTTCATTCGGGTGGCGCAAGTGTTAACAGGCCAACACCAATGTGAACCCTACCAGAGCCCAGTAGTCATGGGGGCCCACATGACTACCAAGGCCAAGTATGGGGACATATGGGGGCACAAACATGAGCAAAGCCCAAGACATCCTATGGATGTAGCAAATTTATTTTTTTCATTTGTTTTGTGGATGTTCATTTTATACGACACATGACACCTATATGTCAAACTCATACTCTCGATAGGTATTCCTTGTAGATGTCATCTAGTCACTCTCGTAGAGGTAGGAGATCAGGAAAATCTCGCGAGCGCATGGCTGCCCAAATCGCTCAAAAAATGGCTACCGTAATTCCCAACACCGTAGTTTAAGTCCAACAAACCCTTGCCACTAATCCCATCAACCCAATCAACCAAGAAGATCAAAATGTTGTCAACCCTCCCCCAAATACCACCAAGTGCACCTACAAGCACTTCAATTCATATGACCCTCCGAAGTATGAAGGTACTGAGGGAGTCACTGCTCTCCTTCGATGGTTCGAAGAGATGGAGAGTACCTTCCTCAACTGTGATTGTCCCAACGACCGCAAAGTACGCTATGCTACTGGACGCTTGTATAGAGTAGCCCTCATGTGGTGGAATGCTGAGAAGGGCAGACGAGGCATCGAAGCCACTGTAGCCCTAACATGGGAAGAATTGAGAGAGCTTATGACTAGACGTTTCTGTCCAAGAAGTGAAATAAAGAAATTAGAGGACAAGTTCTATTCATTAAAGAAAAAAGAGGGAGATCACATAACCTATAACAAGAGGTTCCTCGAGCTGAATAAAATGGTTCCAAATTGTTTCACCCCTCTCTACCGCCTGATCGAGCACAACATTCAGGGTCTTCCTCCAAAGATTCAAGACTCTGTGATGAGTACTACACCTGCAACTTTGGAAGCAGCAATGGAGCTAGCTACAAAGCTCACCGAAAACCACATTACGAATAGAGACTTCAAAGATGAGAGGAAGAAAGATAAAACACCAACCGAAACCTCAAACTCAACCCAAACTGAATCCTCTTCCCAACCCACTACTAAGAGAAAGCGAGACGGGCAAAATTTTGCTATCACTCAAGGCAATCAACCAGTCCCACAAGCCGTACGACTTCAAGCTATCCCAATCACTCAAGTAGCACCCAACTCTGCTTACCCAAATAAGAAACCCTACATTCGACCTCACCCTCAATGCAACACCATCAACCTACCATACCCTGTCGATTGTGTGCTAATTGTGGGCGTTATGGTCATCTAAGTAAGACTTGTCGCATGCCCCAAAAACCAAACTTCACCCTCTACCCAAAACATGATCCAACCCTATCAACAACCTCAATACCCCATAGTTCCATATGTTCGAGCTTGCTTTAATTGTGGTGACCCTACCCACTTTAGAAACACGTACCCTAGATTGGTTAACATCATAAACGCCCAAGCTCAAGCAAACCTAGTTAACCAAGCGAACCAGGCAAACCCAGCATCCCCACCAGCAAGGGGGAGAGCCTACAACATCAACGCAAACCCAGTTGAGGTCAACAACGGTGCGAACGAAAAACCTAACTAGCCTTTCTCCCATCATGAAGACTCAAGACTCTGCTCTAGTTGTTTATTTTATTTTTATTCCCAATCCAAGCTTTAATAAATTCCATTTCTTATCCTGACTATTCAAGTTACCATTGTTTTCAATTTGGGTAATAATGTTTCTAGATTTCATTATTTCATATTAATGCCATTAATGCAATTTGTATCACGCTATGTCAATTTGTTTCATTACATATCTTTATACAACGATTAAATTTCATGTCATTCATGTCATCATACATCACGACGAACCCCGTCTCATCATTTAGGGAAGTTGGGCCGTGTCTCACTTTTTCATAGACTGACCACTTCCTCATAACACACGAGAGAGGTACCGCTGTCATTTAGTCTTGCTTTCTTCGGATTCGAGACTCAAGCATGGGCTGTTGTGTTTGTTTATGTGTGGTAGATTTTAGGATGAGTCTTTTAGAACTAATCGTGACTTAATAACAAGGCCAATGAAAATTTGACAAGGACATGGTGGATACGCCGCAGGTACTTCCTATATATAAGTGTTCTTGTTAGGTGATCAAAAGCATTGTTAGACGGTTATGGGAAGTTCTGTGTAAGTAGTGTCAATCTCAGTTTTGATAACGATGTGGTTGATGATTTCATTTTGTGAGGTAACTTTATCATTATGACGCTCTGATTTTTCTCAAAACCCCTTATCATGAGGGAATATCCGGTTAGCCATCTCTGTGTTACAATGCTTTTCACTTCTACACCTCAGGCATCAAAAAATGATTCATGTAGCAGGGCATTCAACCCTTACTAGGAACGTTACCGGCTCAATCAAAATCCAAACTTCACACTCACCTAATTATGTATATCCTTAGCATCATCAAGATTTTTATTACCTAGTATACTCGAGATCCAATATTTAAGAAACCCTATTAGCAAACCCTCAAGAACGATTCCCTCCTAATTTTGGACGAAATTTCTAAAAGTAGGGGAGACTATAACATCCGCAAAAAAACAGGTATCCAGAAGTCCGACCCACTTTGAAATCCGGATCCTAACCTTTAAACCTCGGAAATTTTCGCTAAATAAATAACCGTTGAAAGATTTTACTCTTAAATTTAAATTCATTTATCGATTTATTTATTTATTTATTAATTTAATTTAATTAATATCACAATTAAAATCATTAATAAAATCTAGTTAGTTTTGTTAGGTTTTAAAGTGAGTTTTAAGGTAATATGAGTTGGTAGCCAAGTTAGTTCGGATAGTAAAGTTAAGGGGTCTGATTTGTAACATTTCAAAACTTTGAATTTAAAAAAAATATATATAAAATAGAGGACCAAGGATTCGAACCCGGGTCTCGCCAACAAACGAAACACTTGAGCCAATCCACCACATCAAACTTTTGTTAAAATTTTCATTTCCAAAATCCTTAAACACTGCAAACCCTTTTGAATTACCTCTACCACCCAAATGTTAAATGGCTAAACGGTTACCTCTTAATTTCGGGACAAAATTTTCAAAAGTAGGGGAGACTGTAACATTCGTAAAAAAATGAATCCTAAAACCCGACCCGTTTTGTAACTCGATCCGTTTTCATATTCCACGTAATTTTGTTTAATGTTTAAGCAATAAAATGTCTTGGATTCTATGTTTTGATCAAACATGTTATCATATCTGGTGATTTATAGTCTTATACATGTTTTATACAACCTTGTAAATTAATTTCCATGTATTTTGAAGCAACCCTCCATATCTCTAAGGTCTAAAACTAAGGTTTTCCTTAAGTTAATCAAAAACTTTGGAGACTTCGTGAACATACCTAGCACATCATATCCTAACCTTCTTATTATCCTAACTTCATTATATATATATGCCTTAAGATAAGACATTGTGTTTTGGAGGGTTTAGATGTAAATGATAGCAAAGAAGCTCTACATGTCGTATTCTTAGTTTTGTCATAAGATGACTTTCGGGTGACTTTCTTTCTCCATCCTTGAGCTATCATTCTGGTCCATTCAAAGCTCCAAGATATACTTGATATACTAAGGATCAAGTAGGTTCAAATTGTGCATAAAACTGAGCTCCAGCGTAACGGGAATCACAAACACAAGTTTTAGAACATAACCCTCAACCCGCATCTAGACCCAAGGTTTAAGCCCAATTCTCGACATCATGGATGTTGGATTACTCTCTTCCATATGATAGTACTCTAAAATAATGGACGTAGGCGAAAACCGTGCGCGAAACGGAGTTATAACCAAGCGGGAATCGCGAAAACAAGTTTGGTGTTTGTTGCTGATTTGAAAGACGTGAAAATCTTGTTTTAAGGTCATCCCACGTCGCCCCAATCACCAATTTGTGCTCCATTTCACACCTATAAATACCCTTGCTTGGTTCTTTATAGCTTGCAACTCTTAGTTTGAGTATAAATAAGTGGAATAACCAAATTTGGTGGATCCACAAGCACAATACCCCTTTGGGTGTGGTGTGTAGTAGTTTTTATTTCCACTTTCGACGAGGAGGTGCCGTCCTTCAAGCTCTTCTCATTTTGTAAAGTTTTTCTTCGAGGTAATCTTCCTTTCTTTGTTCTTTTATTTTTTTATTTTTATTTTTCTTTTAATATTCATTTATTTATTGCTTTCTTAGTTTAATTAGTTTAGTTTAGGTTCTTAGTTAAGGAGCATTAGGCTCGTTAAGGTAGCCTAGTTTAGGCTCGCCTTTAAGCTTGTCGTAGCCTTGTAGAGGTTCGTTAGGCTCAACGAGTCTAATATATCATGTTCGTTCATTTAGCTATGCCTAGCATAACGTTTACTTTTTTTTGTTGCATTCGTTTGTCTAGCTTAAATCACACTTATCAATTGGATTTTCTCCTTATTCTCGTGCGGTTTTTCACTAAGGATTAAAAACGCAAACACTATGAGTGAATTCTAACAACTTCCCCTTTTTATTCATGTTTTGGGGTGTATCATGTGTCGTTTACATATTTCGTTTATTCAAACAATTGTGCTATTACCATTATATGATCTAACGTGTGATGAAAATGTTGTTTGTTGTATTGCGTGTTTACATTTTTGTCAGTTGCGTGCAATTCATTCATTAGGCCCATCAGTTCCTCGTTGGAGACGAGTTGAGCATCAGGTGCCTCATTAGATCGGCTCCGTTTGATTGAGCCTTGATCTCATTGTTCATCATTTGTCATGTTTGTGTGTGCATTGATTTATAATATGTGGCTTGTGGTTAGATTTACATATGCGGTTACTCATATTTGGTTCATGCACATTTTTATTTAAATAACCAATATAATTAATTTTTTTCCAATGTTTAAATAAGATTCACTCGCCAACTTTTGTTGACCCAAAAACCATTTTTACACATGATACAGGTGAACAGGTTGAAGCAAGGAACACCTAGGAATTTGCCTTAGAAGAAAAATAAAGAGTTCATGAATGTTGTGTTTAGAACATGTTGTGCTTGTATGTTTATTGTAATTTCTCCTTTAAATTGTAAATAATAAATATGAAACTTTATAGTAAATGTCATGAGCTTTGATGAAACCCAATCATGCCCCGACTACCATTTTCCGCTGCGGGTCAGGGTGTGACAGTTCATGAAGTGAAGCGACCGTCTCGATCTAAAATGATACTTAACGGTACACCATGACGGCTTATGATCTCATTGATATAGATACGAGCTAACTTCTCGTTCTTGAAGTCCTCACGAATAGGAATGAAGTGAGCTGGGATTTTGTAAGACGATCAATGATTACCCATATGGTGTCATACCCACTGGAGGTGCGAGGTAACCTGGTAATGAAATCCATGGTTATATTTTCCCACTTCCATACAGGTATTTCGGATTGGACTAGATTCCTGAAGGTCTTTGATGTTCAGCTTTCACTTTGGAGCATATAAGGCACTTGGAAACAAAAACAGCGATATCCTTCTTCATGCCTGGCCACCAATAGGTGTATCGTAAGTCTTGATGCATCTTATCGGCTCCTGGATGTATAGGTATCGTGTTTTGTGTGCCTCATTCATGAGGAAATCACGAAGGTTGTCGCGATCGGGTATCCAAATACGGTTTAAGTAGTAAAGAATACCATCAGATTTGGTTTCTATTTTGAGTTCAGCTCCACAAGACAGCTCATCGCGTACGTCATTTTCTGTTACAGAAGTATGTTGAGCTGCCCGGATTCGATCTTTGATGTCGGTTAAAATTTGAGAACATAGAAGATGAACGGAATTTGCATAACCCTTTCTACTGAGTGCATCAGCCACAATGTTTGCCTTGCCAGGATGATATCGAATCTCACAGTCGTAATCATTGAGGAGTTCGACCCATCGTCATTGCCTCATGTTCAACTCTTTTTGATTGAAAATATGTTGGAGACTCTTGTGGTCAGTGTATATTTCATACTTGGTGCCATAGAGATAGTGTCTCCATATCTTTAGAGCGAACCGACTGCTCCAAGTTCTAGGTCGTGAGTGGTATAGTTCTTTTCGTGTACTTTGAGTTGCCTAGAGGCATAGGCTATCACCTTTCCTCTTTGCATCAGAACACAACCTAACCCTTGCCCTGACGCGTCGCAATAAACTACAAAATCTTCGCAACCCTCAGGGAGTGTAAGGATAGGTGCATCACAAAGCGTTTGCTTCAAAGTTTGGAAAGCTCCTCTTGCTTGGGTCCCCAAATAAAGGGTTTTCCCTTGTGAGTTAGGGCTGTGAGTGGAACGCCGATTCAAGAAAAAATGGCAATGAAGCGTCGATAATAACCAGTTAAGCCAAGAAAGGACCTAACTTCGGTAGAAGTACGTGGCGCTTGCCGTTCTTGTACTGCCTTGATTTTCGAAGGGTCGACATGAATCCCTTTGTCATTAACGACATGACCAATAAATTGTACTTCTTTTAACCAGAACTCACATTTCGAGAAATTAGCATAAAGCTTTTCAGTCCTCAAGAGTGTAAGAATAAGTCGAAGATGTCGCTCATGATCGGATCTTGTCTTGGAGTAGATAAGAATATCATCAATGAAGACTATGATGAAGCGGTCGAGATAGGGTTTGCACACCCTATTCATTAAATCCATGAAAACAGCAAGGGCGTTGGTTAACCCGAAAGGCATAACCATGAACTCGTAATGACCATAACGAGTTCGAAAGGCAGTTTTTGGAATATCTTTTTCGCGCACCCTAAGCTGATGATAACCAGAACGAAGGTCGATTTTTGAAAAACAGGTGGCACCATGAAGTTGATCTAGAAGGTCATCAATACGAGGCACTGGATAGCGATTCTTAACAGTCAACTTGTTGAGTTCTCTATAATCAATGCACATGCGAAACGTTCCATCTTTCTTCTTTACAAAAAGAACAGGTGCACCCCACGACGACGAGCTAGGACGTATGAATCCTTTGTCAGTCAGCTCTTGTAGCTGACTAGCCAAATCTTGCATCTCAGATGGGGCTAACCTATAGGGAGATTTCGCGACTGGTGTAGCACCAGGCACAAGATCGATTCGAAATTCGACTTCTCGCACAGGAGGAAGTCCTGAAACGTCATCGGGAAAAACTTGAGGAAATTCTTTCATGATTGGAATATCTTCGAGCTTCCTTTCCTTGCCTTCCTTCTTGACGATGTGAGCTAGAAACGCGACATAACCCTTGTGAAGATATCTTCGAGCTTGAAGACATGACATCAATTTGAGCCATTTTGAAGGAGTTTCTCCAAAGGACGTAATGTCTGACCGTCAGCGAGGGGAATACAATGAACTTTTCATGGCAAACAACTTCGGCGTGATGCTGGCTGAGCTAGTCCATAACGATGATAACATCGAAACTTCCCAATTTCATAGGATGAGATCAATCGAGAAATCGATACATATGATCCAAAGAAAGAAAGAACTATAGGAATTGCGCACAAGTTAGAAGAGAATGCGAATGGAATTAAAACAAGATATGGCCGAATCTGGGTACCTTGGCGTTGTGATGTAAAGGAGTTACTCTTAGAGGAAGCTCATAAGTCACGATACTCGGTTCACCCGGGGGCCACGAAAATGTATCGAGATTTAAGAAAGAATTATTGGTGGCCTGGAATGAAGCGTGATATTGTTAAGTATGTCGCGAAATGTTTGACATGTTCTCAAGTAAAGGCGGAACATCAAAAACCGTATGGGAAGTTACAACCTTTGGATATTCCAATGTGGAAGTGGGAGGACGTAACCATGGACCTTGTAACTAAACTTCTGAAAATGAGGAAGGGACATGATGCAATATGGATCATTGTCGATCGTCTCACTAAAAGTGCCCATTTCCTACCTATTAGGGAAACATATCCCTCATAAAAGATGGCGGAGATATTCGTGAATGAAATCATATCCCGTCACGGCGTACCCGTATCCATTGTGTCAGACCGGGATACGCGATTTACTTCCCGCTATTGGCAAAAGTTTCATGAAAATATGGGTACTAAATTGCACTTAAGTACCGGTGATCATCCCTAAACGGATGGTCAATCAGAAAGAACCATCCAAACGATGGTATATATGTTAAGAGCATGTGTTATAGATTTTGGGGGAAATTGGGATGAACATCTACCTTTAGTGGAGTTTTCGTACAACAACAGCTATCACAAGAGCATCCAAATGGCACCGTACGAGATGTTGTACGAGCGGAAATGTAGAACTCCTGTGAATTGGGGAGAGGTTGGGCAAAGAGAGCTTGCACCGAAGGATGTAGTATCTAAAACAAATGAGAAAATTAACCTTGTACGAGCACGATTGAAGGCGGCACAAGACCGGCAGAAATCTTACGCGGACGATAGAAGGCGTCCTATTGAATTTCAAGTGGGAGACCGTGTTTTTCTAAAAGTCTCCCCTTGGAAGGGTATAATTCGTTTTCGTAAAAGAGGAAAGTTGGGACCACGTTATATAGGACCTTTTAAGGTCCTAGAGCGGATCGGAAGAGTAGCTTATCGGATCGAACTACCTCCATCGTTAGATGGAATACATGATACGTTTCACGTGTTACAATTAAGAAAGTGTCTTACGGACGGAACGGCTCATGTACTTCTAGATGACATTGAGGTTAATAAACATATGAATTATATTGAGAAGCCGATATCCATTATAGACTCCAAGGTGAAACACCTACGTAATAAAGCTATTAAGCAAGTGCGAGTACAATGGCAACATAGAAAGGGATCCGACCTTAGAAGAAGAAATGCGAGAGCATTACCCGTCATTATTTGGTACGTATTCAGGTTTCGGGTACGAAACCTTCTTTAAGGGGGTGTACTTGTAACACCCCAAAATTTTATGGGTCCTATTATAATATTATATGTATGATATCATGAGAAATAGATGGTGACTTTACATTAGCTTAATAATAATAGTCGGTTAATTATGCTAGTAAGTTTAATTAATTAGAATGAATGACACCAAACAAGAGACAAGTAATTTAGGTGATAGTTAGGTGATCAAGTGACTAGTTCTAAAAACTTAAGGGGCTGAAGGTGGCACTTTGGAATGTGAGAGTTTAAGAAAGAAAAATGCAGAAAATTAGATTATGTATGTATGTGTCGTTCAGAGGGGGAGAGGAAAAAAGGGAAGAAGAACAAGACCCAAATCTGAGAAATTCAACAAATTGGAAGACGAAATTGATGCCAATCTTATACATGTGCCCTGATAAGTAATCCTCTATGCTTAACTAATAAGTGGTAAGTTGAAATTCTTGATTTGGTGATTTGTAGAAAGTGGGTCTCAACTCATCTATGAGTTCATATGAAAATTTAAGAAATTGTGAGTGAGAATCATACCATAGAACATGAATTATGCTTGAAATTGGGTAAATAGATGATTAAATATGGAAACCCACTTGAACTGGGGATTTTGTAAATTATAGTGATGAATTATGTACAAACCAATGTAATGATTATGTAGGAAGTTATTTACAATAAGTATTAGATAGATGATATTTGATTATGAAGGAAGGAAACACGAAATTAGATGAATATGATGAGCTTAATATGTATAAGTGAAGAAATGCATAAGATACTTGTACTCTATGCTTTGTTAGTAGTATGCACTCCAGGTGTTTGATGAAATGTTTGAGTATTGGTGTTAAATAATAAAAATGATTTCATATGCGTATGATGGAAATTGATTTGAATTGGTAAAATGTTGAGTTGTTAGCTCACAGTGTTAGTGTAAATGTGAGATGAAAGCATGAGACTGAAATAATGTTGAATGTAAAAATTGTAGGTGTGAAGGAAGAAGGTACAAGTCAATTCGGTTCACAAGCAACGCAAAATAAAGGTAAGTTCATTCGAACTTCGATTTATGTCATTACTAATTGTTAACTATAATTGAGTACGATAACGCGAAATGATGAACATAGATAAATCTGTTAATTAATGGTATAAAATATGTGCATTGATCCAATGTAAGTGGGTCAGAACGGATGGTTAGTATGACGATAAAATCACAATATAATGACCCGTTGTACACGTGTCAATGAGAATGAAATGTTTGTTGTATGAACCCGTACGATTTGGTCGGATGAATTGTGTATTGGTATTATAAGAATGAAAACTACGATTTTGTTGTAGGCGAAATTGTTGTAAGTGAAGAATGTAGGCAGAAAGAATGTTTCAATGTCATGACCTTGATTTCAGGTCAATTAAGGATTAAAGGATGAACGAAAATTTTATGTTAATAAATTATACTAACAAATGCATTTGTGTTGTGTATGATAGGAAAATCGCAAACTTGATAATGGCGTACTTGGAATGAACACACCGCATCGCCCCATTTTCACGCTTCCGTCTCAAGTTTTGATGCCAATGGGTCAAGGAAATACTTTTGGGATGTAATATTATTCTAAACATACTTATGTCTTCGTGTGTAAACTTAAAGTCTAAAATTGGTACAGTAAATTTAGGTTATGCTCCTTAATTATCTAAAAGTTGTGTTTGGTTCATAAGAATAGGAGGGGCATTTTGGTCAAGGTTTTACATTATGTTATGAAAGCTTAAATCATAATACGAATTGACCTTACAGCGAAAATGGGCGTTACAGTATGTTGGCAGCGGTTCATTGGTCCTATTGATAAAGGCGGTCTTGGGTTGGGGTCTCTAAGAGACATAAATGTAAGTTTTTCACTAAATTGGTTGTGGAGGTTAAAAAAAGAGGAGGATAGCCTATAGAGAAAAGCGATCTTGGCAATCCATTTTCATGAAAATGCTTGGTCATACCTTCTGATGAAAGCCGGGGTATCGGGTGGGTGGAACAGTAATTGTAACTTGGAGAAGGAGTTAAGCAGCTTAAATGTGAATGCTAATCTTTTGACTAAAGGTGAAATAGGTAATGGTTTACTGGTGCGGTTTTGGATCGACAAGTGGACTGTTGAATCTCCGTTAAAAGATGTTTTCCCTAGTCTGTTTGGTCTAGAAAATAATAAAAAAAGCCACTGTTGCTATGAGATGTGGCGCGTGGGATTGGAAACGATTGCCTACTACAACGGAAGAGCGGTCCCAGCTTGAGTCAATCAACAGTCTGGTCAACGGTATTTCATTATCAGCAAATAAAGATCGTTGGGTTTGGGATTTAATTTCGGATGGAAACTTTTATGTTTAATCTTTTCGGGGTTTACTGTCCAAACATGTTATTCCGTTTAAGCCTTTGACTGGGTTAAAGCGGCTCCAAAGAAGACTAACATCTTCGGTTGGCGAGTGGAATAAAATCACCAACCAACGCTCAAGGGGCTAAAGAAACGAAATATCCTAAATGGATCGCGTTAGTGCAAATTCTGCTGCGATGAAGATGAGGACGCGGATCATATTTTTGTCTCCTGTATTACGGCCTATATTATCAGAGAAAAGGTTTGCAAATGGTGTGGTGTTACAATGGGTAATCTAAAAAATGTTAAAGATTTGTTTGAACTGTACAAGAATGAAGGTATTACAGGAGGAAAAAAGGCATGGTGCAGCTGGTCATTTTAGTGGCCTATTGGACAATTTGAAAAGCAAATAACTACCATATTTTTCAAGGAAACAGGTATCCATTGATCATAATTTTGAGGAAATTCAAGCGACATCGTATATGTGGGTGAAGCATCGCGCAAAGAAACTAGATTTCGAGTGGGTGAAGTGGTTAAAATTTGATTTCTAATTGTTTTTATTTGTTTGCATGTATGTGGTGTATATGTACTGGTGATTGTTATCTGGTGTTGGCTACCATCTTGCTTGGACAATTTGGAAAGGGCATAACAACCATATTTTTCTGGGAAACAGGTATCCGTTGATCAGATTTTCAGGAAATTCAAGCAACATCGTATATGTGGGTGAAGCCTCGCGCAAAGAAACTAGATTTAGAGTGGGTGAGGCCTCGCGTTTTTGGTCCCCCTAGTTTATAACCTATTGTAATATTTTACAAAATTAAAGTATCTTGCAATTTACATACCAATATTTCTATTTTATTACAATTTCACTCCACCCGACTAACTCCATCCACCTTTTAATTAAATCATGGTCACATAAAAGTGAACATGACGTTGTTAGACATCTAACTTATATATAAAACCCATCAAAATTAAATATAACTAAAAATAAACTAAATCTGGTAATTCCTTGTTCCATCTCCATTAATCTCCCATCCCTTGTTGTTGATTACATCGAGACTTTTTGCTCGATCATCCATCAAGATCAGCCAATAATTATTCTTCTATCGTAAAAATGAAATGTTGTAACTGCTTGTTTCATAGAACAAATACTACTCCAAGAATGAATTGGATTAGCTTTGTTTTCAATCGAAAATTATTATTACATGTGAAAGGATATACAAGTTCATAAGTTCATGCCTTGTTATCATGGACCATTTTGCAAAAATATGAATTGATAATTAGAAGTCCCTCACGGAAATTGTGGTTTTTGAGTTTTTATTTATGGTTTTTAGTTTTGTTAATAATTAATTCTCTTTTTGAGGAAAAAGTCTTCGTCTTTATTTTTTCCAATTACAGTTTGCCTTTGTATGAAGAGATTTCTAACTTTCATTGACGGTGGATTAGTTTTAATTATCATTCCTTTCTCCTCGAATTTATTCTATTGGCATATGGACACTAATGAACTGACTTCAAAATTTGTATTCTCGTTTGATGAAATCCACTAAAATTTTTGTTGTTACAAGATAGTAAATTATGTTAATTGATTAAACAGTTATTTTATGGTTAGTTATGTATTTGCCAATCACATGCCTTTCATGTTAGTAGAATTTAAGTAGAAGGTGGATAGAGTTAGATAGTGGAGTGAAATTAAAATAAAAAAGAAACCTTGATATGTAATTTGCAAGACATTTAGATTTTGTAAAATATTGTAATGTGCTATAAACCACAGGGACCAAAACCGTAATTTCCTCTTGTTTTTATTTGTTTGCATATATGTAGTGTATATGTATAGGTGATTGTTATCGGGTGTTGGGCTAACATCTTGCTTGTTTCAATATTGTGTATATGTTTTCCTGGTGATGAATATATACTTTGTCGTCCAAAAAAAATATGTGATGCACCGTTTCAGAGCTGGACCCGCATCTCGGACATTCAATACTCTGACACCACATCCCTCCCAACGAGCCCCACGTATCTATCTGTTGGCCCAAAAATAGTTTTGTACGCTTAAAAACATTAATAGAGGAATTTTATAAAGATAATTTTGAATATATTTTTTTCTAGGATAAATGTCTTATAACTTGTCTTTTACAGGATTTAAACTTCTAACCTCCTTTTAATTGTGGAGTACACCACTTAATCATCAGAATAACAATTTTTACAGTTAGGTAAGTTCACAATGACGAAAATAAGATGCTTATAAAATTTGTTTCTTTTATTATTTTAGTTTTAAGTATTTAATCAAGTAATGACTATCATGGATATCATTCTCAATATAAGATTCATTTTAACCAGCCTTGATCTAAACAAGGTTTTTTTTATAAATTGGTTTAATAAAACTGTCACAAACGATGTGCTTATAAACATTATTAAATTTAACAATCTTTATGGCCTTTGGGATGCAATGAGAAGGTGGCGTATCACCTTAAATTGCTTCAAAGGACTAAAATTCATGATACATATGTTAATCGTGTTATCTTAGGTTGAAGTAATGAATTCAAATACATCAACTTAACACCCAACACAATTAAAAAATAACCTAATCATGACCCGTCTAACCCATATATTTATTTATATTTTTAAACAGGTTACCGTGTTTAGTTAAACAGCCTAAACAAATCAACCCGAACATGAATTTTTAATTTAACACCCGAATACAAACTACGTTAGAGATGGCAACGCAAAATCTAATATTTTCCTTTCTATGTCAGATATTGACACCCCAGACAACCAACAAAGACACCATTAACTCATGTGAACTCAATATCAGTGTTCAATAAATTTCAGACAGATCGTATAGCATTAGAAGTTGAAGACAAGTTATGATACAAAACCCAGATACCCTATAGACAACATCAATAACCTTATGATACACTTGCCATATTAAGAAAACAAAAAAAAGGTCACTATTCTGATAAAGATCAATACCGTTTAAGCATACATCGCATACGAACAATGCAGCACGTTTTCAACAACGTTTTGTGTCGCTTCCACCCGCCAAAATACTTCTTGATCACCTTCTTGTAACTAGGCCTCTGCTGGACCAACGTCCAATACTCGCTCAATTTTGGTCTACAACTGATATACACGCTTTCCAAACCCAAAAGTGCTAACCGGGCCAATATAGGAATCAACATGACATCGGCTAATGTGAACTCATTCCCGGCTAAGTACATAGTTTCTTCAAGTTGTGTTTCCACTTCATCAAGAAGCTTCATAAGATGTTGTTCGCTCCTTTGTAGGACTTGAGGGTTGTGTAACTTTTCTTCGGTTTCATAAGCTTCTTTTAGTTTTGTGTGGTATGCAGTGGCTAGGTCGGGAGCCTCAGACATTCGGGCAATTATTACCCGCCTTATGAATTTGGATGTATAAATGTAATATTTTTCGGGGATGTGAGAAAGGGTGAAAAACTTTGGGTTCCATTCTTGTATTTTGTACATCCATTCGACAACTTCTTTGCTACTTTGTGTTATGACACCACTGCCAGACGATACCAGCGCGATTCTCTCTATGTACCTATAAACACGTTGTCAGCAACGAATAATCCAGTCCCATGAAGCCAAAAAATTTCACTTTTTATTTTTTATATGGTGGTGTTTCAGGCGACCCGTTTTCAAAGAGAATGGGTTGCAATCACCCTGTCAAGTTCAATGAGAACAAGACTAGAAATATAACAACTTTGGTCATATCCATTATGCTCCTCCTATATTGTAAAAACATAAATAAGGGAAACTTACTGAATAATCTCTATAGTGTTGAAGAGAACATGAGAACCGTTTTGAAAAACGGGGAGTTTGGCTGTTGGATTCATTCTAAAAAACGCAGGATCCATGTTCTTGCCTGTAACAGGATTGACATGGTATGAGGTGTAATCAATGTTCCTTTCTTCCAGAGCCAGCCTCACCTTTTGGCTCTCTAACGAATACGGGTGATGATACAGCTGCATCGGGCATCCGGGTCGACACCAAATGTCAAAATCTGAAAATAGACAACAATGAATATATGTGTATATACATACATATAGATATATATATATATATATAGGGTGGGGTTCTAAAGTGAACACTAGTGTATTTGTGAATTGAGTGAACAAATCCTAGCCATTGATTTACATCATCAAATTGTAAAATACACTAGTGTATTTTCATCATCAAATCTTGATCAAATCACGGCCATTGATTTACACTTGTGTATTAATAATCAGGGCTAGGATTAATTCAGACAGTTCACTATCAAGGGTTGTTCACAAATGAACCTAACCCTATATATATATATATATATATATATATATATATATATATATATATATATATATATATATTGCAGTTAAACTCAGGGCCTTGAGAAGGGCCAAAATCAGGGTCTGAAACATAAAAACAAATAAACATATTTATTTTAAATGGTAGCTTTTGGTTGTACATAATATTTAGTTGTGCATACAATAAAGCACGCCTCTTAAGGTTGTCTCTTTATTCTTACGGGATAGAGATAGAGATAAGATTGTCTAAATCTTACCCTCCATAGACCCTACCCTAGCCTATTTGTGAGATTTACCAAGTATGATGATGATGATATATTGCAAAGCACGCTCCTCGAATTTGTAAACCTAAATGCCTCTTAAAAACCAAAGGTTAAGCAATTATCTACAAGGGAACTTCAGCTTACAAACTAAGCTACTACAAGTATTCATTCCATAGATTCATCAAAAAAGTAAATTACCAAAAATCTGATCATCACCTTTTTATATTACAAATAAATATATTCTGTTATTTCCACAATTCAAATCAACTTTATGAACCTCATAATCGATCAAATAAAAACCCTAAATAATTCACACACAAACAACACTTAACAAACACCAAATAATCGAATCAAAAATCTGCAGGAACAAATAATAATGCAACCCATCAACAATCAATTGGCAATGCAAAACAATGAGCAGATATAATATGAACATACAAAAGCAGGATATTAATAGCGAAAGAAAGAAGATGGAATGAAGAATATGAAAATTAACTGGAAATTTTTCAGTGAGTATTGTGGGTTTATGGTTTGTGGAGTTTGACAAGAAGGAAAGCCGAAAGGGAGTGGGTAGAAAGCGACAGAGAATGTGGGTGGAATTCTAGCGAGAAAGGGGTTTCAGTGTACAACTAGTCATGCGTAGAGTACAAGTTTATGGGAATCGAATTGTTTTTTTATTAACAAAGGATGTACGCTTGTTAGTTTATACCTAAAATAATATATATATATATATATATATGGAAGGTTGTGGAATTCGCTAGTTGATAGTCGACCGGTGAGACGAGAACCAGCAACTACTCGGGATTAATTGGGAATAATTGGATCAGGCATTTTATATATATATATATATATATATATATATATATTATAGATAAATATTATAAGTAGCTAACTTTTAACTCTTACTCAACTTCATTTTTAACTATACAAGATTAATTGTTGGAATTCACATGGTTTGGTTAGAAACTGACCGGAATTTAGAAGTTTTAGTCAGAATATACATGTTTTTTGCCGGAATCAGGACGTAATCGCTGATTTTTGGCTGGCCGACTAGGTTCGACTAGCGATTAATGACTGATTAATGAAAAAACACTCAGTTACTGACCGACTAACAATTAATCGCCAACTTGTCGCCGCCTAGTCACGATTTTACAACAGTGAATATATGTATGTTTCATTTATTGGAGAATCGTTTATATATGTGTGTATTTTGTAATAAGATATATGTAACAATCATTTTTTTTAATGTTATATGGTTAAAATAATGTGATGTCTTTAACCTAATAAGGATTATAATAAGAAGATTCAAAATGAAGCTTCTCAAAACAAAAACTCGCCTATTTGTCTTTTAGTTATAATATCCATGAGAAATAACATATTACCATAAGAATAATTATAACGATGTATGAAACGAAACATATTATAATGAGATATAACCACTACATGAGCATGAATTGAACACTAGATGAAGATACAAAATTGGTGCACTAATTTATAATGAGATATATATAGGAAAATATTACGTTTCACTACCCTATTCTATAAGATGGTAATGGGTTGGATTTGGGCTGAATATTGAAATCTCATACCTATATCAGGTTATAAAATATTTTTTCATATCTGGCTCAATACCTGCCAGGTATTTACCGGGTAATTAAGCGTTTGATATCGGGTATGCCCATTAATATCAAGTATGTCCATTAATTTGTCAAAAGATACCAATTAGAATTTTCACATGCATTTCTCTTTTTACTATTATAATTATTGTATAAATTTTATATATATAGCAACTACTATAAACTAAAATAAAATACATATTATATAATATACGTTTTATCCTAAATAAATAATTGTTATAAATACATATATATCCTCCTGATTGTTCTCTTAGGTTGTTATGTTTCTATTATATCTTTTGACTACATCTCTTTGTATTAGTGAAAGAAAGAGATAGAGTTCTCATAATTTTACTTATTTCACAATAATTTTACTTATTTCACAACACGTTATCAGCACTACTATAATTTTTCTTTGAAGGTCCGTTTTCTTGTCCTTGACGCGAGAATTTTCAACATCCGTTCAGAATTTTTATTTCACACTCATCCATTCAGGTATGTAACAACCCTATTTTTTATTATTTGAGTTACATTTGTTCTTTTACACAGTTTAAACACCCAACTAATCCATAAATGAAAACACTTTTTAATCTTGGGTTGATTTCGTGATGTAAAAGAGCAAATAAGATACATAAAGAAACCCGAATTAGCTTGTTTTCTAGAATAAAAATTGACTTTAGAACTGATGGAATTTTTAGAATATAACAATAGGAATTTTATATCTTCCTAGAACAAACTAAACTGCCATTGGTATTTTAAGAGCATTTTCAATAATTATAACATAATAAACATATTTAGTAAAAACTAGCTTGAATCTGAAAAATCGTCAAGAATAATGAAACTGATTAAATTAGTTAGTATCGGTGGTCTACCGCCACGTTTTATCTACCTGTTTCCAATCGTTGATGAGACGCCGACGATCTAGAACGCATCATCGGAATCTCTGCTAGCACCTGTAAGAAGTAACTGAATCGCCGCGGCGGCCCAAAAATTCCATGAAACCCTTACCGGAGACTCCTCACTGTTGGTCGCCGGTGTCTAGCATACTCTATTCAAATTGCTTGATGTTTTTATATCCTATCGATCTATGCTTTTAGTTTCGGGTTCTCCGGCTAGTTTCCGGTAACCCCGTTGCGATGAACACCGTTACCGACCTCCGCCGATTTTTTTTTCAGCCGTACCACACCCATCAGCGAACTTTACGTGGCAGTTAATTTTAACAACGTTAAAATCGGAAATAGTAAAACTATAGCGAAGTTTGGGGAAGAAGGAATTCGATTATCATCTGATTTTTTTACTTCTGTTACTAGATATACTACTCTTGCTACTTTTTTTCCTTTTACAACGGCTCAGATAATCTCATCTCATCCAACGGACACTTTACTTTCTTCTAGACTTTTCTAATGTGAGATGAATTTAACATTTTTTTTCTTGATAAACAATATAATGTATGATACTTACTGATTTATCAAAGAATTGACAATTGATGAGAACGCGTAGTTTTTATTTTTCTTAACTACGTGCAAATCAAATTGTCACAATCTAACATATACTTTATTATTATTATTATTATTATTATTATTATTATTATTATTATAATGTATCTACATATTAAATAGTTGGTATCATAACTTTAGGATTTTAATTTCAGGTAATTTCTTTTTCATCCTTTTGATTATTTAATATTATTTATTTAATCAAATAACCAAGTTTACATACTAGATTTTTATTAGCCATATCACGTATATATGGTTGAAATTCATCATGTGATTTCACTCTCATTAATATATCCATTTTACAAAATTGTATGTTACTTCTTGAAATTAATTTTTCAACGAAAGTGTTAATAATAAAACCCATAGTTCTATCAACTCAGAATTTGTAGCTCCTCCTAGTTTACATTTTTTTACAGACCTATTTTAGAAACATGAATCTTTTATATGTAGATACCATGTTGAATTTGTCAAATCTTGAATTCACTGCACTTGAAATCTCGGGCAACAACCACCTCTCATGGGCTCTTGATGCTAAAACCCATTTGGAAGCAAAGAGTCTGGGGAGACAATATTGATGGGAATAAAACATTCCTTCAAGAAAAAGCTAAAGCTATGGCATTCCTTTGCCATCATCTTCATGAAGACCTAAAGAGGGAATACCCTACTGTCGATGACCTTCTAGAGTTATGGAAAAACATTCAAGAAAGATTTGACCACATGAAGTTGGTATTACTCCATAAAACTCGCTGCAAATGGGTTCATTTAAGGCTACGCGATCATAAGACTGTTACAACTCTGCCCTTTTTCGTATCACCTCCAAGCTTAAATTATGCGGTGAAGAAATCACCGACAAAGACATGCTTGAGAAAACTTTCTCAACATTCCATTTATCAAACATACTCCTGGCGCAACATTACAGCGAACGTAAGCTACTATCATATTTGTTAGTCGCGGAGCAAAACAACAAGCTCGTATTACAAAATCATTAAATGCGGTCTGTTATGTGATGGGTTTTAGACCATGCTTTTTTTCCTTTCTTTTTTTCTTTATTGATTTTATTTCAGTTCTAGTGGTATTTTTGTTTGAACTATTGTTATGGTTTTATTTAAAATCTTGTGATGTTTGATTCATATTTGTGTGATTTTAATTTGTCATACTCAAGCAAGAAATTAGTTATATTAATTCGTTTATTATTTCCAGAGGAAATATGTTTACAAGCTCCAATAAAGCTATCATGGGTGATGAATGTCTCGTAGATAGTGGTACTACCAACACTATTCTTAAACATAAGAATTTTTTCTCTGAGTTATCTCTTGCAGAGACACTTGTTGGTACTATTTCTGGTGTATGTGATCTTATAGAAGGCTCTGGAAGAGCAAGCATCATATTACCATCGGGTACTAAACTAATTATAAATGATGTATTATACTCTAGTAAATCAAGACGAAATTTACTTAGTTTTAAAAGTATTCGACAAAATGGTTACCACCTGAAAACAACATCCGAAAATAATACTGGATACTTACAAATCTCTTCAAATGAAAATGGCAAAGATACCATTGTAGAAAAGCTAATAGCTTTATGCTCTGGATTATATTGTACGAATATTACTCCAATTGAATCATACATGGTGGTGAGTAACCATAAGTTACTAGATAAAGACACGTTCACAATATGGCATGACCGACTAGGTCACCCTGGCAACATAATGATGAGGCGAATAATTAAAAGTACAAATGCGCACCCTCTTAAGAATTTAAAAGTCTTACTATCAAAAGATTTGTCATGTACGGCATGCTCTCTAGGCAAACTCATTACTCGGAACTCCCCAACTAAGTTGACACAAGAAAACCCCTCACTTTTAGAAAGAATACAAGGGGACATTTGTGGGCCTATACATCCTCCTTGTGGTCCATTCCGTTATTTCTTAGTCTTAGTTGACGCCTCATCGCGATGGTTACATGTGAATCTTTTAGCTACCCGAAATGTAACATTTGCCCGACTTTTAGCTCAAATCATACAATTGAGAGCTCATTTCCCTGAAAATCCAATTAAAACCATACGAGTGGATAATGCAGGAGAATTCACATCCCAAGCTTTTAACGATTATTGTATGTCGATTGGGATAAAAGCTGAACATCCAGTAGCTCATGTTCATACACAAAATGGTTTAGCTGAATCATTAATTAAACGATTACAGATAATCGCTCGACCTCTCCTGATGAGATGCAATTTGTCATCTTCTGCATGGGGACATGCTATTTTACACGCTGCTGCACTAATCTGATTAAGACCAACTGCTGATCATGAATACTCCCCATTACAATTGGTCTTCGGAAGAGAACCCAATCTGCCCCACCTCAAAATATTTGGTTGTGCGGTTTATGTACCGATATCGCCACCACAACGTACCATTATGGGACCACAAAGAAGACTGGGCATTTACATTGGTTTTAACTCCTCGTCCATTATTAAGTATTTAGAACCATTAACGGGTGACATGTTTACAGCACGCTTTGCTGACTGTCAGTCTAACGAGATAGTATTCCCAGTCTTAGGGGGAGATAAGACTAAAGAAAGACTGGTAACACAAGATTTAACATGGAATGCATCATCGTTATCAAATATTGACCCCTAGAGTGGTCAATGTGAATCTGAAGTCCAAAAGATTATAAATTTGCAAAGAATCGTAAATGAATTACCAGATGCATTCACAAACACAAATAGAGTGACAAAGTCACACATACCAGCATCAAATGCACCTGCTCGTGTTGAAGTAATCCCAGAAGTAATTACCATACAAAGAAAACGTGGGAGACCAATAGGTTCCAAAGATAAGAACCCACGTAAACGAAAAGAGCAGAATAAATCAGTTGGTGAAAACTTAGTAAATGAAACCCCAGAAGAGGTAAATGTCCCAAAAGAGACAAATATAATTCCAGAAGACACACTGGTACCAAACGAGAACGAGATCTCTATCAATTATGTACAAAATAGTACAATATGGAACCGAAATGAAACACGTGTTAATGATATATTCGCATATGCTGTAGCAACGGATGTAATCAATGAAAATGATTACATACCTATAACTCTAGAAAAGTGCATGCACATAGTTGATTGGCCTAAATGGCAAGAGGCCATAAAGGCGGAGTTAGGTTCGCTTGAAAAGCAAAATGTTTTCGGACCTGTAGTCCGAACACCCATAGACGTTAAACCAGTAGGTTATAAATGGGTGTTTGCTATAAAAAGAAATGAAAAGAATGAGATTGTACGATATAAGGCACGCTTTGTAGCACAAGGGTTTTCCCAAATCCCAGGAGTTGATTATGAGGAAACGTATTCCCCTGTAGTGGATGCGATAACCCTTAGATTTCTAATTGGCCTTGCAATCTCAGAAGGACTTCAAATGAGACTTATGGATGTTGTCACTGCATACTTGTATGGGACACTAGAAAATGATATCTACATGAAAATCCCTAAAGGATTAAAATGTCTGAAGCATGAAAATCAATACCTCGAGATATGTGTGCTATAAAGCTAAAGAGATCTTTATATGGTCTCAAACAATCTGGTCGTATGTGGTACAATCGACTCAGTGAATATCTCGAAAAAGAAGGATACAAGTCTGATGTAATCAGCCCATGTGTCTTTATAAAAAGATCACACTCAAATTTCACTATAATAGCAGTCTATGTTGATGATATTAACATCATCGGAGCTTCTGGAGAGATAGAAAAAACTGCTAATATATTAAAGAAAGAATTTGAGATGAAAGATCTTGGTACAACAAAATTATGTCTCGGCCTGCAGTTCGAGCATTTGCGTAATGGTACATTCGTCCATCAGTCAAACTACATCCAAAAGATGTTAGTACGTTTTAATATGGACAAAGCTCATCCGTTTAGCATACCCATGGTTGTTCGACCATTGGATCCACATAAGGATCCTTACCGCCCTCAAGAAGAAGGCGAAGAAATACTTGGTCCAGAAGTACCGTACTTAAGTGCAATCGGTGCCCTTATGTATCTTGCAAATAACACGAGACCCGATATTGCATTCTCGGTACATGTACTAGCAAGATATAGTTCAAACCCAACACGTAGACACTAGAATGGAATAAAAACACATATTCAGGTATATTTGCGGGACACAAGACTTTGGTCTTTTCTACCAGAAAGATCAAAAGTCTCAGCTTGTTGGGTATGCCGATGCTGGATATGTATCAGACCCACATAAAGCAAAATCTCAAACAAGTTATGTATTCACCTATGGTGGTACAACAATTTCTTGGAAGTCAACTAAGCAAACACTTAAAGCAACGTCATCAAATCATGCCGAACTAATTGCACTATATGAAGCTGGTCGAGAATGCGTGTGGTTGAGATCAATGATTACTCACATACAAGAAGCATGCGGACTAGAACAGATCAAGAGGGAGCCAGCGATTATTTATGAAGACAATGCTGCTTGCATAGCTCAGATCAAAGAAGGTTACATCAAGGGTGATCGAACAAAGCACATCTCATCAAAGTTCTTCTCAACATATGACATGCAGAGAGACGTGGAAATTGATGTTTGCCAGATCAAGTTAAGTGAAAATTTAGCTGACCTATTCACAAAAATCTTTACCAAGAAGCAGTTTTGAGCAGCTATCTCACAAGATTGGTCTCCACAGATTGAAAGATATTTGTTGAATTCAGGGGGAGAATTATACAGAATTATACACATTGTACTCTTTTTCCTTTAACTAAGTTTTGTCCCAATGGGTTTTCTTAGTAAGGTTTTTAATGAGGCAGTACAACTGATCCAGTAGTATCAGTTTATTTATTTAGGTCCTGAAGTACCTATCTAACATCATCCAGAAGTATGTTGTTAACTGTGTATAACAAATAATATATATATATATATCTGAGGGGGAGTGTTATAAATACAGATATATCCTCCTGATTCTTCTCTTAGGTTGTTATGTTTCTATTATATCTTTTGACTACATCTCTTTGTATATATAGACATATTAGTGAATGAAAGAGATAGAGTTCTCATAATTTTACTTATTTCACAACAATAATAACATTATAATATTTATGTAGTTTTATTTATATATTTCACTAACACACAAATATAGATAAACTTATAAGATACATGTTTCAAAATATTTTTTATTTCACATAATGAACCTACTAAATTAGTCACTAATAGATAAGGGTTAAGGGAAAATAAAAATATAAATAAAAAATTTTCAAGTATATGATCGGGTATATAGTTCGGGTAACGGTATGTGGTTTCGGGTAATCGGGCTGGGCATCACCCAATCCCATACCCGTCTCATACCCACGAATTTTTTTAAAACTAATCCCATACCCGTCGGGCTTCGGGTACACCCGTCCCATATATTTCGGGTTTCTAGTATACTCGTCGGGCTCGGGTTTTTTTTGGGTTTTTTAGACGTGATCTAACGATATACTATACTGTATAGTGAACTAAACTCTGAAGAAGGTTAAAAGAAGGTTATTTATACTTGGGTTTTCAGTTGTCTTGAACTTTCCCTTACAATATTCACATCGCTTCCCTAGCTTCCTTCTTTCGTTATCAATGTCAGTTCAGCATAGTGTTTTCACTATTTAGTGTTATTTCTTATCTCTACGCATTACACCGCTCCACTAGAAATTCCCTCTGCCCCTACCGTTCTCCAACTTAGTAAGTGTTGACTTTCCTCTGCAACCTTCACGTAATTTTATCTTTTGCGCGAGATTCAACTTTCTCCTGGAACATTCACACAAAAGTGTTGACTTTCGTGTGATTGTTAACTTTCACGTATACTATCCGCATATTGTAACTTTCACATGAACGTGCACCTTACATACGAAGTTGTTCGTAAATAGTTGTTGTAGAGCAGCCCGTAAACGTGAAGGCGGTGGCAGCGTCACGATTGTGGCGACGACAACTAGGATATCCTAGTGAGAGCAGGTGACAACGTTGTGGTTGAGATGAGAGTGGTGATTGCGTTTGGTGACCGATCTAATCAAGCTCAACATATCTTTGTCTTAAATTTGTTTATTCAACTATGTTTGATTTAATTGTAACCTTTGTTCAAACTTATATAAGTTCTTCATTATATGTAGGGCTCTAAAAGAAGACAAATAAGGTCTTGTTCGTTTTCGTTCATTAAGGAATGAACATGTTTATGAAGGGTTCACCAATGCAAACCAAATAACATTTGTTGTTCATGTTCGTTCATTAAGGAAATGAAATGTTCATGAACACTTATCGAACGTAGACAAAAGCAAACGAACACAAACAAATATTCATGAACACAAAGAACGTATCATTTAAAAATACAATCTGTATTGTTTGGAAGAAAGATTACGAAGAATCCACAAAAAAATACTTAACATAATCAATACAAAAATTAAGAATTTTTTCAAATTTTAACGCAAACTAAAATTGAAATGGTCAAATGAAGGGTATTGACGGAGGCGTATAATTAACTAGGGTTTCATATTTTACAAACTAAAGGCAATAAAATCAAAATATAACATAAAAAAACCTTTAAATGAATTAAATAAACAGATTATCAAATGTTTACGAGTTCATTTATTAAACGAACACACATAATCGATCTTTCCCTTGAATTATTTACAAATTGTACGCTGAAGTTCAGTTCATTAGAACCCTAATGATATGTATATTTAAAAGCAAAACAAAATAAAATGATATGGTTTTAGAAATCCATTAACCTATTATACGTGTTTTGACCACCGATATGATCCATAAATAATGCTCACAATATTGGATGCGTGATGGGAAACACGTGTAAGGACAAGATGATATAAGAATATTGTCGGTGAAAGTTGTAGCCCCACTTCCATACACCAAATGCTAGAAAACTCGTGAGATACATCATCCCAATATCCTTTGAGTGAACCACAAGTTGTGTAGTTTTTATAATACTAGATGCCATATTTACTAGGGTCTCTTATTTTCGAATAAGGCTACTTGGTATGGAAGGAAGGTAGTTTTTTGAAGATTACTATTCATCTCAGCGTCACATCCTAGTCCTTGGAGGATGCCCCTCTAAGAATGAAAACAAGGAAATGAATGATAACCCTACTCCATCTAGTTTATTTATTTTTTAAATTCATCTAGTTTTCCAACATTTAATAAGATTTAAAATAAAATCATTAATATTAAAAACCAAACATTACATAAGTAACGACTCCTTTTATATTATTTTACTTTAACACTTTTTCTTTTGAAAAGGTAGTCTCAAAAACTAGCTTCTATATTGGGCCGTAGGTTAATTTTAAAAGCAGGCCCAATATATATAAACTGATATTAGGTCATCTCCCTATGGTATATTTTACTGTTATCAATTTTAGCAGAGCCGTCAAAGTCGCCAGAGATATCCTGGTAAGTTTCTTTTTTATTTTTCTTTCTTACTGCCATGCATAAAACCAAAGAGAAAGAGAGGCAAAATACTAAAGAAAAAAAAGAAAAAATAAAGGTGGAGGCTCAGCACAAGCATCTTGGGTGAGACGGAGACGACGCACCGCCCCTACGGAAGTGGTGTTGGAGGTGTCGGCAGGCCAGGCCGGGCCTGAATGACCCCTACACCGTGTAGCCTAACAAAGTGTGTGTAAGGACGTTCACGAATGATTTGTTTAGAGTAGGAACATGAGAAGGTCGGGCATGTAGGTTTTTGACCTTCGGTGTGTTGTGTATGCTCTAAATGAAATTTTGCTGTGTTACACTAGATAGAAATGTACATACTAATAATGAGGTAATATTTTCTAATTGTAATAAACTCTAAAGTCAGTTTGGGCCTAGTTAATCTGAGAAGTACGGTAGCCTAATACAAGCCGTCGTTCTAAAAAATCAATTATTTAGCCTAAACCAAGTCCCCAAAGTAAATGACAAACCACATCATGACATTAAGAGTTAAATGTCTGGTTGGTCCCTGTGGTTTGTGAAATTGCAGACTTAGTCCCAAGTGTTCGCTACTTACATACTTGGTCCCAATGGTTGTAATTTTTAAACTCGAGTGATACTAAACACTAACCTTTGTTAAATTTTCCAATTAAGTCTTTGTTAAATGACATAATTGTCCCTACACAATTAAAAAAATAAAACCAAAAAGAGATGGACCCATCCCTTATCTTCTCCTCCTTCATATCTCTCTCTCTATTCAACCCATCACCACTGCCACTTTCAACCCACCATCACCACCTTCTCCAGCATTCATCAAGTGCAAAAATTGACCCAAACCCACCAGCCTTTGCCACCGCTGTAACCACAGATAATCAAACTAACCTCATCTTTTGACTTCAACAGAACCAACAACTTCTCCCTGTAATCTCTCCGCCAGCCTCCCCCACCGCTGCCACCGCCGCCGCAACCACACCCATCGAAACAAACCGACCAAAACCCATTTCTACTCCAAACCTCGTACCCAATCCTCAAAACCCATGAGCTCAAAACCCAATAACCCACCTTAAACAACGTCTTATCTGTCACTTCCAGTGGCTGAGTCGACTCGGTTTCCACTATCTTAGTATTGTATAGGGTTGTTGAAGACGAGTATGATGATGGTGGTGACGGTGGTGGTTGTTGGTGGTGAGTGTCTCGTGGGTGTTGGGGGAAAATAAGTGAGTTGTGGTGGGTGGTTAGGGGAGAAACTGGGGGATTGGTGGAATTGATGGTGGGTTAAAGGTGGAGGTGGAGTAGGTAGTGCTGAAGGTGGTTGTGGTGGGTTAGAGAGAGATGGGGAAAAGACAATGAGGGGTGGACCCGTCTCTTTTTATTTTTTTTATTTGTTCAGAAATAATTTAGTCATTTCATAGAGACTTAATTGAAAATTTAACAAATGTTAGTGTTAAGGACGAGTTTAAAAATTACAATCACTAGAATCAAGCATGTGTAATTAATGAACCCTTGAGATCAAGTCTGCAATTTTCACAAACTATATGATCCAACCAGACATTAATAAATTAATGAATTCTTGACACAAAACATCCCTTATATACTCCCATTTATAAAAAAAAGTCTATCCAATTTTTATTGTAATTTATTTTACACAAATATGCTTCAAATATATTTTGTTAAAATATAACTATTTTACATTCGTAAAAGTCACGTATACTTGCTGGATAAGATTGAAATCAACGTATTTCAAAAATTGTTATATAATATAAATAGAAAATGACAAGTTCTTAACAATAGTTACATTTGTCGATTTTGACTTTTAACTCACAAAGTTTTTTTCTTTTGATTTAGCCACCATTAATCATTTAGCATTTTCATGTGAACCTATAATGCTGTTAATATAATTATGAAAATTTTATGAAGAGCATTTTCAATATTTATTTAATATATAGTTTTTTTTTTTCAAATATTATACAATTTTAATATTATAATAAATAAATAATTATTTACTTTTAACATGAAATGTAGTTTGAATTTTGATTTTTACTTTTAATATTATTTCTTTAGTATTGCTGATGTAGTGTGAATATCGTTACGTATAACATCGGTTTAGTTATATATTTTTATAAAAACTGATGCTGATTACCTTTTTACGTTTTTTTAATATAATATAACATTTTATAAAATTCTGATTATATTGTCTGATTTTTTTTCTCTACGGTTCACTAATAGTTCTATTTGAATGGGTCTAATATAGGTGATTTTCTTTTTAATATTCACAAATCGAACATAAACCGACCAAACAATTATCGTACGGTATCCATTTTTATGGTTTTCTCGATGTGGCGCTATAAAATTCGTTGAATGTAGAGTTGTATTCGTGATAAAGTAAGTTTTTGGTGTAGAGAGTTGTATTGAGTGTCGGTACTATAACGGTATCGGAACGAATCAAATCGACACCGACCAAACAATGCCGATATTGGTACGAGTATTTGTTTTTATGGTCGTTAATCAATGTAAAACGTGTCGATTGCTATGACGAGTTTTGTATCGTACTGATACCATAATAAACGAATCGATATTGACCAAAAGTCCGCCATGAAGCGCAAGAAATACCGCTAGTGTTAGAATTGAACCCTACGAAAGAACAAATGATAGAAAGCCAAAATATACTACAAACTCTGATCCTAATAATAATAATAAAACATTCGTTAAAGTCAAGCTCTGCTGAAGACAAAATGTTAAAGGTCTGCCATAGCAAAACCCTGTTGAAGACTAAAGCTAAAGGTCTGCTAAGGCAAAGCTCTGTTGAAGACTAAGCTAAAGGTCTGCCAAGGCAAAACTCTGCTGAAGGCCAACAGAGCTTAGCAGATGTTGTTAGTTTGTTAATTTTGTTAGATGTCGCCTTCCTACTGACATCATCGTAAGATGCTCAGTGGTTAGAATTTTAGTATAAATAGAACAGTGCCTGTACTGTTCTATTTGATCACTTTTCATCACTTATCAATCTAATATCCTTCTTTACATTCTGTACGAACAAATCAGTGATCTTAGGCTGAGGGGGAGATTGTGAGTTATATGCAAGTGATTACAATCACGAAAGCATGATAATGAAAACAACCTCTCAATTGTTGTGAATCAAAGTTCATCATCCGCTGCATTTACATCTGAGTTATCGTCTTTCATTTTTCATCTGTAGAACTTTTATAACAGTTTCAAACTCAGATGCTAACAATTGGCATCAGAGCTTGGTTAATCGAATTTAATTTAAAAATCAATTTGATTTGAATAGATAAGCTCTCACTGCTAATTCTGTTTATTCGTTTTTATTGAAAACAGAGTTTAATTACATTCTCAAAGTTCTTAAACAAAAATATGTTTGTAAACAATCAGAATGTCACACACTTCACAAGATCCTCATAACACCGACAACATGTTTAAACCACCGATCCTTGTCAGATCTGAGTATAATATCTGGCAAAGACGGATGGGCAATGTCCTTGCTCAGCAAAACACCGGTTGCTGGAAGTCGGTCATCTTTGGACCTCATGTTCCAATGATACTGAGTACAGATGACCCTAAAGTCCACGTACCAAAGAACCCCGAAAATTATTCCGAGCAAGATTTCCAAAAAATTGAGCTAGATGCAAAGGCATTTAGCATCGTGTCCTTTGCATTGCCAAACAATATCTATGCTAGGCTGTTGCATTGCAACAGTGCAAAGAAATTATGGGATGCTTTAAAAGAGCAATTCGGTGGGACTGAGGAAGTGATCGAAAATCACAGAGAAGTTTTAAATCAACAATACAAAACGTTTTGTCATTTTAAAGGAGAGTCATTAACCCAACAGTTTGAAAGGTTTAGTTGTCCCATTAGTGAGCTTAAACTAGTTAATGTTGTGTTTTCTTAGATCATTACTAGACAAGTGGACACTATAGCTTTTGTAACTCAAAACTAAGTTGGGTTTAAAGAAATGAGTCTAACACAGCTTCATGGTAGACTCCTCACTTATGAGAGAGAGCTGAACCAGAAAAAGAAGCTACAAGAATCTGGCAAGGTGGCTGATGACTATGCATTTGGTAGTACAACACTTTTTGGCCAAGAAGAAGTCACTAGGAGTTGTAAGGATCAGAGTTATGATCATTTCATTCATATAACTTCTGGTGGTAATTTCAACTCTGACTCTTACACACCTAATTATGCATTTGCTGCTAATGGGGAAAGCCAAACTTTTAACAACTTATGTTTTGAGTTGAATGACTTTCAACATTTTGACCCTTTAGATTTGGAAGAGATGGATATTTTGCACCAGTTGGCTCTATTAAGTGTTAGGGCTAACTAGTATTACAAGAGAACCGGTAGAAAGTTTCAAGGGTTGTATGGGGGGCTAAAAGTTGGGCTGGATAAGTCAAAGATTAAATGTTTCAAGTGTAATAGGCTAGGTCATTTTGCTAGAGAATGTAGGTCTCAAACATCTGGATCAATTATCACACATCCTAGCCCCAGACCTTAAAACACTGTCCATTATTCCCAATATACCACTGCTCCTCATATGCAAAACACTGCTCATTGTGCACACCCTGTTACCATTGTTCCTCAAATTCAATATGTTCAAGCACTAGCTCCTCAGGTTCAAATGCAACCTGCACAACAAGTTACTCAAACCATTGCTCAGGCAGATTTTAATTAATAGAGCTTCTTTACTCAGGGCTTTGTTGATTGGGGTAGCTTGCCTGAGGATCTGACTGATGAAAACTTTGCTCTAATTGCTGACACTGAAAAGAAACTAAATGAATTTTGCTTTATGGCATTAGAGTCTATAGTTGAGGGTGTTGAATTTGAGGAAGTAGAGCCTAAGTCTGTGGTGTCTGATGTTCATGATGAAACAGTTGTTACACAAGAAAATGTTGATGAAGAATTAAAACCTCTATCTGACCCATGAGATGTCAGTGTTTGTGAAGGTGAATGTGACTGTGCCATGATGGTTGCTACTGAGGTATCTCCTCAGGTCTTAAAAGATCTATGTTCAGATAAATGCATCATAGATTTTGCTAACATAAAAGAGTTGAATGAAAACCTTAGGACCAAGATTTTAGATGATGAATTTCAGTTTGAAAAGCTTTCAAAAGAGCTAAAAACTAAATTGTTTGAAAATGAATCTGAAATAAGCAGCTTAAAACATGAAGCTAGCATAACCAAGGCCAACTCCAAACTACGATAGAAAATATCAGGTTTGCAAAAAGGAGTTGGAATCCACCAAAATCACTTGTGAAAAATGGGTGGAATCCTTTAAAGGTTATGAGATTTTGTTAGAAAACCAGGTCAAGAGTAACTTAAAATTTGGCATTGGTTTCAAAGAAATTGAGCAAATTTATGAAAATGTTACTGGAAATGATTTTGGTGTGGTTGAAATTGTTCTAACAAACTTGGCTGGTCAAGAAATCAAAGTCACTGATTAAAATGGAAATAAAATTGTTTTAGAAAGACATGAGGGATCCTCAACTTTTGAGGAGATTGAGAAATATCAATTTAAACCCACATAATCTGATGAATGTGACATTCTTGAAAATTTCAAGCAAATGGATGTCACTACATCTGCCGACAAAAAGTCTGAAAAAGGGAAAAAGAAAGAAAAGATCAAAAACCTGTTTTGTGATTTCTGAGAAAAGAAGAACCATGTTACCAAAAACTGGTTTATTCTAAAAGCTTATGACATTAACAAAACAAGTGTGATCATTGATTCTCCAAGCCGCACAATGTGTAATAAAACAAATTATAAAACTCAAGAGTGTGTTTATCTTAGAAACTTTGATGTGAAAAAGAATGAGTATAAATTCAAAACACTGGAGAGTTCAAAGACTAGTACTTCAAAAGGAAAGTCTAAACAGACCTTTGTGCCTGTTGAAACACCTGTTACCAAAGTACTGCACAAAACCTCTGCTCCCAGAGAGGTGTAGGTAACAAATGCACTACCTGCCAACCAGTACCCAAGAGGATATGGCCAACCAATTAACCAAAAGGTACCTCTTAGTTACGAGGGTTACAAAAGGCTCTCAAAACCAAGAGTAAATAGACATCCTCATTATCATCTGGTAGGAGATGTGTCTCAACAGATGTTACAAAGATCTATTCAAGCCACTGACCATTCTTCTAAATTTGAGACTGACATGTTTGTGACCATTCCAAAGCCATTTTGGCTTTGGAAACCCACCTAAACTAATTAATTACCATTGTGCAAGGAGCTTCTACTTGCCTTGATAGTTTATGGTATATGGATAGTGGACACTCCAGGCACATGACAGGATGTAGAGCCCTTCTCAAAGATTTCATGGCTCATGGAGGGGGTAATATATCCTTTGGTAATAATTTAATTCAAAAGGGAAGGTGCTTGGTTCAGGAACTGTTCAGGCTAGGAAACTCAAATTTGAAAATGTCAATCTGATTGACAATCTAAAATTTAATTATTTAGTGTTTCACAAATGAGTGACAAGGGCTATGGGTCATTCTTCGCTAAGAAAACTTGTCAGATTGTTGGGCCAGAAGTGGTTAAAAAGATTGATCAAATCATAGCTGAGAGCAAAGCACAACTTGTTGCTCATAGGAGTGGCAATGTGTATGTGGTTGATATGTTAAAGGATAATCCAATGACTGATGCCTGTCTGTTCTCAGCTGCCTCTAACAAAGAGACAGAACTATGGCATAGAAGACTTGGCCACACAAATATGACAACTATCACCACCCTCTCTAAACAAGGCCTTGTAAGAGGTCTATCGCAAAAATGTTTCATAAGAGATGAACATTGTGTTTCCTGTTTAAAAGGCAAACAACATAAAAGTTCATACAAGCCCATTGGTGAGTCCAAAACAAGTCAATGTTTACAATTGTTCATCTGGACTTGTTTAGCCCTGTAAAAATCATGAGTCTTAAACAAAAAAAGTTATTGCCTTGTTATTGTTGATTATTTTTCTAGGTTTACTTGGACTTACTTTTTGCACTCAAGGATGAGACTGCAGGTATTTTGCAGGGATTTGTTAAACAAGTAGAAAAGCAATTTGATTTGCTAGTAAAAGTCTTCAGGAGTGACAATGGCACAGAGTTTAAAAATATGGAGTTGGATGAGTTTTGCGTGTCAAAAGGACTTGTAAGGCAGTACAGCATTCCAAGAACACCAGAACAAAATGGGGTGGTTGAAAGGAAAAACAGAACTTTAATTGAAGCTGCTAGAACCATGCATGCAGACTTTGGTTTACCCTTATCCTTTTGGGCAGAGGCTGTAAACACTGCTTGCTATGTTCAAAATAGAGTTTTGATCAACCCCAGGCATCAATCCACTGCTTATGAGACTCTGTTCAAGATCAAACCACTGATCTCATACTTTAAAATCTTTGGCTGCCCATGCTTCATTTTAAATGTAAAAGACTCAATTTCAAAATTTGCAGCCAAAGTAGACTGTGGTTATTTTCCGGGATACTCAACCACTGCTAAAGCCTACAAAGTCTTTAATTCAAGGACTAGGTATGTGGAAGAGACCTTGAATGTTAAGTTCAATGAACTTTTTTCATTTAAAAATTTCAGCAAATCCTACTGAACTTTTTGATTTAAAAAATTTTACTTTTGAAGCCGTGTCTGTCAAGACTGACCCTACAGGAACACTATAGTCTCCACAACATGACTACGGATATGACATTGTGATTCCACAATAGAAAGTCACTTCCACAATAAGAGGAACAAATGCTTTTAACAACTGTGAAAACTCTACCACTGCTGGATCACCCACTGTTGATCCTCAATCCTCTGCCTGCTCATCAAACATAACCTCTGTTGATAAAGTCCAACCACTGTGGATAAAAGTCAACATGTTTTCATATCTCTCCCACAAATATCTCCACCTCCATTTCAAACAGATGTTGGCTCTTCAAAATTGCCAACAGATGTTAGCTCAGATGATAACCATCCATCTGACCTAATCATTGATAACATCAATGAAGGGGTGCTCACTAGAAGTCAATCCCAAAACATTTGTCTTTTTGCTGGTTTCCTATCTCTACACAACCTGTCAAGTACCAAGAGGCACTAAAAGACAACAGTTGGGTAGAAGCCATGCAAGAAGAACTCATTCAGTTTAAAAGACAAAAAGTATGGGAACTTGTACCATTGCCAAAGGATGTAAATCCAATTGGCACAAAATGGGTCTTCAAAAACAAAACTGATGAAAGGGGTATTGTTGTAAAAAATAAAGCTAGGCTTGGGGTTCAAGGTTACAGACAATTGTAGCAAGATTAGAAGCCATCAAACTGTTCTTAGCCTTTGCTGCCAACCATAACATCAAAGTGCTTCAAATGGATATTAAAAGTGCATTCTTGTATGGTAAGATCAAAGAAGAGGTATATGTTTGTCAACCTCCTGGCTTTGAAGATACATTTTATCCTGATCATGTCTACAAGCTTAATAAAGCTTTGTATGGCTTGAAACAAGCACCAAGAGCCTGGTATGAAACTCTTTCTACCTTTCTCTTATCCATTGGTTTTACAAGGGGTAAAATTGACAAAACTTTATTTTTGAAATGGAGAGGAAAGGATTTGATGCTTGTTCAGATTTATGTGGATGACATCATTTTTGGGTCCACATGCACTGCCATGTGTGAAGAGTTCAGACAACTCACGGCAGTAGAGTTTGAAATGAGTGCTATGGGTGAGCTCCAATGTTTTCTTGGTCTCCAAGTAAAACAATTGCAAAATGGTACATTCATTCACCAATGTAACTATGTCAAAGAACTACTTACAAAATTTGATATGAATGATTGTAAACCATGTAGCACACCTATGGCAACCACAAAGCTTGTCACTGTTGATGACAAAGATGACTTGGTTGATCAAACTCTTTATCGAAGCATGATAGGTTCTTTATTGTACCTAACTGTATCAAGGCTAGACATCATGTTTCCAACATGTGTTTGTGCTAGATCCCAGTCAGCACCTAGGAAGTCCAATCTCATTGCTGTAAAAAGGATATTCAGATACATAAAGGTGCTCCCACACTTGGTATCTGGTATCCAGCTAATGGAAATATTGAGCTTTTAGGTTATTCAGACAGTGATTTTGCTGGATGTCACACCACAAGGAAGTCAACTTCAGGAGACTGTCAATTCCTAGGCAATTGCTTAGTGTCTTGGCAGAGCAAAGAGCAAGTTGCAGTATTAACATCCACAGCAAAGGCCCTAAGTATATTGCTGCTGTAAGATGCACTGCTCAACTCCTATGGCTCCAAAATCAACTATTGGATTTTGGTGTAACTGCTTTAAAGACTCCTCTCATGTTAGATAGTCAAGCAGCTGAAAACATCATCAAAAATCCAGTATCTCATTCTACCACCAAACACATTGACATCAAGCATCACTTTGTGAGAGATTGCTATGAAAAAGGTTTGATTTCTCTGCATCATGTTCTAACTAAAGATCAACTGGCAGATGTTCTAACAAAAGCATTAGATATATCTACCTTTGAAAGTCTGATCTCTAGAATTGGTATGCTAAACATGGAATAAAAACAAGCATTTGTGTTCCATGAATAAATAGCATTAAAATGTTTTCAGAAAGTCAAAATTCTATCCTTAAAATAGCTAAAACTGAAAATTTTCAATAAATCTCTAAAGTCTTTTCATAACCACTGTTTCTCCAAACTTCTACTTGGCGTGAAAATCTATCCGTTGCTGAAAGAGTATCCTCTGTTCTACATCCAGTGTTAGTGAAACCACTATTTTCCCAATCCACTGATAATCTATCCTCTGATAGTGTAAAATTACCACTGATCATTCGTTTGTTCGGAACCACTGCTGGTATCCAGCAGAGGTTTCCAAACAACTGTCTTCCATTATCCAACAGAGTTATACATGCACAGATTTTAGCCATCAGATCTTTTCAAAATTTGTCCACAAAAATCTCCATTACTCTCATCTTCTTCCAAACTCGCAATAATCACTCTTCAATCATGAATCTCATTATCAAACTCCCCATAATTACCTTCCTATTCTCGAAAAAAAAATAATAATACTGCTTTTTATTCCATGATCGATGTTCTACAAACATCATCATACAAAGATATTTTACTGGCCAAGGCTCCAATCTATCTAGACACCCTTAGACAATTTTGGGCACATGCGAAAATTGAGATTTAAAACCCAAAACCATTTGCCATTACGTCAAAGATTGGGCAGTCTCTGGTCTAAATTTCTCCATCCTCTATCTCCACCACATTTAGTCTAAACGACCTAGATGACCCCATTTCTTTTCCAAAGAAAGATTTACATGCTGAATTCACTAAGTGTGTTTATGAAGGTCAACTGACAGGTATTACCATCTTTAAACCTAAATTTCCCGCTGATATGAATTCTTTTTCATACACTTTCTTTATGTTTGTCAGCCAAGACAATTGTTTTTTGATGAAATACCTTTAAACATTCAGTACTTAGGTTATGCTATTTTAACAAAATCAAAATTTAACTTCTCCCAGGTCTTGTTTTCTGACTTGGTTGCAAATTTTAACAATATTAAAAAGGGTAAAGCTTTTCTGATACACCCTAGGTTGTTGAGTTTCTATTTACAAAAACAAGTTTCTATAATGGATTTTCAACAAGGTGTCATCTATGAAGTTGGCAGCCATAAACATGAAACTTTTACTAGACTCTCAACTCAAAAACCAAAGGTTTTGAAACCAAAAGTAACAGAACAAATTTTAACTACTACCACATGCACTGCTCCGTCTTCTGTTACTGAGCCACTATTCCTGGTGAACATGGCACTACAATCAGTGTTATGCAACCCCCACCAGAAAACCCAAAAAGAAACCCTCCAAATAAAAAAAGCCCACCAAACAACCTAAAACGGTAACTCTGAAAGATGAGATCCCAGATGATTTACCTGTGATAGCACCAAAGTCACTTGAAACCACTACTGCTACTTCCTCACAACAGATGGTCCAAAGATCTCCACCAACACCAGCTCCTCTTGCTTCCTCACAAAAGGAACAATTTGTAAGCACAGGGACCCCACACTATGAGGCAGATGATTCACTTGAACATCTGTTCTCAAGCCCCTCTCCAAGGGCTATGTCTCTTTCTACTCCACTACCATCCTCTCCAATTCCTTCCACATTTTTACCCCTGTTTCAAGCTATTGAGAAAACTCAGATTACAAGTCCTCCCTCTCATTTACCTATCATGCAGCGTTTATCTCCATCATTGACTGAATCTAAGAAAACTCAATTAGCTAACCCAGAAATAGTTGAGGATGCTACACCCCATGAGTTATATTTAACTTTTTGTGGTAGTTCAAGTGAAGCAACTACTACAACTTCTGCTACAACTGTCGCTCAGTTGGACAGTGGTTATATTGATAAGACTTCCTTGAAGGCAACAACTACTGAGGCTACCATTGTTTCCTCTGAGCCAGTTGGAAACCCCGTATCACGAACAAGGGGCATTTGGTTCTGAAAACATTAAGATTCCTCATGTTGATGATCCAAATACAACTACCTCTAGTAGGAATTTAGATGATCCTATTTACATAGATGATAAATTAAAATACCAAGAATTTATAGAGAGAATCAATACCATGGAACCATCTATTGATGAAATTAAATCCATAAGGAAACAAGTGCTACAAAATGCTCAACCTCAACCATCCCCCACTCAAAATGCTGATGAGCTATGGAAAGTTGTCTAACCAATTATCCTAGCTTAGAGACAATTGGCAGACATTCAGCATGAAACCCACATGAAATTGATCAGAAATATGGTCGAGGCTAGATACAAAGATACACAAGTAGACATTAAAGCCATCAAAGATCATCTGCTGAAAACTACTGGCTCTGCCCCGGTTATTATTCTTCAAGATGACATTGAAGATGATGCCAAAAGGGGGGAGAAAGTAACTTGAGAAAGTTGCAACCTGATTCAACTGCTAAACCAAAGGTGTAACGACAGCTAGAAACCATTGATAACACTGCTGAAGCATCTGAGGCAACTTTGGGAAAAGGGATTGATGAGACCCTAAACAAAGAAGCTGAAAGGATTATTGTTGAAAAGCATAGGAGACAAGATACACTTGAAGCTAAAGATTTAATGCTCATTAAAGAAGAAAAACCCAAACAGTTGGAAAAAGAAGATGTTGGTACTTCAAGAAAAAGAAAGTCTGCTAGAAAAGTAAGATAACCAACTGTCATCTCTTCTACAACAATTGCTGCAGCTACTGTTGCTGTATCCTCTGTCCAGATAAACCCAACAGATGTTAGGACAGATGTTGTGACAGTAGATGCTGAAACAATAGATGTTCCAACAGATGTTTCTCAAACCACTGCCCTAATTACATTTCCCACATTAACCGAACCATTATCCACACCACCCTGAATTCCTGTACATCCACCATCACCCAAAATCAAATTCCAACACAAAAGGAAAACTTTTGTTGTTGATGATGATGATGAAGAGAGTCAATCACCACTCCTTGTATTATCACAATCTATTTCACAACCATCATCATCATTGCCATATCCTGAAATCTCATTTCCAACCATGCACTTATCATCATCATTTCTTCCAATGGGTACTCTATACCCTCTAGAACTTTTTGCTGTACAAGGAGAAATAGAGGCTTTCTACAAGATAGAGGATCTAAAATAAAGTGTGAGTCCCAAAACATATTCGAATCATAGTGGTTTGATTGTTATCACCCAAACAACTATAGATTAGTTGTTTGAATGTGTAAAAGTTAAGAAAAACCAAAGGATGAAGATGAAGATTCTTGTATGGATCAAACAACAAGTGTTGTATATGGAATCCCAAAGGATATAATCTCTGAATGCACTTGGATCTTCGGATTAAGCACAAGAACAATAATCACAACACAAATAAATTCCCACCAAAACTAGTCTAAGAACCTTGAACTAGGGTTTTCATTGATCAACATATATACAATCTGATTACCCAGCATATTTATTAAATACGCTGGGCACATAAATACGCCGCTACAGGACAGTTTCCTGTAGTGACACTTTCAGCCCCTGAACTTTCTAAAATACATCAAACTATTACAAAACTATCCAAAACCTACTAAAGCCAAGTACCAACAATGTCAAAAGATCCAACAATATCCCCCCCAGATTGTTGCGTACTTGTTTGATTCTTCATTCTTAATCTTTGGTTTCTGGATGTAGGACAGCTTGATCTGCAGTCTGTTCAGGTGGTGCTTCAGTTGGGTTAACAACAGCTTCATTTGTGGTTGGTGGATCCTCCGTCGTGGCCTCATATGTAGATGGGGCCGGAGGTTGAGATTTTGATGCAACTTGAGAGGGTGATGGAGCTTTCTGCTGAGCTGATGATTTTTGCTTTCTTTTCCTTTTCCAAGCTTCTTTTTCTCTTTCTGTTTCTCAATTCTGGTCACGATGTCCATCATTTCTATCTTTATTTCTCTTGCTCGTTCTACTGCCCTTTGGAACAACATACCTTCTTCTTTATATTTTTTCTAGCACTAACATGAATCTTGTGTCCATAGAGAATGTTTAGATCGGATAGGCATAACATAAAGACATCCATTGGGTCAAGAATACGAATATCTTCGTTAGAATTAGATCTGATCACTGCTTCTCATGTTTTCCGTCATAGAATCGTTTCTTGAAATTCGTGAGCATTATAAGTTGTTCTGGAGGAATTTTGACTCTGGTTTCAACTTTAGCAGGATCAATAACCCACGTGACCACGCCCTTACCAGTAATGGGATCTTTTGTTGTCTTTGAAACTCTTCTACGAGGGCGTTGCGGCTTGAACACAGTTTTGCATTCTCTTAAGATCAATCTTTCAAAGTCAGCACCAATACTACTGTTGGTAGGGTTTATCAAATCTAACCTTCCGAGTTCATGGATATCCCATCGAGGAAGACTTTTCATGTCTACTCTAGTTTTGAAGTGTTGGATGACTCCACCCGTCTTTTCACAATGAAAATCCCTTTCAAATTGCAGTACTTCCAGCTGATTATCTTGTCAGTAACTTCTGTCTTTTCAACTGTGACAACTTGATAAAAATCAGGGAGCTTTTTTCTTTCTTTTCTGAACCATTCAGGATGTATTGGAGTCACTTCATCACCATCTTCAGTTTCATACAAAATATCTTCCTCCAACCCCCATTCAACAAAACATGCTGGCATCTCATCCTTATCCACCTCTTCTTCCTCACTTTCATCTTCTTCTGTAACATTCACTGCTGATTCTAAACGTCTCTTCTTTTTCTTAGCTTCCTCAGCCTTACGTTTGTCTTCCTCAACCTTAAACTTCTCGTAGTCGAAGATATCTGTAGCTGAGAACATTGGTTGTATTTCTGCTTTAGCACATAGTTCTCTGATCATTCTATACATCTTCTACATACCATCTTGCTGAAATCTAACGAATCTTGTTTATTCCTTGACATATGCATGAAGCTCCTTGTTTTCTTTCTCTGCTTTCTTAGCTTTTCACGGATCACATTAGTGTTGCTTACTTGATGCTTTAGACGGCATATTTCTTGAGCAGGACCTGTCCCGATATCTTTTGACAATTTATCATAAAGTTCCTGAAATGGATGAGGTTTGCGTGGAACTTGCTGAGGCATTTGCTTTGTTGGTGCACTTTTCGAAGACCCTTTCCCTGTTTCATTTCGCTTTTGGGGAGGTAACCTGCTAGGAGCTTCTAGATCTACAATTAGTTGATCAACAAACGCAACTTATTGTTCTTGTTCAGTAGTGATAATCACTGGCGTCTCAGATTCCGTCCTCTCATGTCTCTTTCTCTTTGCTTCTCTCTTTTCTCTTTCTTTGGCTTCATGTATGGCACGTAAGTTTTCGACATGCTCCTTGTGTTCTCTAGTCCCACAAGCCCGAAAGCTGCTTTCCATTAGACGTTCTTGAGTCGGGGTGTCTTTCTTTTTCTTTGATGAATCCCCCTCCTTTGTAGGTTGTTTACCTTTATTCTTTTTTAGCTGCTCAGTTTCTTCCTCTTCTTCATCGGCTTCCTCTTCAACATCTGTCTGTTTCTTTCTTTTAATAACTTCTCTATATTTTTCGTACGTAGCTTTTACTAGAGGAAATCTCTCCTCTCTATACATCCACTGGTGTAGCATCACCCACTCTTGAGTTTTCAGTTCCGTGATTTGTCGGCCGTCGGCAACTGAAATTTGTACTTGTCATTGCCGTGTGGAAGATTTGGATGCTGATCATTAATGAGAAGCTGAACAAAATGAGGATACATGGCCCATGTAGAGGAGCTTGCGTTGTCGACCAATAAGTAGAAGATTAGACCCGAGATGTTGAACGGTTGCCTGGTGCGTAGATTGAGCATAGCAGCTGACCATTTCTAGGTTCAAACCATCATAGCCTCCCTTTCTGTGCGCTAAGATCATTGCAAACACATGAAGAATAAATCACAATCCTTTGTGAGACCTTTCCGTTTAATCTCATTCTTTTCTCTAAAATCTCCGACATATCTCATTCCTTTGAAACCATCCAGAATATCATCTTTCTTTACTCTGAGTGGGCCTTTGTGACCATCTCCAAGACTGAGCACTCTTCGCACATTGTCTTCTATCACAGTGACTTTCTTGTTTCGTACGGTTGCCATGATCCTTTTAACTTCGTTGACTATTGAAACTTTGGCTGTTTTCCAGAATTCTTCGATGTGAATGCCGTATATAATTGGATAAGCTTGGACAACGTAGCTTATCTTGCTTGAGTTTATCCATTCTGCCAGTCTTCAAAGTCTTTTGGTTGCGGCTGTATCTTGCACGGTTGATTGTGCTTCCGTGTTTTGTCCCAGATAATTTCTTTCACCATTTCTAAAAATATGGAAACAAGCCAAGTTAGATCTGAGTTACGAGACACAACTATTAGTTAGGATATATACAGGACTATATAAAATTATTTACAAAATCTTAAAAAAATATTTAAAAAATTTAATTGAAAAGAAATTTTATAAAAGGTAATAGTTTAGCTGGTATATTCGCCGATAACTACACCGGATTCATCAACTATTTACGCTGGACATGCGACATATATACACGAGACATAATAGTATATACACCGGTTGTAGATTATTTACGCTGATAATATGTCGCGTATTTAAGTCTTGTGTCGATAAAGCCAGTCAGCGTAGATGCCTATCTACACTGGTTGACCGGCGTATTTGTCAAATACGCGGGTTGCTTGAATTCGCGTTCAAGACTTAAATGCGCGATCACTTGTCTTCCTCGTAAATACACAACATTCATCTTAAATACGCTTCATTCATCTTAAATACGCTACTTCAAAAGTTTCTTGATAAACCATAAACCAACTTTGAACACTGATTCAATCATACTCATTGATTGTATCGGTTTTTTACGTGTTTCAGATGTTTCAACAATAAACAATCAATATACAAACAATGAAATCATACCGAAATCAAACACAAGAAATTGGATCTTGTGTTTTTGATACAATTTGAATGTGAGTGTTTTGAAACTGGGTTTTGGTATTTTGAAGGAGATGATGTTTGAAAATGAAGCACATTCATATATATACACACACGCACACAATTATCTTCCAGCGTATTTATTAATTACGCCGGAAAGATAATTACACCGCTTCAGATTGTTTTTGGAAGGATTCTTCAATGTGAAGAATTCCAAACCAAATACATTGGAAAATCTTAAACTTTCCCGGAAAACGTGGCCCCTTTTAGCTAAAAATAGTGCAAAAAACCGAAAATAAGTTTAAGAAAAACACAAATTTGCAATTTGAACCCCGAAAATCGTTTTATTTTAGTCACAAATTTTTCACGTATTTCTTTTTATTCAAAATCTGTGACTTTCCTGCAAAAGATCATACTGGGAACACTTATCAGTTTGTAATATTATAGAAAACATTGAATAATAAAGGCACAAGAAAAAATGTCAGTATGTTTGTCCCCTTAAGTCCATGCACCTTCTTTCAACTTTCTTTCGGTCAGCTTTTTATTATGTTGTGGTAATATTGACAAAAATTACAATGGCCCCCACTCAAGCTAGACTGTTGTGCTCGTGAGTCCCACATCAGGAAATACCCCTGCGATCAAGGTATGCACAAAGATTCCTCACAGCGAGTGAGTATATTGACTTCATTCATTTTGAATTTAAATGATAGACAATTGATCATTAGGTCAGTACTTTCGTACATTAGAGAGACCAATGTCTAATGAGGGCTAAGGCAGATACCATAGACAGTAGGATTTAAGCACTTGAATGATTCTCAATGAGAGCTTGATCTGTGTAGGGTTTTGGCCACATGGGCTCTTTTGTAAAGATATCATAATTGTGTTTAGGTCAGCATATATCTGGATGCAGCAGAAGAGCAATTATGATATCCCCGAATGTTTAGCCAATATAAAGACCTGAAATCTCAAACTTTGGCAATCTATCAACGCAAGATTTAAGACCATTAAGCCATATGCTGCAATTTGTTACCAGCAAGTTGCACAACATTGTGGGTATCCAAAATTCTTGTGTAAGCATTAGCTTTTGTCGCCTACTTGTAGTTTACTCGATGGTATTGCTGAATCTACTGACACGTCATTGCTTGGCACCTCGATCGATTTTCCTTGTTTAACATCTTGATTTTCAATTCTTTTTCTGTTTTAAGAACAAACAAAGTGTCAACAGTTTTCTATCATTTCTTAAGCAGGTAATCGAAGATCAAATCGTCAAAAATATGCTTATTTTCTGGAAATCGTCCCCCCCCTAAAATTTGATTTTTGAAAGTCTATTGCTTGAACATGAAATTTTAATTTTGTAGAAAATCTTTTTGTTGGGCACAGTTTTAAGAGGCGTATTTATTATGAAAAGGCAGTTTTTTAAAAACAGTTATGATGACGCAATTTATTTCCACTCATGGAAATTGACCATCTCTAACAAGGTTACCAACTGGTTGAAACAGGTTTTGTCGAAGGCTTTCGTGAAAATATCAGCTTTCTATTGCATAGTATCCACAGGCACCCCTTGAATGTGTCCATTCTCGTACGCATCTCTGATCGCATGAATGCAATTTCAATGTGCGTTATTCTGGAGTGGTGGATAGGATTCTTCACAATTCCTAGACACGCCTCGTTGTCGATGAATATTGGAGTCTTCATGATGTTGATTCTGTAATCTAGCAACTGATTTGTACCCAAAGAACTTGCGAGCAACAACTGTAAGCTAGCGTATATTCGGCTTGATTAGTAGGTGTGGAAACTGTTGTCTGCTTCTTGCTTTGGCATGATATGGGACGATTTCCTAAGAATTGACAACCTCCGGAGACGGACTTTCTATCAACCTTGCAGCCTGCATGATTATTGTCAGAATAAGCAATTAAATCAAAATTACTATCTTTAGGACACCATAGTCCGAGCTTGGGTGTTCCTTTCAGATAGCGAAAAATTCATTTGACAGCAGCTTCATGAGATTCTTTTGGATTCGTCTGAAATCGTGCACAGATGCAAACAGCCCACATAATGTCAGGCCTACATGCGTGAGATACATCAACGAGCCTATCATCGAGCGATAGAAGGACTTGTTCACTGATTTTCCTTGAAGATCAGATGTGAGTTCTGTCTGGCTGTAAGTGGTGTGCTGGTGGTTTTGCAGTCGTTTATGCTATACTTTGCGAGAATATCCCTGATGTATTTTGCTTGATGAATGAGGATACCGTCTTCTCTCTGCTTCACCCCAATCCCAAAAAAAAGTGAGTTCTCCCATCATATGCTCATTTCAAACTTTGCCTTCATAACCTTTTCGAACTCCTTGCATAGGGCCTCATTGGTTGACCCAAAAATAATATCGTCTACATAGATCTGCACCAGCATCACATATCTACGATCCTTTTCGTGAAGAGAGTCATATCGATTTTACCTCTTGTGTATCCACATTCCAAAAGATATGTTGACAAAGTCTCATACCAGGCTCGTGGAGCTTGATGAAGACCATAGAGAGCTTTGTCAAGCTTATAGTGTCTTGTAGGAAAGTGTGGATCTTCAAATCCTAGAGGCTGGCAAACATAGACTTCTTCCTTCACCATCCCATATAGAAACACACTCTTTACATCCATCTGAAACACCTTGAAGTTTTTGTACGAAGCATATGCTAAGAATATTCTAATAGCTTCTAAATGTGCTACCGGAGCAAAAACTTCCTCATAATCGATCCCTTCCTCCTGTCGAAAGCCTTGAACTACCAATCTTGCCTTGTTCTTGATGACTACACCACGATCATCCATTTTGTTACGAAGTACCCACTTGGTGCCAATGGGATACTTTCCATCTGGTAGATCAATGAGTTCCCAGACTTTGAGCTTACGGAATTAAGAGAACACTTCCTACATAGCCTGCACCCAGCTGGAGTCTTGAATAGCTTCTTCAATGTCACTAGGTATAGACTGTGAAAGAAAATGTAACGCTTCGCATTTGTAACTTTCCGTTTTTAGTAAGTTTGCTTCGTGTTTCTATAATTGGAAAGTCCAAACCTTGTAATCATATTTCCAATTCATAATCATTGTAAATCTAAGGCTTTGAATGAAATCAAGTTGATCAATTATGCGAATATCACAAACTTTATACATGCTTAAACTTTTGAACGTACGTTACATTGTTGACTCGATAAATCAATTCAAAATGACTCGTGAATACCTCTTGAACGTTGTACATCTTAATATTAAAGCCAAGCAAGATGATTAGTGACTTGTAACAACAAAGAATTAAGCTTCTGGTATCACACAATTTGTTAAGTTTGCATTGTAACCTTCTACGTAATCAAGTCCTTTTTTTGGATTATAAAAGACCCTTAACCCTAATTCTAACCTTCCGAAACAACCTACTTTTGTAACACACTTATAATATAACAAATATATGCCAAGATAACAATTATAATTTAAAAAAAAAGAAAGGAAGACAGCTTGCGGCCGCAAGTTGTCTCCTTCTCATCTTTTCTTGTTTCAATCAGAACTCCCAACTAACCCATTAATTGCAAACCTAATCCAAAGCCTAATCCCTTCCCTATATAAACAAGCCTTCCCCCACCCATTTCTCACTTTTAAAAGCCTCCAAACACTTCAAACAACCTCTCAAAGTCCAGAAATTCTCTACTGTCCCAAAACAGTTTGCAAGTGAGTTTCAACTCACTTCCCTTCTTCTTCAAGCCTTTTTTTTTTCTTTCTAACACCCTTGGATAACCTCTAGGAAGGTTCTCACAAGTTTCTTGGGCAAAATAAGGTAAAACCCCACCATTTTGAGTTCCAAAAGTGTGTTAACTTTTTGCCCACTTTTTATCTTTTTAAACTTTTAGATTTTTAAAGTTTTCTTCATGTTTTGTTCCTCAACATTGTTTGCTAAGCCCCATGGGATGTTACCATAGGTTTTCCATGGAAAACCAAGGTGGAACAATACCATTTTTAGGGCCAAACTTTCTGTTTTGGAAGTTAAACTTATAAACTTTTTCGAACTTGTTTTTAAACATAACAACTCTATGCTACTTGTGCCTCTAACCAAGTTTATGGTTAGGGAACTAGCTAGGCTTGTTCCATATAACATCAAGAGGCATAACATGCCTCTAAAATTGTGGTTTTACTAGGGTTTAAACCCACATGTGTTGAGCCATCCAAGCTTACAAGCTTGTGTTGGTGAATGTGTGATTACATGGAGGCCTTGGCTGTCCAAGTTTCCAATCCACCCCTCACTTGATGATTTATCCATTAAGCTATGGTTCACTTTCACTAGAGTAACAATGCTATGACATGTCCCCAAACGATGCCATGTTCGGGATGCACGCACCTAGCTTGCTTATTCGGTTCGAAGCGTAGCTTAGTGAAGTACTATATTCTTGACCTTCCGAATTGTCCTTGTGGAATTTGTGTATTGGTGAATCTTACGAAAGAGGTTTAGGACGGTTATCCTCCTACCTCCATGCATGACTTCTATGATTTATATGATATCCATGAACTATTTGAATTCTATGATGAACTTGTAATATTATATGTAAACTATATATGTAAATAATAATATAACTGAACCTTTGACGATGACCATATGGTTAACTTTTCCTAATAGTAGGTTATTTTATCTAAGACCTAACCATCATTACAATTCTATTGGGCATGACCCATAAAAAACGCAAACACCCCTCGGGGCTTATAGTGTAAAAAACGAGTGTTAACGTCTAAATAAATACTTTCAATTATACATACTTTCGCGTACTTTAAATTCCTAAAATTACCGAATTCCAGCGTCATTAACTTTGCAAAACTGTGAGTACACTCGACACTCTTTTTACGCTTTACACTTTTTGGGTGCAACATGTTAATCTATAAAAATACACAAAATCACACTTTTATTCTATGAAATCACACAAACAATCCATCATACATGCTATAGTTATGTGATACTTGAATTGTTACTTGGTACATTCTTATGTGATACTAAATGTCATTAACTTTGATCAAGCCTCCCTTAACATGTATAGCCCTGTAGGAGTAACGCACCTCCCGTATTCTTGTGGTCAGTGTTAAGTTTTAATCTATTATGGGTACACTAGAGGATTGACTTGTATTTCACATGCCTTGTTTACATTTATCTCGTATCTAGCTTATCATGTGGATTTGTTTAAATCTTTTTATTACTTATGCTATGATATCAAACTTGTGTACTCGCCAATACTTTGTTATTGAACTATACTTTTTAACATGTTGCAGGTTGATAAGAATGACATGACGAAACTAGGTAGGATCGGCATAGAAACACGCTTAGAATGCTAAGTTATTTAATATGTTTTGTTGAACATGTCTCGTATGATGTTGTTTTGTATTTGAATTGTATTGTATTTAACAATTTGGTGATTTGAAATGAAATGGGTTGTTTAATTTAATATTGTCACAATTAGTGTTATGATGTCTCGAGCAATCTAGTTCGTCTCACTCTGATGTTTCCGACATCGGTTGGGGTGTGACAGAAAAGCAGCATACAATCCATTGTTGATGGTATGTGTTTGTCCACGAGTTCGAACTCCATCTTCCACAGCACCAATGATGTTTTCAATGGGATGATTTCGATTTGTCTTGTAACCTGCGTTGGTGTGGGTCTCAATTCATTGAGGTAGATTGGTGAAGTGTTCATCGAAGAAGATAATTGGAGGCTCGTCTTCTTTAGTTGGTTCATCCACAATCGGCTGTGAAGAAGAAGCATCACATGCAGATGCATTCTCAGCCGAAGTGTCGCCATTAGCTTCGTCAACAGGAAGGATTGGATCGGCAGAGACCGGGTGAATCGAGTTGTAAAAGGAGTGAAGCCAACGTCTGAAGGATCAAACAATGGTTCTATTTGGGTTGTTTCTGCAGGTTCGGTTTCAGTGAGTGGTTCATCAATGTCGAAAGTGTTGAATACAACGTCTACATCATAAAACTAGTTTGGAGAACTTCTAGTGTTGGTGGAGTTTCCTTCTTGAAATTCGAAATAGTATGATTCAATCACCATCTTGGTTTGTTTGTTGTAGACTCATACGCTTTTTGAGAAGATGAGTAACCCATGAAGTAGCAGACATCACCAATTTCTTCAAACTTGATAAGATTGTCTTCAGTGTTGAGGAGTGTACAGGAACATCCAAACGGTCTAAAGAAATCTAACAGAGGCTTCCTTTTGAAAAGAAGTTCATAAGCTGTTTTTCCATGAGGTTTAACAATGAGAACTCGATTCAAAACATAGCATGCTGTATTGACTGCTTCTGCCTAGATGATGATAGGAAGCTTGGAGTCTACGAGCATAGTTCGAGAAGCTTCAATGAGTGGTCTATTATTCCGTTCTGCTACGCGATTCTGCTGAGGAGTTCTGGCTGCACTGTACTGAAGGCGTATTCCCTTTTCTTCGCAGAAGGAGATAGACGTTTGATTTTTGAATTCCGATCCGTTGTCAACTCTGACTGAGTTGACCTTCAGCTTGATCACGTTTTCAATCATGGGAATGAAGTTCTTGAGAGTGAAGGAGGTCTCGCTTTTGGCTTCAAGAAAATATACCCATGAAAAACGGGAGAAATCATCTATAATTACCAAGCAATAGGATCTTTTAGCTAGACTTTTAACATTAATAGGACCTAAAAGATCCATGTGCAGTAATTGCAATGTAGCGGATATCGTATTCACTGCTTTGGATCTGTGTGGCTTTTTGTGTTGCTTGCCTTGGGCACATGAGATACAGTTTTTTGAAAATGGAAACTCTTTTATAGGTAAACCTCTCACTAAATTTAATTTGGAAAGTTTATTCATATTTTTAACGTTCACATGCCCCAACCGTCTATGCCAAAGTAGTGATTCTGATTCTGACGCTTTTGAGATTAGTCACGTCATACGCTCATTGGATTTTGCATTTTTCATATCGAGAACGTAGGTGTTGTTTTGACGAGGAGCTGTGAGCATAATCATTTCAGCGGGAACGGAGTATTCGGGCTTGAGGATAGACATTCCACGTCATTAAACAACACTGAAATTCCTTTGTCGCAGACTTGTGATACGCTCATGAGATTGTAACACAATTCTGGTACATAATTGACGTTCTCCAATGTAAGTGCTTCAGATACGACGTCTCCCATTCCAACAATTTTCCACACCTTTTCATCTCCGGCGAAAGATTCGAATTCGCCATCGATGACTCGAAAGTTCTTCAGGAGGTCCTTCAATCCGGTCATATGCCTTGAGCATCCACTGTCCACATGCCAAATGTATTCCATGAGCATTCGGAGCATCACTCATTATCCAATATAAATGTTTATAAGCGGACTATGAATGATGCATTCATGGTTTAACTTAACATTTTTAAATAATCTTTGCTTAGGTCAAATGAGCACATCGAAAGCATTGCTTGCAATTTGCTCTTTTCTTTTGGTGGATGCCGCGTGTGAAGATGATGTATGTGATGAGAGTTTAGAACTGCTTGAAGCATTATCTGATGATGCAGTTAGCTTGAACTTCTAACTTTCTTCACTTTCTTGTTAAGACGATTTTCATTCTTAATGCAGTCTTCAACGCTCTCACTATCTGATGACGAAGCTGATTCTTGATTTTCACTTGAGCCGTTAGATTCCTGATCTTCGCTTGATGTTTCTTCACCACTTTCTGAAGTTGTTGTGCTCAAGTCTTCACTATTGCTGACTTGTGTTGATTCTTCATCAGACTCTGATGTACCTGTACATGATGGAATAAACTTGGGAATTTCCTCAGCAGTGCTTTGTTATTTCTTCTGCCCAGTCATAATCTTCCACCAATGCTTTTGGGGTATTATCGGCAACATTTTCACTCCCCTCGATAGCTATTGACCTTCTTGTAGGAACAACTTCAGCATTTTCGTTTTTCAACAGTGGGCACTTTCTCTTGAAGTGACCCAGATTCTTGCAGTTGTAACATCTTATCTTTGACTTGTCGAAACCGACTTTTCCTAGTGCTAGTCTCTTTCCTGTTTTGTCTTGAAACTTCTTTAGTCGCAGGCTAATCATTGCCATTTGCCACTTCAAGTCCATTTCCGCCATATCATCCGGATCTACCTGATACATGTCTTCAGCAGTGAGAAAATCCCTTTTTATCTCACCTGACATGAGAGCTTCATAGCTACTCAGGAAGGCATTAAACAATGCAACATGTTCAGCGGATATCTTGAGTGCTTGAGCATCACCTGCCACAGTAGTCTTCTCGTTAGATGATGGGGCTTTTGCAAAGCCTGCGGAAGCGTTAGGGTAAGATGCGGTAGCACTTTGAGAATTTGAACCACAGGAGGTTATGGGGGCAAGGAATGCCATATTTTTGGGAACAGAAGCAACAACAGCAGATTGAGTAAATTTCTGAGATCATCCTGCTTGATTCATTTCTCTCTTGAGTACATCCATTTCGAAGGCCTTCAGTGTATTGATCAGTCCTGAAAGGGTGACAGGAGTAGTGCTGGTCAAGAAGGTTCTTTTGATCATCATACATTGTAGGCCCCATTCTTTTGGAAGAGAGTCCAAAAGTTTCTTGATGGAGGCATAGTTGGCAACAAGATTGCCAACTTTCTTCATTTTTGTTATCACGCCCAAAAATCGACTAATATGATCTGACAAGCTTTCACCCGAACACTCCCGAACATATCATATTCTTTCTGAACCATATCTCTCTTGTTATCCATCAACTCTTCATTCCCTTCATAGTGATCAGTAAGGACTAACCACAGTTCGTGAGTTGATGTGTATTCTTCAAACAGTTTGTTATCATCCTTCGACAGAGCCATTATTAGAGCAGCACGAGCCCTACGATCACGTTGAATGAGAGTTCTTTCATCCTCAGTGATTGTTGAAGGGTGTTTGTTGATTGTTCGAACATCGTCGCGAATTACCATAGGAACATGCGGTCCTACGGTGATAGACATCCATTGAGTATAGTCTGTATACTCAAAGAACGCTTTGATTCGATTCTTCCAGCTACTGAAGTATTTAGATCCTTTCAACTTAGGAGGTCTCGTAGCTGTTCCTCTCTCCAGTTTGGCTTGGGCTATTGGATTAAGCTGATTGAGTGACATATTGGTTGATTTCGAGTTCAAAATCTTATCGTGGATTAAATATGCTGGAATCTGAGCGACCAGAGAGCAAATACGCTGAAAAGAGCAAGTACGCTGGTGATTCTTGGCTACTTGATCCGGCGACAATAGCTAAATCCGTTGGAACACACATAACAAATGTGAGTTTGGCTACATGCGTTGATCATCGTGATAAAATCGCTGAGGATTTTTATCATTGACTTCGAAGTCGCCTTCGATTAATTACGCTGACACTATTTCGCTAGAAATCAACAAATCCGCTGGTGTAATGCCGGCGTATTTGTTAATTACGTGGTCTTCACGTTCAAACGCTATATTCAAATTTATCTACACTGACTTCAAAGTTAAATACGCCCAACAGGGTTTAAGCACGAACAAAAACCCTCTAATCACCTAAAAACGACTCAAAATCCTTGTTTCTTTGTACCAAAATGACCCAAATGTTTACCAATGTGACAAATGGCAAATAACCGGTCATACCGTACAATTCAATCACTAATTTTATTTTATAATCTCATGCATATTATCGTAGTTTAACTTCGTAACTGAGTCGTACATCGTATACTAAGAATTAGGGCAAGTAATCTGATCATAACATATACTGGTTTCCGTTACGACGCGAAACAAACCAAAACAATGCCCTAAAAGTGTTGGTAGAAAGTGTTTGGCGCACTAATTGTGGTGACACTAACTGTGTCGGTAAGTCTGCCAAAACGAATCAGAACAAGGAACAACGGCATGTTAATGCGACACCTGAGTCCATATATAAATGAAAACACTTATTTGAGATCAACCATTACAATAATACATAACTTTCTGGTACAACGCCTAAATTGCAAAATTGCCCGTTACGACCAAAAAGGCGAACGTGCACCATTACACCGTCGACTCGACGACCAACGGGTGAATCGCCGACATGAAAAGTCATTACGACAACGGGCGAATTTTGATGAAAACAAGCATATAATAAACGACGCCGACGACGAGTCTAAAATATATATTTAGACATTTAACATATATATATATATATATGTTATCGAAATCAAAATCCGGAAAGTTAAAAGTATTATAAGTGTAAGACTATTGAAAAATGGGCTTTTGTAAATAAATTTGGGCTAGACCCAAATTATAAAAGACATGGACAAGGCCCAAATAAATAATATATATGGACAAATCCCAAAAACATATAAAAACATGGGCTAGGCCCAATGACATAAAAAATGGGCTAGGCCCGAAGACATAAATTACATGGTCTAGGCCCAATGACATAAAAACATGGGCTAGGCCCAAAGACATAAATAACATGGGCTAGGCCCAATGACAAGAAAACATAGGCTAGGCCCAATGACATGGATTACATGGGCTAGGCCCAATGACATGAAAACATGGGCTAGGCCTAATGACATAGATGACATAGGCAAGGCCCAATGACACGCGTGCAAGACACGGGGACATGTGAAGGACATGGCCCAGTTCACACACGATCAAAGAATGATAACAATATATATATATATATATATATTGAGAAATATCTATAACAATATTAATCGAACAAGCAAACTACCAACACTACCATAACACTAAAAGTTGTTCTATCATAACAAGGAAATACATAACAAGAATTCAAGATGAACAACAAGTACAAGGTCCATTGAGGGCTAGGTGTCTAATAAATTTAATACACATGTAGGTTACACACGTGTACGGACATCGACCGTGACTAGTACGACTTACGGAAAGCAAAACTGTGAGTTCATGTCCCTCCTTTCAAATTATTTCAAAGTTTTATTTTAAACTATCGAGGGGAAATACATGTCATAACAAACAGTATGTTAGCTATGGGTTTAGTTGATAACACAATCATTTGTGCGTAAGTAGGAGGATTACAATAGTAACCATTAATCACATAGTGACAAGGTGCAAAAGAAGTAGATCTATTGAGTTTGAGACCCGCTCCACTCCTGGTTTGTATACCCTTCGGAGTGCTTTTGTGATCCCAATGCTGTCAAAGTTGTCTCGGTTTGGTTACTTACTTATGGCACATATATGTCAGGGTGCTCGCGACACACTGATAGATCCTTAAAACGCCATGATGCTAATAACATACTCGGATTTCATTGCTAGATTTCAAGAATGACATTTTTATATGAAAACATTAACTACAAGAACTCGCCAACTTTATGTTGACTTTTAAAATTAAATGTATTTCAGGACGCAAGACATGAGTTGGTGATACGATTCGGGTTATGGGAAAATGTCAAGACAACGATGTGCCATGTTTTGGAGGGTTTGCCTTTTATATCCCAACTTCGTATAGGTATGTAGGAGTCAAAACCTCATTGCGCAGTAATGATGAAAAGAATATCTTATTTTGAAGTAATATATGTTGAATTATGCTTATGATGATCAGTTGAAAACAGTTAAACTATGAATTCACTTTTGTATGGTTGTAACTATGGTAATGAAACTTATTATTAGTATGGCATCGTTGTTGAATTATTATTGTTTACTAAATTGGATGCAATGATTACCTAATAGTCACACACTTGCGCTTCTGCTACGACCAGGGTGTGACTGGTTGGTATCAGAGCTCCGATTGTAGTGAATCGGGGGAAAAATTTTATTTAAAGTTTGGTCTACAATCACCAGGGCTAACACATGAAAACAAAGTTTAAAACATAATAGAAAGGTTTTGGAATTATAACAATTTAACAAAAAAAGGTTTTCATTGTGTCACGATAACATGAGGATCTATCACACGAGCTCAACTATAAGTAATGAGCAGGAGCAATACATGATTAGTCAATAATGGATAGACACGAAACAATAAGATTACATGTTAAAACAGAAGAGAACAAGTCGTGCATGAGAATTGGTGATTAATATGAAACATATCATAAGTAATAATAAATTAATAACATGTATATATATGCATTGTACGGATTATTTTCCAGGACTATGTCTTCCTCGTCAAGTTACGAAGAGGACCCTATGGAGTATGTATCTGATGATGGATACGACCCCGATGCTGAGGCCCTACCCCTTGGGGATGGAGCCGACCATGGAGGCTTTGATGACTTTCAACCGCTTGCTCTGATTGATCCTATGGAGGATGATGCATCACTGGCAGATGACGTGCTAGCCATTCCGCAGCCCCGCACAATGTTATTGTTGATGGCCATCCGAAGGGCGAGCATGCGATAGTACACCTGACTGTACCTCTTTCCATGGTTCCTCCAGTTATTGATTTGGATGATGATTATGATGACATACTAGTGTTCCATGTCGATCATGTGGAGGATGACCTCGGGGACAGTGAGGTCTTTGATGACATAGCTATACTCGAGATCCCACCCCTTGTCATATCAGTCTTTGATATCTCGTCATCCTCAAATGCCGCCCAGAGTGAGCATATGGCAGACGATGCCTCTTCTGCCGCCCCAGATACGCCTGTACCGATGTATTCACCCCCTGCAGCTTTACCGGCTTGCGTTAGCTCATTTCCAGCCAGTACCTTGACCCATGGACCCGTTCCATATACTTGACCCGCTCCCTATTCTGGACCTGCCTGACAGTATTCACTGACCGGTGCTCTACGTGCCCCTGAGCGGCCACCCCCATTTTTCTCTAGAGGTCCACTTACCACCCTGTTTACAACCCGTCTGCAGCTGGATCTTCCCACTTGGCAGGACCTTCTTTCTCGACTGGATCACCTCCCATATATGCCCACGCCCCATAACACCTGCAGCAGGTATGCCTACCCCGATATACCCATCGGGCATGGGCCCTTCTGACCCCTACCACCTCTCACACTTCCCTCTGATTCCTGCGGAGGAGAGAGTGACTTCGCATGACCTACAGCTCTCTTTGATCATCCGAAGGATCTAGGAGCTAGAGACCCAGCATACTGCTCATGCCGTTGCTAGAGCCACACCCCCATTACCATCGTCACCACTACCACCCCCACCATCACCACCACCACTACCTCTATCACCATCACTGACCCCACCCTTCTACTGCCCATTTGACCACTCATCCTGCCCATCTGAGACACGAGTGCAGGAGTTAGAGTAGTTTCAGACTGATGCTACTAGGCGCATTTCTGGCCTAGAGGAGGTGGCTTACCATCACGGTTTGCTCCACCGAACACCATCTCCGCCACCCCCTCCACCGCAGTAGTATGTTTGTGATCATCTTTTGGGGATTAGACTTACTTTTGATGACTTAACTCATGAAGACATAACTTTTAAAATCCCAGCTTTTGGAAGACAACTTGATGATGTGAAGAAGCAATGTAGAAGAAAATCTTACTTTTGTAATGTAAAAATTTGTATTGTCTAGGGTTGTGTATCCCGAAGTCCTTTTTGGATCTTCACGAACAAAATGTAACAAGTTGTCATTGTATAAAAGTGTATTTTCTTTATTTTACATTGTATTTCTTTTATGTTATGGTTGATAGTGTCATGATGTGGTGATATTATGGTTGATGCATTGTGTCGTGGTGATACTATGATTGATATCTTATGATGTGGCGACTATGTATGCGATGTCCTATGTGTTTATGATGACGATGGGTGTGCGTATGGCGTATACATATATTTCTTTTTCTCATTTATTATGTACTGATGTGCTGATACATATCTGTTCGATAAAAAATATATATAATAAATAAAATAATAGTAATAATATTTATTATTATTATATTTCGGCTAATTGTGAGCGACATATTATATCAGAAGATGATGCCGCCCCGCCGAAGGAGTTCAAACAATAACGCACTACCGACAACCCTAGAAGAGGTAAATGAACGCATATCTCAGGCAATTGCCCAACACGACGCTAACCGCTCTGAACATAGTGGTGGTACCGGAGGTTCAACCGGAGGAAATCCTCCAACTGGTAATACACGGTTATTCATAAAACCGCACGATACTCTCATATATTCTATTCGTTCTTTTTGGTTACTCATGCTTAAATGGTGTATCCAATGATTTCAGGTTGCACTTAGAAGCAGTTTCTGGTACCGGAGGTGTTGTAGCCTTCGTATGTTGGACTGAGAAGACTGACTCGGTCATGCAGATGAGCAAGTGCCCTGCTGAACAAAGAGTCACTTATGTTACTGGACTATTCATGGATGGAGCTTTATCTTGGTGGAACCTCCAGGTCCAAACTAAGGGCGACGATACTGCATACGCCCTGACCTGGGAGGGACGTAAAGAAATGATGAGAAAGAAGTATTGCTCAAGATTGGAAATTCAAAAGTTGGAGACGAAATTCTGGAATTTAAAGATGATTGGTTCAGATATTGCTGGGTACACGCAGCGATTTCATGACTTATCTCGAGTGGTGCCATACTTAGTGGAGCCTGAATTTAAGCGAATTAAGAGGTACATCTGGGGACTTGCCCCTGAGATTCTGAGTCTGGTTACCTCTTCAAAGCCCACCGAGATTGGAGAAGCGATTGATCTAGCTGTCAGCCTTCCTGAGGAGGCTGTACGTCAGGGAAGGTTACCCAAGTGTGATATGAGCAAGAAGAAAAACACTGAGGAGACTATGGACTCCAATAAACGGAAATTCTTCCATTTCAAGAAAGGCTCTCGAGGCAATAATAACAGTAACAAGAAACAAGCCGCGAGAGAAGTCAAAGAAACCAAGGCATATGTTACCACTATCACAAACACTGCTGTTAAGAAATCTTATACTAGGGGAGCACCAAAATGCCCCAAATGCCCCAAATGCCCTAAATGCCCTTTCCACAACTACGGGGAATGTCGAGGCCCCAAGTGTGGTAAATGTGGTAGGTTAGGACATCGCACCGGTGTGTGCCGGGGAACAAATACTAGAGAACAAGGTTGTTTTGGATGTGGAGGCAAAGGGCATTTCAAGAAAGATTGCCCTAAAGAAAACCAAGCATGGGGAAGATCATTCGTGATTGGAGCTAAGGATGCTCGCTAGGACCTGAACGTGGTCACTGGTACGTTCCCTATCAATGATCACTTTGCATCTATTCTTTTTGATACCGGGGCAAATTTCAGTTTTATTTCTAAGGAATTTAGAGATATACTTGGGGTAGAGTCGAGTAAATTAGATGTTTCGTACTCGATTGAACTAGCTAACGGGATATTAGTAGAATTGGGGGAGATAATAAAGAAACGTACGTTAGAATTAGGTGAACGAAAGTTTAATATAGATATATTACCAGTTCAACTAGGAAGTTTCAATGTCGTTATTGGGATGGATTGGCTATCCGATAATCGAGCCGAAGTTATATGTCATGAGAAAATCATTCGCAACCCCTTAACCGACGGAGAAAATTTGATGATTCACAGTGAGAAGCATGACACGCCCTTACTAATCATAAACTGCATGAAAGCTCAAAAAGGTTTGAGGAAAGGATGCATCGCCTTTCTTGCCCATGTAGTGGATAAAAAGGTCGAGGAGCGTAAGGTGGAGGACATACCAGTAATGAGGGAATATCCCGAGGTCTTCCCAGGACTACCTCCACACCGACAAGTCGAATTCCATATTGATTTAGTGCCAGGAGCTGCACCTATGGCGAAAGCCCCATATCGACTAGCGCCCTCGGTGATGCAGGAACTATCTACCCAGTTGCAAGAATTGCTTGACAAAGGTTTCATAAGATCGAGTGTCTCGCCTTGGGGTGCTCCAGTGCTATTTGTGAAAAAGGACGGAACCTTTCGGATGTGCATTGACTACCGGGAGCTAAACAAGTTAACCATCAAAAACCGATACCTATTACCAAGGATCGACGACCTATTCAATCAGTTGCAAGGGTCGAGTTTTTACTCAAAGATTGATTTAAGATTCGGGTATCATCAGTTGAGAATCCAAGAGGAAATTATTCCTAAGAGAACGTTTAGGAGTCGCTATGGTTATTACGAGTTCCTTGTTATGCCTTTTGGCCTAACGAATGCCCCTGCAGTGTTCATGGATTTGATGAACCGGGTATGTAAGCCATACCTCGACAAGTTCGTGATCGTTTATAGATGACATATTGATATACTCACAAACCGAGGAAGAACATGGACAACACCTGAGAACTATTTTGGAGTTGCTGAAGAAGGAGCAATTATATGCCAAGTTCTCGAAATGCGAATTTTGGATTCGCGAGGTACAATTCCTCAGTCACGTGGTGAACGAGAACGGAATACATGTTGACCCTTCGAAGATCTAGGGTATAAAGGAATAGATCAAACCAAAAACCCCCACGGAAATATGACAATTCCTAGGTTTAGCGGGATATTACAGGTGATCTATTGAGAACTTCTCAAAAGTTGCTCAACCGCTAACCTCGCTTACACAGAAGGATAGAAAGTTTGATTTAGAGAAAAGCAAGAATCAGCGTTTCAAGTATTGAAAGAGAAACTATGTAAAGCACCAATATTCTCACTCCTAGACGGTACCGATGACTTCGTGGTGTGCTGTGATGCATCGCATCAAGGTTTGGGTTAAGTGTTAATGCAATGCGAAAAAGTCTTTGCGTACGCGTCACGTCAGCTAAAGGTTCACGAAAGGAATTATACCACGCATGACCTAGAATTAGGCGCAGTGGTATTTGCCTTGAAGATCTGGCGTCATTATTTATATGGCACTAAGTGTACCATATTCACGCATCATAAAAGTCTTCAACATATATTCAATCAGAACTGAATATACGCCAACGACGTTGGGTGGAACTGTTGAATGATTATGACTGGGAAATCAAGTATCAACGGGCAAGGCAAATGTTGTGGCAGATGCCTTGAGTAGGAAAGAACGAGTCAAAACATTACAGGTATGAGCTTTAGAAATGACGATCCAGACGAACTTCACAACTCGGGTGCGCGAAGCACAACAAGAAGCATTGAAACCAGAAACATTCCAGTGGAATCATTACGGGGAATGGAAAAACATTGGAACTGAACAAGGATGGAACTTTATATTTCATGGGAAGGATCTGGATTCCCTATTATGGTGAGTTGCGAGACTTGGTGATGGATGAAGAACACAAGTCCAAGTACTCAATACACCCAAGATCGGATAAAATGTACCAGGATCTGAAAGAATATTATTGGTGGCTGAATCTCAAGGGAGATATAGTGACCTATGTTGGGAAATGCCTAACTTGTGCAAAGGTCAAGGCCGAATACCAATAACCATCTGGTCTATTACAAGAACCTAAGATCCCGGTTTGGAAGTGGGAACAGATATCAATAGATTTCATTACAAAATTACCCCGAACCTCTCGAGGTCATGACATGATTTGGGTTATCATTGATTGGTTACCCAAATTAGCTCAGTTCTTACCCATCCGCGAGAAAGACAGTACGGAGAAACCAGCTGAACTGTACATGAAGGAAATCGTGGCATGACATGGAGTGCGAATCTCGATAATCTTTGATAAAGATGGTCGCTTTGTGTCACGGATCTTGCAATCATTTCAAAATTCGTTTGGTTCTCGCTTAGATTTAAGCACAACTTTTCACCCGCAGACGGATGGTCAAAGCGAGCGAACCATCCAAATGTTGGAAGACATGCTTCGGACCTGTGTGATGGATTTAGGCGGAAACAGGGATACTTATTTATCGTTGGTAGAGTTTTCCTACAATAACAGTTATCACACCAGCATCAAGGCCGCGCCATTCAAAGCACTATATGGACGAAAGTGCCGATCGCCGTTATGTTGGGCGGAAGTCGGTGACAAGCAACTCATTGGTCCCGAATTAGTACAAGAGACCATAGACAAGATATTTAAGATCCGTGAGCGTATCAAAGCAGTCCGAGATAGACAAAAGAGCTACACAGATCGGAGATGCAAACCATTATCCTTCAAGGTCGGAGACAAAGTATTGTTAAAGGTCCCACCTTGTAAAGGCGTAGCTAGATTCAGGAAGCGTGGAAAGCTCAACTCGAGATATATTAGACCTTTCGAAATTCTAGAAAAGATTGGTACCGTGGCTTACAAGTTAAAACTGCCAGAGGAACTCAATAATGTACATGACACATTTCATGTGTCTAATCTAAAGAAAAGTCCAACTAACGACACAGTTATCTTTCTAGCAGATGAGATTCATGTTGATGACAAATTAAAATTTACCGAAGAACCAGTTGAAGTCATGGACTAGAAAGTCCAAAAGACAAGAAGAAGCCAAATCAAACTGGTGAAGGTTCGCTGGAATTCACGCCACGGTCCGGAGTATACGTGGGAGCGTGAAGATCAGATCAAGTCAAAATACCCCCACCTGTTCAAGAAGACTCCTTCAGAGGATGCCTCAAACTGAATTTCGAGACGAAATTCTTTTTAACAGGGGGAGTATGTGACAAATGGCAAATAACTGGTAATTCCGTACAATTTAATCACTAATTTTATTTTATAATCTCATGAATATTATCGTAGTTTAATTTCGTAACTGATTCATACATCGTATACTAAGAATTAGGGAAAGTAAATCTGATCATAACATATACTGGTTTGCGTTACGACGCTGAACAAACCAAAACAATGCCGTAAAAGTGTTGGGCGCACTAATTGCGGTGACACTAACTATGTCGGTAAGTCCGCTAAAACGAATCAGAACAAGGAACAGCGGCATGTTAATGCCAGACCTGAGTCCATAATGAAAACACTTATTTGAGATCAACCATTACAATAATATATAACTTTCCGGTACAACGCCTAAATTGCAAAATTGCACGTTTCGACCAAAAAGGTGAACATGCACCATTACACCGTCGCGTCGATGACCAATGGGTGAATCGCCGACACGAAAAGTCATTATGACAACGGGCGATTTTTGACGAAAACAAGCACATAATAAACGACGCCAACGACGAGTCTAAAATATATATTTAGACATTTAACATACATATATGTTATCGAAATCAAAATCCGGTAAGTTAAAAGTATTATAAGTGCAAGACTTATTAAAAGTGGGCTTTTGTATATAAATTTGGGCTAGACCCAAATTATAAAAGTCATGGACAAGGCCCAAAATAAATAATATATATGGATAAAGCCCAAAAACTTATAAAATCATGGGCTAGGCCCAATGACATAAAAACGTGGGCTATGCCCAAAGACATATATTACATGGGCTAGGCCCAATGACATAAAAACATGGGCTAGGCCCAAAGATATAAATTACATGGGTTAGGCCTAATGACATAAAAACATGGGCTAGGCCCAAAGACATAAATAACATGGGCTAGGCCCAATGACAAGAAAACACAGGCTAGGCCCAATGACATGAAAACATGGGCTAGGCTCAATGACATACATGACATGGGCAAGACCCAATGACACGCGTGCAAGACACGAGGACATGTGAAGGACAAGGCCCAGTTCACACACGATCAAAGAATGATAACAATATATATATATATATATATGAGAAATAACTATAACAATATCAATCGAACAAGCAAACTACCAACATTACCATAACACTAAAAGTTGTTTTTCATAACAAGAAAATACATAACAAGAATTCAAGATGAACAACGAGTACAAGGTCCATTGAGGCCTAGGTGTCTAATAAACTTAATACACATGTAGGTTACACACGTGTATGGTCACCGACCGTGACTAGTACGACTTATGGAAAGCAAAACTGTGAGTTCATGTCCCTCCTTTCAAATTATTTCAACGTTTTGTTTTAAACTACCGAGGGGAAATACATGTCATAACAAACAATATGTTAGCTATGGGTTTAGTTGATAACACGATCATTTGTGCGTAAGTAGGAGGATAACAATAGTAACCATTAATCACATAGTGACCAAGGTGCAAAAGAAGTAGATCTATTGAGTTTGGGACCTGCTCCACTCCTAGTTGGTATACCATTCGGAGTGATTTTGTGATCTCAATGATGTCAAAGTTGTCTCGTTTTGGTTACTTACTTATGGCACATATATGTAAGGGTGCTCGCGACACACTGATAGATCCTTAAAACGCCATGATGCTAATAACATACTCGGATTTCATTACTGGATTTCAAGAATGACATTGTTATATGAAAACATTTACTACATGAACTCCCCAACTTTATGTGACTTAAAATTACATGTATTTCAGGATGTAAGACATGAGCTGGTGATAAGATTCAGGTTATGGGAAAATGTCAAGACAACGATGTGCCATGTTTTGGAGGGTTTGCCTTTTATATCCCAACTTCATATGGGTATATAGGAGTCAAAACCTCACTACGCAGTAACGATGAAAAGAATATCTTATTTTGAAGCAATATATGTTGAATTATGCTTTTGATGATCAGTTGAAAACAATTAAACTATGAATTCACTTTTGTATGGTTGTAATTATGGTAATGAAAGTTATTATTAGTATGGCATCGTTGTTGAATTATTATTGTTTACTAAATTGGATGCAATGATTACCTAATAGTCACACACTTGCGCTTCCGCTACGACCACGGTGTGACAAGTTAATATCAGAGCTCCGTTTGTAGTGAACCGGGGGAAAACTTTTATTTAAAGTTTGGTCTACAATCACCAGGGGCTCACACATGAAAACAAAGTGTAAAACATAATAGAATTGTTTTGGAATTATAACAAGATGTCACACCCCAACTGATGGCGGAAACATCAGAGTGAGACGAAATAGATTGCTCAAGGCATCATAACACCATTTGCGACAATATTTAAATCAAATCAATTTCATTTCATAACAAGATTGTCAATTACAACAAGGAAGTCAAATACAATAAGTTCAACAACATAAATCCTAACATTCTAGATGTGTTTCTACCTCGTCCCTACTAAGTTCGTCATGATCAACATCCTTAACCTGCAACATGTTAAAAGTATAGTTCAATACAAAAAGTATTGGTGAGTACACAAGTTTTATATAACATAAGTATGAAAAGATTTAATCGAATCCACATGTTAAGCTAGCATACTAGATTAATGTAAACATGGCATGCGATGTATAAGTAAACCCTCGCGTGTCACCGTAAAATAGAATAAAACTTAACATGACCTCAAGAATACGGGCGGTGCGTCACTCCTATAGCGCTATACATGTTAAGGGGGAGGCTTTAGCCAAAGTTAATGACGAATAGTATCACATAAGAATGTTCCAAGTATACGAATCATGTATCACGTAACTATAGCATGTATGATGGATTGTTTGTGTGATTGCATAAAAGTATAAGTGTGATTGCGTGTATTTTGATAGGTTAACATATTGCACCCAAAAGTGTAAAGCGTAAAAAGGGTGTTCGAGTGTACTCACGGTTTTGCAAGCTTCCACTTGAGTATTCCGTGAAGGGTCTAGAGAGTGGGAGGAACTCCGAGTTATCTTGAAAGTCTTGAACTTTCTTGATTGAGAGAGAGCTTTAGAGAGATAGAGAGAAGTGTTTGAGGTGTGAAATGAGTGTGAGAGGAGGTGGGTATTTATAGTTGAGGTTTGGGGGTTGAGTTAGGTGAGTATTAAATGCAAGAAACATAATCCAACAAACACACTTTTGCCCAATCCATCAGCTAGAAACAAGAATCTGCGAATTATGCCCCTGAACTTGGTTTTTTCTTCATTTCATGCTAAAACTCGATATTTTTGCATGTTTTTAAGTATATAACGTATTTGTAAGTATATTTTAGGTATCGAGAATGTATGTATGAATATTTGCACGTATAACAAGTATCGGTTGGTATGTAATCATGTATTTAACAATTGAATGTATGTAAGATAAGTAGGTATCAAGTATGAATTTTGTTATGATCAAAGTCTCGGATTACAAGATTAGGAAAGGAAATACGAATGCAAAACGAATACAAGTTTCCATAAATAAAAATACGATTACACTTTCTAATTAAGGAAAGTACGAAAAAGCAAGGCGTTACAGTCTCCCATCCTTTAGGAAATTTCATCCCGAAATTTATTCAAGAGGAAGACTTTGGAAAAGATGTCATTTTGGTGAAAATGTTTGGCCAAAATCAAGATTTTGAAGTTTAAAGTTTTTGCGAAGTTCATGTATAAGTGTGTCAATATGTATCGAAATCTTGAAGGATAAAAATGGTAGGTTCGTGAAAGTAATATGTTTGAGTAAGGTGTTTTTCAGATACCAATCGTAAATGTGTATAATGATAAGTAAAAACGTGTATGTGTGTGTAAGTAAGTAAGTTTGACTGAGTCTGGACAACTCATTGGAATGAATATTTTAAAAGAGTGCGACCTAAGAGGAAGATTTTAGTATGACTAAGGATGTATTTTGATTAAAATGAGCGGTCCGCACTGTAAGTTGTAAGAAAAGTTTTGTCAGTTCTAAGGTATTAGTAAAATCACTTGTTGTAGAAAATTTTTATTGGAGAGAGCTAAGATGGTAAATATTTAGGGTTTCTAAAAGGTTTTGGCGGTAATAGACCGACTAGTTGAAGTTTGTGCATAGATAAGAGTGAAAGATAGTTTTAAAGAAAAGGAACATTTTACAAGATTGAGCTGGTGGGGACGTTTTCAAAAATGGACTGAATGTTTAGGCTGGTTCACTGTAAATAAAGTTTGGATGAAAGGTTAAGGGAAGAATTGGGAATATCGTAGTATGGCAGTGAACGATTCGGTAGGTGTATGCGAGGGGTAAAAATAGTATGAATATCGGATAAAATACGAACATGGAATGTTGAGAGATGCTAGTGATAGTTGTAGCGGTTAAAGCTAACGATTTTGAGAATGAAGCTTTGTCATGGATAATCGAGTACTAATCATTTCGATGTGGGTTCACCAAAGTTTATTATGAATCAAATGTATTTATCAAGGTCTGGGAAATCACTAAATTTCTCATGGCATGTTTTACGAAAGTTTGGTAACATGGTAGGGACACTTATATATAGAAGTACCAGTGGTGTATCCACCATGTTCACACCATGTTACGTCTGTTTCTCTATTCGATGTCATGTTACGTTCCATTTTGCGATACACAGTAGAACCCACTATGGTTTTCATGCGCCTACCAATATAATCCCGTGTGCACCCATGATTATTTTTGTTTGTGCATGATCCGGATCGTTTATACTAGTAGTTTAGGGGGTCAGGTTACCTTTACAAGCAAAAGGTGTGTAAGATAGCTCATAAAATTAAGCATGTAAGCATGATTGTATGTATGTATGAGTGTGTCGAGCGTAAGTGAAACCACTCGGGTTATGTTTACTTATAGATTTAAAGTATGACTACCAAGTAGCGCGAATGCATAAATTTTGAGTATGATTGAAGACAAATACGTATAACATGAGCATGCAGTATCGAGCGTATAGGTGGAATAAATGGGATGTAGCATATATAAGTTACCATGAAATTGCGATTGTGTAAAATACGAAGTGTAATAGTGATATGTGTAATATTGTCATATAACATTGACTGTTTAAATAGAAACGTGTAAGGCGATAAGCATGTGTATGGTTGCTTAAGTCAAAACATTAAGTTGAATGAATTAAAATAAGTCGGGTTTGTCGGGGATGAAGGACCAAAATTGTGAATGTCGGGTGAATTTTGAGAAAAGTATTAATTTTTGATGCAAGATGTGTTTTGTAAAAAGAAATACTACTTTTGTTTTTAAAATTTGTATTCGCATATGAAATTTTCTTGCCCATGTGTTCAAATTTAGATTTGCGTATTAGCGATTTTTGAAAAGGTTGTAAAATAGTGCGCTTGCTTAATTTATTTTATTTTATATTGATGCAAGAAAAGTTGTGTTTTGAAAATTTTCATGTAAAACATGAATTTTTAAATGTATTTTAGCAAGGTACTTATACGTATGTGAGAGAAAGTTTTCATTGGTTTCAAGTTAGAAATAAAATGTCTTTAGAATGGTAGTATAAAGTGAGTGTGTTTTGGACGAGTTATGAAAATAGAGGGCAAGAGGTTCGTTTGACCGACTAAGTTGATAGGTAGCATTTCATAAAGTTTTTGAAAATTATGAAAGAAACGTTTAAAGTATCATTAGGGGTCTCGTGTATGTGATTTACGTAAATAAATTGTAGGGTGAGAAATTGTGACATTCCGGCTTTTCAGGTATCTTAAACGCGCTACTTCACGGTTATTCATTCCTACGCTGATTTAATTCAGAGAATTAAATTACACGCTCGCAATAACTACGCTAACTTTGTGAATTTATTGGGTGAATTACGTGCTATGTATTATTAAACGTTTGTATATTTTGTAGATTATTGTATCACGCCTTGATTTCGCGAGTTATAAAAAAAATAAAATAAATAAATAGCCGAACCGAACCGAGCCGTGAAACGTGTCGACCTCACCTCCTTGCGGCCCAAGGAACTAACCTAAACTTGAGGCCCAAGCCACTTACCCAAACCGCCCCCCCTTTTGCGGTCGCGCCCCCCACCCTTTTCTTTTCCCTTGTGCTATATAATTGTATGTATGCATGAGTTGTGTTTAAAAAAAAAACAACAAACCCTAGCACATAGAGGAAGGCGACGGCAGCCCCCCCTCTCACGATCGCAAAGCCCTACAACTCCCGGATTGATTCCAATCTTGTCCCGGTTCGCTAATCATCATCGTTTCAAGGTTAGGGTTTAATTGTTTTGCGATTCACATTAGGGTTTGTATTATCTTGATCATGATTGTGTGTAGTGGTAGGATTATTAGTATGAAACGTGTTGTGATTTATGATTAGTTCGGATGATTGTGCGAATCTTTGCGATTTTGATGTTATGTTGAATACTAAAATCATAAGCTGCGTTTTGGCGATAAAGATCATGTTATATAATTAGGATTTGCATGAATATTGATATACATGATGATATTTGACAAATAAACCTGTTGTTAATCCTTGTTATTAAGAGTCATGATCGTTTAAGCATGTTCTAATGCGATAAAAGTCGAAAACTGTTTGCTGAATGACATTTACAGCCAACTTCAATTGGCTGTAACCTGACCATTATTTATCGAAAAGTGGATTTTTTTAAGCCTAAAACGTGTATTTTTAAAAAACGCTTCTAATGGCGCTGGATTCATATATTTCTGAGGTCGTTTGCTATTTCTAAGTGGTTATTTAGTGCAGCAGTTGAAGCTGCGTAAATTCTGCAAAATTTGCTAGTTGTTTATCGAGTCGGATCTCATAGTCTGTAGGGGTTGGATCACGAAATTTGTACAGTTACTGGAGACGGGAATTTCCGGAAAACTTCCACTGGAATTTTCTTAATTGGATGAACGATGATTTTTAAATAATTTTTCCCGTGGACTGCAGTCAGAAAGCGACGAATCTGACTGTAGCCTAGTATATAAATGTTTGTAAATAAATGATAAAGCGTTAGGACTTGAAAATTTTACATAAAATTCTACAGTTTAGTTGACATCTCCTGTAAAAAAAATGGAATTTTTGGAACGTTGGAACTATTTTAAAAAATCCTCGAAAACGGCCCAGTTATAAGCATACAAGCTGAAACATGTAACTTGTGTTTGTGTGTACCAAAGTGTTGTATGAGTTAATCTGTGTTTGTGACAAGTTGGTTTTATAATTATTTTGGTATGATGATACTTTGCATGCATGATTGTGTTTTTGAATTGGTTATTACGTGTGCCACACTGTGTGTTAGTTATGCGTAGGGTTTTGTATCAATGTGTTCACACACTAACTTTAAATCGGTTGACATGTTAGGACGCGATTAGCGGTCCCATCATTTGCTACTTTTTTGTTCCTCTAACCGAGCAATTTAAGGTGAGTTCACGGCCCCTATTTTATCCGGTTTTAAACAACAGGGGGAGAAACATGTATACACTCTATAACTCTATCTTTTACGTTATGCGAAATTAACGTCGTTAAACTACTCGGTAACTAAGTTAATGTTAATGTACGTTATGGTCTCTAAGTAGCTATATCACGGAAGTTCTCAACAAACTCTCGGATCGTTAGTATTGGGTTAGATAGCGAGGAAATTATAAGTGGTACTACTGGGCCCGCAAGCCCCACCCGAGCTAGTCGAGGTAGCCGACCGGGAATGGTCAACGGGTGATTAATTTGGCCTAACTTTCGCCATGGTTAGTGATAGACCTGGCAACACTGAGGCAACAACAGTCAGCTTCGATTGCGAACTCTTATGTGACGTAACTTTAGGCTCGCTACCTACATGTTAATATTGAACTTAATTACGAACCAACATTATTATTCTGGGTTAGGAATAACGGAACTATATCGTTATCCCGGGTTAGGGATAACGGGGAAAGCAAACATTTAACCGAACTTGTGAACTTATAAAAACCTGTGAACTCACTCTTCTTTAATGTTGACACTTGTTTCTTTACATGTTTCCCAGGACGCTAGGAGCGCTAGGTGCACTCACTTGCATTGATCAAGACATTTTTATCGAGTCTTATTTACGAATATTGTTTGGGATTTTTGGTTTTGGCGTTTATGTTGGCGCCTTTTACTTTACTTTAAACTAATGTGTGATATCCCGGGTTTTTCGGATAACTTAAACGTGATACTTGTCAAACTAATTACGTGCTATGTGTACGAACGTGTACGAATTAAATGAATACGTGATGTGTGTTGTGTGATTGTTTTAGTGATTGAATAATTAGAGTTGATATGTGCACGAACTAAACCGAACCGCGACACGTTCCAACCTTGGTTCATTGTGACTCTAGGAGTTCACAAAGTTTAAACCTTGAACCCAAGTCTTCGGCTAAAAGAAAACAACGATCAAACCTAGACTTAAAACTCTAACTATTCGGCCAAGACCAAACCCAAACCAAACCACTCTAATCCTTGGCCGCGATATTAAGCCCAAGACCGCAAAGCTATTTTGTTCAAAACCAAACCAAAACAGCCCAAACATGTTTCGGCCATAAGATCAAACCAAAACCTTAAATTAAAGCTATTGGCCGCAAGACCAAACTCAAACCCAAACCAACTCAAACTAATCGGCCACATGATCAACCCAAACTAACCCACCCTAGTCTCACGGCCACAAACCCAACCGTAACCTTGTTCTCTTGCGCCTATAAATACAAACTCATGCATGCTCCTTCTCAATGCACAAAACCCTAGTTCAAGAAATCAGCCGTCGGCAGTTTTGTCCCACTCTTGTGATCGCAAAACACTGATCAGCCTTGTTCCTTGTATCCCTCTCGGTCGCAGCAACAGCAGCAGCCATCGCCATCCTTATCTCCTGACCGCAAACAGCCCTTGCACTCCTTGTCGATCACGAGCAGATTTCCTTTTCAGTTCCTTCAGTCGCGGTTTGCTGGAACAGCCGGACACTCCTTGTCCAAGACTCGGCTTGTTTGTCTAGTTATTCAAGGTTAGGACCATACTTGATTACGAGATCATGTTCGGATATATCGATATATGTATGCTTGAATGATTTGTTGTCTCGGACATATGCTTGAATGATTAGTTGCTTCGGATATGTATATGCTTGAATGGTTAGTTGTTTCGGACGATAATTACTGAATGAAATCGGCTGAGTTAATCTTTGTTTATATGTATGATAGTTTTCAGAACATATAAGCTTGCCAAGCATGATTGAACGAAACGTTAGACTAGCTGATTTGTTAATGATGTTTACATTAGATGATGGTATAGTTTCGGATTATGTGAGTGTTAAGAAATCGGCTGATTTGATCATTGTTCATATGCAGAATTGTTTTCGGAAATCACAAGTTACAAGTATGTTTTGTTTGTAAAAGCTAGAAGTAAGAACTAGGGTTTGCATGGATGAAATAGTAGTATTAATCTAGGATTAGAAATCGGTTTTAGATCGCCTAGATTAATCGCATGAACGGGATTACACAAGTTTATGATAAAGGTATGCTGAATCAGTTGCTGAGTAATAGTTACAGCCGACTTCATCAGGCTGTAACTCGGTCGTTAGTTGTCGAAAAACGGATTTTCTGATATCTAGAACGTAGAGATTTGAATAAGGAATCTAATGGCGCCGGATTCATAATTTTCTGAAATCGTTTGATATTTTTAAAGGGCCAAACAAGTTCAGTAGCTAAAGCTGTTAAAATGCTGGAATTTTGTTGATTGTTTATCAGGTTAGATTTTAAAATCAGTAGGGAGTTGAGTCATGATTTTTGTACAGCAACTAGGTTTGGAAATTTCTGGGCAACTCCAACTGGAATTTTGTTAATCGGACGATCAGTGATTTTTAAATATATTCTTCCGTGGACTGCAGTCAGAAAGCGGTAAATCTGACTGCAGCTTAGTGAATTAATATTTATGGTAAATTGGTAAAGATTTAGGACTTGGAAAAATTATATAAATTTCTATGGTATAAATGTCACATACTGTAAAAATATGGGAATTTTTAGAATGTTAGAACTATTTTATAAAAATCCTAGAAAACAGCTGAATAATTGAGTGTTAAGCAGAAAGTTGATAACTTGTGATTGTATGCATAAAGTGTTGTATGGATTTGGAATATGTTCATGATAAGTTGTTTGATTTCTATGATCACATGAGAATACTTGCATGCATGTTTGAGTGTTAGATATGTTGTTTGTGTGTATCACTTTGTGAGTAAATTGCGTGTGGAATTTGTATTGGTGTGAGTTCACACTGACGTGTAATTAATTGGTTTGTTAGGACGCAACTAGCGGTCCCATCTCTTATAACATCTTTGCTACACTAACCGAGCAAATAAAGGTGAGTTCACGGCCCCTAACTTTATCCGGTTTTTAAACAACAGGGGGAGAAACATGTATACACTCTCAAACTCAATCTCTTTACGTTATACGAATTTAACGTCACATAACTATACGGTAACTAAGTTAATGTTAATGTAATGTTATGGTCACTAAGCAGCTTTATCACTTAAGTCCTCGACAATCTCCTCGGATCGTTAGTATTTGGGTTAAATAGCGGGGGAATTATAAGTAGTACTACTGGGCCCGACAAGCCCCATCCGAGCTAGTCGCGCTAGCCGACCTGGTATGGTCAACGGGTGAATAATTGGCCTAACACCGCCATGGTCATGTGATAGGCCTGGCAAAACGGAGGCACAACAGTCAGCTTCGATCGCGAACTCTTACGTGACATGACTTTAGGCTAGCTACCTATATACATTAATATTGAACTTAATTACGGATCAACTTAATATTCCGGGTTTGGAATATTGGAAACATCAACTTATTATCCCGGGTTGGGGATAATGGAAACAACAACTTAATATTCCGGGTTGGGAATATTGGAAGCAACAACTTATTATTCCGGGATTGGAATAATGGAACTGATACATTATCCCGGATTGGGGATAACGGAGTAACAAACTATAACCGAACAAACAAATTTATGAAAACCTGTGAACTCACTCATCTTTAATGTTGACACTTGTTTCTTTACATGTTTCTCAGGACGCTAGGAGCTCTAGGTGCACGCACATGCATTGAACAAGACATCTTTATCGAGTCTCATTTATTAATATTGTTTTGGGATTTTTCATTTGTTTTGGCGTTTGTGTTGGCGCCCGCATCATTACTTATTTATGCTTCCGCTCAAACTTTAAAACTAATGCTCTGCTAAATATTGGTAATTGATATAAAATCTACAAGGAACGATTTTGGAAAACGTATAATCAAATCATGAGAGTCGTTCGACGTACTAGTGTTTCAGATTCTGGTTTGTTCACACGCCTCGCGGTAAAACTCCGCAAGTGGAAATTGACGGTGTGACATAATGCTACCGCTAAACTTTGAAACTAAGATAATTTGAAAATAACTATGAATGGTTAAACAAATGTTTTTGGAAAACGTTTAAATAAATCATATAGAGTCGTTCGATATTACTAGTGTCTCAGATTCTGGTTTGATCACACGCCTCGCGGTAAAACTCCGCAAGTGGAAATTGAGGGTGTGACAGATTGGTATCAGAGCCTCTAGCTATAGAGAACCAGGTTTGCATTAAAAGTAGACCTAAACTATAGCTGTTACACGGTTTTGATTGAAACAAAATCATCCCTGTGGTGACGACAATGGTAGCAAACCCTTGGTTCCACTGGATGCATTTGACGCTCTCGGCTAGTGGACGATTTGGGCGATTTGGGCGATTTTGGCAATGAACCCTAAAATTCGCAATCTATTCCTCTTCTTGATCTAGATCGATTAGCAGTTAGGGTTATTCGATCCCTTTACTGGTAAGGGTTCTTGATTCTACCTTACCTTCTAATTGATTGACATTGAGTCTAGGATTTCTGAATTAGGGTTAGGTTCTCTCTTGTTCGTCTTGCATACAATTTTCCAGATTTCGGTGCTTCTTGACTTCATATAACCCTAGACCTTTCGTCTCGACCTGGTGTATAACAGTCTGTGATTGGTGCGTTGATTTCTCAGCGCCTAATACGAACTTGTTAGCATTAGTATTCGGATTAAAACTAGGGTTTTATCTCAAGTCTCCTCTCCGATCTCTGCCGGAATCTGTGTTTGTTTAACTGGTTACAAAAGTCTCGTGTCTGTCGGCCATCTGGATAGCCAGTAATAACAAATCATCTATCCGGTCTGTTTCGAAGCATGGGTTAGGGTTGCCAGATTAGGGGTTTCTTTTACGGTCTTTTCTATTTGATTGCTGTTCTTCGGATTCGAGCTACATGCTGTGATCTGATTTTGTTTGAAGTAGAATAAATGATTCCTAGTATGGATGAATGCAAGAAAGATGGGAATAATAACCGGAGTGATTGTGGGAAGCCACCACTGCCGGTCAAGGGTATCGCCAGCCGTGTTCTTAATATTGATGGTAAACCTATGCTTCCACGGCGTGGTAAACCTTCTCAGATTGATACTAGGGATGAAAACCGTGGTTATCCAAGTATTGTGGAGGACGAATGCAAGGAGACACATGCAGGGACCGATGAGAATGGAAGTAGGTTTGACTCTGATGTGCAGCCTCATGGTCCTCCTCAAGTTGCGCCCGTGAAATCAAGGACGTACGCGGATTCGGTCATGACTTCCAACTCCAACTCCAAGTCAGTTAATTTCAGACCTCTCCCAAGTCCAGTTATGCATGAGGGATGCGATGTCGTTCTCCCGCGTGATTCTGTTCGCGCTGTTCAAGATAAGTTAGCCAACACGGTTTATGGGTATTTCCTAGGGGATCGTCTAGCCTTCCCGGTTGTGGAGTACTTTGTCCGCAATAATTGGAAAAAGTTTGGATTACAGAAGTCCATGATGAATGCGAATGGCTTTTTCTTTTTTAAATTTGCAGATCAAAAAGGTATGCTTGAAGTCCTAAAGGAGGGTCCATGGATCATACGGTCACAACCTATTTTCTTATTTGCATGGACGCCGACTACTAAGTTGGAAAAGAAGGAGGTGACTAAAACTCAAGTCTGGGTGAAAATACATGAGGTTCCAATTGCTGCATATTCAGAGGATGGCCTTAGTATGATTGCTACTGCCATTGGCACTCCAAAAAGGTTGGATTCCTATAGTAGTTCAATGTGTATGGACACTTGGGGGCGTAGTAGCTATGCTAGAGCTCTAATAGAAATTTCTGCGGACAAGCCTTTGAAAGAGGAAATAACAATTGCAATACCAGAAGTAAATGGGGAGGATTTTTGTAAGGAAACTATGTATGTGGAGTATGAGTGGAAACCATCTAGATGCTCGAGTTGTTGTGTTTTAGGCCATTCTGAGGACTCGTGCCCCAAGCAATCAAGGAAATCACATATCATTGCTAAGAAATCTCAACCTAGTACTTCCGTGAAGCAAGGTAATGTGAAAGGTAAGTTGGTTTCTAGAGTAGATGAGGAAGGGTTTACCAATGTGTCTAGTAAAAAAGTAGCCAGGAAAGGAGGTTTTCTGATAAATAAATCTAAACCAAAATTTGAGTATAGGCCGCTAACAGATAAAGGGAAGAATGAGCTGGATACTCGTCTGCCGAAAGGGACTATTGGCTCATCCAACTCATTTGAGGTATTAAATGAGATAGGGCCAGATGGACAACACACTGATAATGTCGCGAAAGGGAACCGGGAAGACACAGAGGATGAGGAGCTGGTGGAAGTGTATAATGAAATGGATGAATTACTATCAAAGGGAACACGTAATCCTGAACACAAACAAGGGGCAGGCACTCCTACATCGGTAGTGTCTAATGATTAGTCTAGCAGCATGGAATATTAGGGGCTTGAACCGGCCCCTTAAACAAAAGGAGGTTCGTCATGTGGTCAGGAGTAATCACCTATCGCTATGTGCAATATTAGAATCACATGTGGATATTGGTAATCTTCATAAGGTATGTGGAACCGTGTTTAGAGGTTGGGATTGGACATCTAATGGTAGTGTATGTAGCAAAGGTACCCGGATTATTATAGGATGGAACCCTATGGAATTTGATGCTATGGTCATCGCCCAAACAGATCAGGTAATGCATATTCAGCTGAGTTGTAAGCGCCAGAAGCGGAGTCTTTTCTATTCGGTGGTTTATGCGGCAAACTACTATGTTCATCGCCGTGATCTATGGCAACAACTAGTTAAACATAAAGGTTTCGTGGGAGATAATCCGTGGGTTATTATGGGTGACTTCAATTCAGCCCTTCAAATGGAGGATGACTCAATGGGATCTTCATATGGTTCAGCGGGAATGAGGGATTTTCAAGAGTGTGTAACCGAGTTGGAGGTGGTTGATATTAATAGCTCGGGTTTCCACTTTACATGGAATCAAAAGCCTAAAAAAGGCATAGGTTTGTTAAAGAAACTTGACCGTGTTATGGGGAACACCGCGTTCCTGACTAACTTTCCTAACTCTTATGCGGTGTTTCAGCCATATGGTTTATCAGATCATTGCCCTTGTTTGTTAAAAATTCCATCTCCTGGTAAGCTGAAACCCAAACCGTTCAAGTTTGCAAATTTCTTGATTCATAAACCTGAATTCATTGACATTGTCAAGAACCATTGGAATGTTACTGTTGATGGGGTCCCTCAATTTAGTGTGGTAAAGAAACTTCGTAGCTTAAAGAAACCGTTTCGGGTGCTCCTGATGAAACAAGGTAATCTGCACAAAAAGGTTGAAATTCTAAGAAACAAGCTAGACACTATACAACAGGATATTGATAACGATCCGTTTAATATGGATCTCCAAAGGCAGGAAATAAAAATCAATAAGGAGTTTCAGGATGCCTGCTTAGATGAGGAACGTTTTCTAGTCCAAAAATCAAAGGTGGAATGGTTGAAAGCTGGTGATGCAAATTCGAAATTCTTCCATGCTACCCTAATAAGTAGGAACCACTCGACCAGGATTGAGAGCATTAAGGACTCTAATGGTATTTTGTATGAGGGGGATAAAGTCAAGGATGTGCTTGTGAAACACTATGAGCATTTTCTTAGTTGCCACAGTCATGGTCACACTAGGCCTCCATCCGAACTTTTTGTCAACAAGTTAAACCCAGATGATGCTCTGCATATGACCCGTCCTGTTTCTGCTGAAGAGGTGAAATCGGCCTTGTTTTCGATTGGGAATGACAAAGCCCCTGGCCCTGATGGTTTCTCAGCAGCATTCTTCAAAAGTGCTTGGCAAATTATAGGTCAAGAGGTGTCGAATGCCATTATGGATTTCTTCCAAACTGGTAAACTCCTCCGAGAAATTAATAATACTCTGATAGTACTTGTCCCGAAGAAAGTGACCCCGAATCTGATTACGGACTATCGCCCTATTGCATGCTGTAATGTGATTTATAAATGTATTAGCAAGATTCTGGCGGACCGCATTAAGGGGATGCTCAATCAGATTGTCAGTATCAACCAGTCAGCTTTCATTCCAGGTAGGAAAATTTATGATAATATCTTACTTACTCAAGAGTTGATGCATAACTATCATAGGGATTATGGTCCTCCAAGATGTGCTTTTAAGGTGGATATCCAAAAAGCCTATGATACGGTTGATTGGAAATTCCTTAAGGATATTCTTACAGGTTTCTGCTTTAATAGTAAAATGGTGGATTGGATTATGACATGTGTGTCTTCCACATCATACTCTATTACTGTAAATGGCCAAGTGCATGGGTATTTCAAGGGTGGCCGTGGATTAAGACAAGGAGATCCTTTATCTCCGTATTTATTTACCCTTGTCATGGAAGTCCTTACATGTATTTTGAAGAGGGATGCTCGTCTTGATACCTCTTATAGATTTCACAATAGGTGTGAAAGACAACAAATAATTAATCTCTGCTTCGCGGATGACTTGTTTCTATTTGGTCGTGGTGACGTTTCCTCTGCTAGATGTATCATGTCGGCACTGGATACTTTCACAAACATGTCTGGTTTGGTCCCTAGTGCCCAGAAAAGTACTGCTTTCTTCTGTAATGTCCCACCCAATATTAAAAACGAAATCCTTCAGCTTTTACGATTTGAGGAGGTATTGCTGCCGATTAAATACCTAGGTGTCCCGCTTATTTCTTCCCGGCTGCGCTCTAGAGATTGTAATGTTCTAATTGAAAAAATAGAGCAGCGTGTCTTAAATTGGAGAAATAGAATGTTATCTTTTGCAGGAAGATTGCAGCTTATTAATTCGGTACTCTCAGCTTTACATGCTCATTGGTCCGCGGTTTTTGTTTTGCCAGCTCAAGTTATTAAGGAACTTGAGGCTAAATTGCGGAACTTCTTATGGGCGCAGAAGGGAAATTTTTATAGAGGAAAAGCTAAAGTTTCATGGAACTCCATCTGTGTCCCCAAGTATGAGGGTGGCCTGGGTATTAGACGGCTGGGGGATTCGAATAAAGCTCTTATGGTGAAACATATTTGGAGCATTATTAATAAGAGGGAGTCATTGTGGGTTAGCTGGATTTACTCCTACAGATTAAAGGGAAACAATTTCTGGATATGCAAGGAAGGTACAAATTGTAGCTGGAGCTGGAGGAAGCTTCTGCAGATGAGATCCAGTATCAGGGATCACGTATGGTCTAGATTGGGCAATGGGAAAAATACGTCAGCATGGTATGATAACTGGAGTAAGCTAGGTCCGTTGGCTAAGTTTCTATCCCCTAGGACCATATCCAATGCGGGATTTAGACTTCAAGATACGGTTGCGGATATATATAATCAAGGTACTTGGGCTTGGCCACCGGCTTGGAGAGACATGTTCCCAGTGCTGATTCAATTGGATCAGGTGAATCTGGAACCAAACAAAATGGACCAAATTTGCTGGAAGGATGGGGATGATATACTTGAATTCTCGTCCTCAAATATCTGGCATTCGATTCGGATAAGGGAGCCGGAAGTGGACTGGGCTGAAGTTGTCTGGTTTAATCAATGCATCCCTAAGCATGCCTTTTTTATGTGGTTGATTATTCGCCGAAAGCTCCTAACACAGGATAAGATTCTCCAGTGGGACATCTCGAGAAGGAAAAATATGAATATGATGTGCTGTCTGTTGTGCTATAAGAATATTGACTCCCATGACCATCTTTTCTTTGAATGCGCGTTTTCTACACATGTGTGGAACAAGACTAGAGATATGGTAGGCATGTCTACGGTCGATCCCAAATGGAGTGACATCATGGCATGGCTTCTGGTCCGTTCTCGATCGAAAACAGCAATGCACTATACAAGTAGAGTGTTTGTTGCCTGTGCAGCATACACAATATGGCAAGAACGTAATGCGAGGTTATTCAAGAATCATGCTAGACCACCTGACAACATATGCGAACAGATTTTGAAGACAGTTCGGCACAAGCTGATGGGGCTTAATTTCAAAGATTGTGCGAATGTTAAAAGGTTGCTAGGTAAATGGAAGATTAATGGAAATTTCATATCCGACAATGGAGGCTGACAACCGCTTACTCTTTGTGATTAGTATCTCTAGATTCTAGTCTAGTAGTTGAAAGTGTAATTCTGATCTTTGCTTTAATTTGTTTTGCTTGTTTACTGTCATGAGGTATGTCTCATGATTGAACTAGTGGGAGACTATTCTCACTACTTGTATTATTTGGTTGGTTAATATATAGAATCACAGGGGTAACCCTTTACCCAAAAAAAAACTATAACTGTTACACGACACTAGACATAGTTGTCACCAAACTGTGATATCTTGCATGTGTTATACTACAATTGCTTTATGTGAGATATATATGTATATTGTGATGCATGCAACTCATAACTAACTACACCAACCCAGCAGGCAATGTCATCATCATCATCATCATCATCCGACAAATCTCAACAATCAAGGGCGCCGGGAAGGCACCCATGGTCGAACCCTCACCACCTCATGGCGTGCAGACACGCTCAACTGCTAAGAAAAGACTCTCTCTAGGAGGGGAGTCGTCCTCCCGTCCGACAACCGCTATACCCGTCGAACCAGTCAACTCGTTAGGAGTAGGGGACAATCTACTTAGGGATATGTTAAGGAAACAACAGGAACAGCTAGAGAGAATGCAGGAGACTATCGAAGCATAAGGATGGATGATACGTCAACTAACTGGTAAAACTGGAAAGCTCGAGGAAGAGCAACATGAGAATAGGAGAGTTCGAAACATTTTAGCTAAGGATCTTCGTGCTGAGCAGCTGAGGGCTGACTGGCTCGAAGACAGAGTTCTTGAGTCTAGTTGGAGGATTCAAGAATTGGAGCAGAATCAAGCACCTGTCCCAGTACCTGCACCAGCACCGGCCCCTCAAGCGCCGGTAGAGGAAGAGAGGAGGATCCAGAGGAGACCCAGAGGAGGATCCAGAGGAAGACCTGGAGGAGGATCCGGAGGAAGAAGAGCCGGAACAGGACCCGGCTGTTGAAGCTGAAAACGCCACAGAGGATGACGGCAACGATAGCGACTTGGGAGATGGAGAGGTAGAAGACTGACTCGTCTCGCCAGTTGTTTTCATTAGTTTGTTTGTTTCCACTTATGTTTGAACTTGAAATTTTATAATTAAACTGAGATGTTTGGTTGGTATTTTGTGAGACATTGCAATTTATTTAATCGAATGTTCCTTTTGATTGTTTAATTTGTTAGGTTGACATAACTTGTGTGATGATTGAAGTGTGGAATATGATAACTATATTGGATATATATACTTATTGGTGTGTGTTTGTGTTGTCTTGCGAAGATCTGAAATGGCAACTGGTCGTCGCGGAAACCTCAACATGTCACCTGAAGAATTGGCCGCATTGATCCAAGAACACGTGAATGCTGCTCTGGCAGGTGTTCAAAACCCACCAGCAGGAGGGGGTCTTAACCCCTACAAGATGTTCCTTGATGCAAAACCTAGCAAGTTCACGAGTGTTGAAGGACCCATAGGACTGGTCCGTTGGATTGAAAAGTCTGAATTGGTGTTCGAGATGTGCAATTGCCTTGAGGCCAATAAGGTCAAGTATGCTGCCTCAACGTTGGAAGATGGGGCATTAACCTGGTGGAACGCACAAGTCCAAACGCGTGGACTTGTTGCGGCGAACGCAATGGCCTGGACCAAGTTTAAGGCCCTAATCAAGGAGGAATACTGTCCGCGGGACAGAGTTCAGCAGCTGAAGCAAGCGTTATGGAACCACAAGATGGTAGGGTCTGAAATTGAAGCGTATACGGCAAAACATCATGATCTGGTGTTCCTATGTCCCGATCTGGCTAACACCGTCGAAAAACGACTTGAGTTTTATCTTGGGGGTCTAGCAACCCTATGACGGAGCATCAAGCGATTAGGCTGGCGCATAAACTCACCGATAAGGCGGTGGAGCAAAGGAAGTTGCCACCTCGGGGTGCAATTGAAGTTGTCCCTAATAACAAAAGAAAATTTGAAGACTCACCTGCTCGACAGTCTTCGTCAGCCCAGCCACAACAAGGAAACCAGAAGCGGTCCAACAATTTCAACAACAATCGGGGTCACAATAATCAGTCTGCCAACAACACCCAGAACTCAAGCGGCTATGCAGGTCGAAAGCCGCAATGTAATCGTTGTAACCACCATCATCACGACCCTTGCGCCGGAAATCGCTGCCAACGATGTGGCAAAGCGGGACACGCGGCAAAGGATTGTCGCGGGGAAATCATGTCTCGACAAAATCAGAATCAGCACCAGGGTCAACAGCAAGGTAATAACCGGGGATGCCATCAGTGCGGTAGCACTGCCCATTTCAAGCGAGACTGCCCGCAGCTTCGCAACAACAACAATGGTGGGAACAACAATAACAACAACAACAACAATAACAACAATGGAAACAATGGAAATGGTGGCACAGGAGGTGCCAAAGGTCGTGCATTCACGCTGGGCCGCGGAGAGGCCAGAAACGACTTGAATGTGGTCACCGGTAAGTTTCCCCTTAACGATCATTTTGCTACTGTACTTTTTGATACGGGTGCGGATAAGAGTTTTATATCTGAGTCTTTTAGGAAGAACCTAAATCTCACGCCTAAACCCCTAGAGACCCCTTACGTCATAGAACTAGCCGATGGTAAATCTGTAGATGTGACCCATTTAGTAACCGGCTGTCAACTTAAACTCGCGGGTCACACCTTTACCATTGATCTGATGACAACTACCCTGGGTAGTTTTGACGTGGTAGCCGGAATGGACTGGCTATCCGACGTCCGAGCTGAAGTTCTCTGTTTCGAGAAAGCTATCCGTATTCCGCTCTCTAACAACGAAGTCTTGATGGTGCAAGGCGAGAAGGAAGGCGCCGTCGCAAACATCATCTCTTACATGCAAGCTCAGAAGTATATTCGGAGAAAGAACTCCTTCGCTTTGCTCGCACTGGTCACCGAGCAGCCTAAGGACGAGAAGCGGATTGAAGATATCCCCGTCATCCGTGACTTTTCCGATGTGTTTCCAGAGGAGTTACCTGGTCTTCCACCACATCGACAAGTGGAGTTTGAAATCGAATTGGCGAACCATACGGCTCCTATCGCCAAGGCCCCGTACCGCCTAGCTCCAGCAGAGCTGCAAGAGCTGTCTACCCAACTTCAGGAATTGTTGGAAAAAGGATTTATCCGACCCAGTACCTCGCCATGGGGAGCTCCGGTCCTTTTTTTCAAGAAAAAGGACGGGACCTTCCGCATGTGCATCGACTACAGGGAACTCAATAAGGTTACCGTCAAGAACCGATACCCATTACCTCGCATCGACGATCTCTTCGACCAACTTCAAGGGTCAAGCTACTACTCCAAGATTGATCTACGGTCCGGCTATCACCAGTTACGTGTCAGGGAGGAGGATATCTCCAAGACGGCATTTCGCACTCGGTATGGCCATTATGAGTTCTTGGTCATGCCCTTCGGTCTCACCAATGCACCCGCGGTGTTCATGGACCTCATGAACCGCGTGTGTAAGCCGTATCTCGACAAGTTTGTTATCGTGTTCATCGATGATATACTCGTCTACTCTAAGGGTGAAGAAGAACATGTTGAGCATCTACGATTATTGCTGGAACTACTTCAACGGGAGAAACTATATGCCAAGTTTTCGAAGTGTGATTTCTAGATTCAGGAAGTTCAGTTCCTCGGGTATATCGTGAATGAAAAAGGTATACACGTTGATCCCGCCAAGATCAATGCTATCAAGAACTGGGAAGCACCCAGGACACCGACAGAGATCCGCCAATTTTTGGGTTTGGCTGGTTACTACAGACGTTTCATCGAGGGATTTTCCAAGATCGCACAACCGCTTACCACTCTCACCCAGAAGGGCACCAAGTATGCTTGGGGTGACAAGCAGGAAGCAGCATCTCAATTGCTGAAGCAGAAACTTTGCAGTGCACCCATTTTGTCCTTGCCAGAAGGGACATATGATTTTGTGGTATATTGTGACGCTTCCATTCAGGGATTGGGATGCGTACTCATGCAACGTGATAAGGTCATCGCGTATGCATCCCGACAGTTGAAGGTTCACGAGAAAAACTATACAACACATGACCTGGAATTGGGAGCAGTTGTGTTTGCACTTAAGATTTGGAGACACTATCTATATGGAACAAAGTGCACAATCTACACGGATCACAAGAGCCTCCAGCATATCTTTGACAAGAAGGAGTTGAACATGCGACAGCGTCGCTGGGTCGAACTCCTGAACGATTATGAATGTGCTATTCGGTATCACCCGGGTAAAGCTAACGTGGTAGCTGATGCCCTCAGTAGGAAGGAGCACTTGAAACCTCGTCGGGTACGAGCACTACAGTTCACCATTCATTCGGGGTTACCCGAACAGATATGCGACGCGCAGCTAGAAGCAGTCAAGGAAGAAAACATCAAGGCCGAATCTGTGGGAAAGATGGAACGCGATTGGGAAGAGAAACCCAATGGTGACCGGTATTTTATGAATCGTATATGGGTACCTCTCTATGGAGACCTCAGGAAGCTAGTTATGGACGAAGCTCACAAATCCCGGTACTCTGTCCATCCTGGTTCGGATAAGATGTATCAAGACCTTAAAGCCGCGTACTGGTGGCCCAACATGAAAGCGGATATAGCCACCTACGTGAGCAAGTGTTTGACTTGTGCGAAAGTCAAGGTGGAATACTAGAAGCCATCAGGGCTACTTCAACAACCTGAGATCCCAGTGTGGAAATGGGATCAGATCTCGATAGACTTTATCACTAAACTCCCGCGAACTCCGGGTGGTTGCGATACCATCTGGGTAATCGTGGATCGTCTAACTAAGTCCGCACACTTCCTAGCGATCAAAGAAACAGATAAGATGGATAAGTTGACTCGCATCTAATTAAGGAAGTAGTTTCTCGGCACGGGGTGCCAACGTCCATCATCTCAGACAGAGATGCTCGTTTCACGTCCAACTTTTGGCAGTCACTTCAGAAAGCGTTGGGTACACGCTTAGATATGAGCACAGCTTATCACACTCAGACGGATGGTCAAAGTGAAAGGACCATTTAGACCTTGGAAGACATGCTTAGGGCATGTGTGGTAGACTTCGGGAACAGTTGGGAAATCCATCTGCCTTTAGTGGAATTCTCATATAACAACAGTTACCATACGAGTATTCAGGCAGCACCGTTTGAAGCATTATGCGGTCGCAAATGAAGATCACCGTTCTGTTGGGCAGAAGTCGGTGACAGTCAACTCACAGGTCCTGAGTTGATACTTGAGGCTACTGAAAAGATTGTGCAAATCAGAAACCGCACGGCAGCGGCACGAGATCGACAGAAAAGCTACGCTGATCAACGACGCAAACCGCTCGAATTTCAAGTAGGCGACCGCGTCCTACTGAAGGTGTCACCCTGGAATGGTGTAATACGTTTTGGGAAACGAGGCAAACTAAACCCACGTTACGTAGGCCCATTTGTGATTTCGAAGCGTATCGGGCCCGTGGCTTATCAAGACCTTCCTACCAAACTCAGTGGAGTTCACAACGTTTTTCACGTGTCCAATCTGAAGAAGTGTCTATCAGGTGAGACCCTATTCAAGTGGATGAGCAACTGCATTTTGTGGAACAACATATCGAGATCATAGATCGTTAGATTAAGACTCGAAACTTTTCTTTGTTTTAATTGGTTGTCAGTATAGATGTGATTGGTCCATTTTTATTTTATTCTTTTTCTTTCTTAATATATATACTCATAAGTTAAGTTATTTTATTGTATTTTATATATTTTAGTTTTCTTCTTTTATAATATCAGTAAAAGTATCAAATAACACTTATGGTTTACTTTTTATTTTTATCAAACCATATACTTTATAAATCTATTTAACTATAATAATTATTATATGTATTAATTGAAACACGATTTAATAATTTTTTTTTGTTTTGACCAAGTTATTTTTTTCTATAGTAATTATACCGATTGTCAAGGTTCGTTGGGACTCTAAGCGTGGACCGGAGTTCACGTGGGAAAGAGAGGACCAAATGAAAAGCAAATACCCACACCTTTTTGCAGCTGAGCAGTAATCTGACGTTACCACCAACTAAATTTCGGGACGAAATTCTTTCAACATGGGGATGATGTGACAGCCTGGGAATTTCTTGTACCATTGCTAACAAACTGAATCTTTGTGCGTTGCATTCTAAACCGTGTTTAATCAATTTTCAGGACGAAAATTCTTTCAACATGGGGATAATGTGACATCCCTGCTTTTCAGGTATCTTAAATGCGCTACTTCACGGTTATTCATTCCTACGCTGATTTAATTCGGAGAATTAAATTACACGCTCGCAATAACTACGCTAACTTTGTGAATTTATTGGGTGAATTACGTGCTATGTGTTATTAAACGTTTGCATATTTTGTAGATTATTATATCACGCCTTGATTTCGCGATTATTAGTTATAAAAATAACAATAAATAAATAGCCGAACCGAACCGAGCCGCGAAACGTGTCGACCTCACCTCCTTGCGGCCCAAGGAACTAACCTAAACTTGAGGCCCAAGCCACTTACCCAAACTGCCCCCCGTTTGCGGTCGCCCCCCCCCCCTTTTCTTTTCCCTTGTGCTATATAATTGTATGTATGCATGAGTTGTGTTTAAAAAAAAAACAACAAACCCTAGCACATAGAGGAAGGCGATGGCAGCCCCCCCCTTACGATCGCAAAGCCCTACAACTCCCGGATTGATTCAAATCTTGTCCCGGTTCGCTAATCATCATCGTTTCAAGGTTAGGGTTTAATTGTTTTGCGATTCACATTAGGGTTTGTATAATCTTGATCATGATTGTGTGTAATGGTAGGATTATTAGTATGAAAAGTGTTGTGATTTATGATTAGTTCGGATGACTGTGCGAATCTTTGCGATTTTGATGTTATGTTGAATACTAAACTCATAAGCTGCTTTTTGGCGATAAAGATCATGTTATATAATTAAGGTTTGCATGAATATTGATATACATGATGGTATTTGAAAAATAAACCTGTTGTTAATCATTGTTATTAAGAGTCATGATCGTTTAAGCATGTTCTAATGCGATAAAAGTCGAAAACTGTTTGCTGAATGACATTTACAGCCAACTTCAATTGTCTGTAACCTGACCATTATTTATCGAAAAGTGGATTTTCTGAAGCCTAAAACGTGTATTTTTGAAAAACTCTTCTAATGGATCCAGATTCATATTTTTCTGAGGTCGTTTGCTATTTTTAAGTGGTTATTTAGTGCAGCAGCTGAAGCTGCATAAATTCTGCAAAATTTGCTAGTTGTTTATCGAGTAGGATCTCATAGTCTGTAGAGGGTTGGGTCATGAAATTTGTACAGTAACTGGAGACAGGAATTTCCAGAAAACCTCCACTGGAATTTTCTTAATTGGATGAACGATGATTTTTAAATAATTTTTCCCATGGACTGCAGTCAGATAGCGACGAATGTGACTGCAGCCTAGTATACAAATGTTTCTAAATAATTGGTAAAGCGTTAGGACTTAAAAACTTTACATAAAATTCTACAGTTTAGTTGACACCTCCTGTAAAAAATTCGAATTTTTGGAACGTTGGAACTATTTTATAAAAATCCTCGAAAATAGCCCAGTTATGAGCATACAAGCTGAAACATGATAACTTGTGTTTGTGTGTACCAAAGTGTTGTATGAGTTAATCTGTATTTGTGACAAGTTGGTTTGATCATTATTTTGGTATGATGATACTTCGCATGCATGATTGTGTTTTCGAATTGGTTATTACGTGTGCCGCACTGTGTGTTAGTTATGCGTAGGGTTTTGTATCAGTGTGTTCACACACTAACTTTAAATCGGTTGACATGTTAGGGCGATTAGCCCATCATTTGCTACTTTTGTGTTACTATAACCGAGCAATTTAAGGTGAGTTCACGGCCACTATTTTATCCGGTTTTAAACAACAGGGGGAGAAACATGTATACAATCTATAACTCTATCTTTTACGTTATGCGAAATTAACGTCGTAAAACTACTCGGTAACTAAGTTAATGTTAATGTACGTTATGGTCACTAAGTAGCTATATCACGGAAGTCTTCAACAAACTCTCGGATCGTTAGTATTGGGTTAGATAGCGAGGAAATTATAAGTAGTACTACTAGGCCCGACAAGCCCCACCCGAGCTAGTCGCGGTAGCCGACTGGGAATGGTCAACGGGTGATTAATTTGCCCTAACTTTCGCCATGGTTAGTGATAGACCTGGCCACACCGAGGCAACAACAGTCAGCTTCGATCGCGAACTCTTATGTGACGTAACTTTAGGCTCGCTACCTACATGTTAATATTGAACTTAATTACGAACCAACATTATTATTCCGGGTTAGGAATAATAGAACTATATCGTTATCCCGGGTTAGGGATAACGGGAAAGCAAACATTTAACCGAACTTGTGAACTTATAAAAACCTGTGAACTCACTCTTCTTTAATGTTGACACTTGTTTCTTTACATGTTTCCCAGGACCTAGGAGCGCTAGGTGCACTCACTTGCATTGATCAAGACATTTTTATCAAGTCTTATTTACGAATATTGTTTGGGATTTTTGGTTTTGGCGTTTATGTTGGCGCCCTTTACTTTACTTTAAACTAATGCTTCTGCTAAACTTTGAAACTAAGATAATTTGAAAATAACTATGAATGGTTAAACAAATGTTTTTGGAAAACGTGTAAATAAATCATATAGAGTCGTTCGATATTACTAGTGTCTCAGATTCTGGTTTGATCACACACCACGCGGTAAAACTCCGCAAGTGGAAATTGAGGGTGTGACAGAAATCATTTGGATAAAATAGTAAGGTTCGAGGTTTATGCATAAATGAGAAAATTTGAAACAATGATAAAAGGTTTAGGTATAAGTTTCGATATAGTGATTGTTATGAAAATAGTCGAGTTGGGGTTGGACTTCGACTCATTTCTCCAATTTGAGTTTTGCGAAAAAAGACATCTAGGTGATCGACAATAAAAATCACGTTTGAGCATGTAAGTATTGTATAACATGTATGAGTTCGCATAGGTGACATAAGCATAACAAGTATTCAATAGTATAAACACGTATGATTGCGTAAGGAGTATGAATTTAGTTGATTTGCGAGAATTATTATTGTTTTTTTATTGCGAAAGATGTGCGAATTGTGCATCGGGATCGAAATTAATGAGGTAATAAGTATTAAAACACATAGAAATTGAGATAGCATAAAAGATAGGCTTAGTAAAATATTGGAGTGCTTTGGGTTGAGAAGCGTCGACTTTTCAAATTAGAGGAACGTGCTTTAGCCTATAGGTAAAATGCTCTAGTCGAGAAGCGATTAACAACATTTTACCATTTCAGTTACTACATGTTTCTAATTGATCGAAAAATCGAAACCTTGGCGAGATACAAAAATCGAGGAGTGGGACTAGTTGACAAGGTGCGGGTTTCACTCCTAACTTGATAACATCTTACCCTAAGCGTTTTTAGTACTTACCAAAAGAGGAGCAAATTCCGACTTGTTGATAAGGGTCCACTAGAGTATGAAATGGAAATTTTCCATCAAGGTATCGATATCACTCCTAACTTGATGGCGTAATTTCGTGAAAAATTGAATACGCAGATTGAGAGTGATCACCAAAGTGCGGGTTTCACCCCTATTTTGGTGAGATCGTCTCGCTAGTATGAGTGTCTTCAAGTCTTCAAGTGTGTATATTGTGTAAATATCTTAGGAAAGACATATTGTATATATTAAGAGCAAAAGAAACAGGAAGAAGCAAGGTAGGAAGAATTAATATTTTAAGCAAGAATCATGAATGGTCAAGTTTGGTCACTTAAACTACAGACAAGGTCGAACATGGCAATTCTACCTAATTCCCTATAGTTAAGACTCTGATACCAATCTGTCACCCCAACCGATGGCGGAAACATCAGAGTGAGACGAAATAGATTGCTCAAGACATCATAACACTATTTGCGACAATATTTAAATCAAACCAATTTCATTTCATAACAAGATTGTCAATTACAACAAGGAAGTCAAATACAATAAGTTTAACAACATAAATCCTAACATTCTAGATGTGTTTCTACATCGTCCCTACTAAGTTCGTCATGATCAACATCCTTAACCTGCAACAGGTTAAAAATATAGTTCAATCCAAAAAGTATTGGCGAGTACACAAGTTTTATATAGCATAAGTATGAAAAGATTTAATCGAATCCACATGTTAAGCTAGCATACTAGATTAATGTAAACATGGCGTGCAATTTATAAGTCAACCCTCGCGTGTCACCGCAAAATAGAATAAAACTTAACATGACCTCAAGAATACGGACGGTGCGTTACTCCTATAGCGCTATACATGCTTAAGGGGAGGCTTTAGCCAAAGTTAATGATGAATAGTATCACATAAGAATGTTCCAAGTATACGAATCATGTATCACGTAACAATAGCATGTATGATGGATTGTTTGTGTGATTGCATAAAAGTATAAGTGTCATTGCGTGTATTTTGATAGGTTAACATATTGCACCCAAAAGTGTAAAGCGTAAAAAGGGTATTCAAGTGTACTCACGATTTTGCAAGCTTCCACTTGAGTATTCTGTGAAGGGTTTGGAGAGTTGGAGGAACACCGAGTTATCTTGAAAGTCTTGAATTTTCTTGATTGAGAGAGAGCTTTAGAGAGAGAGAGAGAGAGAGAGAAGTGTGTGAGGTGTGAAATGAGTGTGGAAGGAGGTGGGTATTTATAGTTGAGGTTTGGGGGTTGAGTTAGGTGAGTATTAAATGCAAGAAACACAATCCAACAAACACACTTTTGCCCAATCCATGAGCTAGAAACAAGAATCTGCGGATTATGCCCCTGAACTTGGTTTTTTCTTCATTTCATTCTAAACTCGATATTTTTGCATGTTTTTAAGTATATAATGTATTTGTCAGTATATTTTAGGTATTGAGAATGTATGTATGAATATTTGCACGTATAACAAGTATCGATTGGTATGTAATCACGTATTTAACAATTGAATGTACGTAAGATAAGTAGGGATCAAGTATGAATTTTGTTATAATCAAAGTCTCGGATTACAAGATTGGGAAAGGAAATACGAATGCAATACGAATACAAGTTTCCATAAATAAAAATGCGATTACACTTTCTAGTTAAGGAAAGAACGAAAAAGCGAGGCGTTACACAAGATAACAAAATGGTTCTCATTGTGTCACGATAACATGAGGATCTATCACACGAGCTCAACTATAAGTAATGAGCAGGATCAATACATGATTAGTCAATAATGGATAGACACGAAACAACAAGATTAAATGTGAAAACAGAAGAGAACAAGTCATGCATGAGAATTGCTGATTAATATGAAACATATCATAAGTAATAATAAATTACTAACATGTATATATGCATTGTACGAATTATTTGCCAGGACTATGTCTTCCTCGTCAAGTTACGAAGAGGACCCTATGGAGTATGTATCTGATGATGGATACGACCCCGATGTTGAGGCCCTACCCCTTGGGGATGGAGCCGACCATGGAGGCTTTGATGACTTTCAGCCGCTTGCTCTGATTGATCCTATGGAGGATAATGCACCACCGGCAGATGAGGTGCTAGCCATTTCACAGCCCCCGCACGATGTTGTTGTTTATGGCCATCTGGAGGGCGAGCATGTGATAGTACACCTGGCCGTACCTCTTGCCATGGTTCCTCCAGTTATTGATTTGGATGATGATGATGACATACCAGTGTTCCATGTCGATCATATGGAGGATGACCTCGGTGACGGCGAGGTGTTTGATGACATAGCTATACTCAAGATCCCACCCCCTGTCATACCAGTCGTTGACATCTCGTCATCCTCAGATGCTGCCCAGAGTGAGCATAAGTCAACAAATAGGTTTTGCCAAGAATGCCCTGCACTCATTTTTTTTCCTACATTTTCATCATATCTATTGATTTGAAAAATTAAAAGTTATGATCCCTAATTATCCTAATTAGGCAAAATTAACTTTTTATTTGACCCTACCCCATATAACATATACGAAATTAACATGTGAGTTTATTGGAATTGACATATATCTCGCTCCATATTCTTCTTTTATAATTGATTCCCTTTCCTTCGTTACGTATTTTTTTACTTATGGAAACATCTTGTATTTATATTTGAACCATCTTTAGTTTGTAATTAACAAAAGATACAAAATCCTCTTTGAACCATCATCTGCTAGATGGTATTAGAGCATGAGTAACTCACATCACCAAGCCCTAGCCAATCCATAACACCATGGCCAGCGACACAGAGACATCAAACAAGAAAAACAATGGTGGACCCGACACCAACTCGCCGATGTATATTCATGCATCGGACTACCAGAAGAAGATGCACGTCAATGAAACCCTTACCAACACCAATTATTTGGATTGGTCTCAAGAGATGTTGAATTTTCTCTTTGCCAAAAATAAGGTCGGGTTTATTGATGGCTTGATCCTGAAACCAGAAAACAACTCCACCAATTACATGCCCTAGATACGTTGTGATGCCATGGTTAAAGGGTGGCTCACGATGGCAATGGAGAAGAGATAAGTGCCAACATGAAATACGCTAACACAGTTGCATAATTTTGGAGCGATTTGAAGGAACGTTTTACCAAGGAAAGCGCCCCTCGGGCGTACGAGTTGAAGAAAAACCTCATCATGACTCATCATAATGGAAGCACGGTGTCTACTTATCACATAAAATTAAGAAGCCTTTGGAATGAAATCCAATCAGTGTTACCGACTCCGCAATGCACATGTAATGGCTCCAAATGTGATGTTAGCAAGAAGATGGCAAAACTGCTAGACAAAGAATGGTTATACAAATTCCTCATGGGTTTGGGCAATCACTTATCTGTGATTGGGACTCAAGTCCTAGCCATGAGTCCTGCCCCAAGACTTAGGAATGCATACCACCTTATGCTAGAAGACGTACAACGACGAGCAATATCAGAAGAAAAAAACAATGGTGGAGGTAGCAGCTTTTAAAGCTTTTATTCCAGCTCGTCATGAACCAAATCCCACCCAGAGACATGATAAACCTGGATGCGAAGCGACCCCAAATAAAAAAAAGACGTTTAAACGGTCAATGTTGCTGAGCATTGTACACGTTGTGGGTGAGACGGAACCTCATGTGATGGGCGTTTAAGATCACAGGCTACCCAGAATGGTAGTCGGGAAATCAAAAAGGAAGAAATCAAACCAAAGGCCGCTTGCACCAAGCTTGCATCCAGTCCTATTCCCGGCCTTACTAATAACCAATATGAAACTTTTTTGAAGCACTTTTCATAAGCAGGAGGTATTGGTAAGGATGGCATTATACTAAAGGCTTACATGACAGGTAGAGGTAACGATAATGATTGGGTTATAGACTTAGGTTCCACCGAGCACATTACCCTGATGCAAGCATTCTTGAAAATAAATTTAAAAACCTCCATGAAACTCTAGTTGTTATTCATAATGGGGACACCATATCGGTTGAGGGTAAAGGGGTATGTTTACCTGGCGGAACGAAGATAGATGGGTCTTACATGTTCCCAAATTCACTTGTAATCTTTTATGTGTTAGTAGATTGAGCAACGATCTGCAGTCAACTATGACGTTCTTTCCAGATTTTTGTGTAATGAAGAAACTTCACATGAGGATCTTGATTGTTATGTGTGAGTGAAGGAATAGATTATAGCGAATGGGGATCGTTAGAAGGGAGAGAAAAGCTATGGCGACCATCATGGACGTTTGGCACAAAAGATTAGGTCATGCTTCTGGTGAAAAACTTATTCAGATAGGTTTTCTCAATAGTCATTCCTCTAGTGCTTTTTGCAATTCTTGCTCCAAGGCTAAACATACTAGATTACCGTTTCCAAAAAGTTACATTAAAACTAGTGGTTGTTGTAATACCCCGACCATGTAAAACAACAAACCGCGGCGGAAACGTCAGGGAGTCACGTTAAAGGAATTGTTTCAAACACATATTAATCAAGGTTTTGTTTTATTGAATTAATAATTTACATTGTATTTGGATAACACAAACAAAACACAAACAATTTTCTTTAAGTTTTAAAGTAAACTAAGGACCGAGTCCATCCTACGTGTAGCATGCATTCATAATTGTCACACATTAGCACCTGAAACATATGTGAAAAAGACGGTCAACAAAGAATGCTGGTGAGTAACATAAGTTTTGTGTGTTAAATTCATGGCTTCGTATTAGTATTTTCAATACCTCGTCCGACTACGAGAGTCGATGAGTGAAAACCTTGTATCCAAACTTGTATTAAAATGTTTGGTATTGCAATATGTTTAACCAACTATAAAAGTTTGTATGAGTTATAAAATCTTGTAGCCATGAATCTTGACAAAAGTGTTTCTTTTGTAAAACCGTATAAGAAATCGATTTAAAAGAAATCTTTGTATGGTTTATATATCTTTAATTGAAAACCATTCGTGACTAGTCTAAATCATTTGTCCTTGTTTTGTATAAACCAATCGTCCGTGTTATGTATAAACCAATCGTCCTTATTTTGTATAACCATTCGTCCTTGTTTTGATTGTGTAAACTGTAGTCGTTTTGGTGAATACATTCAAGCGTGTGTTGACTCCTCTCGACTAACAGACCACCAAAGGGTCTATTAAAATATTCGACTAACAAACCACCAAAGGGTTTATTAAAATAAAGTTTTTGTTGTTCCTAAACTTCCCCACAAACACCGGGAACTTTGGTAACGGGATTGTCAGTCCTATGGCCCCATAACATACTACTGGTCGGCTTGGCCAAAGTTAATGAATGTCATTCGTGATATGGATAATGCACCAACAAGTTTCCCACATTATTGAAAACATATTGTTATATATAAACCATATACTAGCTTTGAAAACTTGAAAATAGTCTAGCACATATGAGTCACCCCAAAACATTTAGAAAACGTAAAAGAGGGGAGCTATTTACTCACATAAGCCTTGTATAATAAATATGTAGATTTGAAAAGATAGTTTAACACATATGAATCACCCTAAAACATTTGAAAACGTAAAAAAAGAGGGGAACTATGTACACAATAGTTTAACACATATGAATCACCCCAAAACATTTGAAAACGTAAAAAAAAGAGGGGAACTATGTACTCACATAAGCTTTGCATAGTAAATATGTAAATTTGAAAAGATAGTTTAACCCATATGAATCACCCCAAAACATTTGAAAGCGTAAAAAAAGAGAGGAACTATGTACTCACTTGGTTGCGTAGATGTCTTGTGTAAATAAAGCTCAAGTGTTCAAGTGTTCAAGTGTTTCCTAATATGTCGGATAACTAAGGTTAGTGTATAATGTGACAAATGGCAAATAACTGGTAATTCCGTACAATTTAATCACTAATTTTATTCCATAATCTAATGCATATTATCGTAGTTTAGTTTCGTAATTGAGTCGTACGTCGTATAATAAGAATTAGGGCAAGTAAATTTGATCATAACATATACTAGTTTCCGTTACGACACGGAACAAACCAAAACAATGCCTTAAAAGTGTTGGTAGAAAGTGTTGGGCGCACTAATTACGGTGACACTAACTGTGTTGGTAAAGCCGCTAAAACGAAACAGAACAAGGAACAACGGCATGTTAATGCCACACCTGAGTCCATATATAAACGAAAACACTTATTTGAGATTAAACTATTTCAAAAATACATAACTTTCCTGTACAACGCCTAAATAAAAAAATTGTCCGTTTCAACCAAAAAGGCGACAAATATCAGTTTGTCCGCATCACTAATTCGGTGGATTTCGGATGTAAGAATACTAATAAAACAATGTTAATCATCCTAAAACAATGTGAGAATAGCAAGGATGCACAAAAGATATCGTTTCCGGTCATTCGGCAAACATTGCACACTTCGACCGAAACGACGAACATTTTAGTGGCTGATAGCCTCCTTCATGCACCTAGTGAACTAGTTAAGCCTCATTTGAAACTCGGAATCCATTCAACTAACATGAGGCCACAGAAACACAACTTTCGGAAAAGTTCGACGGTGGAATATAAAAGTGCCGATTTCGAGCGAACGATCGAACGAAAGGCATTTTGGCCATCCTAGCTCATCGTATAACCGTCTGCGAACTAGTTATGCATCTTTTTAGGTCGGAAATGCACTAAGTAGACACCATGACAATTGTGGTGGTCGAAAACAAAAGCTTCCGGTGCTAAATAAATAAGTTCGTTTATTAGCGATTATTGCGACGATGAGCGATCTAACGACATTTCCGTCATCCGAAACATATGTTGGAGGACTAAGTGGATTAATTGCCATGTAATAACACACTAAACCCTAATCTTATGCTAAGGATGCAAGATTAAACCCCTAATCAGAAATACTTAGCCTAATGAGCAAAATATCCTATATTTCAACATGTGTAAAAAAATAGTTACACTTTACCCCCCCTCATTTGACGGTTCAAGTGGGTCCCACACCCACTTGATTTTGTTGAAAATAGAAGATTTGAAGCATGGTGTGTGTTGAAGAGTGTTGATCTTGAAAGATGATGTGATTATATATCATTTCATATACTTGATCCTTGTCATTTTTCACAACCAAAATTGCAACCATCTCACTCTATCTCTCTCTCAAAACCCATAGCTCAACCATCCACCATATAAACACCACTTAGCCACCATAAACCACCAACTTAAGTCCACTTTAAAACCCTTTCAAGGACATTCAAGAAGCTAGCAAGGATGGAGGATCATTAGGTCTTCTTTGGAGCTTCATTTTTCTTCTAAGATCATCATAAACTTGTGCACCCATTGTAAGACTTATTCTTTCATAATCTAGCTTATTTTTGTGTCTAGATTAGTGATGTACAAGTTGATCATCTTGAAAATGAAGAAAAGATAAACCAAAAACCCTAAAGCACACCATAATAATAACACTAAATATTGTTTATTTTGTGTTGATTATGTCTTTATATGGTAGTTAGTTAGCATGTTGATGTTATTTATGTTAAGGTGGAGTATAAAAGTTGGATGATCTTGTATGATCAAGTATGAAAATGATGATTTAAACATGATAATGTTTAAATCTAAACAAGATCATAAACTAAATCCTCCATGAAGATTACTACAATCTAAAAATAATTTTACTATACATGAATATTTTTATAAGAAATGAGCATTATTATTTAAGTTGTAACCATCTTAAAAAGTATAGAAGTTAAGGGGATGAAAGAAATGAACTTGATTTAAATTATATGACAAAGTGGTGATATAAAAAATGCTAATAAATATTGGAAAACTTGTCATGATTTAATAGAAGTTTTAACACTAAAAAGCCATGGATGATGATACTTTAACATTGTAAATAAGTAATAGGAAGGGTTATGATGAATTGTTGATCTTGATGTTGAGCTTAAACAGGTTTTAAGTACGTTTTCGAAACGTTGAAAACACCATAGTTTAGGTGAAACTATGACGAAATTTTCTAAAAATCTAATCGCGATTAAGACATGATTAATGGGTGATTAGCGTGACTAAACGCGATTAGTAACATAAATCGTCATTAAGAAAGTTCTATTGTCAAGGGTTAAACCCTAAATACCCAAGTATTTAACAAGTACATATATATATTTTTACAACCAAAAATAAGTAACTTTTATATTTATATATATACACTTGGGAAATAAAAATATGTATATACATTTTGTCACCAAGTATTTTGTATAAATATGTGTATGCATTTAGAAGCTTAGGGTATTCATAATAAAAATACCCAATCATAAACAAAAATACAAACACTTGAAAATAATACCAAGTGTGGTGACATAAATAAATATATATTCTTACAAAACGTCGAAACAAAAATCGGACAAAGAAAGCAATACGGACAATGGGCGAACACATCTGCGCGTCGGCAACAAATGGGTGAATCGCCGACACGAAGAATCATTACGACGACGGGTGATCGTCGACAAGAAAAAGCATATTGTTATATATAAACCATATACTAGCTTTGAAAACTTGAAAATAGTCTAGCACATATGAGTCACCCCAAAACATTTAGAAAACGTAAAAGAGGGGAGCTATTTACTCACATAAGCCTTGTATAATAAATATGTAGATTTGAAAAGATAGTTTAACACATATGAATCACCCTAAAACATTTGAAAACGTAAAAAAAGAGGGGAACTATGTACACAATAGTTTAACACATATGAATCACCCCAAAACATTTGAAAACGTAAAAAAAAGAGGGGAACTATGTACTCACATAAGCTTTGCATAGTAAATATGTAAATTTGAAAAGATAGTTTAACCCATATGAATCACCCCAAAACATTTGAAAGCGTAAAAAAAGAGAGGAACTATGTACTCACTTGGTTGCGTAGATGTCTTGTGTAAATAAAGCTCAAGTGTTCAAGTGTTCAAGTGTTTCCTAATATGTCGGATAACTAAGGTTAGTGTATAATGTGACAAATGGCAAATAACTGGTAATTCCGTACAATTTAATCACTAATTTTATTCCATAATCTAATGCATATTATCGTAGTTTAGTTTCGTAATTGAGTCGTACGTCGTATAATAAGAATTAGGGCAAGTAAATTTGATCATAACATATACTAGTTTCCGTTACGACACGGAACAAACCAAAACAATGCCTTAAAAGTGTTGGTAGAAAGTGTTGGGCGCACTAATTACGGTGACACTAACTGTGTTGGTAAAGCCGCTAAAACGAAACAGAACAAGGAACAACGGCATGTTAATGCCACACCTGAGTCCATATATAAACGAAAACACTTATTTGAGATTAAACTATTTCAAAAATACATAACTTTCCTGTACAACGCCTAAATAAAAAAATTGTCCGTTTCAACCAAAAAGGCGACAAATATCAGTTTGTCCGCATCACTAATTCGGTGGATTTCGGATGTAAGAATACTAATAAAACAATGTTAATCATCCTAAAACAATGTGAGAATAGCAAGGATGCACAAAAGATATCGTTTCCGGTCATTCGGCAAACATTGCACACTTCGACCGAAACGACGAACATTTTAGTGGCTGATAGCCTCCTTCATGCACCTAGTGAACTAGTTAAGCCTCATTTGAAACTCGGAATCCATTCAACTAACATGAGGCCACAGAAACACAACTTTCGGAAAAGTTCGACGGTGGAATATAAAAGTGCCGATTTCGAGCGAACGATCGAACGAAAGGCATTTTGGCCATCCTAGCTCATCGTATAACCGTCTGCGAACTAGTTATGCATCTTTTTAGGTCGGTAATGCACTAAGTAGACACCATGACAATTGTGGTGGTCGAAAACAAAAGCTTCCGGTGCTAAATAAATAAGTTCGTTTATTAGCGATTATTGCGACGATGAGCGATCTAACGACATTTCCGTCATCCGAAACATATGTTGGAGGACTAAGTGGATTAATTGCCATGTAATAACACACTAAACCCTAATCTTATGCTAAGGATGCAAGATTAAACCCCTAATCAGAAATACTTAGCCTAATGAGCAAAATATCCTATATTTCAACATGTGTAAAAAAATAGTTACACTTTACCCCCCCTCATTTGACGGTTCAAGTGGGTCCCACACCCACTTGATTTTGTTGAAAATAGAAGATTTGAAGCATGGTGTGTGTTGAAGAGTGTTGATCTTGAAAGATGATGTGATTATATATCATTTCATATACTTGATCCTTGTCATTTTTCACAACCAAAATTGCAACCATCTCACTCTATCTCTCTCTCAAAACCCACAGCTCAACCATCCACCATATAAACACCACTTAGCCACCATAAACCACCAACTTAAGTCCACTTTAAAACCCTTTCAAGGACATTCAAGAAGCTAGCAAGGATGGAGGATCATTAGGTCTTCTTTGGAGCTTCATTTTTCTTCTAAGATCATCATAAACTTGTGCACCCATTGTAAGACTTATTCTTTCATAATCTAGCTTATTTTTGTGTCTAGATTAGTGATGTACAAGTTGATCATCTTGAAAATGAAGAAAAGATAAACCAAAAACCCTAAAGCACACCATAATAATAACACTAAATATTGTTTATTTTGTGTTGATTATGTCTTTATATGGTAGTTAGTTAGCATGTTGATGTTATTTATGTTAAGGTGGAGTATAAAAGTTGGATGATCTTGTATGATCAAGTATGAAAATGATGATTTAAACATGATAATGTTTAAATCTAAACAAGATCATAAACTAAATCCTCCATGAAGATTACTACAATCTAAAAATAATTTTACTATACATGAATATTTTTATAAGAAATGAGCATTATTATTTAAGTTGTAACCATCTTAAAAAGTATAGAAGTTAAGGGGATGAAAGAAATGAACTTGATTTAAATTATATGACAAAGTGGTGATATAAAAAATGCTAATAAATATTGGAAAACTTGTCATGATTTAATAGAAGTTTTAACACTAAAAAGCCATGGATGATGATACTTTAACATTGTAAATAAGTAATAGGAAGGGTTATGATGAATTGTTGATCTTGATGTTGAGCTTAAACAGGTTTTAAGTACGTTTTCGAAACGTTGAAAACACCATAGTTTAGGTGAAACTATGACGAAATTTTCTAAAAATCTAATCGCGATTAAGACATGATTAATGGGTGATTAGCGTGACTAAACGCGATTAGTAACATAAATCGTCATTAAGAAAGTTCTATTGTCAAGGGTTAAACCCTAAATACCCAAGTATTTAACAAGTACATATATATATTTTTACAACCAAAAATAAGTAACTTTTATATTTATATATATACACTTGGGAAATAAAAATATGTATATACATTTTGTCACCAAGTATTTTGTATAAATATGTGTATGCATTTAGAAGCTTAGGGTATTCATAATAAAAATACCCAATCATAAACAAAAATACAAACACTTGAAAATAATACCAAGTGTGGTGACATAAATAAATATATATTCTTACAAAACGTCGAAACAAAAATCGGACAAAGAAAGCAATACGGACAATGGGCGAACACATCTGCGCGTCGGCAACAAATGGGTGAATCGCCGACACGAAGAATCATTACGACGACGGGTGATCGTCGACAAGAAAAAGCATAATAAACGACGCCGGCGGCGAGTCTAAAATATATATTTAGACGTTTAACATAAATATGTTATCGAAACCTAAAGTCCGGAAAGTTAAAAATGATATAAGTGTAAACTTATAAAAAATGCGCTCTTGTAAATAAATTTGGGCTAGGCCCAAATTTATAAAAGCATGGGCTAGGCCCAAATTTATAAAAGCATGGGCTAGGCCCAATTCCATTATATATGAACAAAGACCAAAAAGATATAAATAATATGGGCTAGGCTCAAAAGACATAAATAATATGGGCTAGGCCCAAAAGACATAAATAATATGGGCTAGGCCCAAAGACATAAGTTACATGGGCTAGGCCCAATGACAAAAAAACATGCGCTAGGCCAAATGACAAGATACACAAGATCAAAGAATGATAACAATATATATATATATATATATATATATATATAGAAAAATGTATAACAATATTAATCGAACAAGCGAACTACCAACACTACAATAACACTAAAAGTTGTTCTATCATAACAAAGAAATACATAACAAGAATTCAAGATAACAACGAGTACAAGGTCCATTGAGGCCTAGGTGTCTAATAAACTTAATACGCATGTAGGTTACACATGTATACGGACACCGACCGTTACTAGTATGACTTACGGAAAGCAAAACTGTGAGTTCATGTGCCTCCTTTCAATTATTTCAAAGTTTTGTTTTAATAACTATTGAGGAGAAATACATGTGATAACAAACGGTATGTTAGCTATGGGGTTAGTTGATACCACGATCAATGTGCGTAAGTAGGATAATGACAAGAGTAACCATTAATCACTTAGTGACCAAGGTGTAAAAGGTGTAGATCTATAGAGCTTGAGGCACACTCCACTCCTGGTGTATTAACCAGTTAGGAGTGCTTTTATGATCCCAAATGATGTCAAGAGTTGTCTCAGATTGGTTACTTACTTATGGTACATATGTCAGGGTGTTAGCTACACACTTATAGATCCTTAAACTCTATGAATGCTAATAACATACTCGGATTTCATTACTGGATTTCAAGAATGACATTTTTATACGAAAACATTAACTACATGAACTCGCCAACGTATGTTGATTGTTTAAAATTACATGTATTTCAGGACGCAAGGCATGAGCTGGTGATGTGATCCGGGTATGGGAAAAATTCAAGACAACGATGTACCATCTTTTGGAGGATTTGCCTTTTATATCCCAACTTCGTCTGGGTATATAGGAGTCAAAACCTCATTATGCAATTATAATGAATAAAATGTCTTATTATGGAAATGTGTATTTTGAATAGTGTTTTATGATGACAAGTTGAAACAGATAACAATATGATATCACTTTTGAATGGATGTAATTATGGAACGAAAATCATTAATGGTATGCATCGTTGTTAAATTATATTGTTTACTAGATTGGATGCAATGATTACCTAATAGTCACACACTTGCGCTTCCGCTATGACCATGGTGTGACAGGTTGGTATCAGAATTCCAGTTGTAGTGAATCGGGGAAAAACTTTTTATTAAAGTTTGGTCTACAATCACCAGGGGCTTACACATGAAAAAAAAGTTTAAAACAAGATAGAAATGTTTTGGAATTATAACAAGATAACAAAAAGGTTTTCATTGTGTCACGATAACATGAGGATCTATCACACGAGCTCAACTATAAGTAACGAGCAATGATCAATACATGATTAGTCTATGGTGGATAGACACAAAACAATAAGATTACATGTGAAAATAGAAGAGAACAAGTCGTGCATGAGAAGTGGTGATTAATATAAAATATATCATAAGCAATATTAAATTATTAACATGAATATATATGCATTGTACGGATTATTTGCTAGGACTATGTCTTCCACATCGTATTACGAAGAGGACCCTATGGAGTATGTATCTGATGATGGATATGACCCCGATGCTGAGGCCCTACCCCTTGGGGATAGAGCCAACCATGGAGATCTTGGTGACCTTCAACCGCTTGCTCTTATTGATCCTATGGAGGACGATGCACCACCGGCAGACGACGTGCTAGCCGTTCCGCAGCCCCTGCACGATGTTATCGTTTATGGCCATCCAAAGGGCGAGCATGCTTCCGTACAATTGGCTGTGCCTCTTTCCATGGTTCCTCCAGTTATTGATCTTGATGATGATGATGATGATGACATACCAGTGTTCTATGTCGAGCATATGGAGGATGACCTTGGCGACGGAGAGGTTTTTGATGACATAGCTATACTCGAGATCCCACCCCCTGTCATACCAGTCGTTGACATCTCATCATCCTCAGATGCCACTTAAAGCGAGCATATGGCAGACGATGTCTCTTCTGCCGCCCTAGATACGCCTGTATCGATGTATTCACCCCCTGCAGTCTCACCTGCTCATGTCAGCTCATTTCCAGCTAGTAGCCCGACGCATGGACCCGTTCCATACGCTGGACCCGCCCGATATTATTCACTGAGCGGTACTCCACGCGCCCCAGAGCAGCCACCCCTATTTTTCTCTGGGAGGTCCACTTACCACCCTGTTTTCAACCCATCTGCAGATGGACCTTCCCACATGGCAGGATCTTTCTCTACTGGATCACCTCCCATCTATGCCCCACGCCCCATACCACCTACTGCGGGTATGTCTACCCCGATACCCCCAACGGGTATGAGCCCTTCTGACTCCTATCACCCCTCACACTTCCCTCCGACTCCTGTGGAGGAAAGAGTGACTTCGCATGATCTTCAGCTTTCCTTGATCTTTCGAAGGATATGGGAATTAGAGACCCAATGCACTGCTCATGTTGCTGCTAGAGCCACACCCCCACCACCATCACGCCACTACCACCCCCACCATCACCACCACCACTACCACTATCACCATCACCACCACCGACCCCACCTTTTTACTGCCCATTTCACCACTCGTCATGTCCATCTGAGGCGCGGGTATAGGAGTTCGAGTAGTTCTAGACTGATGCTACTAGGCGCCTTTCTGGCCTAGAGGAGGAGGTGGCTTACCATCGCGGTATGCTTCACCAAACACCATTTTCACCACCCCTTCCACCTCAGTAGCATGTTTGTGATTAACTTTTGGGGATCAGATGTACTTTTGATGACTTAGCTCATGAAGACTCAGCTTTGAAGATCCCGGCATTTGGAAGATAACTTGATGACGTGAAGAAGCAATGTAAAAGAAAACTTACTTTTGATAATGTAAAAACTTGTATTGACTAGGGTTGTGTATCCCTAAGTCCTTTTTGGATCTTCACGAACAAAATGTAACAAGTTGTCATTGTATAAAAGTGTATTTTCTTTATTTTACATTGTATTTCTTTTATGTTATGGTTGATAATGTCATGATGTAGTGATATTATGATTGATGTATTTTGTCATGATGATTCTATGATTGACATCTTGTGATGTGGCGACTATCTATTGGATGAGTTATGTGTTTATGATGACGATGGGTGTGCGTATGGCGTATGCATATTTTTTTATTCATTATGTACGGAGGTGTTTATACATATATGGTAGATAATATATATATACATATAAGAATAATAATAATGAATAAATGAATAAATGTAATAATAAATATGAATTTATTATTAAGTAATTCGGCTAATTGTGAGCGACATATTATAACAGAAGACGATGTCGCCCCGCTGATGGAGTTCCAACAATAATGCACTACCGACAACACAAGCAGAGTTAGACAAACACATTTCACATGCAATTGCTCAGTACGAAGCTAACAGCTCTAAACACATCGGGGGTACTAGAGGTTCAATAAGAGGAAATCCTCTAACTGGTAATATGCGGTTATTCATAAAACTGCACGATACTCTCATTTTATTCTATTTCGTGCTATTTGGTTATCATGCTTAATGTGCATCCATGATTTCAGGTTGCACTTACAAGCAGTTTCTAGACTACAAACCTCTGAATTTGGATGGTACCGGAGGTGCTATAGCCTTCATACGTTGGACTGAGAAGACTGATTCAGTTATCTGTATGAGCAAGTGCCTGGCTGAGCAAAGAGTCACTTATGTTACTAGACTCTTCGTGGATGGAGCTTTATCTTGGTGGAACCTCCAGGTCCAAACTAAGGGCGACGATGCTACATATGCCCTGACCAGGGAGGGACTTAAAGAAATGATGAGAAAGAAGTATTGCTCAAGATCGGAAATTCAAAAGTTAGAGACGAAATTTTGGAATTTAAAGATGGTTGGTTCAGATATTGCTGGGTACACGCAGCGATTTCATGACTTATCTCATGTGGTGCCATACTTAGTGGAGCCTGAATTTAAGCAAATTGAGAGGTACATCTGGGGACTTGCCCCCGAGATTCTGAGTCTGGTTACCTCTTCAAAGCCCACCGAGATTGGAGAAGCGATTGATATAGCTTTCAGCCTTACTAAGGAGGCTGTGCGTCAGGGAAGATTGCCTAAATGTAGTGTGAACAAGAAGGAAAACACTGAGGAGACTACGGACTCCAATAAACGAAAATTCTCCCATTTCAAGAAAGGCTCTCGAGGCAATAATAACAGTATCAAGAAACAAGCCGTGAGAGAAGTCAAGGAAACCAAGGCATATGTTACCACTACCACAAACACTGCTGTTAAGAAATCTTATACTGGGGAGCACCGAAATGCCCCAAATGTCCTTTCCACCACTATGGGGAATGTCGAGGCCCCAAGTGTGGAAAATGTGGAAGATTTGGACATCGCATCGATGTGTGCCGGGGAACAAATACTAGAGAACTAGGTTGTTTTGATGCGGAGACAAAGGGCACTTCAAGAAAGATTGCCCTAAGGAAAACCAAGCACGGGAAGAGCATTTGTGATTGGAGCTACGGATGCTCGCCAGGACCCGAATGTGGTCACCGGTACGTTCCCTATCGTTGATCACTTTGCATCTATTCTTTTTGATACCACGGCAAATTTCAGTTTTATTTCTAAGGAGTTTAGAGATATACTTGGGGTAGAGTCGAGTAAATTAGATGTTTCGTACTCAATTGAACTAGCTAACGGGATATTCGTAGAGTCGGGTGAAATAATAAAGAAATGTACATTAGAATTGGGTGAACGAAAGTTTAATATAGATTTATTACCAGTTCAACTGGGTAGTTTTGATGTCGTCATTGGGATGGATTGGCTATTTGAGAATCGAGCCGAAGTTATATGTCATGAGAAAATCATTCGCATCCCTTATCCAACAGAGAACATTTGATGATTCACGGTGAGAAGCATGATACGCCTTTACGAATCATAAACTACATGAAAGCTCAAAAATGCTTGAGGAAAGGATGCATTGCCTTTCTTGCTCATGTAATGGATAAAAAGGCCGAGGAGTGCAAGGTGGAGGACATACCGGTACTTAGGGAATATCCCGAAGTTTTTCTGGAAGACTTACGAGGACTACCTCCACAGCGACAAGTCGAATTCCGTATTGATTTAGTGCAAGGGGCTGCACCTGTGGCGAAAGCCCCATATCGCTTAGCACTCTCGGAGATGCAGGAATTATCTACTCACTTGCAGGAGTTGCTTGACAAAGGTTTCATAAGACCGAGTTTCTCGCCTTGCGGAGCTCCGGTGCTGTTTGTGAAAAAGAAGGACGGAACCTTCCGAACGTGCATCGACTATCGAGAACTAAACAAGTTAACCATCAAGAACCAGTACCCATTACCAAGGATCGATGATCTATTCGATCGGTTACAAGGGTCGAGTTTCTACTCAAAGATTGATTTAAGATTCGGGTATCATCAGGTAAGAATCCAAGAGGAGAGTATTCCTAAGACGGTGTTTAGGACTCTTTACGGCCATTACGAGTTTCTTGTTATGCCTTTTGGCCTAACGAATGCCCTTAAGTGGTCATGGATTTGATGAACCGGGTATGTAAGCCATATCTTGACAAGTTCGTGATCGTTTTTATAGATGACATATTGATATACTCGCGAACTGAGGAAGAACACAGACAACACTTAAGAACTATACTTGAATTGCTAAATAAGGAGCTCGAAATGCGAATTTTAGATTCGCGGAGTGCAATTTCTCGGTCACGTGGTGAACGAGAATGGAATACATGTTGACCCTTCGAAGATCGAGGCTATAAAGCACTGGACCACGCCAAGAACCCCCACGGAAATATGATAATTCCTAGGCTTAGCGGGATATTACCGGAGATTCATTGAGAACTTCTCAAAAGTTGCTCAGCCGCTAACCTCGCTTACACAGAAAGATAGGAAGTTTGCGTGGGGAGAAAAGCAAGAATCAGCGTTTCAAGTATTAAAGGAGAAATTATGTAAAGCACCGATATTATCACTCCCAGACGGTACCGATGACTTTGTGGTGTACTGTGATGCGTCGCATCAAGGTTTGGGTTGCGTGTTAATGCAACACGAGAAAGTCATTGCGTACGCATTGTGTCAGTTGAAAGTTCATGAAAGGAATTATACCACGCATGACCTGGAATTAGGCGCACTGGTATTTGCCTTGAAGATCTGGCGTCATTATCTATATGGCACTAAGTGTACCACATTCATAGATCATAAAAGTCTTCAACATGTATTCAATCAAAAGGAACTGAATATGCGCCAGTGACGTTGGGTGGAACTGTTGAATGATTATGACTGTGAGATCAAGTATCACCCGGGCAAGGCAATTTTTATGGCAGATGCCCTGAGCAGGAAAAAACGAGTCAAAACATTACCAGTGCGAGCTCTAGAAATGACGATCCAGACAAACTTCACAACTCGTGTGCGCGAAGCACAACAAGAAGCGTTGAAACCAGAAAACATTCCAGCGGAATCATTACGGGGAATGGAGAAACAATTGGAACCAAACAAGGATGGAACTTTATATTTCATGGGAAGGATCTGGATTCCCTATTATGGTGAGTTGTGGGACTTGGTGCTGGATGAAGCACACAAGTCCAGGTATTCGATACACCCAGGATCAGATAAATGTACCAGGATCTGAAAGAATATTATTGGTGGCCGAATCTCAAGGGAGATATTGCGACCTATGTTGGGAAATGCCTAACTTGTGCAAAGTCAAGGCCGAATGCCAAAAACCATCTTGTTTATTACAACAACCTGAGATCCGGTTTGGAAGTGGGAACAGATATCAATGGATTTTATCACAAAATTACCACGGACCTCTTGAGGTCATGACATGATCTGGGTTATCATTGATCAGTTACCAAATCAGCTCACTTCTTACCTATCCGTGAGAAAGACAGTACGGAGAAACTAGCTGAATTGTACCTGAAGGAAATCGCGGCATGGCATGGAGTGCCAATCTCGATAATCTCTGATAGAGATGGTCGCTTTATGTCGTGGATCTGGCAATCATTTCAAAATTTGTTTGGTTCTCGCTTAGATTTAAGCACAACTTTTCACCCGTAGACCGATGGTTAAAGCGAGCGAACCATCCAAACGTTGGAAGACATGCTTCGGGCCTGTGAGATGGATTTAGGTAGAAACTGGGATACTCATTTACTACTAGTAGAGTTTTCCTACAATAACAGTTATCACACCAGTATCAAGGCCGCGCCATTCGAAGCACTATATGGACGAAAGTGCCGATCGCTGCTATGTTGGGTGGAAGTCGGTGACAGATAACTCATTGGTCCCGAATTAGTACAAGAGACCACAAACAAGATATTTAAGATCTGTGAGCATATCAAAGCAGCCCGAGATAGACAAAAGAGCTACGCAGATCGGAGACGCAAACCATTATCCTTCGAGGTTGGAGACAAAGTATTGTTAAAGGTCTCACCTTGGAAAGGCGTAGCGAGATTCGGGAAGCGCGGAAAGCTCAACCCGATATATATTGGACCTTTCGAAATTCTAGCAAAGATTGGTACAGTGGCTTACAAGTTGAAATTGCCAGAGGAACTCCATAATGTACACGACACATTTCATGTGTCTAATCTAAAGAAAAGTCCAACTAATGACACAGTTATCTTTCCAGCGGATGAGATTCATGTTGATGACAAATTACAATTTACTGAAGAACCAGTTGAAGTCATGGACTGGAAAGTGCAAAAGACGAGAAGAAGCCAAATCAAACTGGTGAAGGTTCGTTGGAATTCGCGTCACAGTCCTGAGTACACATGGGAGTGTGAAGTTCAGATCAATTCAAAATAACCCCACCTGTTCAAGAAGACTCCTTCAGAGGATGCCTAAACTGAATTTCAAGATGAAATTCTTTTTAACAAGGGTAGTATGTGACAAATGGCAAATAACCGGTAATTCCGTACAATTTAATTAAAAATTTTATTCCGTAATCTCATTCATATTATCATAGTTTAGTTTCGTAATTGAGTCGTACGTCGTATAATAAGAATTAGGGCAAGTAAATTTGATCATAACATATACTGGTTTCCATTACGACGCGGAACGAACCAAAACAATGCCCTAAAAGTGTTGGTAGAAAGTGTTGGGCGCACTAATTACGGTGACACTAACTGTGTTGGTAAAGCCGCTAAAACGAAACAGAACAAGGAAGAACGGCATGTTAATGCCACACTTGAGTTCATTTATAAATGAAAACACTTATTTGAGATAAACCATTTAAAAAATACATAATTTTCCAGTACAATGCCTAAATTGAAAAATTGTCCGTTTCGACTAAAAAGGCGACAAATGTCAGTCTTCCTTGTTTGAAACCAAGCTTAGTGTTGTTTCTGAGCTAGTTGTGAGGGTTTCTAAAAGTGTTCTTGAACATTCAACAGGAAACTTAAGTTTTTAAAAGATAACCAACCTAAAACTTAGTTAAAACTTGTTGTATCCATAAAATTTTTCATACAAACCTTGTTAGAATACATGAAGACATGTTAGAATCTGGTTTTTCTTAAAATTTTCTAACAAAGTTCAGTTGAACATATCTTTAGGTGAAGCACTACCAGACTTGACTTATATTCTTGTAGGGTTGACCAAATCTGGACATTCTGACTTGACTTGACTGTTTTGACTGAAAAGCTGATATGGAATATTTATCTTTTTAACCAAAATTGTATAGACAACTGACCACTTTCGAAAACCAGTCTGTGTTAGAAAAGGAAATTTTCACCAACTAACCCCACAGAATAACCCATTCGCACGAAGAACAAGACTGTTCGTGCGAAAGACCAAGTCATCCGCATGAAGAACCTTGTTCGCACAAAGCACAAGTTTGCTCGCACGAAAGAGGGTTTCTCATACGAACAACCTGGTCCGTACGAAGCACCTGGTTCGTACGAAGCACCTGGCGTACGAAGGACAGTCATTCGCACGAATCTCTGATTCGTACGAAGAACAAACTTGATCTGTTTTTCGTGTTTAAGTTTTTCAAAATCCGTGGCTTTTAAAATTGTGAACTTTAAAAGGAGACTGTTATTTAAAAAAAAAATTAAAATTTTAAACCTTTTAATTTTCATAACCAAGAAAACACAATGAGTAATAATCCTTAGGATTGGGGGAGTAGTTCAAGCACAAATCAAGACTCATCACAAAGCTCCGCAACCTCATGGGTTTAATCATTAATGCCTCAACATGCAACCATGATTATCGCAAATTAATGGGCATGTGTTGCAAATCAAAATCAGAGCATTCAGACTCTTCTTATAAGTGAGAGTGAAACTGGGAGTAATAACCGTCCACCAAAACTCAACCATATGAACGATTATCCTTCGTGGAAAAGTCATTTCCATACATATGTTATCGGACAAAATACAGAATTATGGACATGTTTTACTACACCATATAAAGAATCTCTCGAAGAAGCAGGATCAAATCCAACTTCCTTAGCCAATCTAGATGAAAGCGATAAAAAGGCTTATAATTTAGAGAAAAAGGCGTTTGCTATCCTTACACAAACACTTTATAAAGATATTCATCATCAATTTGTATACTGTACCACCACCAAAAATCTGTGGGATACCTTGGAAGCAAGAGGAGAAGAAAATGCTGCTACCAGAAAAATACGACATGATCTGCTGAAGAAGGAGTTTGAAGGTTTCATGTTCATGGAGAATGAAACATTGAGCGACATGACAACACGTTTCTACCACCTACTCAGTGAAATGTATTCCTACAAGTGTTAGCATCTCCATAGAAAATCATGATGCGTTTTGCTAATGCCCTATCGCCAAAATGGAGTCAATTTATTGACTTACTGAGGCATATAGGTGTTTTGGATATGATCAGTATCTATGAATTTGTTCAGAAGCCGGAGAACAAAAATGAAGAAGAGATCCGGAAAGCAAAAAGGTTTTCTGTTCCACTAAACTCTGAGATGTACTCTGGAGGAATTAACACCGTGTTAATACAATTCAGCAACCAAAACTTCAAACCGTGTTTGTGTCAAATGCTAACCCCTTTTTACCACCACCAGTTCAAACGGATCAATCTGCCGGCTCAAGTACTCAACCCTATGGTTAAGTATTTGATCCTAAAGCCTTTCTATCACAACCTCAAGTTGTTACACCTCAAGCTCCACAACAAGCTTCTCAACAAGCTTTCTATGGTAACAACTTTCAACATGCAAACCCCAATACAGTCAGACTTGACACGTATCTTTCCAAGGTCAGTGTAGAAGTTGCTCAGGAACACATGTAACTTCTAAACACCATGGTTAGTGCCTATTGTGGATTAGTCGCCGGTCAAATTGGAGATATCAATTTAACTTAGTTGTCCAGGGCTTTAATCAGGTAGAAGGTGTGACATCCCGGTTTTTCGGATAACTTAAACGCAATACTTGTCGAATAAATTGTATGCTACGTAGTAAACGTGTACGAGTTAGTAAATACGTAATGTGCGATTATGTGATTGTTTTAGTTATAAAATAATTATGGTAAATATGTACACGAACCGAACCGAATCGCAACACGAACCAAACCTTAAACTCCTTGTGACTCTAGGAGTGAACCGAGTTCTAACCCAACCCTAAACTCCTTGTGACTCTAGGAGTGAACCGAGTTCTAACCCAAACCACCCTCGGCCGAGAACAAGCCCAAACCGCAAACCCATTGTGTGCAAACCCGAACCGCAAACCCATTGTGTGCAACCCAAACCTTAAACCCAAGTCTTCGGCCGCAAGATCAAACCCAAACCGAACCAACCCAAGTCCTCGGCCACGAGCTCAAACCAAAACCGTAATCCTTATCTCTTTGCGCCTATATATACTAGCCATGCATGCTTCATTCACAACACAAAACCCTAGTTGATAAAGACAGCCGACGGCAGCAAATCCTCCATCCCCTCGATCGCAAACAGCCTTACTCTCGTCCCTTTTGATCGCGAGCAGCCTCCCCTTTCAGTCCCTTTCAGCCTCGGTCGCAACAGCAGAACTGCTCACCTCATTCGGTCGTGATCTTGCTTGAACAGCCGAATCATTCTTGTCCAAGTCTCGGTTATTTACCTAGTTATTAAAGGTTAGTATTTATCTTTTGATTACAAGATCATGTTCGGATATATGTGCTTGAATGAAGTGATTGGTTTGTTTTCGGATTATATGTGTTTGAATCGGCTGATTTATCATTGTTACATGTATGATTGTTTTCGGAACTTATAAGTTTGCCAAGTATGTTTTGTTTATAAAAACTAGAGGTGTGGATTAGGGTTTGCATGGATGTGATATTGGTATTGATCTATGATTAGAAAATCAGTTCTTGATCGCCTAGGTTAGTGATATGGACGGTTTATGCGAATCTATGATAACAATATGCTGAAACAGGTTGCTGAGTAATAGTTACAGCCGACTTCATCTGGCTGTAACTTGGTCATTAGTTGTCGAAAAACGGATTTTCTGATGTCTAGAACGTAGAGATTTGAATAACGAATCTAATGGCGCTGGATTCATATTTTTCTGAAGTCGTTTGATATTTTTAAATGGCCAAATAAGTTCAGTAACTAAAGCTGTGAAAATCCTGAAATTTTGTTAGTTGTTTATCGAGTTGGATTTTATAATCAGTAGGGAGTTGAGTCATGAATTTTGTACAGCAACTAGGTATGGAAATTTCCGGGCAACTCTAATTGGAATTTTGTTAATTGGACGATTTCAGTGATTTTTAAATAAATTCTTCCGTGGACTGCAGTCAGAAAGCGACGAATCTGACTGCAGCCTAGTACATTAATATTTATGGTTAATTGGTAAAGATTTAGGACTTGGAAAATTTATATAAATTTCTACAGTATAAATGTCACCTGCTGTAAAATAATTGGAATTTTTGGAACGTTGGAACTATTTTATAAAAATCCTAGAAAACAGCTGAATTATGAGTATTAAGCTGAAATTTGATAACTTGTGATTGTGTGCACCAAAGTGTTGTATGGATTGGATTATGTTCATGATAAACTGTTTTGATTACTATGATCACATGAGGATACTTGCATGCATGTTTGAGTGTTAGATATTTTGTTGTGTGTATCACTTTGTGCGTAAATTACGTGTAGAATTTGTATTGGTGTGATCACACACTGACTTGAAATCAATTGGTTTGTTAGGACGCAATTAGCGGTCCCATCCTTTACAACTTCTTTGCTACACTAACCGAGCAAATAAAGGTGAGTTCACGGCCCCTAACTTTATCCGGTTTTTAAACAACAGGGGGAGAAACATGTATACACTCTTCAAACTCAATCTCTTTACGTTATACGAAATTAACGTCACATAACTATTCGGTAACTAAGTTGATGTTAATGTAATGTTATGGTCACTAAGCAGCTATATCACTTAAGTCCTCGTCAATCTCTCGGATCGTTAGTATTGGGTTTTATAGCGGGGGAATTATAAGTAGTACTACTGGGCCCGACAAGCCCCATCCGAGCTAGTCGCGCTAGCCGACCGGGTATGGTCAACGGGTGAATAATTTGGCCTAACTTCGCCATGGTCAGTGATAGGCCTGGCAACACGGAGGCACAACAGTCAGCTTCGATCGCGAACTCTTACGTGACATAACTTTAGGCTAGCTACCTATATATGTTAACATTGAACTTAATTACGAAACAACTATATTATCCCGGGTTGAGGATAATGGAAACAACAACTATATTATCCCGGGTTGAGGATAATGGAAACAACAACTTATTATTCCGGGTTTGGAATAATGGAACCAACATCATTATTATTCCGGGTTTGGAATAATGGAACTAAATCGTTATCCCGGGTTAGGGATGACGGGGGAAACAAACTCATAACCGAACAAACGAATTTATGAAAACCTGTGAACTCACTCATCTTTAATGTTGACACTTGTTTCTTTACATGTTTCTCAGGACGCTAGGAGCTCTAGGTGCACTCACATGCATTGAACAAGACATCTTTTATCGAGTCTCATTTACAAATATTGTTTTGGGTTTTCATTTGTTTTGGCGTTTGTGTTGGCGCCCGCTTCACTACTTATTTTATGCTTCCGCTCAACCACTTAAACTAATGCTTCCGCTAAACTTTCGTAACTAACTAAGACAATCTAAAATCTACGATAATTGGTAATCAAATGATTTTTGGAAAACGTATTATCAAATCATATAGAGTCGTTCGATGTACTAGTGTTCCAGATTCTGGTTTGTTCACACGCCTCGCGGTAAAACTCCGCAAGTGGAAATTGAGGGTGTGACAGATTGGTATCAGAGCCTCTAGCTATAGAGAACCAGGTTTGCATTAGAACTAGACCTAAACTATAGCTGATTACACGACACTAGACTTAGTTTGGCACCGAACTGTTATATCTTGTTATGTGATGTACCACAACTGTGTTATGTAGAATATGAATGCATAGTGAGAAACGAATGCTACTCGTAACTAACCACACAACCCATCAGGCAATGTCATCATCATCATTCGACAAATCTCGACAACCAAGGGCGCCGGGGAAGGCACCCATAGTCGAACCCTCACCACCTCATGGCGTGGAGACACGCTCAGCTGCTAGGAAAAGACTCGCTCTAGGGGAGGAGGAGTCCTCACGCCCGACCATCGCTGTGACGGTCGAACCGGTTAACTCGTTAGAAGTAGGGAACGACCTACTTAGAGATATGATAAGAACGCAACAAGAACAACTAGAAAGAATGCATGAAACCATCCTAGCATAGGGATGGATGATACGACAACTGACAGGTAAAACTGAGTCGCTCGAGGAAGAGCAGCATACGAGTAAGATAGCTCGTAACACCTTAGCTAGAGATCTTCGTGCTGAGCAGCTAAGGGCTAACTGGCTAGAGGACAGAGTCCTGGAGTCTAGTTGGAGAATTCAGGAGCTAGAACAAAATCAAGCACCTGCACCAGTACCTGCACCAGCACCGGCCCCTCCAGTGCCGGTAGAGGAGGATCCGGAAGAGGATCCAGAGGAGGATCCGGAAGAGGATCCAGAAGAGGATCCAGAGGAGGATCCGGAAGAGGATCCAGAAGAGGATCCAGAGGAGGATCCAGAGGAGGATCCGGAGGAAGACCCAGCTGTAGAAACTGGAAATGCCGCGCAAGATGACGGCAACGATAGCGATTTGGGGGATGGAGACGTAGAAGACTGACACGTCTCGCTTATTTTATTTACTTTTCTTCAGTCTATTTATTTTCTACTTAGATCTAACATGGCAACTGGACGTCGCGGAAATCTCAACATGATGCCTTAAGAATTAGCCGCAATGATCCAAGAACACGTGAATGCTGCTCTGGCAGGTGTTCAAAACCCACCAGCAGCAGGAGGGGTTTTAACCCCTACAAGATGTTCCTCGACGCGAAACCAAGCAAATACTCGGGGGCAGAAGGACCCATTGGACTGGTCCGCTGGATCGAAAAATCTGAATCAGTATTTGAAATGTGCAACTGTCTAGAGGCCAACAAGGTCAAGTACGCAGCCTTAACACTGGAAGATGGGGCACTAACTTGGTGGAATCCACAAGTCCAAACGCGTGGACTTATTGCTGCAAATGCTATGGCCTGGGCCGAGTTTAAGGCTCTAATCAAAGAAGAGTACTGTCCGCGAGACAGAGTGCAACAGTTGGAGCAAACTTTATGGAACCACAAGATGGTGGGATCTGAAATAGAGGCATACACAGCAAAACATCATGACTTGGTATTTCTATGTCCCGATTTGGCCAACACTGTGGAGAAAAGACTCGAGTTCTATCTCGGGGGTCTGGTTCCGGAGATTCAGGGTATGGTAATGGCTAGTAACCCTGCAACTGAACATCAAGCAATCCGATTGGCTCACAAACTCACCGATAAAGCGGTGGAACAAAAGAAGTTGCCAGTACGGGGTACAACTGAAGTTGCCCCTGATAACAAAAGAAAGTTTGAAGACTCGTCTGCTCGACAGTCTTCGTCATCCCAGCCGCAACAGGGGAACCAGAAACGGTTCAATCATTACAACAGCCACCGGGGTCACCAAAATCAGCCCGCCAACAACAACAACAACAACAACCAGAACGCAAGTGGCTATGCAGGTCGAAAGCCGCAGTGCAACCGTTGTAATCTTCATCATAACGGCCCTTGTGCCGGAAATCGCTGCCAACGATGTGGCAAGATGGGACATGCGGCAAAGGATTGTCGTGGGGAAATCATGTCCCTACAGAACCAAAATCAACCCCAAGGCCCACATCAGGGTGTTAACCGGGGATGCTATCAGTGTGGTAGCACTGCCCACTTCAAAAGAGACTGCCCACAGCTGCGTAACAACAACAACAATGGTGGGAACAACCACAATAACCACAACAACAACAATAACAACAACAATAATGGAAACGGTGGCACAAGAGGTGCCAAAGGTCGCGCATTCACATTGGGCCGCGGAGAGGCCAGAAACGACTCGAATGTGGTCATCGGTAAGTTTCCCCTTAATGAACATTTTGCTACTGTGCTTTTTGATACGGGTGCGGATAGGAGCTTTATATCTGAGTCTTTTAGGAGGAACCTAAATCTCACGCCTAAACCATTAGAGACCCCTTATGTTATAGAATTAGCCGATGGTAAATCTGTAGATGTGACCCAAATAGTATCCGGCTGTCAACTCAAACTCGCGGGTCACACTTTTACCATTGATCTGATGCCAACTACCCTGGGTAGTTTTGACGTGGTAGTCGGAATGGACTGGCTATCTGACGTCCGGGCTGAAGTTCTCTGCTTCGAAAACTCTATCCGTATTCCGCTCTCGAACGACGAAATCTTGACGGTACAAGGCGATAAGGCAAGCGCCGTCACCAACATCATCTCTTACATGCAAGCGCAGAAGTATCTTCGGAGGAAGAACTCCTTCGCTTTACTCGCACTGATTACTGAACAGCCTAAGGACGAGAAACGTATAGAAGACATCCCTGTCATCCGTGATTTTTCTGATGTATCCCAGAAGAACTACCTGGTCTTCCACCCCATCGACAATTGGAGTTTGAAATCGAATTGGCGAACAATGCAACTCCTATCGCCAAGGCTCCATACTGCCTAGCTCCAGCCGAGCTGCAGGAGCTGTCTACCCAACTTCAGGAGCTATTAGAAAAAGGATTTATCCGAACAAGCGTTTCGCCATGGGGAGCTCCAGTCCTTTTTGTCAAGAAGAAGGACGGGACTTTCCGCATGTGCATCGATTACAGGGAACTCAACAAGGTTACGGTCAAGAACCGATACCCGTTACCTCGCATCGACGATCTCTTCGACCAACTTCAAGGGTCAAGTTACTACTCCAAGATTGATTTACGGTCTGGTTACCATCAGCTACGCGTCAGGGAGGAGGATATCGCTAAGACGGCATTTCGCACTCGGTATGGCCATTATGAGTTCTTGGTCATGCCCTTCGGTCTCACCAACGAACCTGCGGTGTTCATGGACCTCATGAACCGCGTGTGTAAACCATACCTCGACAAGTTTGTCATTGTGTTCATCGATGACATACTCATCTACTCCAAAAGTGAAGAAGAACATGCTGAACACCTACGATTACTGCTAGGATTACTTCAACAGGAAAAGCTATATGCCAAGCTTTCGAAGTGTGATTTCTGGATTCGGGAAGTTCAGTTTCTCGGGCATATCGTGAATGAAAAGGGTATCCACGTAGACCCTGCCAAGATTGAAGCCATCAAAAACTGGGAAGCACCCAGGACACCGACGGAGATCCGCCAATTTTTGGGTCTGGCTGGTTACTACAGACGTTTCATCGAGGCGTTTTCAAAGATCGCACAACCGCTTACTACCCTCACCCAGAAAGGCATCAAGTATGCTTGGGGTGACAAGCAAGAAGCAGCATTTCAATTGCTGAAATAGAAACTTTGCAGTGCATCCATTCTGTCCTTGCCGGAAGGGACAGAGGACTTTGTAGTATATTGTGATGCTTCCATTCATGGGTTGGGATGCGTACTCATGCAACGCGATAAGGTCAACGCGTATGCGTCCCACCAACTGAAGGTCCACGAGAAAAACTACACAACGCATGACCTGGAATTGGGAGCAGTAGTGTTTGCACTTAAGATTTGGAGACACTACCTCTATGGAACGAAGTGCACAATCTTTACAGACCACAAGAGCCTCCAACACATCTTTGTTCAGAAGGAGTTGAACATGCGACAGCGTCGCTGGGTCAAACTCTTGAACGATTATGAGTGTGCCATTCGGTATCACCCGGGTAAAGCTAACGTGGTAGCTGATGCCCTCAGTAGGAAGGAACACTTGAAACCTCGCCGTGTACGAGCATTACAACTCACTATTCATTCGGGGCTACCCGAACAAATACGCGACGCCCAGTTAGAAGCAGTTAAGGAGGAAAACATCAAGGCCGAATCGGTGGGAAAAATGGAACGCGATTGGGAAGTAAAACCCAATGGAGCCCGGTATTTCATGAATCGCATATGGGTACCTCTCTACGGAAACCTCAGAGAGCTAGTCATGGATGAAGCTCACAAATCCCGATACTCTGTCCATCCGGGTTCGGATAAGATGTATCAAGACCTTAAAGCTGCGTATTGGTGGCCCAACATGAAAGCCGATATAGCCACCTACGTGAGCAAGTGTTTGACTTGTGTAAAAGTCAAGGTAGAGTATCAAAAGCCATCGGGGCTACTCCAACAACCTGAGATCCCAGTGTGGAAATGGGATCAGATCTTGATGGACTTCATCACTAAACTCCCGCAAACTTTGGGTGGTTGCAATACCATCTGGGTAATTGTGGATCGTTTAACTAAGTCCGCACACTTCCTAGCTATTAAAGAAACAGATAAGATGGAGAAGTTGACTCGCATCTACATTAAGGAAGTAGTTTCTCGGCACGGAGTGCCAACATCCATCATCTCAGATAGAGATGCTCGCTTCACGTCCAACTTCTGGCAGTCACTCCAGAAAGCGTTGGGAACACGCTTAGATATGAGCATAGCCTATCACCCTCAGACTGACGGTCAAAGTGAAAGGACCATACAAACCTTGGAAGACATGCTTAGGCATGCGTCATAGACTTCGGAATTAGTTGGGAAATCCACCTGCCTTTAGTGGAAATTTAGTGGAATTCTCATATAACAACAGTTATCATACGAGCATTTCGGCAGCACCGTTTGAGGCACTAAACGGTCGTAAATGTAGATCACCGGTCTGTTGGGCAGAAGTCGGTGATAGTCAACTCACAGGCCCTGAGTTAATACTTGAGGCTACTGAAAAGATTGTACAAATCAGAAACCGCATGGCGGCGGCACGAGATCGACAGAAAAGCTACGCTGATCAACGACGCAAACCGCTCGAATTTCAAGTAGGCGACCGCGTCCTACTGAAGGTGTCACCCTGGAAGGGTGTAATCCGCTTTGGAAAACGGGGCAAACTAAACCCACGGTACGTAGGCCCGTTTGTAATCTTGAAACGTATTGGACCAGTAGCTTATCAATTAGACCTTCCTGCCGAACTCAGTGGAGTTCACAACGTATTTCACGTGTCAAATCTGAAGAAGTGTCTATCAGATGAAACTCTAGTCATTCCATTGGATGAGATCCAAGTGGACGAACAACTGCACTTTGTGGAACAGCCTATCGAGATCATGGATCGTGAGATCAAAACTCGAAGGCACAGCAAAATTCCGATCGTTAAGGTTTGTTGGGACTCTAAGCGTGGACCGGAGTTCACGTGGGAAAGAGATGACCAAATGAAAAGCAAATACCCACACCTCTTCGCAACTGAGCAGCAAACTAACGATACCAACAACTAAATTTTCGGGACGAAAATTCTTTCAACATGGGGATGATGTGACAACCTGAAAATTTCTCATACTTTCGCGTACCATTGTTAACTAAATTCTTGTGCATGGCACTTGGAAATCTTTGTGCATGGCACTTGGGAACTTCTTGTAACTTCGCGTACCATCATAAACGAACTAACTCTTTGTGCGTGGCACTCTAAACATGTACGCTACATTCTAAACCGTGTTTACTCAATTTTCGGGACGAAAATTCTTTCAACATGGGGATAATGTGACATCCCGGTTTTTCGGATAACTTAAACGCAATACTTGTCGAATAAATTGTATGCTACGTAGTAAACGTGTACGAGTTAGTAAATACGTAATGTGCGATTATGTGATTGTTTTAGTTATAAAATAATTATGGTAATATGTACACGAACCGAACCGAATCGCAACACGAACCAAACCTTAAACTCCTTGTGACTCTAGGAGTGAACCGAGTTCTAACCCAAACCCAAAACTCCTTGTGACTCTAGGAGTGAACTGAGTTCTAACCCAAACCACCCTCGGCCGAGAACAAGCCCAAACCGCAAACCCATTGTGTGCAAACCCGAACCGCAAACCCATTATGTGCAACCCAAACCTTAAACCCAAGTCTTCGGCCGCAAGATCAAACCCAAACCGAACCAACCCAAGTCCTCGGCCACGAGCTCAAACCAAAACCGTAATCCTTATCTCTTTGCGCCTATATATACTAGCCATGCATGCTTCATTCACAACACAAAACCCTAGTTGATAAAGACAGCCGACGGCAGCAAATCCTCCATCCCCTCGACCGCAAACAGCCTTACTCTCGTCCCTTTTGATCGCGAGCAGCCTCCCCTTTCAGTCCCTTTCAGCCTCGGTCGCAACAGCAGAACTGCTCACCTCATTCGGTCGTGATCTTGCTTGAACAGCCGAATCATTCTTGTCCAAGTCTCGGTTATTTACCTAGTTATTAAAGGTTAGGATTTATCTTTTGATTACAAGATCATGTTCGGATATATGTGCTTGAATGAAGTGATTGGTTTGTTTTCGGATTATATGTGTTTGAATCGGCTGATTTATCATTGTTACATGTATGATTGTTTTCGGAACTTATAAGTTTGCCAAGTATGTTTTGTTTATAAAAACTAGAGGTGTGGATTAGGGTTTGCATGGATGTGATATTGGTATTGATCTATGATTAGAAAATCAGTTCTTGATCGCCTAGGTTAGTGATATGGACGGTTTATGCGAATCTATGATAACAATATGTTGAAACAGGTTGCTGAGTAATAGTTACAGCCGACTTCATCTGGCTGTAACTTGGTCATTAGTTGTCGAAAAACGGATTTTCTGATGTCTAGAACGTAGAGATTTGAATAACGAATCTAATGGCGCTGGATTCATATTTTTCTGAAGTCGTTTGATATTTTTAAATGGCCAAATAAGTTCAGTAACTAAAGCTGTGAAAATCCTGAAATTTTGTTAGTTGTTTATCGAGTTGGATTTTATAATCAGTAGGGAGTTGAGTCATGAATTTTGTACAGCAACTAGGTATGGAAATTTCCGGGCAACTCTAATTGGAATTTTGTTAATTGGACGATCAGTGATTTTTAAATAAATTCTTCCGTGGACTGCAGTCAGAAAGCGACGAATCTGACTGCAGCCTAGTACATTAATATTTATGGTTAATTGGTAAAGATTTAGGACTTGGAAAATTTATATAAATTTCTACAGTATAAATGTCACCTGCTGTAAAATAATTGGAATTTTTGGAACGTTGGAACTATTTTATAAAAATCCTAGAAAACAGCTGAATTATGAGTATTAAGCTGAAATTTGATAACTTGTGATTGTGTGCACCAAAGTGTTGTATGGATTGGATTATGTTCATGATAAACTGTTTTGATTACTATGATCACATGAGGATACTTGCATGCATGTTTGAGTGTTAGATATTTTGTTGTGTGTATCACTTTGTGCGTAAATTACGTGTAGAATTTGTATTGGTGTGATCACACACTGACTTGAAATCAATTGGTTTGTTAGGACGCAATTAGCGGTCCCATCCTTTACAACTTCTTTGCTACACTAACCGAGCAAATAAAGGTGGGTTCACGGCCCCTAACTTTATCCGGTTTTTAAACAACAGGGGGAGAAACATGTATACACTCTTCAAACTCAATCTCTTTACGTTATACGAAATTAACGTCACATAACTATTCGGTAACTAAGTTGATGTTAATGTAATGTTATGGTCACTAAGCAGCTATATCACTTAAGTCCTCGTCAATCTCTCGGATCGTTAGTATTGGGTTTTATAGCGGGGGAATTATAAGTAGTACTACTGGGCCCGACAAGCCCCATCCGAGCTAGTCGCGCTAGCCGACCGGGTATGGTCAACGGGTGAATAATTTGGCCTAACTTCGCCATGGTCAGTGATAGGCCTGGCAACACGGAGGCACAACAGTCAGCTTCGATCGCGAACTCTTACGTGACATAACTTTAGGCTAGCTACCTATATATGTTAACATTGAACTTAATTACGAAACAACTATATTATCCCGGGTTGAGGATAATGGAAACAACAACTATATTATCCCGGGTTGAGGATAATGGAAACAACAACTTATTATTCCGGGTTTGGAATAATGGAACCAACATCATTATTATTCCGGGTTTGGAATAATGGAACTAAATCGTTATCCCGGGTTAGGGATGACGGGGGAAACAAACTCATAACCGAACAAACGAATTTATGAAAACCTGTGAACTCACTCATCTTTAATGTTGACACTTGTTTCTTTACATGTTTCTCAGGACGCTAGGAGCTCTAGGTGCACTCACATGCATTGAACAAGACATCTTTTATCGAGTCTCATTTACAAATATTGTTTTGGGTTTTCATTTGTTTTGGCGTTTGTGTTGGCGCCCGCTTCACTACTTATTTTATGCTTCCGCTCAATCACTTAAACTAATGCTTCCGCTAAACTTTGGTAACTAACTAAGACAATCTAAAATCTACGATAATTGGTAATCAAATGATTTTTGGAAAACGTATTATCAAATCATATAGAGTCGTTCGACGTACTAGTGTTCCAGATTCTGGTTTGTTCACACGCCTCGCGGTAAAACTCCGCAAGTGGAAATTGAGGGTGTGACAGAAGGCATTGATTACAATGAAGTTTATGTACCGGTAGCACGTCTTGAGGCCGTAAGAATCTTTTTGGCTTATGCGTCCTACAAGAAGTTTACCGTTTACCAAATGGATGTGAAGAGTGCATTTCTTCATGGTGTGGTTGAAGAAGAAGTATATGTTGAGAAACCACCGGGTTTTGAAGATCCAATCCATCCTCACAAGGTTTAACTTCTCAATAAGGCGTTATATGGTCTTCATCAAGCTCCTCGGGCTTGGTATGAAACGTTGTCTTCCTATCTTCTAAAGAATGGTTTTCGCCGTGGATTGGTCGACTGTACTCTCTTCATCAAGGAAGAAAATGATGACTTATTCCTGGTACAAGTGTATGTTGATGATATTAATTTTGGGTCCATAAACCAGAAATTGTGCAAAGAATTCGAGCAGTTGATGCAAGAGAAGTTCGAGATGAGCGAGGTTCACCAATCTAAAGACGGGATTTTCATCCATCAAACCAAGTACGTCGGGGATATTCTCAAACGATTTCAGATGGAAGACTCAAAGCCTTTGGGAACTCCATTAGCTCAAAATCATGGGATTACTCTTGATGGAATGGATGAACATGTGGAACCATCTCTCTTATGATCGGATCTCTTATGTATCTTACTGCTTCAAGACTCGATATAATGTACCCAACATGTCTTCTAGCTCACAACCAGTCAAGTCCAAAGGTTTCTCATTTGATGGCTGTGAAAAGAATCTTTCGTTATTTGAAGGGTCGCCCGGACACTTGTCTCAGGTACCCTAAGGATGATAAGTTTGATTTGACAGCATTTAGTGATTCTGATCATGCTGGCTGCAAGATCGATGCAAAATCAACATCAGTAAGATGTCAGTTCTTGGGAAATCGCCTAGTCACGTGGCAGTGCAAAAAGCAGACTTGTGTAGCTACGTCAACCTGTGAGGCGGAGTATATTTCAGCTTCTAGTTGCTGCTCTCAGGTTCTATGGTTCCAACAGCAAATGCGTGACTACGGTTTTGAATTTCTAACTACTCCTATTTTTGTTGATAATGAAGCTGCTTTACAGATCACTTATAATCCTGTACAACACTCAAAAACCAAACACATTGAGATTAAGTATCATTTCATACGAGATTGTTATGAAAAGAAACTTATCAATGTTGTTAAAATCCACACCGATGACCAGCGTGCCGACCTGTTTACAAAAGCTTTTGATAAATCTCGTTTTGATTATCTACTTTTGGTCAATGGAATCAAGGTGAAACCCGAGTAAATCATCATTGGCTAATCATTTTTCGTAAATATTTTCTTAAAACTCTAAAAGTACAAAAATACAAAAATAGGTCCTTTATTTATTTAAGTTTTTATTTATTTACCTTCTTTATTTAGGGGAGAAAAATTTAGAAAAATACACAAACAATAGAAAATCTAAAAATATAAAATGAGTTTCTTGGAAAAATAAGAGAAGATGATGATACACACGGGTGATCTGTCAAAAATGGTAAAAAACATAAAACGAAAAATTGATAAGTAGCTTTACTAATGATGTATCGGTTGGCTCACAATCAGATTGAAATGTGCAGGTTGATATAAACATAACGGACTGCAAGCAAGGTGGGAACCATTCACTAGCCTATGGTCTTGGTACCGAAATTTCGTTTGATAGTATGCCGAGGTTCTGAGATATGCGGTCTTTATGCTGACTTATCATCTGGGTATCATGGTTGAATCTTTTACCGAAAAATAACAGTGACGCAAGTCTAGAACTTCCATGATACCATACATACGTGTAAATACTGCATACGACCATCAATAAGTGATAAAAATATCACATTCACCCAAAAATAAGTGATAATATATCACAGCTTTATGCGGGAGCTAAGTTCGTCTCTTTGTCGGTATGATGGTACTAACCTGTTCACGGACTTACTCATGTGCCCTACATGCATCTGAAAATCAAGTTCCTCATCAATAAGTGATTTAATCACATAGGGCTTGTTTTCAAAATAAGTGAGTATCTCACATCATATACGTCAAACAGATGACAAGCAGTATACTCACCTGTAAGATTTTCTCTCGTGCATATCTTGATACGGGAATGTGTCGTGAAGTGGTTGAACACCGACTAGTAAGTATAAATCATACATTAATCATATCTCCTAATCATGATTATATCTGATAAGCTAAGCTTACATGGACAACAATACCGATAATCATTGTAGAATACTTATTTATTTAATTTGATGTTTTAAACAAAACTTGTTTTTGACAAGATTAAAAGCTAGTATGATTCTCTTACCTTGAAACTCTGAAAAAGATTACCTAGTAAATATATAGTTTATTCTTATTTGTTGGTTGACATTTTAGTTTTAGTTTACTCTGTTGATAAATTAAGTTCTTTTTTGATTTAGCCAAAGAAGGAAATTCAAAGGTTTTTCTACCAAGATACGCCCTGAATATCATTTGTCTTACTATCATAACTTCATAAATTACTTTCTTACAACGGGTAAACTCATCTGTAAAAAAACAAAATCTGTTTAATGAGCACTTTTCCTAACTTAACTTGTGATTAGTGTGGATATGTGAAAAATTCTAGACAGGTCATCGAAAAACCTTAGGTCCTCGAAGAACTGAAAGTCCAGGTTTTGAAAAACCTGGACTCATACAAATCAGAGATCATTCGTACGAACCATTGTGCCTCGTACGAATTACAACTGGGTCTTGTACGAATGAAGTTCTTCGTACGAGCCAAGGTACTTCGCACGAGTGTCTTGATGTGGAATAAAAGGTGATGAAGCTCTTTGGTAGAACTTTACTTTCACCTTGCTCACGTCATCTTTACACCTCTCCTTAAGTTGTTTATTATATTTTTAAGGTATACTTGGCAATGTTGGCATACTTTGAAGATGAATAACTTGATCATTATCTGACCATGTGACGTTGACTGACTTGAACAACAAACTTTAAGCAAAGAATAATTAACGAAAAATAAGTTCCTCATGAATAATTCTCTTGAAGTTGTTTGTACGAGTGAAATATCCCTCGTACGAGTAACATATCGCTCGTACGAGCCAGTTACTCATACGAGTGAATCACTTGTTTGACTAAGTCCGTTGTTTGTAAAAATCAGTTATTCTTCGTACGAATAAATTGTTATTTCGTATGAGTCAGTAATTCTTCGTCCAGGGAATGCATAAATACAGAAAGTTTGAAATAAAACTTTTTGTGTATATTCCCTAATGAATTTTTGTTCTTATCTTGTTTTCTTATTTGTACAGAATGGAACTAAAGGAACATAAAAGAAAACCCGCAACGAAGAAAACTGACAAGTCAGAAGTTGAAATTATGTCAGAACCAAGACATAACATGGTGGCCTACTTAGATCCGGAAGACAAATTTACTGAGTACAATGGTATAATGAAGTTCTTGCGTGACTCAAGGATACATTATGCTATCACGCACAAGACCACAGTATACAAGACGTTGATCAAGAAATTTTGGGATTCGGCTAAAGTTGATGAAGTGAATGGGCAGGAACTTATCCACGGGAGAGTAAATGACTTGAACGTAGATGTTTATGTTGAAATCATTAACTCAGTGTTACAACTTGGCGATGATTCTGAAGCTCCTTTCTCAGTACCATTAAAGTGTCAATGTGGATGTTTGCTTAGAATGAAATGTGTAGGAGATTTTCTCGTGGGACAATTAAACAAAGCATGGTTGCCACTCCGATACAAGTTCTTTCTACATGTTTTAATTCAGTGTTTGAGCAACAGACGAAGTGGTTATGACATGGCGAATAACGACTTGGTTGGAATGACGATAGCTTTGACATTGAACAAACCGTTTAGTGTTTCAAAGTATATTTTTGCAAACATGAAGGAATACTTGAGAAGAACCAGATATGGTAGAAACAAGGTTTGATGTATCCTCGTTTTCTCAAAATGATCTTGAATGTGCAACATCCGAATCTTCCGAAGAACGACAACGATGTTCTAAAAGTAGAAATCATGATGCAACATTCGTTGAAGATCTTTAGAGGTGTAGCGGCAAAAACGTAACAAGGAAAGCACACCTCCTCGTAAATTGATCGGTTTTCTAACAAATGATAAATATGTTGCACCAGAAAACGATGAGTGGCGACATGATGACAGTGTGTCAGATAATGAAGAACCAATTCTGAAAAAGATGATCGAAGATAAGTTTGGTCATCAAAAGGGAAAAGGTGATGATGACGGTGATAATGATGGTAATGGTGGTGCAAGTGATGTAGGTATTACAAGTGGTGATAAGGGAAGAAAGAAACAAAGTAGAAAGACTATGGAGACATCATCAGGAGAACCTGAAATCACTCAACCTACAACTTTACATCAAGAAACTGTACTAGAACCAGTTGCAGAAGTCCAGTCTACCTTTACAACAGAGGAGACTAAAGCTGTAATGACGGAACCCACTACAACCTCTGAGCTACAACCTTCAAATACCACAGCAGCCGAAACACCTTCGGCTGAAGATACTCCAATTTAATCACAACCTACTACTTCATCAGTCCAACAATCCCAGTCCACAACTCATCAACAAAATACAAAACAAAGCAGTCGTTTATTCTCTGAAATTGAAAAGGATGAGAAAGTGGATTTTCTATTTTCTCAGTTGCAAGCTGCGGCAATCCAGATTAACAAGCATTCGAAGTTTATGTCTTCAAATCGGAACACAGTTGTCAAACAACAGTTGAGATAAATTCTTTGAAAGAGACCGTTAGAAAACAGGATTCTGAAAAATTGCGCAGTTAAGAAAAGAAAATGAGCGGCTGAAGGCTGAAGATGCTGAAAGGGCAACACAACTACAACAGATGTGAGCAGCTGATAACTCTCGGGGGATTGAGATAAATAGGCTGAAAGAACGTAGTGTGGCTGTACAACGATCTGCCGAAACATTAACTTCTAAACATAACGACTTGAGAGGATGGTATCATTCTCATAATGCTACTCTGGTTGAAGGCTTTAATGGTATTAAAGACGTGTTTGAAATGAGCAGAAAGCGAGTGAACATTCTGTGGAATGAAAGATGTAGAGCACAGAAGATCAAACGTAAACGTGATCAGGATAGTGAAGACCCTGGCAATCCTGATGCTTCAGCCTCATCCTCGCAACCAAAAGTTTCTGCTTCAACTCCAGTGGTAGAGTCTAATGTACAGTAGATCGTGACCGATTCAGTTACCTCCAGTGACACTCAAGAGGAAACAGGAAAGGTTTGATGTTTCTTAAAAAGTTTTGAAGCCTTGATTATCAATCAACGTTGGATTGAAGATCTTAAGGGGAAGTTTGTTGATACAACAGGCAATTCAGAATGAAAAGCTAAGACCAAGAACAGCCAAGGTGGAGTTTGTTAATACACTTTTGTATCTGTCGCTTGTTCTTAGTTACGTCTGTCATTGTACGGTCTTTGTTTAATGTGTCTATATATTTGGCCGTGTCGACCAAATCAAGATATCCTCCTATCTTGGTTTAGTATGACGATTAGTTTATCTGTGTAAAACAATTGCATGTGTGCACACTGTTAAGTCTTATGTACGTCATGTTTGTTGGCACGTTCTCCAAAGAACACATCCAAGTACAATTGAGAGATACTTTGTACGAGCCAGATGTTGCTCATATGAGTAACATTCCATTTGTATGAGTAGCTGATGTGACAAGCATCGTGCTGGATTCGTAGGAGCCAGGTTGTGTTCATACGAAGCCATGGGTCATTCGTACGAGCATCTTTTGGAGAAGGTTCTTCGTGTCTTGAGGTGTTTTGTATGACCAGCAGCATTCTTCATACTGTTGCTAGGTGTTGGCACTATATAAACAGACATGCACTCCTCTGTGTAAGGTTAGACGTGAGACATCAGTGAATAAGCTAGAGAGAGAGAGAGACAAGAACACAAAGAGTATTTCATGAATCTGTATGAACATTGTTTGTATATGTTTGTACTAGTTCTCTTCTTATAATCAAGATATTGAATCTTTGGTTATCCTGTGTTTCTTACTTTGCTTTGGTTTGCATACTTACAAGGATTCCGCACTCATATTTGTGTTGTATAAACAGGGAAGTAGGTTAATCTTGATACTCCAAGTGGACCTACAGTAATTCATTTGCAAGTTCATTTTTGATTAAAATCTTGTTTTATGTAAAAAGGGCATTTTAATCAAAATTGACATTTTAGCGGAACTTGTGCATAAACATAGATTATGATTATGATCATGTAATAAAACCTCAGAGGGTTATGCTACATTGTATTATGATCATAATGCGACCATAAGTCAGTAGTTAATTAATCTAGGTCGGGTCAGAGTCGAAAGTCAAAGCAGAAGTCAAAGTTCCACGACTTTCGGTTGCGAACCGACCCTAGGACTGAAATTAACAGATCGAACATGTTCCCACATGTTCTAATAATTATTACCAACTTGTTTAAGTGTCAAAAACATGTTTATAACATATATAAATTCAGATTATAATATTTATAAAATTTAACCCGTTCGACTTTTTAAAAACTAACTTTGACCCGTAAATTGACCTAGCAAATGTGATCCTTAGGAGGTGCCCCTTTAAGGGATTAATATCTTCCTAATTATGATCACTTAGCCATATTCATTTCGAACAATGGCTGGCCTATAATGGTCTTAACCGAAAATCAAGGCATTTGTCGAAAATGCTTGATTTTTGGCTATTAAAAGCCTATAAAAATAAAAGAGCAGAGGTGAAACACTTACAAGTGATTCAAGGAAACTTAGAACTCAAAGGGAAGCTCCTAAATGCTCAGGTACTTCCAAGAGTGTCATAGAGAGGAGAAAGAGTGAATGAGCAAGGAAATGAAGTGAACTAAGTGCCTATTTATAGTGCAAGAAGGTGTGTGAAGATGAAACCAGGTGTTAGAGGTGTTGTAGGATCTTCACAAGTGTCTAGCAAGGTGTCAATAGCTGCAAGAGTGTCGCATTTTGCAGAGAGGTGGCATCTTGATAGAATTTTAGGGTTTTGACACTTTTAGTCCCTAAAAAATAGTTTTGTGGATTGTCATGAATTGTCCCTTGACTTATATCCAATGACATACTGATACAACTTGGTCTTTTCATTCAACATGAGATGTATTGAAGAAGAGTACGAATAACCGAGCGTTAACGGGTGTCACACTAGGTGTTTTTACGACTTATAAGTGTTTACTAACTTAAACGTGAAAGATACGAATACTTATGATTTCATGGGTTAAATTACCCAACTAGTAAGGTTAAAGGTTCAGTGAAGATGTGGAATGCTCAAGGATTGTAAATCAATATCGTCTCAACCGAGAGACGTTCGGGTCCAAAAGTGGCTTGATTAAACAAGTAATATGAAAATATCAAAGTCTAGGGGCCTTTGGGTCATTTACTGAAAGTTAAAATGAAGAAAAATAAAGATTATCAGGGCCCGTCGTAGGCTACGGTCACCAGACCATAGCTTGTGGTCAATGTAAAAGTGATACAGCAACATTAGACTGTAGCCTACGGTCCCAGACCGTAGGTTACATTTAGGTATAAAAGAAATTTTGTGAATTTCTGGCTTGTTTTAGGTTAGTTGAGTGGCTAACTCATTTGAGGTATTGTCCGAGGGCATGTACACGTGTCGGTATATCATCGGACGCAAAATTTTACGAGGTGTTACATCCTCATCCCCTTAAAAGAAATCTCGACCTCGAGATTTTATTCAAAAAGATGGGGGTACTTATTCACATAGTGGACTCTGTAACAGCCTAGCGTAACCGCACCATTATATTGTCTGCTTTGGCAGCCAGCACGCCCTGAGTGACCGCCCCTCACGGTTTTAAAATGCATGATGATGGTGAAGGTATGCAGCCCCTTATAAGGAAGCCTTTGTTCCCCTTCACAACCGATGTGGGATATCACAATCCACCGCCCTTAAGGGGTCCAGCTCCTCGCAGGACATGGCACCAACGGTCCGGCCCTGGCTCTGATACCATCTGTAACAGCCCAGCATAACCGCAGCATGATATTGTCCGCTTTGGCAGCCAGCACGCCTTCAGCGCCCGCCCCTCACGCGTTTTAAAACCGTGAGGGGCGGGCGATGAGGGCGTGCTGGCTGCCAAAGCAGACAATATCATGGTGCGGTTACGCTGGGCTGTTACAAACTCGACCTCTCATGTATACTCTGGGCTGCGAAGGTCATCCCACTTAACCTTTACAATAGGTATAAATTTCCTTCGGAGCTTTTTAACCTGTCGATCCTTGATCGAAATTGGTTTCTCAATGAACCTCAGCTTTTTATCAATTTGTACATCTTGATGTGACATTGCTAGCGACTCATCGGCTAGACATTCTTTAAATTAGTTATGTGGAACACATCATGGATTCCACTGAGCTCCTCAGGAAGCTTGAGCTTATAAGCTACAGAACCGACACATTCGATTACCTCAAATGGTCCAGCATATCTCGGGCTTAACTTGCTCTTCTTTCCGAAGCGCATCACACCTTTCCAGGGTGATACCTTCAATAATACTTTGTCCCTATTTGGAACTTAAGAGGTTTTCGCCTCTTGTCTGCATAACTTTTCTACCTATCACGAGCAACTTTGATACGATCACAGATTTGTATTATCTTATCCGTGGTATCTAGGACAATCTCAGGTCTAGACAGTTGGGCTTCCTAACTTCAGCCCAACAAATAGGCGTTCTACATTTTCTCCCATACAAGGCTTCAAAAGGAGCAGCCTTGATACTTGTATGATAACTATTATTATAGGAGAGTTCTATTAGGGGAAAGTGGTCATCCCAACTTCCACCTAAATCAATCACACATGCTCTAAGCATGTCTTCCAAAGTTTGAATAGTATGCTCACTCTGTCCATCCGTCTATGGATGGTAAGCCGTACTAAAGTTTAATCATGTGCCTAACGATAGATACCGGCACACCATGTAGGGACACAATCTTGTCCACATACAACTTAGCCAATTTGTCGGAATTATAAGTTTCTTTAATTGGCAAGAAATGTACTGACTAAGTCAGTCTGTCCACAATGACCCAAATCGTGTCATTACCACGTTTGGTCTTGGGTAACTTGGTAATTAAATCCATAGTTACCATTTCCCATTCCCAAGTGGGAATCTCAAGTTGTTGTAGAAGTCCTGACGGTTTCTGATGTTCGGCTTTGACTTGCGAACACGTCAGACACTTAGCTACATAACTGGCTATGGATTTCTTCAAACACATCCACCAATAGTCCCTTTTCAAATCCTGATACATCTTGTCACCACCTAGGTGAACTGAGTATCTTGAATTATGCGCTTCCTGGAGGATTAGATCTCTAAGTCCTCCAAAGATTGGAACCCAGATTTTACCATTAAATCTAAGGATTCCATCTTTTTCCAGGCGTTAACTAATCAACAGTTGCACCTAATCCTTCATTAGAAATATTAGCCTCTAACAGGGCTAGCTTTTGTGCATCTAATAGCTTCTCATTCAAGCTATTTCTGAGCTCGATGCTCTTGGCGTTAATCCTTGTTGGCTTAACCCTTTCCTTGCGACTTAAGGCGTCAACAATGACATTTACCTTGCTGGGATGATAACGAATTTCGCAATCATAATCATGTCACACCCCGGATTTCCAACCCAAATCCATACACCGGTGGGCCCGGGTGGGGAGTGTTGTGACGTCAGTTGATAACATCATAGTCAATTAAACACGGCACAGCGAAGTCTTGGAGTAAAATCACTATTACAAACCAAATGTTCGAAATAAAATAATATACAGGCTCGTAATAGAAGATCCATAGGCGGAACATTAAAATGTACAAGAAAGAATATAAAACAGACTTTAGGGCAGATCTAAGGATTTGCAAGATCCTCTTCTTCACTACCGAGCAGCTTCCGGCCTATTTCGTATTGTACCTGCAGTTTAGTCTTTGGACGATACGCCAGCTTTCGCTGGTAAATACACCCAACTGACTCAATTTGAAAACATTTTAAAATGATTTTAAGTGCACAGGGCACAAAATCTTTTATAACTTGGGAAAGTTACTTTCTAACATTGTTAACAGATTCACATGTTTGTCCATACATACAGGGCCCAGTACAGAGACCGAGACATGATTAAATACACACCACTTAGAACTCACAGAGTAGTTATCCCCAACGTCTTGGGTAATTTGCATTTGAACGTATGTCAGGTGTATGCCTACACCCCGCACTAAGGTCGTGGCCATTAACTAATTTAATGAGCCGAGGAAATCCAGGACACGGTAATTTAAGCCCCGATGTTTAAGTTAGCAAACAAAACTGATTAAAACAGAATATGCGGATTTACTAGCCACAATCCGGCATTCGATTGATCCCATTTCTGACCAAGCAGTAATAATTTACCGTATCCCAAGCCCGTATAGGGAAAATAAGTCGAGAGTATTTACCTGAGCTAGTCTTCTTTTAAAATTCAATAACTCAGCCATATATAAAAGTACTAACGTGCAGATAGCATTTAGGGCAAGGCTCTAGTCTGGATTATGGCATAAGCTAACCAATTAAATACTATCGATCTTTATTTAAGTCATAGACTTAGACCGAGTAGTGTACATGATCAAAACGTATAACACTTGATTAAACGATGACCGGATAGAATGTAGTTTAAACCTGACAAGTACTTTGACTTGCATAATATGGGTAAACTATAATGATTCTGAATTTTGAAACTTAAATGACAATGTTAAACCCGTTTCGGTTAGATTCCGTAAACTAGTTACGTATAATCAACTGTATGCTTATAAGCGATAATGGGTAACCGGATAAGTCATGGAAAAGTTCTATATGCCATTATATTTTAATTAAGTTAAAATATCAGTAGGATATTAACTTATATGACCGTTAAGGTTTTAGTACGAAATTATGCCTCATAAGGGCATTTTGGTAATTTCATACCATATAGAAAGACCTTGAATACAATTTAAGCTTATAATCATGAGTATTCTGGAAAAATAATTTATTTATGATATAATATCAGTAGGATATTGATTATATGTGTATTTTATCTTTTATGACCAATCTATGCAACAAAGGGGCATTTTGGTCATTTTACACATAGTTTATAAATTATTTGGGATTCTGAGTTTATAACATGTACCTACTGTAGTTTAAAATAAGTTTTAAAATCATTAGGTATCAAGTCTTGGTCAATAATATGGTTTAAAACCATACTATGTGTCGAAACGGCGCTTATGTCTTAAAATGACGTCTTCATGCGATGTTTAAGAAAACTGATGTTAAGGTCAAATTAAAATGTTTAAAATATGTTATTTAATATAACATATCTGTAGGTAAATGATTTACCTTGAAAAAGTTTGATTAAAACCATTTTATGAGCCACAAGGGCTAAAATCGTCATTTATCGACATAGTTTAAGGACCTGTTTGAAAACTCAGTTTATAACTTGGTATAACATCCCAAATAATCCTACTTATAATACTACATCAGTAGGAAACTCATTTTCAAGTTCATTATCATTTAAAACCTTGTTTTATGCAAAAAGTTCATTTTGGTCAAAGATGGCATAATTATGGAACTTACATAAACTTAGATTCTTATTGTGATCATGTAATATAACCTCAGAGGGTTATGCTAAATTATATTACGATCATAATTCAACTTTAGATTAGTAGGTAACTAATCTAAATCGGGTCAGAATAGAAAGTCAAAGCAGAAGTCAAACTTCGCGACTTTCGGTTGCGAACCGACCCTAGAACTGAAATTGACGAGCCGAACATGTTCTAATAATTATTACCAACTTGTTTAAGTGTCAAAATAGGTTTCATAACATGTATAAGATCAATTTATGATTTTTTCGAAAATGGACTGATTGACTTTTTAATAACTTAACTTTGACCCGTCAATTAGTCTAGCAAACGTGATCTTCAGAAGGTGCCATTTATAGGGACTAACACCTACCTTATTATGATCAATTAGCCATGTTCATTTCGAACACTCGCTGGACCATAATGGTCTTAACCGAAAGTCAAAGCGTTTTCCCTAAAACACTTGACTTTTGGCTATAAAAGCCTATAAACGAAAATGAAGAGCAAGGAACACTTACAAGCTGTTCCTATAATGCAAGAGAACAAGTTGGATGCTCCTTTCAGCTAGGAACTTCCATAGGAGGGAGAAGAGTATGAATAAGAAAGGCGCAAGCTCAAATGGTGAACTTGATCATCTATTTATAGTTGGAGAACTCAAAGGAGGTGAAGCCAGGTGTTTAGGGGTGTAAGAGGAAGCTTACAAGTGTCCCAAAATGTGGCATAGTTGACTGCAAGTCCATAGTTTCGAACACATGGTTTTTGGAGTTTTGTTTGGAGGCCAAGTTAATTTTCTGCAGCAGAGGTCCTCTGGCGCGCCGCGAGAGGCACAAGCCTTGCCTCTCGCGCCCCACGAGCGCCCCTTAATAAGTTTCAGAATTTGACACTTTAGCCCCTTAACTTCATAAAGCTTCTAAAACCCTTTTACAACACCTTTTTGGCACTTTTAGCCCTCCGTAGCCAATATTTGGAATACCCGGGGTTATGCTCGGACAATGTCAAGCTCTCGATTTGTTAAAAGGTCATTCAAAGGTAAGAATTAAAATGTTGACACTTTTAATCCCTCCATTATCCAACTGTCACATATTTACAAAATTGAACCCTCTTGTCCAACAATTGGTACGCATGAGAGTTAGGACTTTGTAAAGGATCACTAAGAGGCTTATTATAAGCATGTTGACTCCGATTTCACTCAGAGGCATGTTGACATATCAGTCATTCAGAGGCCAAGTTTTAAGCATGTTGACATATCAGTCACTCAGAGGCTGTTATTTATGCATATTGACATCATACCGTCACTCAGAGGCTCAGTTTGAGCATGTTGACGCCTGTAGTCCTTATTGGTCTTTAATAGACTATATTTAAAATATTAAAACGTGTCACTATACTATGGGACACGATTTTACTAGGTGTTACATCCTCACCCCCTTAAAAGAAATCTCGACCTCGAGATTTTATTCAAAAAGATGGGGGTACTTTTGTCGCATAGTGGACTCAACCTCCCATGTATACGCGGGACCTCTAAAAGCGTCTCACTTACCTTTACTATATGTATCATTTTCCTTCAGAGCTTCTTAACCCGTCGATCTTCGATCGAAGTTGGTTTCTCAACGAACCTCATGTTTTCATCAATTTGCACATCCTTGGGCGACATTGGTAGCGACTCATCAGCTAGACATTTCTTAAGGTTAGATATGTGGAATACATCATGAATTCCATTAAGCTCCTCGGGCAACCTGATCTTATAAGCTACAGTGCTGATACATTCGACTATTTCTAATGGTCCAATTTATCTTGGGCTCAACTTGCCCTTCTTTCCAAAAAGCATCACACCTTTCCAAGGTGATACTTTTAGCATGACCTTGTCCCCTAATTGGAACTTGAGTGGTCTACGCCTCTTGTCAGCATAGCTTTTCTTCCTGTCCCTGGCAGCCTTGAGACGATCACGGATTTGCACAATCTTTTCCGTGGTCTCCAGGACAATTTCTGGTCCTGATAGTTTGGCTTCCTCAAAAGGAGCAACATTGATGCTCGTATGATAACTGTTATTGTAAGAGAATTCTATTAGGGGTAAGTGGTCATCCCAACTTCCGCCTAAATCAATCACACATGCCCTAAGCATGTCTTCCATTGTCTGGATAATACGTTTACTTTGACCATCAGTCTGCGGATGGTAAGCCGTACTAAAGTTCAATCGTGTGCCTAAATGTTGGAAACGTTTCCAAAAGTGAGATGTGTATCTAGTATATCTGTCAGATACAATAGATACCGACACACCGTGTAGGGACACAATCTTGTCCACATACAACTTTGCCAATTTATCTGAATTGTACGTTTCTTTAATTCGCAAGAAATGAGCTGACTTAGTCAGTCTGTCTACAACGACCCAAATAGTGTCATTTCCACTTTTGGTCTTAGGTAACTTGGTAATAAAGTCCATAGTTACCATTTCCCATTTCCATGTGGGAATTTCTAATTGTTGTAGTAGTCCTGACGGCTTTTGGTGTTCGGCTTTATCTTGCGAACATGTCAGACACTTAGCTACATAAGTGGCTATGGATTTCTTCAAACCCATCCACCAATAATTCTTCTTCAGATCTTGATACATCTTGTCACCTCCTGGGTGAACTGAGTATCTTGAATTGTGCGCTTCTTGGAGGATTAGATCTTTAAGGCCTCCAAAGGTTGGAATCCAGATTCTTCCATTGAATATAAGGATTCCATCCTTTCAGCGCTAACTGATCCACAGTTCCGCCTAATTCCTCATTAGGGATATTAGCCTCTAATAGGGCTTTCTTTTGCACATATAATAGCTTCTTATTTAAGCTATTTCTGAGCTTAATGCTCTTGGCTTTAATCCTTATAGGTTTAAATCGTTCCTTGCGACTTAAGGCATAAGCAACTACATTTGCCTTGCCTGGATGGTAGCGAATCTCGTAGTCATAGTCATTAAGTGTTTCCATCCATCGGCGTTGTCGCATGTTCAATTCCTTCTGATTGAACAGATGCTGGAGACTTTTATGGTCAGTGTATATAATACACTTTGTACCATACAAGTAATGTCTCCATAGTTTTAGTGCAAATACAACGGCACCCAATTCCAAATCGTGGGTGGTGTAATTTCTTTCGTGCACCTTTAACTGTCGTGAGGCATAGGCAATCACTTTGACTTTTTGCATTAGCACACAGCCCATGCCAGTGTGCGATGCATCACAGTAAACAACAAAGTCTTCAATACCCTCAGGTAAAGATAACACAGGAGCATTGCTCAACTTGTGTTTAAGAACCTCAAAATATTCTTGTTGTTTTACACCCCAATTATACTTAACATTCTTACGGGTCAGGGTAGTTAAAGGAGTGGCTATTCTTGAAAAGTTCTCAATGAACCTTCTGTAGTACCCAACCAATCCTAGGAAGCTATGAACCTCTGATGGGGTCTTGGGCACTTCCCAATTCATTATAGCCTCAATTTTGGTGGGATCCACCTGGATACCACGCTCACTTAACATATGTCCAAGAAATTGGACCTCTGTAATCCAAAACTCACACTTAGAGAATTTAGCATAAATCTTTTCTTGCCTTAGGAGTTCTAAGATGCACCGAAGGTGTTTCTCGTGATCAGCTTGATTACGAGAATAAATAAGTATGTCGTCTATGAAGACAATGACAAACTTATCCAAATATGGCTTGCAGACTCTATTCATGAGGTCCATGAATGCTGCAGGTGCATTTGTGAGCCCAAAAGGCATCACTAAGAATTCAAAATGACCGTATCGGGTCCTGAAGGCAGTCTTAGGAACATCCTCACTCCTAACCTTCAGCTGATGATATCCAGATCTTAAATCGATCTTGGAGAAGTAACTAGCCCCTTGAAGTTGGTCGAATAAATCGTCGATCCTAGGCAATATCGGTTCTTGATTGTTAACTTGTTTAGCTCTCGGTAATCGATGCACATTCGCATCGAACTGTCTTTCTTCTTTACAAAAAGAATAGGAGCTCCCCAAGGCGAGGAACTAGGCTGAATAAAACCTTTTTCCAAGAGTTCGTCTAGTTGCGTCCTTAATTCCTTCATTTCCGTTGGTGCTAGCCTGTATGGAGCTCTAGCTACTGGTGCTGATCTTGGTATGATATCGATCCTGAACTCCACTTGTCTGTCTGGAGGTAGACCTGGTAATTCTTCTGGGAATACATCGGGATACTCTGAGATGACTGGGAGGTCTTCCATATTTGGCTTAGCCTCGTTTATAGTGACTTATGTCATGAAGATGACACAACCTTTTCTCAAACACTTGGATGCCTTAAATAATGACACCTTGTCTGGCAGTCCATAGTGTGAGTCTCCATGGATGGTGATAATTTGACCAGATGGGTTTTTAATCTCGATGAGTTTCTTATCGCAGGCAATGCGGGCTTGGTTATGAGATAACCAATCCATGCATAAGACAACATAGAACCCGCCAATTTCATTGGTAGAAGAGAGATAGGGATTGAATGATTCTTAATGGATATAGAGCATCCATCAAGAATGGAAGATGGAGTTTCTAAACTTCCATCAACAAGTTCTATCTCATAAGTTTTATCTACAGTTCTTATGGGCAGGTTTAATAGTTTACTAAACTTATGGTCAACAAAGATCTATCTGCACCCAAATCAAAAAGAACTCTAGCATAAATATTGTTAATGAGGAATGTACCTGTTATGACATTGTCGTCATTAACAGCCTCTCTTGCAGTTAATTGAAAGGCATGAGCATTCCCTTTCTTGGCCTCTCCAGGTTTTGCATTATTATTCTTAAGAACCTTAGGGCAGTTAGTCTTAATATGCCCCTTTTCATTGCAGACATAGCAGACGGCATCCTTAAGATCTTTACATTCTAGGGTTTATGCGCATTTCTCTTACAGATGCCACAAGGTTGGGCCTGTGAACCAAAACTACACTGTCCCGAGTGTCTGCGGTTGCAAGTTTTGCATGTTGGCATCACAGCCGTTTTGCGTTGGTTCACTTTGAACCCAAATCTCCCTTTATTTTTCTTATTAAACTTATGGAAGTTGTCATCTTCTCTCTTTCTTTTCCCGTCAATTTCAGACTTAACTGACTTTTGCCTCACCAAATCCAAGGTGAGGGAGAGAGATAGGTCAATAGCAGACCTATAGGTAGTAGGCTGAGGAGCCTTTACCATGCCCTTTATCTCGGGCGCTAACCCGTTGATAAAACGCGCAATGCGTTTGGGCTCTAGGGTAATCAAATAGGAAACTAACCTAGATAGGGAATTGAAATCGGAAACATATTTCCGACAATCTAGGTTTTTCATGGAAAGAGACAAGAAGTCGGTCTCTAATTTCTCCACCTCATGGGGTGGGTAGTATGTTTCCTTAACAAGGTCCACAAATTTGGACCACCCCAAATCATACAGGTGTACTTTACCTGTAGACTGGATCATGGCTGTCCACCATATTAGGGCATCGCCCTTAAAGGACTGTGATACATACTTGACCACATCCAGCACAGTTGCTGATATCTACAATCGTTTCCATCTCGTCTAGCCACTTTAGGGCTTCCACAGCTCCCTTCTCCCTGTTAAAGTCTCGGGGCTTACAGGAGACAAAGTACTTATAGGTACATCCGTCTTTAACAAAACGGGACCTTCCAGCAAAATCTATTTTGTTCGGTTCACTTTTCGCATTTGAAGAGTGAACGGAGCTCTCCATATGAGCTGAAGGTGGTGGAATAGATAAGGGTCTAGAGCGAGTAGCACTTGACTCTCTAAGCTTTTCTATGGCCTTTCCCATGGCTTTTTCAACTGCCATGTCAATGCGAGCTTGAAAATTATCATTATCGATATCTCTGTTTTTGGCTTTGTTAGATTCAACATTCCGGTGGCTACTTTGTGCTTCATTTGAGTTAGCCATCTTTAAGCTTTGGTTCTATACACCAATAAAGCTTCACTTAGCCATGGTATGTCAACCATAATGGTTTTAAACATTGTATATAACAATCCATTGCCTACTATAGTGTGAATAATATCACAACTCTTAGGCTTAACATAACTATATTTGGCCTAGGTCTTAATAGGACTATCAAAGGCAAATTACAATTTGGACATAGTCCATATATCATTGGACAGTGGATCATATTATCACAACTGTCATTGTCATATTCAAAAATTACATTTAGCTTTTAAGCTTGTCACGAAGGACATAAAATTTTATGGCACATAGGCCTGTCACTAATGGACATAAAAATGGCACATATGCCTATCACTAATGGACATAAAATATGGCACATAGGCACTATATCACTAATGGATGTTTGACTCATAGCCCCAAGGCAAAAAATCACTAATGGATGTTTAATCATAGCCCAAAGGGCAATACACTAATGGATGTTTAATCATAGCCCCAAGGGAAATACATCACTAATGGATGTTTTAATCACTGCCCCAAGGGCAATACATCACTAATGGATGTTTAATCATAGCCCCAAGGGCAATACATCACTAATGGATGTTTAATCATAGCCCCAAGGGCAATACATCACTAATGGATGTTTTATTCATAGTCCCAAGGGCAATACATCACTAATTGATGTTTAATCACAGCCCTAAGGGCAATACATCACTAATGGATGTTTTATCATCACACTGATGATATTAGCCTGGATCAAATTTGATCACATGGGCTATATTAGGTCAGGACATAGTCCGTTACCTTGAAGACTAGTGTGATTCCTCAAGTCACACTATCAAGAGTATGAACATTCTTGAATGTTAACATATGAGTACCATAATGGTCGATTAATAGTCCCGGTCGCACTGACCTTAACGACTTGGAGGCTTGAACTTAAGTCCACCACCTCTGGATAGAAGGATGACTTCCCTTAACTATCCTGATTAACTATCATTTATAATTTGGCCAAATGTGTAGTCTGTGCCACTTGGCTAATCAAAACCATCAAGATCTTTTTGGAATTATATCGTAGAGCATAAATTTCGAGTAAAATCGAGATGCTCGTTTGAAGAGAATGAATATATATATATATATATATATATAATTCCAAAAGTACTTCGTTAATTTCCAAATTAGAAATTACAATACTGGAAAATGAAATAAACTGTCTATGTAAGGACTTTAAAGAAATAAAAATGTCCACGCAGGGACTAAAGAAATAACAATGTCCTCGCAGTCGCTACATATAATTAGAAGAAACTTCACTCGTCCATCTTTCCCTTAACCAACTTGGAGATTTTCTTGAAGAACTTGTTTGTCTTCTTCTCCGTTTTCTCTGCTTGCTGCTGCATTTCTTTCATTCTTTCTAAGGCCTCATTAATGGCCTCAGGTGGTGGCGGAGGTTGTGGTTGTGGTTGTGGCATAACCGGATACTAGTACACATAAGTTGGATATCCAGTCGGTGGATAAGTAGGTGGGAAAGGAGACAGGTATGTGGATATGTGGGGATTGGGTTAGTATAACCCAATGGTGGTGGTTGAACTATAGGTGTGGGTGTTGGTTCCACCACAGGTGAGGTATTAGAGGGTCCACCCATTTGTGGGTCCTCTTGTATTGTGGGGTAGGAGTTGGGTAAAGGTGGTAGCGATCCCGACCTTTGACATGCACGTACCGACATACGTGCTCCACATTTTCTCCTTGGTGGTTCAAGTGGTGGTTGAGGTTGGTCCACGGTTCCATGTGGACATCTTCTTGTATTAGGAGTGGTTGTGAGTGATGAGAAGGAGTGTAGGCAAAGGCGAATTGATTCCAACATTGGTCCCACTCATTAGGACCTCGGTAGGGCAATCTGGCATAAGATTTCGAATCTCTTGAAATTTCAATGGGATGCGTATTTAATCCCGACAGTGGCATCTCCGGGTCGGATTCCTCGTCCATAGGGTTTGGCTGGTCCAACTGATTTTGATCGGCTGGAGGTGTGTTAAAGTAATGGTTAGGGTTAAATTCTTCATGGTAAGAGTGATGTGAATGGGAATGGTGAGAATGGTGTGAATGATAGGAGTGGTGAGAATGGTAAGAATTTTGAGAATGTGGGGCGAATGTCTATGAGAGACAGAGCGTCTTGCTGGTTGCCAAGGAGATGAATCTCCTGATTCTTGGTAAGCATCTGAGTTGTGAGGTTGAGGGGGAATGCGCCCCGATGGTCCTCCCCTCATTGGACCTTTTCCTCTCCCACTTTATCCTCGTACACGTGGCGGCATTTTCCTGTTAAAAATCAATTCAAAAACAATACTAATAACTTAATAATGAAATGAGTAATCCTAGGTCTATGCCTAGACTCGGAAGTCTAAGGAACTCGTGTAAGTTTGAGATTAAACACAAGAAGGGTAGTGTTTAATTCTCTCAAAGTTGGCTCTGATACCAACCTGTCACACCCTGGATTTCCAACCCAAATCCATACACCGGTGGGCCCGAGTTGATAACATCATAGTCAATTAAACACGGCACAGCGGAAGTCTTGGAGTAAAATTACTATTCCAAACCAAATGGTGAAATAAAATAATATACATGCTCGTAATAGAAGATCCACAGGCGGATCATTAAAATGTACAAGAAAGAATATAAAACAGACTTTAGGGCAGATCTAAGGATTTGCAAAATCCCCTTATTCACTACCGAGCAGCTTCCGCCCTATTTCGTATTGTACCTGCAGTTTAGTCTTTGGACGACACGACAGCTTTCGCTAGTAAATACACCCAACTGACTCATTTTGAAAACATTTTAAAATGATTTTAAGTGCACAGGGCACAAAATCTTTTAGAACTTGGGAAAGTTACTTTGTAACCTTGTAAACAGATTCACATGTTTGTCCATACATACACGGCCCAGTATAGAGACCAAGACATGATTAAATACACACCACTTAGAACTCACAAAGGAGTAATCCCCAACGTCTTGGGTAATTTGCATTTGAGCGTCTGTCAGGTGTATGCCTACACCCCGTGCTAAGGTCGTGGCCATTAACTAATCTAATGAGTCGAGGATATCCAGGACACGATAATTTAACCCCGATGTTTAAGTTATCAAACAAAACTGACTAAAACAGAATATGCGGATTTACTAGCCAGAATCCGGCATTCGATTGATCCCATTTCTGACCAAGCGGTAATAATTTACTATATCCCAAGCCCGTATAGGGAAAATAAGTCGAGAGTATTTACCTGAGTTAGTCTTCTTTTAAAATTCAATAACTCAGTCGTATACAAAAGTGCTAACGTGCAGTTAGCATTTACCAGCAAGGCTCTAGTCTAGTTATGTCATAAGCTAACCAATTAAATATTATCAATCTTTATTTAAGTCATAGACTTAGACCGAGTAGTGTACATGATCAAAACGTATAACGCTTGATTAAACGATGATCGGATAGAATGTAATTTAAACCCGACAAGTACTTTGACTTGCATAATATGGGTTAACTATAAACATTCTGGATTTTGAAACTTAAATGATAAGGTTAAACCCGTTTCGGTTAAATTCCGTAAACTAATTATGTATAATCAACCGTATGCTTATAAGCGATAATGGGTAACCAAATAAGTTATGGACAGGTTCTATATGCTATTATATTTTAATTAAGTTAAAATATCAGTAGGATATTAACTTATATGACTGTTAAGGTTTTAATACGAAATTATGCCTCATAAGTGCATTTTGTCATACCATATAAAAGGAACTTGAATATAATTTAAGCTTATAATCATGAGTATTCTAGAAAAATAATTTATTTATGATATAATATCAGTAGAATATTGATTATATGTGTATTTTATCTTCTATGACCAATCTATGCACCAAAGGGGCATTTTGGTCATTTTACACATAGTTTATAAATTATTTGGGATTCTAAGTTTTTAACATGTACCTACTGTAAATATGTTTAAAATAAGTTTTAAAATCAGTAGGTATCAAGTCTTGGTCAATAATATGGTTTAAAACCATACTATGTGTCGAAACGGCGCTTATGTCGTAAAATGACGTTTTTATGCAATTTTTACGAAAACTAATGTTGAGGTCAGATTAAAATGTTTAAATATGTTATTTAATATAACATATCTGTAGGTAAATAATTTACCTTGAAAAGATTTGATTAAAGCCATTTTATGAGCCACAAGGGCTAAAATCGTCATTTATCAACATAGTTTAAGGACCTGTTTGAAAACTCAGTTTATAACTTGGTTTAACATCCCAATAATCCAACTTATAATATTACATTAGTAGAAAACTCATTTTCAAGATCATTATCATTTAAAACCTTGTTTTATGCAAAAAGGACATTTTGGTCAAAGATGGCATAATTATGGAACTTGCGCATAAACTTAGATTCTGATTATGATCATGTAATATAACCTCAGAGGGTTATGCCACATTATACTATGATCATAATGCAACTTTAGATCAATAGGTAACTAATCTAAATCGGGTCAGAATCGAAGTCAAAGCAGAAGTCAAACTTCGCGACTTTCGGTTGCGAACCGACCCTAGAACTGAAATTGACGAGCCGAACATGTTCTTACATGTTCTAATAATTATTACCAACTTGTTTAAGTGTCAAAACAGGTTTCATAACATGTATAAGATCACTTTATGATTTTTCCGAAAAATGGCCTGTTTGACTTTTTAATAACTTAACTTTGACCCGTCAATTGGTCTCGCAAACGTTATCTTTAGGAGGTTCCCTTTATAGGGACTAACGCCTACCTTATTACGATCACTTACCCATGTTCATTTCGAACAATGGCTGGACCATAATGGTCTTAACTGAAAGTCTAAGCGTTTTCCGTAAAACGCTTGACTTTTGGCTATAAAAGCCTATAAACGAAAATGCAAGAGCAAGGAACACTTACAAGAGGTTCCTAGAAAGCAAGAGAACTAAGTTGGATGTTCCTTTCAGCAAGGAACTTCCAGAGGAGGGAGAAGAGTATGAATAAGGAAGGTGCAAGTTCAAATGGTGAACTTGATCATCTATTTATAGTTGGAGAACTCAAAGGAGGTGAAGCCAGGTGGTTAGGGGTGTAAGAGGAAGCTTACAAGTGTCCCAAAACGTGACATAGCCGATTGCAAGTCCATAGTTTCGAACATATGGTTTTTGGAGTTTTGTTTGGAGTCCAAGTTAATTTTTCTACAGTAGAGGTCCTCTGGCATGACGCGAGAGGCACATGCCTTGCCTCTCGCGCCCCGCGAGCGCCCATACTCAGTTTCAGAATTTGACACTTTAGCCCCTTAACTTCATAAAGCTTCTAAAACCCTTTTACATCACCTTTTTGGCACTTTTAGCCCTCCGTAGCAAATATTTGGCATACCCGGGATTAGTCTCTTACATTGTCGAGCTCTCGGTTCGTTAAAAGGTCATTTAGAGGTAAGAATTAACATGTTGAAACTTTTCATCCCTCCATTATCCAACTTTCACATATTTACAAAATTGAACCCTCTTGTCCAACAATTGGTACGCATGAGAGTTAGGACTTTGTAAAGGATAACTCAGAGGCTTATTATAAGCATGTTGACTCCTATGTCACTCCGAGGCTGGGCATGTTGACATACCAGTCATTCAGAGGCCAAGTTTTAAGCATGTTGACATATCAGTCACTCTGAGGCTGTTATTTATGCATGTTGACATCGGGCCGTCACTCAGAGGCTCAGTTTGAGCATGTTGACGCCTTTAGTCCTTATTGGTATTTAATAGACTATATTTAAAATATAACACGTGTCACTATACTATGGAACACGATTTTACAGGGTGTTACAAATCATTAAGTGTTTCCATCCAGCGGCGTTGTCGCATGTTCAAATCCTTTTGATTGAACAGATGCTGGAGACTCTTATGGTCAGTGTATATAATACACTTTGTGCCATATAAGTAATGTCTCCATAACTAAAATAAAAATATAAGAGCACCCAATTCCAATCATGGGTGGTGTAATTCCTTTCGTGCACCTTTAATTGTCGTGATGCACAGGCAATTTACTTTGCCTTTTTGCATTTGCACACAGCCCATGCTAGTGTTTGAGGCATCTCAATAAATGACAAAATCCTTGATACCCTCAGGTAGAGATAACACAGGAGCATTGCTCAACTTATGTTTTAGAATTTCAAAAGATTCTTATTGTTTTGGACCCCAGTCAAACTTGACATTCTTACGGGTCAAGGTAGTTAAAGGAGTGGCTATCCTCGGAAAGTTCTCAATGAACCTCCTATAATAACCGACCAATCCTAAGAAACTACGAATCTCCAATGGAGTTTTAGTTACTTCCCAATTCATTATGGCTTCAATCTTAGCAGGATCCACTTGGATACGATGCTTACTTACAACATGTCCAAGGAACTGGTCTTCTCTAAGCCAAAACTCGCATTTAGAGAACTTAGCATAAAGCTTCTCTTGTCTTAGCAATTCTAGGATGCACCAAAGATGTTTCTCGTGATCATCTTGATTACATGAGCAGATAAGTATATCGTCTATGAAAACAATGACAAACTTATCTAAATACGGCTTGCAGACTCTGTTCATGAGATCCATGAATGCTGCAAGTGCATTTGTGAGTCTGAAAGGCATCACTAGAAATTCATAATGACCATAACGGGTCCTGAAGGCAGTCTTGGGAACATCCTCACTTCTAACCTTTAGTGAAGATATCCTGATCTTAAATCGATCTTAGAGAAATAACTAGCCCCTTGAAGTTGATCGAACAAGTCGTCGATCCTGGGCCGAGGATAACGATTTTTTATTGTTATCTTGTTTAGTTCACGATAATCAATGCAACATCCGCATTGAACCATCCTTTTTTCTTAACGAAAAGGATAGGAGCTCCCCAAGGTGAGGAACTAGGCTGAATAAAGCCTTTCTCTAAAAGTTCGTCTAATTGTATTATTAATTCCTTCATTTCCATCAGTGCTAGCCGATATGGAGCTCTAGCAACAAGTGACGCTCTTGGTAGGATGTCAATCCTAAAATCCACTTGCCTATCTGGAGGTAGACCTGGTAATTCTTTAGGAAAGACATCGGGATATTTCGAGATGATTGAAAGGTCTTCAATATTTAGATTTGGCTTGTTAATAGTTACTTGTGCCATGTAAATCACACAACCTTTCCCTAGACACTTGGGTGCCTTAAATAATGAAACTTTGTCTGGCCATATGTGAATCTCCAAGAATGGTGAGCATTTCACCAGATGGGGTTTTAACTTCGATGAGTTTCTTATCACAGGCAATATGGGCTTGGTTATAAGATAACCAATCCATGCTTAAGACTACATCGAACCCCGCCAATTTCATTGGCAGAAGAGAGATAGGAATAGAATGATTCTTAATGGATATAAGACATCCATCAAGAATGAAAGATGTTGTTTCTAAGGTTCCATCAACAACTTCTACCTCATAAGTTATGTCTAGAGTCCTTATGGGTAAGTTTAATAGCTTGCTAAACTTATGGTCTACAAAGGACTTATCTGCACTCAAATAAAAAGAACTCTAGCATATACATCATTAATGAGGAATGTACCTGTTATGACGTTGTTGTCATTAACAGTCTCTCTAGCATTCATCTGAAAGGCACGAGCATTTCCTTTCTTGGCCTCTCCAGGCTTCGCATTATTCCTCTTGAGATTCTTAGGACAATTAGTCTTAGTATGCCCTTTTTCATTGCAGTCGTAATAGACGACATCCTTGAGATCCTTGCATTCTAGGGTCTTATGTCCTTTTTTCTTACAAATACCACAGGGTTTAGCTTGTGGATCAAAATTACACTGTCCCTAGTGCATGCGGTTGCAAGTCTTACATGTCGGCGTTACACCCGACTTATCTTGGTTCCTTATGAACCCAAATCTCCCCATATTCATCTTATTAAATTTTTGGGAGTTACCATCCTCTCTCTTCCTTTTCCCGTCAGTCTCAGTCTTGACTGACTTTTGTCTCACCAGATCTAAAGTGAGAGAGAGAGAGAGATAGGCCAACAACAGACCTATAGGTACTAGGTTGAGCAGCCTTTACCAAGCCTTTAATCTTGGGCGCTAACCCATTAATGAAAAGGGTTCAGAAGTGATTAGATAGGAGACTAATCTGGCTAGAGAGTTGAAGTCAGAAACATACTTCCGACAGTCTAATTTTTCATTGTAAGAGTCAGAAAATATGACTCTATCTTCTCAACCTCATGAGGTGGGCAGTACATCTCTTTGACAAGGTCAACAAACTTGGACCACCCCAAGTTATACAGGTGTACTTTACCTATTGATTGAACCATTGCCTTCCACCAAATTAGGGCATCACCCTTGAATGATTAGGATACATACTTTACCACATCCTTATCAGCGCATCCGCTGATATCCATTATCGTTTCCATTTCATCAAGCCATCTCAAGGCCTCTACTGCTCCCCATTCTCCATTAAAATCTTGGGGCTTGCAGGAGATAAAGTATTCATAGGTACATCCGTCTTTAGAAGAACGAGACCTATCATGAAATTCATATTTCTTTGGGTCACTCTTCGCATTTGAAGTGAACAGAGCTCTCCTTACGAGCCGATGATGGTGGAATAGACAAAGGTTTGGAGCGAGTAGCGATCACTTCCTTAAATTTTTCCATGGCCTTTCCAACAGCTGCATCAATGCGAGCTTGGAAATCATCATTATTGATGGCTATATATTATCATGGCGACTACTTTGTGCCTCATCTGAGTTAGCCATCTCTGATGTTTGGGTACTATATACCAAATTAATTTACATTAGCCATGGTATTAATAACCATATGGGCTGTAAATTTTGGATATATAAATTCGTTGCCTATTTGAACCAGTGTGCATAGAATGACAACTGTTAGGCTTAACATTTTAAATGAATGTTCTTTAAGATATCTAGTTAGATTTGGCCTCGGTCTCAAAAGGACTATAAAAGGCTTTCTAAATTTGGATGTAGTCCATATATATTTAGACAGTGGACCTTAATGTCACAACTGCCATTGTCAAATGACAATTATAAATAGCTCATAGGCTTGTCTCGTAGGACATTTAAAATATGGCTCGTAGGCCTGTCACTAATGGACATAAAAATATGGCACATAGGCCTGTGACTAATGGACATAAAAGTACGACACATTGGCCTGTCAATAATGGACATAAAAATACGGCACATTGGCCTGTCACCAATGGACATAAAAATACGGCACATTAGCCTCTCACTAATGGACATAAAAATACGGCAAATGGACATAAAAATACAGCACATTGGCCTGTCACTAATGGACATAAATATATGGCACATTGGCTTGTCACTAATAGACATAATTTTGGGCAGAGGGTCATATTAACCACAACTGTAATTATCATATTGACAATTATAACTTGGCCCGTAGGCAAAATAATAGATCAATTAACATCTCCTAAGATGTTAAGATTGATAATCATCGCATTGATGATATTAGTCATGATCTCATTGATCATATAGACTATGAGGCTTGAGCGTAGCTTACCACCTTGGATAGGGAACCATAAGGTTACAACTGTCGTTGTCTTAATTGACAACATAATATTGCATGAAGGCAACTCATCACTAATGGATGTTTAATCATGGCCCATAGGCACTACATCACTAATGGATGTTTAATTATGGCCCATAGTCACTTACATCACTAATGGATGTTTAATTATGGCACGTAGGCACTACATCACTAATGGATGTTTAATTATAGCCAGTAGGCACTACATCACTAATGGATGTTTAATTATTATCATCGCATTGATGATATTAGCTGGGATAAAATTTGATCACATAGGCTATAATGTTAGGACGTAGTCCATTCACCTAGATGGCTAGTGTGGTTCCTCAAGTCACACTACCAAGGGTATTAACATTACTTGAATGTTCACATAGGATTATCTTAATGGTCGATTAGTAGTCACGGTCGCATTAACCTTAACGACTTGGAGGCTTGAACATAGTCCACCATCTCTGGGTATAAGGATAATTCTTCCTTAACTATCATGATAGAAGGCTATTCATCCTCAACTATCATTTATAATTTGGCCAATTAATATGGAATTTGCCATTTGGCTAATCAAAACCACTAAGATCTTTTGGAATATATAGCTGATCATAAATTTCGAGTAAAATCGAGATGATCGCTTGAAGAGGATGAGTACATATATATATTATTCCAAAATATTTCATTAAATGATAATAGAAATTACAATACTTGAAATAAATAAATAAAAATAATTGTCCATGCAAGGACTAGAAGAAATAACTTGTCCACGTAGGGACTAAAGAAATAACAATGTCCACGTAGGGACTAAACATAATAATAGAAAAGACTTCACTCGTCCTTCTTTCCCTTAACCAACTAGGAGAGCTTCTTGAAGAACTTATTCATCTTCTTTTCCATCTTCACCACTTGTTGTTGCATTTCCTTCATTCGCTCCAGGGCCTCATTAATGGCCTTAAGAGGTGGTGGAGGTTGTGGTTGTGGTTGAGGTACAAGAGGATACTGGTACCCATAACTTAGGTATCCTGTAGATGGATAAGCAGGCGGGAAATGAGACGAGTAAAGTGCATTATGCATGACCACTTGCATATAAGGGTCATGCGATAGTGCCTGGTAATTTACCGGTGTAGATGGGTTAAAAAGGTCATATCCAGATGTATCCGGATATGTAAGGATAGGGTTATTAAAACCCAATGGTGGTGGTTGTACCACTTGTGTTGGTATCGATTCCACCACAGGTGATGCATTGGAGGGTCCACCTATTTGTGGGTCCTCGTGAATGGTAGGGTAGGATTTGGGCAATGGTGGCAACGAACCCGACCGTTGACCCACATGTACCGACATACGCGCTCCACGTTTCCTCCTTGGTGGATCAGGTGGTGGCTGAGATTGTTCCACCGGTTCCATATGAACATCTTCTTGTACAAGAGGTGTTGGGGAGTGATGGGAAGGAGTGTAGCCAAAGTGAATTAGTTCCAATATTGGTCCCATTCATTAGGACCTTGATATAGCGATCCGGCGTAAGAGTTTGAATTGCTACATATTTCGATGGGATGTGCGTGCGATCCCGACGGCGGCATTTCTGGATCGGAGTCCTCGTCCATTGGGTTGGGTTGATCCAACTAATTCAGATTAGCTAGGGGTGTGTTGAAATAATGGTTAGGTTAAACTCATCATGGTATGAGTGATGAGAGTGGTGTGATTGGTGAGAATGATATGAGTGGTATGAGTTTTGTGTGAGTAGGTAAATGTTGCGCTAGTGGCCATGAATTCCCCGAATCCTCATAAGGATTCGAGTGATGGGGTTGTGAAGGGATATGTCCAGATGGTCCTCCCCTCATTGGTCCTTTACCTCTTCCTCGTACTCTTGGAGGAATTTTCCTGTTAAAAATCAAATAAAAAACAATAATAATAAATTAATAATGAGATGAATAATCCTAGGTCAAATCCTAGACTCGGAAGTCTAAGGAATGTGCTCTTGTGTAAGTTTGAGATTAAACACAAGAAGGCTAGTGTTTAAATTCACTCAAACATTGGCTCTGATACCAACCTATCACACCCCGTATTTCAACCAAACACTGGTGGGCCCGGGTGGGGAATATCATGACGTAAGTTGATATCATCATAGTCAATTAAACACAACACAACTTAAGTATTGGAGTTAAATTACTATTACAAACCAAATGTAAGTACGAAAATAATATACAGACGGCTTGTAATGAAAGATCCACAGGCAGATCGTAAAATGTACAAAAATGTATAACAGACTTTGGGAAGATCTAAGGATTTGCAAGATCCTCTTATATCACTACCGAGCAGCTTCCAGCCTATTTCGTATTGTACCTACAAGCTTAGTCTTTTAAAAATACATCATCTTTCGCTTGTAAATACACCCAACTGACTCATCATGAAAATGGATTTAAGTGCACAGGGCACGACAAATCTTTTATAACTTGGGAAAGTCAGCCTTGTAACCTTGTTAACAGCTTTACATGTTTTCAATACATATGGGGCCCAGTACTGGGACCAAGACATGATTAACGTACACATCACTTATGAACCCACGAAGGAGTTATCCCCAACTAGTGGGTAAAAATAATTTAGCATTCGCATCTATCAGGTGTATGCCTACACCCCATACTTTGGTCGTGGCCATTATCTAATGTAATGAGCCAAGGATATCCAGGACACGGTCGTTAAGCCCAATGTTTAAGTTATCAAACAAAACTAATCAAAATGAAATATGCGGATTACTAGCCATAATCCAACATTCGATTAATCCAATTTCCGACCAAGCGGTAATAATTTACCGTAAGCTAAGCCCGTATAGGGGAAATAAGTCAAGTGTATTAACCTGAGCTAGTCTTGATTTAAAAATGCAAGATTTAATATCACAGCCGTATTAAAAATGAAATAGGTGTAGATAGCATTTAGTGGAAGGCTCTATTCTGGATTATGGCATAAGCTAACCAATTAAAATGCTAACGGTCTTATTTAAGTCTTAGACTTAGACCGACAAGGATCAAAAACAGTACGATATGCTAGATTAAGCGATGACCGGATAGAATGTAGTTTTAACCCAACAAGTGCTTAAGACTTGTATAATATGGGTAAAAAATTAACATTCTGGAATTTGAGAATAAAATGATAAGGTGAAACCCGTTTCAGTTAATTTTTAGTAAACTAGTTTCATATACTTAATCGTATACATATAAGCGATATCGGGTAACCGGATGAGTCATGAACAACTTCCATATGTCATTATACATTAAATAAGTTGTAATACCAGTAGGATATCAACTTATACGCCCGTTGAGTTTTAAAACGAAACTATGCCTTATATGGTGTTTTGGACCATTATATGTCGTATAAAAGGAACTTGCATGTATTCTGATGTTATGATCATAAACATTCTAGAAAAATACTTAATTTGTGATAAATTATCAGTAAGAAGTCACACATGAGTGTGGTTTATGGTTTAAGACCAAACTATGCAACGAAGGGCATTTTGGTCATTTAAAAGGTATAGTTTACGATACTATACTAAATCAGTTTATGATCCGAATATTAACATCATAATATGTTAATTACATTAACATATCAATAGGTAATTCATTGCATGTTCATTGTTGAGTAAAACCTTGTTTTATGTAAAAAGGGTATTTTCGTAAAAAATGACATTTTAGTGGAACTTGTGCATAATGTTGGTGCATATTTGTGACAACAGCTTAGGTTTGATCTTTGGATGTCTTGTAATTAGTAAAACGATAAATAGTTAGTGGGTTTAATATTGTAGTAGTTGATTAGATGTGATTGGGCTAAATTGTACACAATATAGTGAGTGGTAGGCGAATTGGGCCTAGACCCAATAGCAGCCCATGTGGTGAAACCCTAGCCCAGTTGCAAACTTGCCTCTATATAAAGAGATTTTTGCATAGGGTTAAGGTTGCTCAGTGGATTAGTTATTTAATTCATAGAGAGTTGAGAGGGAGTCTTGAATTGATTGTAAACACTTGTGTTGAATAATCAATAGAAGACTAGTTGAAAGTGATTATGTTCGTGTTCTTGTTCGGTTTTCTGTGAAATCTGATCCAGGGGATTCCGCACTCTAGTTTGGATAGACAATTCTGTGAAGATCCATACGGATTAGGGGACCTACAATTGGTATCAGAGCATCCGACTCTTGTTTTGCTTGGTTCAGAATCGTTACAGCAGAAAAATTTGAGTTTTTGGACGTTTTTGAAGGCTGGTTCGAAGTGTTGACGACTGTTCTGGGGTTTCTGTTGGTATTTCGGATAAACAGCATCTCGGATAGAGGAAGTGTATCTCGGATCATTAGAGAAGCATCTCGGATCAGAAACCTTGCATTTCGAATCATTAGAGTTGTATTTCGGATGATCAGAGAAGCATCTCGGTTGTACCCTCAAAGGTGGAAAGTTAACCAGCTGACGTAACAGGAGTTAAATGTTTTCGTACATAGAATTTGATCCATAGACAATCTTGACAAACCGGTTGCACGGTTAGACTCTTGTGATTTTTAGGACAAAAAAATAAAATAAAATAAAATAAAATGTCGAATATCGGACATTATACATCATTGGATTCGTATCTTCGAGATGAGTCTAACGGTATAATCTGGTAATCACTCATTTCGGACAAATTTTGAACGTTTTTAACGAGCCAGTTCAGTAAAAATGTCGAATATGTTTAACTTAAATGAATTGTTAAGAATGGAGCACGAGGCAGGCACGACTACAAACCTACAAAGATGTTGAAGGTAGAGAATTATCTTACATGGAAGGATAGATTTCAGTCATTCATTGAATATCAGGACACACGGATGTGGATCTATATTCAAGATGGGTACGTTAACCCAACTCATGACTTTGAAGGCAGACAACATGTCACTGGCTATGTGAACATGTCAGAGGCTGAAAAGAGAATGTATAAGTTTGAGAAGAAGGCCTTAGCTGCTATAAAGATGTCGTTACCTGATGGCGTTAAACATACATCAAGCAACATACCACTTCGAAGGAGATGTGGGATGCTCTAGAGAAGAGGTATGAGGGCAATCCTGATGTGAAGAAGAACAAGGTTGATTTGCTGAAGAAATAGTTTGCTGTGTTTAAAGGCATGAGAAATGAGTCCCTTGAAGATATTATCACGGGATATTATCATCTAATGTCAGAAACGGACAATTATGACATAGAGGGATACACAACTGTTGAGATAAACGATAAGTTGCTCGATGCTTTACCTGCCAAGTGGGATATTTATACTTTTATGATAAAGGGTGAAGCTGACTATGAAAATAAAGACTTGGAAGAGGTTGTTGGGAAACTGAGAGCTTATGAGCTCAACATGAAGAAGAAGGAAACTGGATATGACCAGGTTCAAGATCCGAGAATTTATAAAGGGCTTACATCTTCATCTTCCAACAATGCTTCAAGTGATTCTACAACTGTGTTTCTCTCATGTGAAAATGAGCAGGTTGTGACAAACGCTGATGGAGGATCATCAGGGGCAAAGAGACAACAAGCTAGCAATAGTAACAACAGTACAAGATCTATGCCTCTGAGTGTCAAGGCTGCTGAAGATCATCTAGCCTTGCTAGCTTCATTCAATGCTTCCTATGAGAATTACATTCAGGGAAGAATATCTGATCCTGCTACGTTTGATGAAGATTATATATGACCAGATTGACCCTGATGACCTAGAAAGATGGATTTACGATGGCAGATGGCCATGATCTCTAGAAGAGTGAAGAGATTCATGAATAGGATAGGAAGGAAGTTCGTTGGAAAGAATGTGGGTTTTGACAAGCCTAAAGTGAAGTGTTACAATTGTCAAAATTACGGACACTTTGCTAGAGAGTGTCAAAGACCTAAGTCTGAATCTCGTTCTAGCTCATCTTTTCAAGATTTTCCTGGTCATGGTTCAAGCAATAAGAATGCGTCAACTAACACTGGATCTAAGGCCCTGATCTCTACTGCTAGAGAAGGTTCTTATGATTGGAGTGTTCATCAGGAGGGTGATGACTATGCCACACAGGCGTTCATGGCTGAGATAGCCCCAGTTAATAATGAAGAAGTCAAGGTAGATGCTGAGGTAGAGCGAAAGACGGTAGCTGAAAAAGCTGATGTAGAACAGAATGCTGTAGATAAGAAGATGGCTGCAGATTTTGCTGCTTTCATGGCCGATCTAAGCAAATCAACATGAGAGATACATTCTAACTCTGGTAGTTATGTTTGCTTAAAATGGCATGAACTGCAAAGTGAAGTTGACACATTAACAGAACAAAACCAAAGTCTGGTAAATGAGCTCTCGAATCTAAAAAATCAAACTTTTTCGTAAACAGAAATGAGTCATTATATTTGAAGAAAATTAAAGGTTATGAAGAAGAAATAATAAATTAACTTTAAACTAAATGAAAAACTTCAAACTATTGACTTAGCTCATGATACGATGAGTGACAAAACAAAAGAGATCTCTGAAAAATACAAAGAGTTGTCAGAAGCACAACTTAAAATTTGTGAACTTGAAAATAAATTGAATCAATTCAGAGATTCATCTTTTGTTATGAAACACATGATGAATGGCTTGAAGAAAAGTAATGACAAGACAAGTGTGGGCTACAAAGGTTTCAATGAAGTTCCTCCACCTCTTGGTCATGACTATTCTTTCTTGATAGATGAAGAAGAGCTTACAGACTTTGTGTCAACTAAACCTAGTAGTTCTACATCAGGGAATGTTGATATGACTGAGAATATAATAACAAAGAAGCAGTTTTGAAAACAAAGAATACACACCCTACGAATAAAAAACAAATTTTTGTTAAAAAAGTTGATTTTATTAAAGGGAGTGATATGAAAGAAGAGGTCACTATTACAAAAGAGTCAAATGTGCAGTTTGCTAAAAATAAAAACAAAGAAAGATCAGAAATTGAGCAAACTAAACAAGATCCTTCAAAGGCATCATCATCGTCACCTGATGAATCTAAACCAGAGAATTCAATTAAGAAGTCTTCGACTAGAAAATCGTGCTTCAAATGTCACAACAAGGGACATGTAGCTAGCTGTTGTCCTAACAAAAAGAATGAAGCACAGGTGACTGAGAGACAGAGAGAAAAATCACCAGCAAAAATGGTGATGGTGAGAAGAAGGTTACTAACTCATCAAAGATATCTGCTACCAAGCAACAGAGTGTTGCTGTTGGTGTAGATAAGGCTGAAAATGGAACTCGCCAAGTTCCTCATTTTCAAAGAAATCAACAAAGATTTCAGCCTGAATCTACATCAGGCAGATATGATAGACCTAGAAGTAGTTCACCAAGAATGAATAACTTTAATGGTCAATCAAGTAATTTCAGAAGTCAAGGTCCATATCAAACTCGATATCAGAATGTTGGTAGTCAAAATTTTTTATAACAATGGCTTTAGAAATTATTACCATCAAAATTCATAGAACTAAAACCAAAATTTCCAAAGGTCACAAAGTCCAAACATGTTTAGGCAACCTCAGGACCAGGGACCTGGTGAATATCAAAAACCATTTCCATCAACATGTCTGAGATCCAAGACTCTTGTTAGGAGTGATGGATATTGGATGAATGTTCCTGTGGTTGATGAATCTGGAAGACCCAAGACCATTAAGGCTTGGGTCCCCCAATCTAACTAATTTTTGTTAGGTTGTGCTGGAGCTGCTAAGGAGGATTATCAACTTGTGGTATGTTGATAGTGGCTGCTCCAGGCACATGACGGGGGATGCGAGGTTGTTGACTGAGTTTGAGAATATAAATGGAGGATATGTGAATTTTGTAGGTGCTAAAGGAGGGCACATTACAGGTCGAGGAAAAGTGACCAACGGGAAGATCACATTGGGAAAGTGAACTACGTCGAGCAGCTGAAGCACAATCTGATGAGCGTGTCTCAATTCTGCGACAAGGGTCACTCGATCCACTTTACTAAGTCTGAAGCTTTGGTGTTGAAACCTGGTTTGGTGATACCAGTTACTGGGTAGTAATGAGAGCGCCAAGGAGAAACGACACTTATGTCATGGACATGGGTGCTAAGGATTCTTCCACTGTGGTGGCGTGTTTACTGTCAAAAGCATCTGAGGCTGAGTCATTGTTGTGGCACAGACACATGGCCAACATCCACTACCGAAAAATGAATTATATTATTAAACACGGTTTACTGGAAGGGGTGCCAGTGTAGAGGTTTCACGTGGAGGATAAATGTCTTCCATATCAAAAGGGAAAACAACATAAGAAACCTCACAAGTCTAAAACAGTAAATTCCATAGATGACCCTTATGAATTACTTCATATGGATCTATTGGGTCCGGTGAACATAAGGAGCATAGGTGGAAAATATTATTGTTTAGTTGTCATAGATGATTACTGTCACACCCTCAATTTCCACTTGTGGAGTTTTACCGCGAGGCGTGTGAACAAACCAGAATCCGAGACACTAGTAACATTGAACGACTCTATATGATTAGTTTATACGTTTTCCAAAATCATTTGTTTAACCATTCGTAGTTAATTTTAAATTGTCTTAGTTTGGTTTCAGTGTTTAGCGGAAGCATTAGTTTTAAAGTTGAGCGGAAGCATTAAAGTAAAGTAAAGGAACGAGCGCCAACACAAACGCCAAAACTAAAGAAAAACCCAAACATTATTCGTAAATGAGACTCGATAAAAAGATGTCTTGATCAATGCAAGTGAGTGCACCTAGAGCTCCTAGCGTCCTGAGAAACATGTAAAGAAACAAGTGTCAACATTAAAGAAGAGTGAGTTCACAGGTTTTCATAAGTTCATTAGTTCGGTTATAAGTTTGGTTTCCCCTGTCATCCCTAACCCGGAATAACGATATAGTTCCATTATTCCAAACCAGGAATAATAATGATGTTGATTCCATTATTCCTAACCCGGAATAATATTGTTGTTTGTTTAATTATTCCTATCCCGGAATAATATTGTTGTTTCGTTTCATTATTCCTAACCCGGAATAATATTGTTGTTTCGTTTCATTATTCCTAACCCGGAATAACATTGTTGTTTCGTAATTAAGTTCAATGTTAACATGTAGGTAGCTAGCCTAAAGTTATGTCACATAAGTGTTCGCGATCGAAGCTGACTGTTGTGACTCCGTGTTGCCAGGCCTATCACTGACCATGGCGAAAGTTAGGCTAAATTATTCACCCATTGACCATACCCGGTCGGCTAGCGCGACTAGCTCGGGTGGGGCTTGTCGGGCCCAGTAGTACTACTTATAATCTCCCCGCTATCTAACCCAATACTAACGATCCGAGAGTTTGTCGAGGACTTCCGTGATATAGCTGCTTAGTGACCATAACGTACATTAACATTAACTTAGTTACCGAATAGTTTAACGACGTTAATTTCGTATAACGTAAAGAGATAGAGTTGTAGAGTGTATACATGTTTCTCCCCCTGTTGTTTAAAACCGGATAAAATTAGGGGCCGTGAACTCACCTTTAGTTGCTCGGTTAGTGTAACACAGAAGTAGCAAATGATGGGACCGCTAATCGCGTCCTAACAAGTCAATCGATTTAGAGTTAGTGTGTGAACACACTGATACAAACCCTACTCATAACTATCGTACAATGCGGCACACATGATAACAATTTTGAAAACGCAATCATGCATGCAAAGTCTTATCATACCAACATAATGATCAAACCAACTTATCATGAACACAAATCAACTCATACAACATTTTGGTGCACACATTCGTAAGTTATCAAATTTCAGCTTGTTTACTCATAATTAGGCTATTTTCGAGGATCTTTATAAAATAGTTCCAACGTTCCAAAAATTCCAATTATTTTACAGAAGGTGTCAACTAAACTGTAGAATTTGATGTAAATTTTTCAAGTCCTAACACTTTACCAATTATTCATAAACATTTATATACTAGGCTGCAGTCAGATTCGTCGCTTTCTGACTGCAGTCCACCAGAGAATTTATTTTAAAATCATCGTTCATCCAATTAACAAAATTCCAGTGGGAGTTTCCCGGAAATTTCCATCTCCAGTTGCTGTACAAATTTCGTGATTCAACTCTCTACAGATTATGAGATCCGACTCGATAAACAACTAACAAATTTTCAGAATTTACACAGCTTCAGTTACTGCACTTAATTGACCACTTAAAATATCAAACGACCTCAGAAAAATATGAATCTAGCGCCATTAGAAGAGTTTTTCAAAAATATACGTTTTAGGCTTCAGAAAATCCGTTTTTCGATAAATAATAACCAAGTTACAGCCAATTGAAGTTGGCTGTAAACACCATTCAGCATCCTGTTTTCAACTTTTTATCGCAATATAACACGTTTAAACAATCGAGATGTTAAATATGAACGATCAAGAACAGATTTATCAATCATATATCATCATGTACATCATACTCATGCAAACCCTAATCATATTATATGATTTTTATCACAAAACGCAGCCTATGATCCTTTTATTCAACTAATCGTCTTAATCGCAATTCTTGCACAAATCATCGAACTCAACATCATAACTCTTTCAATACCATGATTCTACCATTACATACAAGCATGATCAATAGTTCATAAACCCTAACATGATTTGCGAAACAATAGAAAACCCTAACCTTTAACAATGAAGATTAATGAACCGGGAACGAGATGGGAGTCGATTCGGGTTTTGAAGAAGATCGCGACCAAGAGAAGGAGTGGGAAGGCTGCCGTCGGCTGATCTTAGAGCTAGGGTTCCTCTTTTTTTTGTGTTAACAACTCTCATGCATGCTTATCTATATATAGTGTAGGGAAGGAAGGAAAAAGGATCAAGGGTTTGCGGTTTGATGCTTGCGGCCGCAAAGGGTTTGGGTGGGGCGGTTTGGGTCTTTAACTTGAACCTCAAGTTTTGATTAATCCCTTGAGTCGCAAGGAAATGAGGTCGACTCGTTTCACGGCTCGGTTCGATTCGTCTATCTATTTACTATATATATATTTTTATAACTAAAAATCACGAAATCGAAACATGACATAATAACTCACCAAACTTATAAACGTTTAATACACATAGCACGTAATTCATTTGATAAGTTCACAAAGTTAGCGTAGTTATTTCGAGCATGTAAATTAAATCTCCGAATCAATTTAGCGTAGGAATGAATAACCGTAAAGTAGTGCGTTTAAGATACCTGAAAAACCGGGATGTCACAATTACTCACGATATTCATGGGTTTTCTTTTTAGGTACAAAAGATGAGATAGCGGAGATGCTGATAGATCTTTTTACAAAATTGGAAAATATCAATGATGCACGGATCAAGAGGATAAGGAGTGATAATGGCACTGAGTTCAAGAATCAGATTCTGGATCTCAGTTGTCTTCGTAAGGGAATTGAACATCAATATTCTGCTCCATATACATCTCAACAGAATGGAGTCACTGAGAGGAAAAACAGGACGTTGATTGAAGCCACTAGGACTATGCTTTCTGATTCAAAGCTTCCAGTTCTTTTCTGGGGAGAAGCTGTGAAAGCTTGTTATGTCCTAAACAAAGTTTTAACAGTTAAACGGTTTAACAAAACATGTCACGAACTATTGTTTAACCGAAAACCAAACTTGAAAGGCTTCGAACCATTTGGATTACCCTACACCATTGTGCGAAATAAAGATAAGGAAAAATTCGGTGAGGTAGCTGACGAGGGTTACTTTCTAGGCTATATGCCTGGAACACCGAATAAAAGGGTTTTTAATCTAAAAACTGGTAAAATTGAGGTTGTGTTTAACATGGAAATTACCTCAACAATCAACAAATGGTCCTTCTAAATTATATGATTATGATGGCATTTTTAAATCATTTAATATTCCTGATTTTCCCAATGCAGATGAGTCTCAAGTGATTCAAACTGTGATCAGTGTAGATGAAGAGGGTGACTTCATGCCTAGATCGAGTATATAAATGACAGATGCTCCAGCAACTTCTTCCAGTGCAGCTCCACATAACTCCAGTTATAATGAGTCTGAACCTATTCAGGGGAGGATTTCACTAATCCGTTTGCTAATAAGGACATTTAGGGGAGATTGAATCTAATCTGGGAGATAATTTAGTTGTTGACACCATTGCTACTACACGCACCAACAAAGATCATCCAGTTGAGAACATAATAGGTGATGCTGCTGCAGGTGTTTAGATAAGAAGAGGTGTGATCGAAGGTTCCTGTTTATTTTCTTTGATTCAGAAGACAGGGATGTTACATGAGTGTTTGTATAGCTGCTTTATTGCCCAAGAGGAGCCGAAGAATGTTCACATGGCTCTAAAAGATAATTGTTGGGTTGAAGCTATGCAAGAGGAACTAGCTCAGTTTAAGAAGTTGAAGGTTTGGGAGCTAGTTGACTTGCCTGAAGGAGAGAAGGAAATTGGCACAAAGTGGGTGTTTAAGTGCAAGAAAGACGACCGAGGGATCGTGATAAGGAATAAGGCTCGGTTACTGGTGAAAGGGTTCAATCCGCAAGAGGGGATTGATTACAATGAAGTGTTTGCACCAGTAGCAAGGTTAGAGGCAATTCGTTTGTTCCTAGATTTTGCTTCATTCAAGGGCTTCAAAGTTTACCAACTTGACGTGAAGAGTGCATTTCTTTTGGGAAAGTCTAAGAAGTGATGTATGTTTCACAACCAGATGGGTTTATTGATCCAGATTATCTAGATCAAGTCTATCGACTTGATAAGGCATTTTATGGATTGCATCAGGCAACTAGGGCATGGTATGAGACACTGTCAGCACATTTGTTAAAGAATGGTTTTGAAAGAGGTCAGATTGACAGTACACTTTTTATTAAAAGAAAGAAGGAAGACTTTCTGCTGGTACAGGTGTACGTAGATGACATCCATCTTGGGTCATCTGATGAGAACATGTGTCATGAATTCGAGGTAATGAAGAGCAAGTTTGAAATGAGTGCGATGGGTGAACTATCCTACTTTTTGGGTTTACAAGTTGAGCAGAAGAAGGATGGGATGTTTATACATCAGGTGAAGTATGTGTATGATATTTTGTCTCGTTTCAAAATGGAGGGTTGCGCTACTTTCAACACACCTATTTGTTAGAATCACAATCTTGGTCCAGATCATGAGAGTGTGGAGGATTTTGATCCAACTCAATACAAGGCAATGATTGGTTCTCTAATGTACTTGACTGCTTCAAGACCAGACATCATGTTCGCAGAGTGTCTTTGTGCCAGATATCAAGCGAATCCAAAGGAGTCACACATGAAAGCGGTGAAGCGGATGCTTCGTTACTTGAAGGGAAACCTAAATTTAGGTTTTGGTATCAAGCTGCTAGTGATTTGAAGTTTGTTGCTTTCACATATTTGGACTTTGGAGGATGTAAATCAACCAGAAAGTCTACCACAGGTGGTTGTCAGTCCTTAGGAGGGAGGATCGTGTCATGGCAATGCAAGAAGCAGTCTTGTGTGTCTACCTCTACGTGTTAAGCTGAATATATTGCTGCGGTTAGTTGTTGTTCTGAAGTTCTCTAGATCCAACAGCAGATGCGCGATTACGGTTTGAATTTCACTCGTGCTCCTATTATGATAGACAATAATGCCACTATTTCAATCACCAACAATCCCGTAAAACACAGTCGCACAAAACATATTGACGTTCGTCATCATTTTATACGGGATTGTGCTGAAAAGAAGTTGATTGAACTGCATCGAGTCGACACACTAGATAACATGGCAGATCTTTATACAAAAGCTTTTAATAGGGCTTGCTTTGAACATTTAGTCGAACTCAACAGGATGAGGAATCCTGAATAACAAGTTTTCCATAAAAACTTTTGTAAATAATTTACTGTTTTTCATAAATCAAAACATAAAAATTAGAAAAATCAAAAATGAGTTTTCACTATATGGAAAAGAAGAACTGATAGTACATCAGCAAGTTAGACTGTCACACTGAAATTAAAATTAAATTGCTTAAGTGTGATAGCAGCTTCATCATATGATGTACAAGTAGGCAAAAGGCATGAAATAATCAACTTACCTTGGTGATATAAACATAACGAACTATGTATGAGTGGGTAACATATCAGTGGCATATGGTTTTATAACCTTAAATCTTGCGTTGATAGATTGCCAAATTCTGAGTTTTTAGTTGTTTATATCGTTATTTCATCCGGGGTATCAAGGTTGTCCTTCAACTACATCCAGATATATGCTGACCTAGGCATAACTAGGATATCTTAAAAGAGCTAAAATGCCAAATCCCAAAAATTGAAGAAGCTCTCCTAGAGAGTCATTCAAATGTGCAAATTGCATTAATCATACCAAAATTTGGTATTTTCCCTAACCCTCATTGGATATTGGTCTCTTTGATGTACGGAAGTACTGACCTGATCACCAATTATCTAACGTCGTAAATCAAAAAGGATGAATTTCGGTATACTCACCTACTACAAGGAATCTTTATGCATACCTAGGTCGTGGGGTATGTCCTGAAGTGGGACACACTAGTATAACAGTATAAATTATCTTAACATATCACTAGGTAATGGTACTTGAAACGTTCATGTATTCTGTTTAAGTGGATAAAAAATACTGGTAATCGTCTTGAACTGTATTAGAACTTTTGAGACGTTGGTGCTTGGATAATCTATAGTTTTAGCAAGTTTGTAATAGTTGGACAATTAAAAGGGTCAAAAGTGATATTTTGTGAAACCTGCATGTACGCGGCGTATTTAATTGCCAAGCGTATTTAATAAATACGCTGGGTGATCAGTTTATATATATTCTATGATTAATGGATGTATGTCCAAGTTTCTTGGACAGATTTTGGTGATCTTCTTGTGTTGTGATTTTTGCTATTGTGCTTACATCCGAACATCTAGGTGCTGTTACTGATTACATGTTATTGGGGTTTCATATACAACACTAGTTGTTTGATCCAAACAAGATTCTTCATCTTCTTTGCTTGGTTTTTCTTAGTATTTGCACATTTAAATAACTAATCCATAGTTTTTTGGGTGAAAACAATCAACCACTGTGATCCGAATCTGTTTTGGGACTCACAATTTGGTATGAGAGCCTTTGTACTCTTGATTGTTTGAGTTTTTGTTAAGATTTGTCAAGTTTTGAAGGTTTTACAAAAGTTTTCAAAGTTTCATGGTTTTTCAAATTTTTGGGATTAAAATAGCTTGATCTGGTGCATTTAATCTTTGGGTTGTTGTTAATTAGTAGTTTGGTAAACATTTTGGTCATTTAGCTGCAAAGAAACATGAATTTTGGGTCGTTTTTAGGTGATTAGAGGGTTTTTGTTCGTACAAAAACCCTTCTGGGTGTATTTAATGTTGAAGCTAGCGTAGATATATTTGAAGTTGGCGTATTTATTTTGAATCTAGCGTAGTTAACTTGAATTTTGCGTATTTAACAACTACGCTGGTTCTTAAATCAGTAGAGTTATAAGATTGTCAGCGTAATTGTCCAGCGAATTTACTCGAAGGCGACTTCGAAATCAGTGATACTGATCCTCAGCGACTTTATCATGGTGTTCAGCGAAATTAACTAAACCTTTGCTTGTTTTTAAATATCCAGCGGATTTAGCTTTTTGCAAGACAAAATCGCCGATCCCATCAGCGTAATTGTTTCCAAGTGCAGCGTATTAGATCTCTGGTCCAGCGTATTTACCTCCTAGCGAGCGTATTTGTTCTCTGATTCACCAAAACCCAGCGTATTTAATCACCATTCTCCATTATGTCTCTCAATCAACTCAATCCGATTGCTCTAGCCGAACTAGAAACTGGAACTACTACAAGGCCACCAAAGTTGAAAGGTTCGGAAGATTTCAGCAGCTCGAAAAACAGGATCAAGTCCTTTTTTGAGTATACCGATTATACTCAATGGATGTCAGTCACTGTGGGCCCGCATGTTCCCATGATAATACGTGATGAGATCCATACCATCAATGAAGATCCTTCAACGTTCACAGATGAAGATAGGACACTCATTCAACGTGACTGGAGGGCTCACGCTGCTCTTACTATGGCTCTGTCTAAGGATGATAACAATCTGTTTCAAGAATACACCTCAGCACATGAACTGTGGTTGGCTCTAATCAACCATTATGAAGGTAATGAGGAACTCAGGGAGAACAAACGAGACATGGTGCAGAAAAAATATGATATGTTTGGAAGTATTCGTGGCGAAAGTTTGTCCAACCACATAAGCAGATTTTTGGGGGTGTTGACCAAGATGAAGAAGGTGGGAAACCTAGTTGCAAATTACGCATCGATCAAGAAGCTGCTAGATTCTCTACCAAAAGAATGGAGTCTTCAATGCATGATGATTAAGATAACTTTCCTCACCAGCACAACTCCAGTCACTCTCTTGGAATTGATTAACACTTTAAAAGCCTTTGAAATGGACATCGTGAAACGAGAGATGAATCCAACTGGATATTCTCAGAAGATGTCTCAGCAAGCTGCTGCAACCTCGGTTCCCAAGAATATGGCATTTCTTGCTCCTGTCACTGCATGTGGATTAAATTCCCAAAGTGATGTAGAATCCTATTCAAATACTTCCGCGAACTCTGTGAAGGCCTCGTCATCTTCTGAGAAGACCACCGTGGCCAGCGACACTCAAGCACTTAAAATTTCCACAGAACATGTAGCTCTTTTTAATACTTTCTTATGTAGCTATGAGGCGCTTATGTCAGGAGAGTTGAAGAGAGAATTCCTCACAGTAGAGGACATGTATCAAGTAGATCCAGACGACATGGAGGAGATGGATCTGAAGTGGCAGATGGCAATGATCACTCTACGGTTAAAGAAATTCCAAGGTAAAATAAGAAAGAGGTTGGCTCTTGGAAAAGCTGGATTTGACAAATCCAAGCTTAGATGTTATAATTGCAAAGACTTGGGCCATCTCAAAAGAGAGTGTCCATTGCTGAAGAACGAGAATACCGAAATCAACCAGACAAGGAGGCTGATTGCCATTGAAGGAAATAATAATGCGGCTGAAAATAATCATAAGGCTTTAGTGGTGGAAGATTATGATTGGTCGGAGAAGATAGCTGAGGCAAATGGAGAAGTAAACAAGGCCCTCATGGCAAACATCACTACTGTCTCTGCCACGTCTGCTTCAAATGGTGTTGAAAAACAAACCTCCAAGATTCCAAAAGATGACACTGGTTTGAAAAGCATCATCACTCCTGCCTCAGGGAAGAGACAACAGAAAGCTGAAATGAATGAGTTGAAGCCAGCAGTTCAAGAAGTCATCAGTATCAGCAAGAATGAAGCGGTTGGCCCATCTACCACTGTCATGAAATCAGAAGCCGAGGAGAAGGATTTGGTAAACAGCATTCCATATGAATTTAAAGCAAAGTTGTGCTCCAAACCGTGTTTGAATTTCATGGCACACTACAAATTACTCAACCGTGATATTACTAAAGAAAAAGAAAACGTTTAGAAAATAAATCAAGAATTAGAAGAAAATGAGGCTGCATATCAGCGAAAGTTAACTTCAACCATAGCTGAAATGCAGACTTTAAAAGAATTTGTTTTCAGAAAAGATTTTATCATAAATGATTTGACCGAAAAACTAGAAAAATCTCAAAACGAAAACAATAAGTTACAAATCGTTATTGATAAATCGAAAATTAGTCAAAAAGCATTGGTTGATATTGTAAACGGCCAATGACCGACATTCATAAAGGATGGAATTGGATATAAAGATAAATTCGGAAACGAAAGAAAATTATTTCCTCCTCCGCACAACAAAAATTATGTTCCTATGCCATCTCCTCATCCTAAGAACGACTTAATCAATAAAAATGGTCTTTTGGATCAAAGTACTTTTTTTACAAATCCGAAAACAACACTAACTTTTCTGAAAGTAATGCGGATCTGTGCGAGAGTAAGGAAGATGTGTGCGATGGGGAAGATGATTGTGGAGGGATGAAAATAGAAATAGGTTATTCAGGCGACAGTTATTCAACTGTTAACTGGTTCGCCTGGAATTGTGATAAGACGAACAAAATTTCTATTCAAGATAACTGTAATAGTTTTTCTAGGATGGATGATTGTAATGGTTGTATGCCCAAATTGACAATTCGGGATGACTGTAATGGCAATGTTTCCTACACTTAAGGCTCACAACCAAGGGATTGTTAAGGTTGAGGGTCATGACCTAAACTTTGTTCTTAATGATGAAAATGTTATGCTTGAATCTCCTGTATTTGTGCCAGAGTTAAAGAAAAACAGTTTTGAAAAATTCCTTACAGAGGAAATTCCAGAATTTGTTCCATCAGTTGCAGGTACATCAGAGACTGATAAAGATTTCACTGAAGATTCAAGCACAACAACTTCAGAAAGCGATGAAGAAAGGTCAGATGAAAGTCAATAATCAATCTCCATATCAGACAGTGAGCACAGTGAAGTCGACATTGAAGATAAACATCATCCTAAAGAGAAACTGAAGAAAGCTAAAGATTCAAGCCACGTTACATCATCAAACTCCTCAAGATGCTCAAGACTCTCATCACATACATCATCTTCACACTCAGCACCCAGGAAGAAAAGACCGAGTCAAAAACAATGTTTTCGCTGTGGTCATTTAGGACATACGGCGAAACATTGCAAAAGCAAGAAATTTTCTAAACCCAGTCAAGATCTCGTTAAAAGTTTTACTGATCAATTTGACAATTTAAAGAAATAAGTAAAATGCATAGTTGATTCAACCTATTTTTGGAAAAGAAAAGACAACTCTCTTGCTCAAAATCATGATAGAACTAATGTAAAGCAAGTCTGGGTTCCAAAAATTAGCTGATTTGTACATATATTTTTTTTCTTGTTGTTGTTGTATAACAGAATAAAATTCAGAAATGGCTTCGGATGCTCATGGAATATATCTGGCATGTTGATAGCGGTTGCTCCAGGCACATGAACAGGCTAAAGGATCTGCTTACCAACTTTCGAGTTATTGATGGTGACTTTGTATCCTTTGTCGGAGACGAAAAAGGAGGAAAAATCGTCGGAATGGGTGACGTGGTGTCAGAAGCACTCACTTTGGAGAATTTGAATTATGTTCCAGAATTGTGTTACAATCTTATGAGTGTTTCACAAGTCTGCGACAAAGGAATCGCGGTGCGCTTTAATGACACGGGTTGCTTATTCCTCAAACCTGGTTACTCCATCCCTAAAGAAATGATCATGCTTAGAGCTCCCTGTCAAAATAACACCTACGTGCTAAATATGAAGAATGCCAAATCAAATGAGCAAATGACATGTCTTATGTCAAAAGCACCTGAATTGGAATCACTGCTGTGGCACAGGCGTTTGGGACATGTGAATTTTAAGAACATAAATAAACTTTCTAAATTAAATCTAGTAAGAGGTTTACCTATGAAACATTTTCCTTTTTCAGAAAAGTGCATCGCATGTGCCCAAGGAAAGCAACATAAAAAGCCTCATAAGTCCAAAGCAATGAATACGATTTCTGCCCCTCTGCAATTACTTCACATGGATCTTTTGGGCCCAATTAGCCTTAAAAGTTTAGCTAAAAGATCTTATTGTTTGGTGATGATAGATGATTTCTCACAGTTTTCATAGGTATTCTTTCTTGAAGCCAAAAGCGAAACGACATCCATTCTGAAGAGCTTCATTCCCATGATTGAAAACGTGATCAAGCTGAAAGTCAACTCCATCAGAAGCGACAATGTAACTGAATTTAAAAATCATACGTTTGTCTCCTTCTATGAAGATAAGGGAATTCGCTTCCAATACAGCGCTGCCAGAACTCCTCAGCAAAATGGGGTAGCAGAATGCAAAAACAGAACTCCCACCGAAGCTACAAGAACTATTCTTGTCGACTCTAAGCTTCCCATAATCTTCTGGGCTTAAGCGGTCAACACAACATGCTACGTTTTGAATCGTGTTCTGATTGTCAAACCTCACAGAAAGACAGCTTATGAACTACTCTTCAAACGGAAGCCTTTGATAGATTTCTTCAGACCGTTCGGATGCTCATGCACACTTCTCAACACTGAAGACAATCTCATCAAGTTTGATGCAGTTGGTGACGTGTGCTACTTCATGGGATATTCATCTTCTCAAAAGGCATATCGAGTCTACAACAAACGGACCAAGATGGTGATTGAATCGTACTACGTTGATTTTCAAGAAGGAAACTCCACTAACACTGGAAGCGCCCTGAACTGGTTTTATGACGTGGATATTATATTCAACACTTTCAGCATCGATGAACCCATCACTGAATCCGATCCTGCAGAATCCACTCTGTTGGAACCTTTGTTTAATGCCTCAGACATTGGTTTTACTCCTTTTACAACCCGTTTCACCCCTACCTCTGCCTCTCCTACTCTTCCGGTGTTCGAAGTAAATGGTGGCACATCTACTGAGAATGCATCCGCACATGATGATTCTTCTTCACAGCAGGCTGTGGATGAACCACCAAAGAAGACAAAAATCCAATTATCTACGTCCATGAACATTTTTCTAATCTGCCTCATCAAATTGAAACTCACACCAATGCAGGGTACAAGACCAATCGAAACAATCCAATTGAGAATGTCATTGGTTCTGTTGAAGATGGAGTTCAAACACGTGGACAAACACATACCATCAACACAGGATTGTATGCAACTTTTCTCTCGCAGTCTGTCCCAAGAGATATTGAAGAAGCTATTCAAGATTCAAGTTGGGTACAAGCTATGCAAGAGGAATTAGCCCAATTTCGGAAACTCAAAGTCTGGGAGCTAGTTGACTTGTCAGATGGAAAGTATCCAATTTGTACCAAGTGGGTGTTTCGCAACAAGATGGGAGATCGTGGTGTTGTTATCAAGAATAAGGCTACATTAGTGGTTCAAGGGTTTCGACAAGAAGAGGGGATTGACTACGAGGATGTTTTTGCACCAGTAGCACGCTTAGAAGCCATCAGAATCTTCTTAGCCTATGCTTCATTCAAAAACTTTAAGGTGTTTCAAATGGATGTGAAGAGTGCTTTTCTGTATGGGAAAGTGAAAGAAGAAGTCTATGTCTGTCAACCTCCAGGTTTTGAAGATCCTCACTTCCCCACAAAATACTACAAGCTTGACAAAGCTCTATATGGTCTTCACCAAGCTCCTCGAGCATGGTACGAGACTTTGTCAACATATCTTCTGGAGTGTGGATACTCAAGAGGAAAAATTGACATGACTCTCTTCACTAAAAGGATTGGAGAAGATGTGATGTTGGTTCAAATCTACGTAGACGATATCATTTTTGGGTCGACAAATGAAGCCCTTTGCAGAGAATTCGAGAAGGTGATGAAAGCAAAGTACGAGATGAGTATGATGGGAGAACTCACATTTTTCTTAGGATTGGAAGTGAAGTAGAGACAGGATGGCATTCTCATTCATCAGGCTAAGTATATCAAAGATATTCTTTCAAAGTACAACATGAATGATTGCAATCCGCCAGCACTCCTTTTGCCGCTCAGACGGAACTCACTTCAGATCTTCAAGGAAAGCCAGCGAACAAATATTTCTATCGCTTAATGATTGACTCGTTAATGTATCTGACCGCTAGTAGGCCTGACATAATGTGGGTTGTCTGTCTTTGTGCCCGCTTTCAAACGAATCCCAAAGAATCGCATAATGCTGCCGTCAAGAGAATCTTCCGCTATCTCAAAGGAACTCCAAAGCTTGGTTTGTGGTATCCTAAAGATAGTAATTTTGATCTAATCGCTTACTCTGACAGTGATCATGAAGGTTGCAAAGTAGACAGAAAATCTGTCTCAGGAGGCTGCCAATTCTTAGGAAATCGTCTTATTTCATGGCAGAGCATAAAGCAGACAACAGTCTCTACATCCACTTCTCAAGCTGAATACACGACAGCTTACAGTTGCTGTTCACAAGTCCTCTGGATACAAAATCAGTTGTTGGATTATGGGATCAACATCATGAAGACTCCAATATTCATCGACAATGAAGCGTGTCTGGGGATTGTGAAGAATCCTATCCACCACTCCAGAACGAAACACATTGAAATTCGCATTCATGCGATTAGAGATGCGTACGAGAAAGGATACATCCAAGTGGTGCCAGTGGATTCAGTGCAACAAAAAGCTGATATATTTATGAAAGCCTTCGAAATAACTCGATTCAACCAGTTGGTAACCTGGTTGGAAATGGTGAACTTCTTTGAGTGGAATTGACTTTTTGTAAAAAAATAGTTTTCATAATAAATAACAATCTCATAAAAATGTGACCGACAAAAAGATTTTCTGCAAGGTTAAAATTTTTTTCAATCAATGGATTCTCGAAAATAAATTTTTAAGGGGGGAAGTTTTCCAGAAAATATTGTTGAGACTGAATCTTTTCTTTGGCACTTGCACAAGAAATGATAGAAAAACTGCTAACACTTTTGTTCTGATCTTAAAACAGCACAAGATTAAGGCATCAAGCAACGGCGTGTCAGTAGATTCAACAATACCTTGAAGTAAACTGCGAAAAGGAGATAAACTCTAATGATCACACAAGAATTCTGAATACCCACAATGTTGTGCAACTTGCGGGTAACATGTTGCGGCATATGGCTTTATAGTCTTAAATCTTGTGTTGATAGATTGCCAAAGCCTGAGATTTCGGGTCTTTATATTGGCTAATCATTCGGGGATATCATAGTTGCTCCTCTGCTGCATCCAGAAATATGCTGACCTAGACACAGCTATGATATCTTTTCAAAAAGAGCCTATGCGGCCAAAACCCTACACAAATGAAGCTCTCATTGAGAATCATTCAAGTACTTAAATCGTACCGCATCTAGTATCTGTCATAGCCCTCGTTAGACCTTGGTCTCTTTGCTGTACGGAAGTTCTGACCTGAACACCAATTGTCTAATGTTGAACTTTCAAATACGAATGAAGTCAATATACTCACCTATTATGAGGAATCTTTGCGCATACCTTGATTGCGGGGGTATGTCCTGATGTGGGACTCACGGGCACAACACTCTGACTGTTTCAGCATGAGTGGGGGAATATTGAATTTCTTGTCAATATTACTGCAACATGATAAAAAGGCTCTCCGATCGCATGTTGAAAGATAGGTGCATGGATTTAAAAGGACAAGCATACTGACAGTTTTTTTTGTGCCTTAATTATTTAATATATCTAATATTTTATCTCAAATGAATGAAGTGTTATCAGTATGATCTTTTGCAGAAAAGTCAAAGGATTCAGGTCAGTTAGCATAAATTTTGTGTGAATAGGAGGCTTCCGGGCCACAAAAACAACTTTCAGGATCCAGATTGCAATTTTTCATTTCTCTTAAACTTATTTTTAAATTCTTGCACTATTTTTTAATCAACAAGGGACACGTTTTTCGAGAAATGTTAAAATTTTTTAGCGTATTTGTTTCTAAGTTTTCTTAAAGATGAAGATATCTTACAAACATATAAGCACGGCGTATTTAATGTTCCAGCGTATTTAATAAATATGATGGAAGACACATATGTATATACACTTCAGTTTCTTTTTTCTGCAAATAATTTCAAAATCCTTTCATCATCATCTTCTTCATCCGAAACAAAACTAACAACCCACTTCCACTCTTAAATCTTCTCTTAGTGAATCTGAAAGAAATCGATATCGAAATGGTGAAGGAGATCATTTGGGATAAAACTCGAAATCACAATCAGCCATGCAAGTTGGTTCCACCTCCAATTGATTTTGAAGATATAGCAGAGTTGATAAATTCAAGTAGGATCAGTTACGCTGTACAAGCCGATCTGATCATCTACAACATCCACATCGAAGAGTTTCGGAAGACAACCAAAGTGTCGACCATAAACGAAATTAAAATAATCACAGCTACAGTCAGAAATAAGAAGATCGTAGTTACAGAGGAGAACGTATGCAGAGTCCTCAGTCTTGGAGAAAAGAATAGTGATTTGCTCAGAATGAAGAAGGACGACATCCTAGATGGATTTAAGGGGATGAGGTATATTAGAGACTTCAAGAGAAAAATGAGATCAAAAGAAAGGGGCTTACAAAGGACTGGAGATTCATTCTTAATGTATTCGCTATGCGCTAGGAACATAAGAAAGGAGGATATGACGGGTTGAACTTGGAATGGTCAGCTGCTATGCTTAGCCTCTGCACAAAGCAGTCATTCAATATCTCTGGTCTCATTTTTTTACTGCATGGTTGATAATGCTAATTCCTCCACATGGGCCATGTACCCTCATTTTGTTTAGCTCCTCATCAATGACCAACATCCAAATCTTCCTCATGATGGCGACCTATACAAGTTCCAGCTACCGACTGGGCATCAGATTACCGAGCTAAAAACTAAGGAATGGGTGTTGTTACATCAGTGGATGTATAGGGAAGAAAGATATCCTGTCGTGAAAGCAGCCTATGAGAAATACAGAGAACATGTTAAGAAAAAGAGACAAGGAGATGGTGATGAGGAAGTGGAGGAGGAAGAAGAGGAAACCGAGCAGCTAGTTAGAAAGAATAAAGGAAAGTAAATCATGAAGGAAGGGCACTCCTCGAAGAAACGGAAAGATACTGCTCCTCAAGAACGATTAATGGAAAGCAGCTTCAGGACCTGAGGCACCAGAGAACATCGCGAGCGTATTGAGAATCTCCGTGCGATTCATGAGGCCGAAGAAAGAGAGAAAAAGGAAGCTAGAAGAAAGAGGCATCACATGACAGAATCTGAAACACCGATGACGGTCACTACCGAGCAAGAGCAGTTAGACGAGTTTGTTGATCAGTTGATTGTCGATCAGGAAGCCCCAAGTCTATCTCCCCCGCAGAAGCGTAAGAAAACAGGGGAAGGAACTTCGACAGAGGAACAACCAAGACAAATGCCGCAACAAGCTCCTCGAAGACCTCGTCCATTTCAGGAGTTGTATGATAAGCTAGCAAAAGACATTGGAAAAGGTCCAGCTCAGGAAATCTATCTGTTGAAACATCAAGTAAGAAACACGAACATTATTCGTGAGAAGCTGAGGGAACAAAGAAAGAAAAACAAAGAGCTTCACGCATACGTCAAAGAACAGACGGGATTTTTGAGATTTCAGCAGGATGGGATGGAAAAGATGTACCGTATGATTAGAGAACTTTGCACCAAAATAGACATACCACCAATATTCTCTTCTACTGATATTTTTTATTATGAGAAGTTCAAGGCTGAAGAGGAAAGACAAAAAGCTGAGGCTGCAGAAAGGAAGAAAAAGCGTATAGAATCTACGGTGAACATCACTAAGGATGACGAAAATGAAGAGGAGGAGGTAGACAGAGATGAAATGCCTACTAGATTTGTTGAGTGGGGTTTGGAAGATGATACTATTTATGAAACTGAGGACGGTGACGCAGTAACTCCAATGCATCCTGAATGGTTCAGAAAAGAAAGGGAAAAGCTTCCAGATTTCTATCAGGTGGTCACCATTGAAATATCTGAAGCTACTAATAGAATAATAAGCTGGAAGTACTACAATCTTAAAGGGATGTTCATCGTAAAGAGACGAGGTGGTGTTATTCAGCATTTCAAGACCGGAGCTGACATGAAAAGCCTTCCAAGGTGGGACATTCGAGAACTGGGGAGGCTAGACCTGATAAACCCGACCAACAGCAGCATCGGAGCTGACTTTGAAAGACTCATTTTAAGAGAATGCAACCGGGGCTTCACAGTTTTCAAGCCGCAACGACCCCGAAGAAGAGTGTTATAGACGACAAAAGATCCCATCACATGAAAAGGGATGGTTACATGGGTAATAGATCCTGCTAAGGTCGAAACAAAAGTCAAAATTCTACCTGAACAGCCTGTCATGCTTACAAACTTCAAGAAATGGTTTTACGATGGGAAGACAGGAGAAGTAGTGATCCGATTTGTATCTAACGAAGATATTCGCATTCTAGACCCGATGGATGTTTTTATGTTCTGTCTCTCCAATCTCAACATTCTCTATGGTCACAAAATCCACGCTAGAGCCGGAAATGAGTACAGAGAAGAAGGAATGTTATTCCAAAGGGCTGTGGAACGGGCTCGAGAAAGAAAGATAGAAATGATGGAGATCGTTCTCAGGATTGAGAAGCAAACAGAAAAGGAGGAGGCAAGAAAAAGAAAAAGAAAGCTCAAGTCATCATCGCAACAGAAGGCCCCCTCACCATCTCAAGCTACATCTCACCCTCAAACTCTGGTTTCATCCATATATGAAGCCACTACGGAGTTACAACAACCCTCAAGTGAAGCTATTGTTAATCTAAGCTCTAAAGAATCAATCGAAGCAACCACAGATCAACCTACTGTTCAAGCTGCAGAAGACAAAGATCAAGGTCCAGCTGCATACCCTGAAGCTCGGAAGCAAGATTGAAGAAGCCCAAGCACGCAACGGTCTAGGGGGGATATTGTTAGAACTTTTGAGAACGTTGGTGCTTGGATAATCTATAGTTTGAGCAAGTTTGTAATAGTTGGACAACTAAAAGGGTCAAAAGTGATATTTTGTGAAACCTGCATGTACCTGGCATATTTAATTGCCTAGCGTATTTAATAAATACGCTGGGTGATCAGTTTGTATATATTCTATGATCAATGGATGTATGTCCAAGTTTCTTAGACAGATTTTGGTGATCTTCTTGTGTTATGAATTTTGCTATTGTGCTTACATTCGAACATCCAGGTGCTGTTACTTATTACATGTTATTGGGATTTCATATACTGTCACACACTGGTCGTAGCGGAAGCGTAAGTGTGTGACTATTAGGTAATCATGGCATCAAATCTAGTAAACAATATAAATTAACAATGATGCCATGCCATTAATAAATTTCATACCATAAATATATCAATCAAAAGTGACATCACATTGTTATCTGTTTCAACTTTTCATCAAAATACATGACTCAAAACACCTTGTTTCAAAATAGGACATTGCTTTCATCATAATTGCATAATGAGGTTTTGACCCCTATATACCCATACGAAGTTAGAATATAATTGGGCAACCCTCCAAAAGATGGCACATCGTTGTCTTGACATATTCCCATAACTTGAATCATATCACCAACTCATGCCTTGCGTCCTGAAATACATGTAATTTAAAAAGTCAACATAAAGTTGGCGAGTTCATGTAGTGAATGTTTTCGTATAAAAATGTCATCCTTGAAATCCAGTAATGAAATCTAAGTATGTTATTAGCATCATGGCGTTCTGGGGATCTATCAAAGTGTCGCGAGTACCCTGGCATATATGTGCCATAAGTAAGTAACCAACCTGAGACAACTCTGACATCATTGGGATCACAAAAGCACTCCTAACCGGTTATCATACTAGGAGTGGAGCGTGTCTCAAACTCGATAGATCTATACCTTTTGCACCTTGGTCACTACGTGATTAATGGTTACTATTGTCATCATTCTACTTATGCACAAATGATCCTGTTATCAACTGAACCCATAGCTAACATACTATTTGTTATGACATGTATTTCCCCTCGATAGTTTGTAAAACAAAACTTTGAAATTAATGAAAGGAGGGACATGAACTCAGAGTTTTAGCGTTCCGTTTAAGTCGTACTACTTATCGATCGGTGTCCGTACGTATGTAACCTACATGCGTATTAGTTTCATTAGACACCCAGGCTCAATGGACTTTGTACTTGTTGTTCATTTTGAATTCTTGTTATGTGTTTCTTTGTTATGATTGAACAACTTAAAATGTTATCATAGTGTTGGTAGTTTGTTTGTTCGATTAATACTGTTATATATATTTCTTAAAAATATTTATAATATATTATTGTTTTCATATCATGTGTGAACTAGGCCTTGCCCTTCACATGTCATAGGGCCTTGCCCTTCACATGTCATTGAGCCTAGCCCATGTCATCTATGCCTTTGGGCTTAGCCCATGCTTTTGTCATTGGGCCTAGCCCATGTTTTCTTGCCATTGGGCCTAGCCCATGTTTTCTTGTCATTGGGCCTAGCCCATGTAATTTATGTCTTTGGGCATAGCCCATGTTTTTATGTCATTGGTCCTAGCCCATTAATTTATGTCTTTGGGCATAGCCCATGTAATTTATGTCTTTGGGCCTAACCCATGTATTTTATATCTTTGGGCTTTTATTAGTTTTTGGGCCTCATCCATAAACATTATGGACTTTGGGCCTAGTATATGATTTTCACAATTTAGGCCTAGCCCAAATGTATATAAACATAAGCCCAATTTTATTATAAGTATTTACTTATAATTTTTCTAACTTTCTATATACTTAACTTTCCGGATTTTTAGTTTTGATAACATATACATATATATATATATATGTTGAACGTCTAAATATATTTAGACTCGTCGTCGGCGTCGTTTATCTCGTGTTTGTTTTCGTCGAGAATCACCCGTTGTCGTAACGACCTTTCGTGCCGGCGATTCACCCGTTGGTCGTCGACGCGACGGTTCAATCTTGAATGTTCGCCTATTGTTCGCATTACTTTAATTGTCCGATTTATTGTTTCGACGCTTAACAAGAATATATTTATTATGTTACCAATACATGGTGTATTGTTCAAGTGTTTGTATTTTGTATAAAATTGAGTATTTTATTGTGAATACCCTATGTTTCTAATACATACGCATACAATACATATATGTACACATACAATTTTATTGGCAACAATTGTATAAATATATATACTTGTATTATTTCCAAGTAAAAATATATATTTGTAAAAGCATTTATTTTTACTTATAAATATATATTTGTAGCTTTGTTTAAAAACTTGGTTATTTAGAGATAACCTTTGTCATTAGAGTCCACTTAATGAGGATTTAGGTTACTAATCGCGTTTAGTCCCACTAATCACCCCACTAATCATGTTTTAATCGCGATTAGATTTTTGTAAAATTTCGCCATAGTTTCCTCTAAACTATGGCGTTTTCCACGTTTCAAAAACGTATTCAAAACCTGTTCAAGCTCATCATCATCAACAAACCATCTAATATTTATTTTACATCATCTAAATTTCACCATCCATGACTTTTTATAGTTTAAAATCTTAGTAAATCAAGTGGGTTTTAAATATTTATTAGCCTTTTCAAATCAATACTTTAGCATGTTGTTTAAACAAGTTCATGCACTTAACCGCTTGATTATTATACATTTTAAGGTGGTTACAACTTAAATACATTTGTTTACTTCTTATAAAAATCATTCATATGTATAGAAATTATTATTAAGTTGTAGTATTTTTCATGGATGATGTATTTGATTATCTTGTTTAGATTTAAACCTTAACAAGTTTAAATCTTCACTTTTATACTAAATCACATAAGATCATCCAACTTTATATCACATTTTTAACATAAACAACTTCAACATGCAATCTAACAATCATATAAACATATAATCAACACAAAATAAATAATATTTAGTGTTATTATTATGTTGTGTTTTAGGGTTTTTGATGTATCTTTTCTTGATTTTCAAGATGATCAACTTGTACACTAATTATCTAAGCATAAAAATAAGATAGATTATGGAGGAGTTTAGCTCACAATGGGTGCACAAGTTCCTTGAAGATTTAGAAGAAAAGAAAGCTCTTAAGGAAGCCCTAATGATCTCCATCCATGCAAGCTTCTTTAGTGGACTTGATTAGGCTTCAAAGTGTATAAAAAGTGGTGCTTTGTGGTGGCAAAATGGTGGTGTGTGGTGGTAATATGTAGCCGTTACCAAGAAGGGAAAAGGAAGGAGAATATGTTGCACTTTTTTTGGTTGTGAAAAATGATGAATTATTTGTGGGAAGTCATGATATATACATCTAATCTTTCAAGTCCGTCCATATCTAACAACCCATACTTAAGAACAAAGTTTTTCAACAAAATCAAGTGGTGTGGGGGCCCACTTGTAGCCGTGAATCATGAGGGGGGGTAAAGTGTAAATTTCATTTTTACCACATGTTGAAAATTGAGATATTTTGGTAATTATAATAAGTATGGTAATTAGGGTTAATCTTCTAGCATCTTAAGCATGTATTTACATGGCATTTAATCCATATGATTCTCCAAAATAAGTTTCAGATGACGGATATGTCGCTAGATCGCTCATCGTCGAAATATTCGCTAATAAACGGAACTATATATTTATTACCGGAAGCCTTTGTTTTCGACTACCACAACTAATATGGTGTGAAATTAGTGCATTTTCGATCCAGAAATATTCATGATTAGTTCACTAGACGAATATACGATGAGTTAGGATGGCCGATATGTCTTTTGTTCGACCGTTCGATCGATATAGGCACTTTTATGATCCGCCGTCGAACTTTTCCGAAAGTTGTGTTTCCGTGACCTCATGTTAGTTGAATGGATTCCGAGTTCCAAATAATGTTTAACTACTTCACTAGACGCCCGGATGAGGCTATCGGCCACTAAAATATTCGTCTTTTCTACGATCGGCCGCTTTCCGATCAAGTTGTGCACAGTTTGCCGAATGACCGGAAACGATATGTTTTGTGCATTCTTGCTATTTTCACATTATTTTAGGATTTTTAACATTGTTTTATTCTTATCTTTGACATCCGGAATCCTCCGAATTGGTCTTGCGGACAAATCGCTATTTGTCGCCTTTTTGGTCGAAACGGACAATTTTGCAATTTAGGCGTTATACCAGAAAGTTATGTATTATTGTAATAGTTGTTCTCAAATATGTGTTTTCATTTGTATATGGACTCATGTATGGCATTAACATACCGTTATTCCTTGTTCTGATTCGTTTCAGCGGGTTTTCCGACACAGTTAGTGTCACCGCAATTAGTGCGCCCAACACTTTCTACCAACACTTTTAGGGCATTGTTTTGGTCTGTTTCTCGTCGACAAAAACCAGTATATGTTATGACTAGATTTACTTGTCCTAATGGCGTACAACTCGGTTACGTAATTAAATTATGATAACTATGCATGAGATTATAATATGAATTTCGTGATTAAATTCTACGGAATTACCGGTTATTTGCCATTTGTCACATACTCCCCTTGTTAAAGAGAGTTTTGTCCCAAAATTCAGCTTGAGGCATCCACTGAAGGAGTCTTCTCGAACAGGTGGGGGTATTTTGACTTGATTTGATCTTCACGCTCCCACGCATACTCGGGACCGTGACGCGAATTCTAGCGAACCTTCACCAGTTTGATTTGGCTTCTTCTTGTCTTTTGGACCCTTCAGTCCATGACTTCCACTGGTTCTTCGGTGAATTGTAATTTGTCATCAACATGAATCTCATCCGCTGGAATGATAACTGTGTCATTTGTCGGACTTTTCTTCAGATTGGACACATGAAATGTGTCATGAACATTATTGAGTTCCTCTGGCAGTTTTGACTTGTAAGACAATGTACCAATCTTTGCCAGAATTTTGAAAAGTCCAATATAACTCGGGTTGAGCTTTCCGCGCTTCCTGAACCTAGCCACGCCTTTCCAAGGTGAGACCTTTAACAACATTTTGTCTCCCACCTCGAAGGATAATGGTTTGCGTCTTCGATCTGCGTAGCTCTTTTGTCTATCTCGGGCCGCTTTGATACGCTCATGAATCTTGAATATATTTTTTTTCCTGTGGTCTCTTGTCCTAATTCGGGACCAATGAGTTGTATGTCACCGATTCTCGCCCAACATAGTGGAGATTGGCACTTTCATCCATATAGTGCTACGAACGGCGTGGCCTTAATGCTGGTGTGATAACTGTTACTGTGGGAAAACTCTACCAACGGTAAATGAGTATCCCAGTTTCTGCCTAAATCCATCACACAGGCCCGAAGCATGTCTTCTAATGTTTGGATTGTTCGCTCGCTTTTACCATCGGTCTGTGGATGAAAGGTTGTGCTTAAATCCAAGCGAGAACAAAATGAATTTTGAAATGATTGCCAGATCCGTGACACAAAGCGACCATCTCTATCAGAGATTATTGAGATTAGCACACCATGACGTGCCACGATTTCCTTCAGGTACAGTTCAGCTAGTTCTCCGTGCTGTCTTTCTCATGGATGGGTAAGAAGTGAGCTGATTTGGTTAATCGATCAATGATAACCCAGATCATGTCATGACCTCGAGAGGTCCGTGGTAATTTCGTAATGAAATCCACTGATATTTGTTCCCACTTCCAAACCGGGATCTCAGGTTGTTGTAATAACCCAGATGGTTTTTTATATTCGGCCTTGACCTTTGCACAAGTTAGGCATTTCCCAGCAATATCTCCCTTGAGATTAGGCCACCCATAATATTCCCTCAGATCCTGGTACATTTTGTCCGATCCTGGGTGTATCGAGTACTTGGACTTGTGTGCTTCATCAGCACCAAGTCTCGCAACTCACCATAATAGGGAATCCAGATCCTTCCCATGAAATATAAAGTTCCATCCTTGTTTGGTTCCAATTGATTTTCCATTCCCCATAATGATTCTGCTGGAATGTTTTCTGGTTTCAATGCTTCTAGTTGTGCTTCACGCACTCGTGTTGTGAAGTTCGTCTGGATCGTCATTTCTAAAGCTCGCACCCGTAATGTTTTGATTTGCTCCTTTCTGCTCAAAGCATCTGCTACAACATTTGCTTTACTCGGGTGATACTTGATCTCACAGTCATAATCATTCAACAGTACTACCCAACGTTGTTGGTGCATATTCTGTTCCTTTTGGTTGAATATATGTTGAAGACTTTTATGATCAATGAATATGGTACACTTAGTGCCATATAAATAATGACGCCAGATCTTTAAGGCAAATACCACAGCACCTAGCTCCAGGTCATGCGAGGTATAGTTCCTTTCATGAACTTTTAACTATCATGATGCATACGCGATGACTTTTTCACGTTGCAATACCACGAAACCCAAGCCTTGATGCGATGCATCACAATACACCACAAAGTCATCGGTACCGTCCGGGAGTGATAATATCGGTGCTTTGCATAGTTTCTCTTTCAATACTTGGAACGCCAATTCTTTCTTTTCTCCCCAATCAAACTTTCTATCCTTCTGGGTAAGCGAGGTTAGCGGCTGAGCAACCTTGGAGAAATTCTCAATAAATCTCCTATAATATACCGCTAATCCTAGGAATTGTCATATTTCTGTGGGGTTCTTGGCGTGATACAGTTCCTTATAGCCTCGATCTTTGAAGGGTCAACATGTATTCCATTCTCGTTCACCACGTGTCCGAGAAATTGTACTTCGCGAATCCAAAATTCGCATTTTGAGAACTTGGCATATAATTGCTTCTTCTTCAGCAACTCCAAAATAGTTCTCAGGTGTTGTTCGTGTTCTTCCTTGGTTCGTGAGTATATCAGAATATCATCTATGAAGACGATCACGAACTTGTCAAGGTATGGCTTACATACCCGATTCATCAAATCCATGAATACTGCAGGGGCGTTTGTTAGGCCAAAAGGCATAACAAGGAACTCGTAATGACCGTTACGAGTCCTAAACGCTGTCTTAGGAATACTTTCCTCTTGGATTCTCAGCTGATGATATCCGGATCTTAAATCAATTTTTGAGTAAAAACTCGACCCTTGAAACTGATCGAACAGATCATCGATCCGTGGTAATGGGTACGGATTCTTGATGGTTAACTTGTTTAGTTCCAGGTAGCCTATGCACATTTGGGAAGTTCCATTCTTCTCCTCGACAAAAGGCACCGGAGCTCCCTATGGCGAGGAACTCGTTCTAATGAGCCCCTTTTGGCTAACAACTTTTGAAGTCTTGTAGATAGTCTTTGCATTTATGACGTAGCTAATTGGTATGGAGGCTTCGCTACTGGTGCTACTCCTAGCACCAAATCAATGAGAAAATTGGCGTGTCGTTGTGGAGGTAATCCAGACAAGTCTGATGAAAAGACTTCGAGGGAATTTCTTCACAACGGTTATTTCCTCCAATTTTGGCTCCTCAGTTTCCTTGTCGATTATATAAGTTAGAACGGCTATGCAACCTTCTGTAGGCACTTCTGGTCTTCATGCACTTAATGATTCGTGAGGGCGGGGGATGCAAATAGTTTTCTCAGGACAACCTACTTCTGCTCGGTTATACGTCAACAAGTCTATGCAAAAGCTACGTCGTAACAACCCATGTAAACATGTAAAAGATCGATATTAAATTCTCGTTCTCCAAGTTACAAGGTGCATCCTTTTATAACTTCCCCTGACTTTGACAAATTTATCGTTGGCAAATTCTATAGAATGAGGGGACGTCTATCTTATTTGTATCTAGGTCAAGTATATTTTGAATTCTATGGAGAACTAGAATTGGCACAGGTATTCAACAAGATGGTTGTGAGACGTTTGTTGATAGGAAACGTGTCAGTGACCTTTTAATGACTCCCCATAACTCAAGGATCATAACAGTGTATCTCGGATCTTTGGTATTGCTTTCGGACCATCTCAGATTACTATTCCGAATTACATCTCGGATAACGATTCGGATAAACATCTCGGACTATTGTTTCGAATTAGGTACTGTTCGAGTTGAACTCGAAAAAAGTGGGAAGTTATCCATAAATAATTTTACAAACGATTGCATGGTTTGAATCGTGTGATTTTTAGAAAAAAATTACATTATATATCATTGGATTCGTATCGACGAGATGAGTCTAACGATAATTCTCCATTAGCTAACTTGATAACGTGTCTAATTTACAAGACTCTAATTCTAATTCGAGTATAAGCTTAACATCTATAGACATTAGCTAAGCTAGGTGTTGGTATCAAAAGAATTGACATGTAATGAATGTAGAGTAGAACGTACGCATGACGACATCATTATCTTGTGGGTATCCATAGTTTCTGCTCAACCACACTTTAATTCACTTGTCTGATTCATTCTTTAGACGTTCATGCTTGAAGTGGCCTTCATGCCACATTAACATCCTTGTTCTTAGTTGAGTCTTACTAACTTATTGATTTTTGTTTTGTGTCTTCATCCACCACACTTCTACTCTTGGCACTTTTGCACGTGCCCTCTTGAGGAAGTTTTCACTTATTACTTTTAGGATTTCAGTAAGGTATTGGCATATTTCTTGGTGCTAGCAATTGCCTTCGTTTCTATCATCACGGGAGTTACCTTTCGCTTCCCATTGCTAGTAGATTTCACATGCATTTCCTTGATATTTCCCATTCTCACCGCATCCTTGGTGAGACTAATAGCGGGAGTTACCGTTTGGGTGATGAAGGTAGGGTGGGATGATGAGGTCATGTTTTGGTTCTTATAGGCTAAACCCCAAATGTAGCGCTAAATGCGTTTGATATCAGGTGTTCCCCAATATGGAACCACCCTTGAGAGATCGTGAAAGCGTCGAGTGTAACCAACAACGTTGGCTGCAATCATGATCGAGTTCTAGGATCCCGTTTCTACCTTTGGAATTCGAATCAGCGAGCAATAATCTTCCCGCATAAGAATCTGAGTTTTCCCCATGATAACCTCTTCGTAGTATCACTCCTCAAAGTTTCTACTTGAGGATTTCACCAAGTTAATGTTACATTCAGCAGGAGACTCTTTGTTTACCTAATTGTTTTCTAAGGAGTGCATTTACTCGCACTGCTAACCGACTTTGTTGTCTTTATTTTGCGGACATAACCTACCTCACCTCTCGCACTGGTGAGGTCTCGCGGCTTACATCCCAGAAAAGGCTTAGAATTTAAAACCTTGTTTGATCGCATCTTCAGGTGTAGCACTGTCACTCGTTCCCAATCTATTGGGATCCGAACCATTTGAACTACCGGTACCACAAGTTTTGTCACTAGTGTCGACTAAGTTACCCTCGTGTCGTGCGATTTTCACAACCGTATGTCCTTCCATAAGAACTCTAGTTCGGCTTACCTAGTAAGTCATGGATTAACTAACCCCTTTTGGGTGTAGGCCTTCCTTTTGGCGCCATGTTTCTTCTTAATACCCAAGATTCAAAGAAGCTAGACATATATTTGAATAAATATAGTCTACCATGCAGCTAAGAATAAAGGATGCCATCGGTCATGGGAACCTCAAGATTGCATTGTTCATACATGTTGGAAACAATGATAACGTGAACAACAACAATCCAAAATTCGTAGTACCTCTTACGTATATCAGCCATATGTCTAAGTGGAAAGAAATAACTCGTTAAGGAGGAGAAACCTAACAGTCGTCTCCAACCTTATAGCATGTATTCCATACTTCGTGGACCTTGATCGTCCAAAGTAAGAAAAAAATCCTTCGCCAGACCAACCCGTGTGAAGAATGCGTTGATATCCCTTGAGCTCCACGAGCTCCGGCTAGATTGTTATAATTTCCAAAGATATCGAATAGAATGCAATGGGGGTGTCGAAGCATGGCTCGCCATACAATCCCTTGGAATAAGACAAATGTCAAACGACAGAGTTTAGTGTAATCTCTTTGCAATAAATAAGATGAGGTACCATAGATTCCATGGAACCAACCCATGTACAAGAACTCTAGATCGTTGAGGAAATATCCTCCATGGGTGGCCAACCAGTTTTGTCTGTTTAGATGACTAGTCTCAATCGACTCGTGATATAGATTGAATGTGAGATGCGAACAAATACATGTGGTGGTTTTGTATCGTAGGGTGTTATTGCAACCACCCTAGTTAGCGTCCCACTAGATAGAAACTCGAACAACTTAACAAGTTTGAATGAGTAGTGATCTTTAACTTGACCCGCATAGCCCACCAGGATTCTCATCCACTGCAAGTTATTATTACGTGGGCCCCCATAATAATAGATTGCATTGCTTGGTCACCCTAGTGTTCTACTGTTAAAAGACGACAATCAGTCAGAGAGAGGACTCTATTGTCTACATACCTTCAACATATAAGGAACCTTAGTGATGGTCCGCGTGCTATCATCCCTTGACATTACTCGCGAAAGGCATGTCGTTAGACAAATTTAGAAATAGAGAGAACTTGTAACAATACAACTGGAGTGGCACCTTCAAGATGAGTACTTCACCTTTCATTGTTTGGACAAAAATGTCGTTATTAATGATTAATATGGGTCACTGGGACCTCTCCCGCTAATAGAGTTGTCGTCCAAGGCTACCACCTCCGCCTCTTCGTCACTACCAAAGCCAGGCATCTCTGCATCCGCGGGAAAAGCAACCACCTTATGTGGAATCGATCCTAAGGTCTCACTTAGGAACCACGTTTGCCATAAGCTCCGCAATAAACGTGAGTCGATATTCTCATTGTGAGAGTCAAGGATAATAATAATATCCGTAGTCGAAGGTATTTCGTTCTTGGCAAATATTCCGTACAACACATATATAAATAAATTATATATATACAATCACATAAAATCCTATCTAGCCAGGATTTCTATCTTTTGTAATGTGTCCACGACACGTAGTCTTATAATGTAATGTGTCTATTTCTCATAGACTAACCATGTATTAATCCTGCTCATTTCTTATAGTTGAGCTCGTGTGATAGATCCTTGTGTTATCGTGACACAATGAAAACCATTTTGTTATCTTGTTATAATTTCAAAACATTTCTATCATGTTTTAAACTTTGTTTTCATGTGTGAGCCCCTGGTGATTGTAGACCAAACTTTTAATAAAAAGTTTTTCCCCGGTTCACTACAGTCGGAGCTCTGATACAAACCTGTCACACCCTGGTCGTAGCGGAAGCACGAGTGTGTGACTATTAGGTAATCATTGCATCCAATCTAGTAAACAATATAAATTAATAAGTTTCATACCATAAATACATCCATCAAAAGTGACATCACATTGTTATCTGTTACAACTTTTCATCAAAAGACATGACTCAAAACACCTTGTTTCAAAATAGGACATTGCTTTCATCATAATTGCATAATGAGATTTTGACCCCTATATACCCATATGAATTGGAATATAATATGGCAACCCTCCAAAAATGGCACATCGTTGTCTTGACATATTCCCATAACCCGAATCATATCACCAGCTCATGCCTTGCGTCCTGAAATACATGTAATTTAAAAAGTCAACATAAAGTTGGTGAGTTCATGTAGTAAATGTTTTTGTATAAAAATGTCATCCTTGAAATCCAGGAATGAAATCTAAGTATGTTATTAGCATCATGGCGTTCTGGGGATCTATCAAAGTGTCGCGAGTACCCTGGCATATATGTGCCATAAGTAAGTAACCAACCCGAGACAACTTTGACATCATTGGGATCACAAAAGCACTCCTAACCGGTTATCATACCAGGAGTGGAGCGTGTCTCAAACTCGATAGATCTATACCTTTTGCACCTTGGTCACTACATGATTAATGCTTACTATTGTCATTAGCCTACTTATACACAAATGATCCTGTTATCAACTGAACCCATAGCTAACATACTATTTGTTATGACATGTATTTCCCCTCGATAGTTTGTAAAACAAAACTTTGAAGTTATTTAAAGGAGGGACATGAACTCACAGTTTTTGTGTTCCGTTTAAGTCGTACTACTTATCGATCGGTGTCCGTACGTATGTAACCTACATGAGTATTAGTTCATTAGACACCCAGGTCTCAATGGACCTTGTACTCGCTGTTCATCTTGAATTCTTGTTATGTGTTTCTTTGTTATGATTGAACAACTTAAAATGTTATCATAGTGTTGTTAGTTTGTTTGTTCGATTAATACTGTTATATATATTTCTTAAAAATATATATAATATATTATTGTTTTCATATCATGTGTGAACTGGGCCTTGCCCTTCACATGTCATTGAGCCTAGCCCATGTCATCTATGCCTTTGAGCCTAGCCCATGTTTTCTTGTCATTGGGCATAGCCCATGTTTTCTTGTCATTGGGCCTAGCCCATGTAATTTATGTCTTTGGGCCTAGCCTATGTTTTTATGTAATTGGGCATAGCCCATGTATTTTATGTCTTTGGGCTTTTATTAGTTTTTGGGCCTCATCCATAAACATTATGGACTTTGGGCCTAGTATATGATTTTCACAATTTGGGCCTAGCCCAAATGTATATAAACATAAGCCCATTTTTATTATAAGTATTTACTTATAATTTTTCTAACTTTCTATATACTTAACTTTCCGGATTTTCGGTTTCGATAACATATATACATGTTGAACGTCTAAATATATTTAGACTCGTCGTCGGCGTCGTTTATCTCATGTTTGTTTTCGTCGAGAATTGCCCGTTGTCATAACGACCTTTCGTGCCAGCGATTCACCCGATGGTCGTCGACGCGACGGTTCAATCTTGAATGTTCGCCTATTGTTCGCATTGCTTTAATTGTCCGATTTATCGTTTCAACGCTTAACTAGAATATATTTATTATGTTACCAATACATGGTGTATTGTTCAAGGGTTTGTATTTTGTATAAGATTGGGTATTTTATTGTGAATACCCTAAGTTTCTAATTCATACACATACAATTTTATTGGCAACAATTGTATAAATATATATACTTGTATTATTTCCAAGTAAAAATATATATTTGTAAAAGCATTTATTTTTACTTATAAATATATATTTGTTGCTTTGTTTAAGCACTAGGTTATTTATAGATAACCTTTGTCATTAGAGTCCACTTAATAACGATTTAGGTTACTAATCGCGTTTAGTCCCACTAATCACCCCACTAATCATGTTTTAATCGTGATTAGATTTTCAGAAAATTTCGCCATAGTTTCCCCTAAACTATGGCGTTTTCCACATTTCAAAAACGTATTCAAAACATGTTCTAGATCATAATCATCATCAACAAACCATCTAATATTTATTTTACATCATCTAAATATCACCATCCATGACTTTTTATGGTTTAAAATCTTAGTAAATCAAGCGGGTTTTAAATATTTATTAGCCTTTTCAAATTAATACTATAGCATGTTGTTTAAACAAGTTCATGCACTTAACCCCTTGATTATTACACATTTTAAGGTGGTTACAACTTAAATACATTTGTTTACTTCTTATAAAAATCATTCATATGTATAAAAATTATTATTAAGTTGTAGTATTTTTCATGGATGATGTAGTTGATTATCTTGTTTAGATTTAAACCTTAACAAGTTTAAATCTTCACTTTTATACTAAATCACATAAGATCATCCAACTTTTATATCACATTTTTAACATAAACAACTTCAACATGCAATCTAACAATCATATAAACATATAATCAACACAAAATAAATAATATTTAGTGTTATTATTATGTTGTGTTTTAGGGTTTTTGATGTATCTTTTCTTGATTTTCAAGATGATCAACTTGTACACTAATAATCTAAGCATAAAAATAAGCTAGATTATGGATGAGTTTAGCTCACAATGGGTGCACAAGTTCCTTGAAGATTTATAAGAAAAGAAAGCTCCTTAGGAAGCCCTAATGATCTCCATCCATGCAAGCTTCTTTAGTGGACTTGATTAGGCTTCAAAGTGTATAAAAAGTGTGCTTTGTGGTGACAAAATGGTGGTGTGTGGTGGTGATATGTAGCCGTGACCAAGAGGGGAAAAGGAAGGAGAATATGTTGCACTTTTTTTGGTTGTGAAAAATGATGAATTATTTGTGGGAAGTCATGATATATACATCTAATCTTTCAAGTCCGTCCATATCTAACACCCCATACTTAAGAACAAAGTTTTTCAACAAAATCAAGTGGTGTGGGGGCCCACTTGTAGCCGTGAATCATGAGGGGGGGTAAAGTGTAAATTTCATTTTTACCACATGTTGAAAATTGAGATATTTTGGTAATTATAATAAGTATGGTAATTAGGGTTAATCTTCTAGCATCTTAAGCATAAGACTTGTGTTTAGGGTGTATTTACATGGCATTTAATCCATAAGATTCTCCAAAATAAGTTTCGGATGACGTATATGTCGCTAGATCGCTCATCGTCGAAATATTCGCTAATAAACGGAACTATATATTTATTACCGGAAGCCTTTGTTTTCGACTACCATAACTAATATTGTGTGAAATTAGTGCATTTCCGATCCAGAAATATTCATGATTAGTTCGCTAGACGAATATACGATGAGTTAGGATGGCCGATATGTCTTTCGTTCGACCGTTCGATCGATATAGGCACTTTTATGATCCACCGTCGAACTTTTCTGAAAGTTGTGTTTCCGTGACGTCATGTTAGTTGAATGGATTCCGAGTTCCAAATAATGTTTAACTAGTTCACTAGACGCCCGGATGAGGCTATCGGCCACTAAAATATTCGTCGTTTCGACGATCGGCCGCTTTCCGGTCAAGTTGTGCACAGTTTGCCGAATGACCGGAAACGATATGTTTTGTGCATTCTTGCTATTTTCACATTATTTTAGGATGTTTAACATTGTTTTATTCTTATCTTTGACATCCGGAATCCTCCGAATTGGTCTTGCGGACAAATCGCTATTTGTCGCCTTTTTGGTCGAAACGGACAATTTTGCAATTTAGGCGTTATACCGGAAAGTTATGTATTATTGTAATAGTTGTTCTCAAATATGTGTTTTCATTTCTATATGGACTCAGGTATGGCATTAACATGCCGTTATTCCTTGTTCTGATTCGTTTTAGCGGGTTTTCCGATATAATTAGTGTCACCGCAATTAGTGCGCCCAACACTTTCTACCAACACTTTCTACCAACACTTTTAGGGCATTGCTTTGGTCTGTTTCTCGTCGTAACGAAACCAGTATATGTTATGACCACATTTACTTGTCCTAATGATGTACGACTCGGTTACGCAATTAAATTACGATAACTATGCATGAGATTATAATATGAATTTAGTGATTAAATTATACGGAATTACCGGTTATTTGCCATTTGTCACATATACAACACTAGTTGTTTGATCTAAACAAGATTCTTCATCTTCTTTGCTTGGTTTTTCTTAGTATTTGCACATTTAAACAACTAATCCATAGTTGTTTGGGTGAAAACAATCAACCAATGTGATCCGAATCTGTTTTGGGACTCACAAACTGCTTTTCATGAATATTGCATATAGAATAATCAGATAGTGTGAAAACAGTTTGATGGTGCTGATATGATCTTCTTACAGGTTATTCTCACAAAAACAGAGTGTTTATTATTTTGTTATTTATTTGCTTTCAGAAAATATAAAATTCCAAAAAGATTTACTTTTACTTGTACATTCTTAGAGTATGGAATATGGTTGTTCATGAGGAGTTGTTACCGATAGGGGGAAACAGTGTTAGAAGATGAGTTCAAACTTTTAAAATCTTGCAGGTTCAGTGTGCTTAAAATTTTAAGTGTGTAGTTTGAGTTGAGAAGTGCTTAATCTGTGATACAGTTTTACTATCTCTTGAATAATAATAATTTGTTAACTTGTGTTGAAAAATTCTTATGGTTTCTCGAGATGTTTGTTTTATAGTATACAGATTGTAGCAGTGTGTTGCTAAAAAATTTGGTGAAGAGGAGTTTGATTGGATGCATGGTAGAACCTCCTTTCTACATTGCAGACATAGTTGAAGAGTTTGAAGATTGCTATGCAAGTACTAAACTGGAGTTTACTCAAACGCTAACGATTTATAAGATTTGGTGATTGGATGCATCATCTTAGGGGGAGTCTGTTGCTGACAGGAGCTATTAAAACTGAAGCTATCAAAGACCAAAGACGTTGAAGATTGCAAGATGACTGAAGATAATGGTCTTTTATGAAGCTATCGTCAAGGGGGAGTTTGTTGGTGCATATTTGTGACAACAGCTTAGATTTGGTCTTTGGATATCTTGTAATTAGTAAAACGATAAATAGTTAGTGGGTTTAGTATTGTAGTTGATTAGAAGTGATTGCGCTAAACTGTACACAATATAATGAGTGGTAGGCAAATTGGGCCTAGACCCAATAGCAGCCAATGTGGTGAAACCTAGCCCAGTTGCAAACTTGTCTCTATATAAAGAGAGTTTTGCATTAGGGTTAAGGTTGCGCAGTGGATTAGTTATTTACTTCATAGAGAGTTGAGAGAGAGTCTTGAATTGATTGTAATCACTTGTGTTGGATAATCAATAGAAGACTGGTTGAAAGTGATTTTGTTCGTGTTCTTGTTCGGTTTTCTGTGAAATCTGATCTAGGGGATTCCGCACTCTAGGTTGGATAGACGATTCTATGAAGATCCATATGGATTAGGGGATCTACAAATAAACTCAGTTATGATTATGATCAAGTAATATAACCTTAGAGGGTTATGCTACATTGTATTACGATCATAATGCACCATAAGTCAGAAGTTAATTAATCTAAGTCAGGTCAAATTCGAAAGTCAAAGTAGAAGTCAAACTTCGCGACTTTCGGTTGCGAACCGAACCTAGGACTGAAATTGATGAATCGAACCTGTTCCCACATGTTCTAATAATTATTACCAACTTGTTTAAGTGTTAAAAACATGTTTATAACATATATAAATTCAGATTATAATATTATAAAATTTGACCCTTTTGACTTTTTAAAACAATAACTTTTACCCGTCAATTGACCTAGTAAACGTGATCCTTAGGAGGTGCCCCTTTAAGGGGTTAATACCTTCCTAATTACGATCACTTAGCTATGTTCTTTTCAAACAATGGCTGGACCATAATGGTCTTAATCGAAAATCAAGGCATCTGTCGAAAATGCTTGACTTTTGGCTATTAAAAGCCTATAAAAAGAAAAGAGTAGAGACGAAACACTTACAAGTGATTCAAGGGAAACTTAGAACTCAAAGGAAAGCTCCTAAATGCTAAGGAAATTCCAAGAGTGTAATAGAGAGGAGAAAGAGTGAATGAGCAAGGAAATGAGGTGAACTAAGTGGCTATTTATAGTGCAAGAAGGTGTGGGAAGATGAAGCCAGGTGTTAGCGGTGTTGTAGGATCTTCACAAGTGTCTAGCAAGTTGTCAAGACCTGCAAGAGTGTGGCATTTTGAAGGAGAGTTGGCATCTTGACAGAATTTTGGGGTTTTGACACTTTTAGTCCCTCAAAAATAGTTTTGTGGATTGTCATGAATTGTCCCTTGACTTATATCCAATGACATAATGATATAACTTGGTAATTTCGTTCAACACGAGATGTATTGAAGAAGAGTACGAATAACCGAATGTTAACGGGTGTCACACTAGGTGTTTTTACGACTTATAAGTGTTTACTAGCTTAAACGTGAAAGATACGAATACTTATGGTTTCATGGGTTAAATTACCCAAACTAGTAAGGTTAAAGGTTCGGCGAAGATGTGGAATGCTCAAGGATGGTAAATCAAAAGATATCGTCTCAACCGAGAGACGTTTGGGTCCAAAAGTGGCTTGATTAAACAAGTAATATGAAAATATCAAAGTCTAGGGGCCTTTGGGTCATTTACTGAAAGTTAAAATTATGAAAAATAAAGGTTATCAGGGCCCGCCGTAGGCTACGGTCGCCAGACGGTAGCTTACGGTCAATGTAAAAATGATTCAGCAACATTAGACCGTAGGTTACAGTTAGGTATAAAAGAAATTTTGTGAATTTTGGACTTGTTTTAGGTTAGTTGAGTGGCTAACTCATTTCAGGTATTGTTCGACGGCATGTACATGTGTCTGTATATTACCGAACACAAAATTTACGAGGTGTTACAATCTTTTTACTATCAATTTCATTTCGTTTTTAGTCAAAGCCATTATGAGCAACAGACAACAGTTTGCAGGTGGAAAATGATATTTTCTCCTTCTTTTTTCATTTTTATACTTTTAAATCAAACTATATACAGAATGATTGTTTCCTTTATAGAATTATATATATATATATATATAAAGAATTATATATATATGTATATATATATATATTTATATATATATATATATATGAGTTAGCTAAAGTACAAATATTCGGGCAAATTGATACAAGTGTTCGCTTTGTAGATGAATCTGAAATGAAATATATGGTCCTTTTAAATAGTGTAAAGAAAGAAATGGTCCTTTTTGAATCAAAATAGAGTAATAATATAAATGGTCATTTTAAACTGGAAGGGTATTTTAGTCATTTGTTGAAATTTGACATAAAAGTTAACTAACTTTGGTGTTAGTACCCAAAGGTGTTACAAAATTGAAACCGTGAAACCTAAACCTGGTGAAAAAAAAAAAGTTAGTACCCAAAGGCGAAACTAGCTATAAACCATAGGGTCCATCTGGGTAATTAACTCAAAACTATTTTGCATTTTCGACATTTTAAAAGTATATATAGTTTACTCGATATTTGACTAACCAAACGACACGACAATAAGGTATAACCTCAGAGGGTTATTCCCATTTTTCTATGGTCATATACATGGGCTTGGTCAGATCCTAAAGTTGACCAAACGGGTCAGATTCGAAAGCCAAAGCGGATGTTAAACCGCTCGACTTTTGACTAAGAAAAAGCGCTAAACTAGAAATGACGAGTTAGACATGTTAGAATATGTCTAATAATGTTATAAAACTGATTTGGTGTCAAAACTTCAAGGTTTAATAATCGAAGACACTTTCGTCTATAATGCATTTGTATGCATTTTTTACTTTTATTTTGTAAAAGTTTGACTCGTCATTTCGCCTACTAAACGTGATGCTAAGAAGGTGTAGTCACAAGGGATTAAGACCTTCATTATTATGGTCACATAGAAAAGTTCAATTTGAACTTTGCTTGACCAAAATGATCAGAACCGAAAGTCAAACTGCTTGACTTTTGGCTCATAACTAGCCAAAATAATGAAAGAACTAGAGAGAGAACTTACTTGTATTGAAAAACACTTTTAGAACTCAGTAGGAGGATTCCAATTGCTAGAAACAAGCTCCAAAGAGAAGGAAGAAAGAAATAGAAATGAGCAAGTTGAAATGGACAAGATCATAGCTATTTATTGTGTCACCAAATCAAGCCAAGTGTCCCATGAGGTGTTATGGGCTGATGAGTTTCATCACACATGTCAAAAGGAGGTGAATTTGTGGCAAATTCGTGAGCTTGGAGGCCAAGGAATACAACTATAATGGACAGCTACCATCTGCTGTGCTGGGTGTCCCTTACGGACCGTATAGGTAGGATTGAAATTGTATAATGTTCAAAAATTGTGAATGTCATAGTTGTTTTGATCTTTTACATTGTGACATTTGGGGAAGTACCGTTTCCATCCTTTTTTGGAGTAAGGAATCTTTTAGCGATAGTTGATGATTTTAGTAGAGTTGTCTAGGTCATCTTGTTGAAATTCAAGCATAAAGCAAGTGGGTGTTTAATGAGTTTTCACAAAATGATAAAACACAATTTGGAAGACCTATTTAGATAATTCAGGGGTGATGACAGGGGAATTCACTTCCAGTGACATGAAAAATTTTATAATGAACAATCTTGCTTGAAACAACTTGTCCACATACCCCACAACAAAATGAGTTTGTATAAGGAACAACGGCATTTGCTTGAAGTTGCTAGAGCCTTAAGGTTTGAAGAAAAATTTCCAAAAAGATTATGGGAAGAATGTGTTTTAACAGTAGCTTACATCATTAACCGTATACCTTCACAAGTTATTGGAAATAAAAGACCTTGTGATTTAATTTTAACCAAAAACTTGATTATAACTTCATGATAATTTCGGGTGTCTAACCTATTATTTAAGTATTGAAACCAAGGGTGAAAAGTTCGAAATGAGGGGGAGACTAGGGTTTTGTTAGGGTACCCATAGGGAACAAAGGGGTACAAGATCTATGATATACAAAGTAAGGAAATTGCCATATCTAGGCACACAATATTTCATAAGTATAGATTTTTTTATAAAATTGGAAACATAAAGAACGAAACTAATCCTTTTGGAATACCTCCTCATGCATACGTTGATGCCAGCCCACATGAAGTTGTGGGCCCAAGCAGCACTCTTAAAAGAAATATTCAAAGTATTGATGAAAGCTTTGACTCTGGTCAAGACCACATTGAGAATAATAACTCGCCATAAGTTGAAATCCACGATGGCTTGGCCCAAGATGAGTCGCCAAACTTGGCCCACGACAAGCTGCCATATTTAGCCCAAGATAAGTGTCATAAACTAGGGCATTTTGCTAGAGAGTACATAAATCCCACTCTAGATTCCTCACCCTTTGTCACATATTCTGGTTCACTAGGTCAACTAAATTCACAAAACTCTCAACATTGTTTTACCCAATTACCCATCATCCAAACACACTGACTACAACCTACTTTTCTCACTCACCCATGTCACCACTAGATCAGTATGTTATCCACCAGGTCGAAATCAATATTCTCAAGCCACAATGTCACATTTCCCTAACATGCATCGATATCAGCACCAATTGTGTCACAGACACACGCACCAGTAGTTTCTCAAACTGTTGGTTGCCCTGTATCAGACTTAAGTCATCAAAGTTTTTTCACCCAAAACTTCGTAAACTGGAGCAGCATGTTTGATGATGCTCCCAAGAATAATAATCTTGCCATGTTTGTAGTAGACATCAAGCAACATACAATGTTGGACCTTCAAAAGAACAGATGATATCCAAAATCCAGGACATGACACGAAGATCAATAAATAAAAAGTTGATAAAGCAATATTCTCCCAAAACATCATGAATACCTAATTCATAATGTCGGTTGAAGACAAGCAAACACCTAATTAAAGCCTTGGAACCACTGTTCAAGAAGAAACAAGGTTTGTTGAAGCCTAAAGTGTAACATTTGTAGAACTTCAACCAATGAACACTTTTGACCGTTCTTTCCCTGGCGCCACGCGAGAGAGAAACTGGTTTCTCCTACGACGCGCGGGAGATGCCAGTTTGGGCTATATAAAGGCTAGTCTGGGACAATTTGATTTACACCTGTTCGATCAAAAATCGACAACTATTTCTCTCTCGTTTTTCCGTTCTATTACCCGAACCCCTAAACCTCAAAACTCTGCTACATAAAAAGCCTGCTAACCCTAATCACTAGTGCGATACCTTGTCCGATCAATCTATAAACAATTCAACGGATGTGTAAGTGCTGCCTGAATAAGGTTATACTTTGTCATCACGTTGAGGTTTTGATATCGTGATTATCATTAAAGTTGATATGGTTTAATACACTAGTATGTGTGCATTGTGTGCTTATTAGGAACCACTTGAAACACTTGAGCTTTGCTAAACACAGTTAAGCAGGTCATCCATAATCTAAGTGAGTACATAGGTTCCCTATTTTACGTTTTATAATGTTTTGGGGTGATTCATATGTGCCAAACTATCTTTCAATTCTACATATTTACTATGTATGGTTTATGTGAGTACATAGTTCCTCCCTTTTACACTTTTCAAATGTTTTGGGGTGATTCGTATGTGCTAAATTAATTTCCACATTTACAAAACTTATTTAGATATTTTTATATGCACAACATGCTTAAATTATACGAAACTTGATGGTGCGTTAACATGACAATGATACATTCATTAACTTTGATCACGCCGACCGGTAGTATGTTATGATAACATAGGATTGACAACCCCATCCCCGCCTCCTAGGTTTGTATGGAAGTTTCGTCTAGGAATGTCAAAAACTGTGTAACACATTTTACAAACTTTATTTATAAGGGTTTGTCCGATAATCAACAAAGGCTTGAATGTATTCGCCGACAAACCACACTGTTTTATACAAAAAGGCAAATTGTTTTATAAACAAAACAACACATTTTGTTTAAACAATACATTTGGTTTATATAAGACAAGTCATTTGGTTAATTTATACAAGATATTTGGATGGTTTATACCATACAAGACTTTTATTCGGTTATTACAAAGACACAAAAGATATTCTGTGTTAACCATACACTAGTAGCTTTTAAATCGAATGATTTCTCATACAGTTTTACAAAAGACACACTTTATGTCAAAGATTCATGGCTTCAAAGATTTATTTAAAATCAACTCTTGAAACTGGTTAAATCTATTTCAATATTCAAAAGCTACGAGTCGTGACCACAAAACGTACATTACTCGCTAGCATTCAATGTTAATTTTATTTTCACATATGTTTCAGGTACTAATGCATGATCAAGTGCGCAACATATAGGATGGACTCTTGCATTAGCTTGCTAAAAATATTAGTTGTTGTATTTTATTACGAATTCTCAAAGACAATCTAAATTATTAATTCAATAAAACAAAACTTTAAATACCATGTGTTTGAAACAATTTGTAATGTGACACCCAGACATTTCCGTCGCGGGTTGTTTTATATATGCGGTTGGGGTGTTCTAGATTGGTATGAGAGCCATGGCTATAGAGAATTAGGTTATTAGTAATGTTTTGACCTAGAAGATAACTTCCCTAGGAGCCAACGCGAGGTAACTCATGTATAGATTCTTAATACAATACCATCACCTATCTTTAGGTGATTACAAAACAATACAAAAAAATCTCAAATTGATTCTTAAAAGTCAAAGTTTCCAAAATTTTACAAGAAATCATCGTCTATCCTTAGATGATTTGTTTTTAGGCTTTTAAGCCTTAAAGTTTTTCAAAATCTTATCAACGTTTGGATTTTAATAATGTGAACACGTGCAATCTGGAAGGGTGGATGCCTACACCCTGAGTTTTCTGTCTAAGGCTAGAGTGTTCGTACAAATCCACTTAAGTGGACCAGTTACTCTTACCTAGGGAACTCTTGGGGTGAGTGTCCACTTATAGGCTAAAGCATGTCTTTGCGATACATTATAAAGACCCATTTACTTTGATTAGTCACTGTGTCGTTTATTCATTTTAACTAATGATAAATGAATACACTCCTTATTCTTCATCGATGTTTTAATCTTTCTTTTGAGTAACCTTTATAAATCACACTCATTTCCTCTCATATTTCCTTCTCTTTTAGAATGCCTCCTCGTCGCAACACTACCCGAGACGCCGAAATGGCGGCTATGATCGCTCAGCAAATGGAGGCGATACTTCTAAACCTTGTGACCCAACTTAATCAAGCCAACAATAACAATAACAACAACAATGTACTGTCACCGTGTAATTTCAAACAGTTCAACTCGGCTAAACCCCTCAAGTTCTATGGGTCTGAGGGAGCTACTGGGCTCCTACAATGGTTTGAAAGCATCGAAAGCACTTTCCGCCATTGTTAGTTTCCCAATGAGGGCAAAGTAGAGTTTGCTTCAAGCATATTCCAAAAGAGAGCGCTCACATGGTAGAATGTGATTATGAGAGATCGAGGTGCGGATGTAGCTATAGCACAAACTTGGGATGAAGTTAGAGCTCTTATGATGAACAAGTTCTACCCACACGATGAGATAAGGCACTTGAGATTGAATTCCACGATCTCAAGCAAGATAGTGGCGAGAATCATGCCTACATAGATCGGTACGAGGAATTGAAACTGCTTTGTCCCACTATGGTCACGCCTTTGGATAAGGCCATTGAGAAATACATTGATGGCTTACCTGATCCCATTAAAGACATTGTCACTGGTAGTCAGCCAGCTACCGTTAGGGAGGCTATTGAACTAGCCGCAACTGTAACCGATTCTCAAGTCAAGAAAGGGAAACTTTTCCGTAAAGGTGACAAGAAAAAAATCTGCTAAGGCTACCCTAGAGAAACCAAAAGAAACCAAACCGAACCTTCCAAAAATTCAAGGAAGCGTAAGGCTTCAAATTATTTTGCTATTGTTACCCCCAACCAACCAGCTTAACCCCCTTCTAAGAAACAATATGCTGGTAATGCACACTTGTGCAACCGATGCAACTTTCATCACCAACATCATTTACCATGTTGCCATTGTACCCTCTATGGACGGTTTAGTCATTTGGCGAACGTCTATCGCTCCGCTCCTACCCTAAACCAAGCTATTCCAAATCCTGTTGAAACTCAAGCAATGCCTAACCCCCCTCATTACCCACCTGGATCCTGCTATAATTGTGGTGATCTTACTCACTACTGAAACAATTGACCGAAGCTTGTTAATACTAATCCAGCCCGTGGATGTGCATTTAACATAAACGCTAACGAGGCTCATGTTAACAACAAAGCGGTGAACGGTATGTTCCTTGTTAATAACCATCATGTTTCCATTCTTTTTTATTCGGGTGCCTATAGAAGTTTTGTATCCTTAGCATTTGAACCTTTTCTTTCGATGCCCCGAACTAAGCTAGGAAAACCTTTAACGGTAGAAAAGCTAGTGGTGAACCCGGTACTCGATTCTATCATTTGTAATTGTCAACTAAACGTCAATGACCATCTTTGTCACACCCTGGTCGTAATGGAAGCGCAATCGTGTGACTATGAGGTAATCATTTTAAACAATTGTGTAAAGAAAAATAAATCAACAACGATGCCATTTATGTTAAGTTGCAACCAAAGTTTACAAGTTCCCAAAAGAAGTTATAAGGTTCAGACAAGTTCACAATGTTATCCTAAGTATAGTTTTTGAGTTACATTACACTTTAAACGAAAGATTGTTTTCATCATTAAAGCATGTTGAGGTTTTGACCCCTTTATACCCATATGAGGTTGGGATATATAAGACAAATCCTCCAAAAAGGAATTCGTTGTCATGTTCATTCCCACTTCCCGTAGTCTTTCACCGGCTTAAGTTTTGCGTCTTGAAATACATGTAAGTTTGAAAAGTCGACATAAAGTTGGCAGGTTCATGTAGTTATTGTTTTTGTATGATATGTCTTGTTCGTAATCTAGTAATGAAATTATAGTATGTTATTAGCATTCACTGAATTTAAGGATCTATCAGTGTGTAGCTAGCACCCTGACATATGTACCATAAGTTAGTAACCAACCAGAGACAACTATTGACATCAATTAGGATCACAAAAGCACTCCTAAAGGGTTAACAAACCAGGAGTGGAGCGCAACTCAAACTCAATAGATCTATACCTTTTGCACCTTGGTCACTAAGTGATTAATGGTTACTCTTGCCATCATCCTACTTACGCACATTGATCGTGTTATCATCTAACCCCATACCTAACATACCAATTGTTATGACATGTATTTTCCCTTGATTGTTTTAAAAACAAAACTTTGAAATATTTGAAAGAAGGGACATGAACACACAGTTTAGCGTTCCAAATGTCGTACTAGTGAAATTCGAGTGTCCGTATACGCATGTAACCTACATGTGTATTAACTTCATTAGACCTTAGGTCTCGTTGGACCTCATACAAGTTGTTCATCTTGAATTCTTGTTATGTGTTTATTTATCTCTTTTGAACAACTTTATTGTTTTCATAGTGTTGGTAGTTCAATTGTTCTCTTATTATTTATATATATTTTAGAAATATATATATTTTGTCGTGTATTTATTTGTATTTGAACGGGCCTTGCCCTTCATGTGTCCTCGTGCCTTGCACGCGTGTCATTGGGCCTAACCCATGTCTTTATGTCTTTGGGCCTAGCTCATGTTATCTTGTCCATGGGCTTAGCCTATGTAATTTTGCCTTTGGGCCAAACCCATGTTATCATGTCTTTGCGCCTAACCCCCATGTTATATTGTCCTTGGGCCTAGCCCATGTAATCTTGCTTTGGGCCTAGCCCATGTTATAATGTTCTTGGGCCTAGCCCATGCTATCTTGTCCTTTGGGCCTTGCCCATGTTATCATGTCTTTGGGCCTTGCCCATGTATTTTTATATTGTGGGCCTTGCCCATGTGTTTATGTATCTGGGCCTAGCCCAACTTAATTTTTAGAGTCCATATTATTTATTTTCTTGCACTTAGTATTATTTACTAAATATAAAGGTTATAAGTATTTCTTGCATACTTTATATAAAATCACTTGTAACTTTTATACATTTCAACTTTCTAGATTTTTTTTTGTTATCGGTAATATATATATTCGTTAAGCGTCTGAAAATTATTTTCCGCATCGAAAGTCGCCCAAGTGTTGTAGTAGCTCTTCATGATGGTGATATGTTCGTTGATCGTCGGTGAAACAGTGTATTGTATAAATTTGACCATTGTCCGAATAGTCCACTGGTCCGATTATTTGTTTCAAGAATTGTGTAAAAGTGTATGTGTTTGTGTTATTTATACTTGGTAACTTTAAGTATTTGGTGCGTTGTATTAGTTGGGTATTTTTTATTGTATCTCCTAGAAATTCTAGATACATACACATGTATTCTTCACATTCACTTATGCTGGTAATAATGTATATACATATATTTTTATTCCCAAAAATTTATATGTAATAAATCAATCTTTAACTTGTAAATATATATATAATTGTTTATTAATTCCTTGGAAGGTTATGGTTTAATCCTTGTCGTTAAAACTTCCTTATTGATGGTTTAGGTCACTAATCGTGTTTAGCCCCGTTAATCGCCCCGTTAATTACACTTTAATCACCATTGGATTTTTAGAAAATTTCGCCATAGTTTCCCCTAAACTATGGGGTTTTTCACATTTCAAAAACGTATTTAAACCACTTTCTAATTTCCCAAATCATCGTTAATTTATCAAGTTCATAAAAAGTCATTTTTTTTCCAAGTAATATGCACATAACTTTTCTTCAATATTTCATGAGCTTTTATACATGAGCTTTTTATACAAGCTTATCCTTATGTTTTTTATACTTTAAAGCCTCTAAAAATTCCATATCTTTTAAGATTATCAAAACATCAATATTTTCATGGACAACTTTTATAATCATTTCTATATAAATTGTTTTATATAAAAATCAACTTCACTAGCTTTCAACATCCATGTTTCAAGTCTCATCATGTATCATACTTTTTAAGAACCGCATTGGGACCACATACATATAAAGCTCATGAACTTGAAGATGATGATCTTAAATGACTTAAATGTATACTTGTTTATATCACATTAAGCTTAATATAGTAAGATCATCACTCTTGTAAAATACTACAACAAATAAACAACATGATCATCATAAATCCCATACTTTTATCTTGTTATTTCTTGTTATATTTTAGAGTTTTTGGATGATTTCTTTCAAGATATTCAAGATGAAGTTTACTTGTACTTTTTAAATCTACATATTCTAAGAATTTGAAATCATAAACAAGTGAACTTACTACTAGCTCTTAGGCTAGGGAGGATTCAAGATTAAGATAGTGGTGAGAAAATGAAGATTAAGATGATTAGAAAGCTCCCAAAAAAAGCCCCAATGCTTCTCCATCCTTGCTAGCTCCATAAATGGCCTTATAATGGCTTGAAAGTAAGGATAATATGGTGTTTAGTGGGGGTTGTATGGTAGTTTAGGGTGGTAGTGATGGGCCGAGATTGTGAGAGAGACTAGAGGAGTTCTTGTTTTGATTTTTGAAGTGAAAATGTTGATAGAAAGAATGGCGATGTTATAATTATATGAATCTTTAAGGTCAAGACTAAATCTTCATGTGCGATACCTTCATCCATCATCTTCAACAAATCAAGTAAGTGGTGGGTGGGGGCCCACATGGGGGGAGGTAAAGTGTAAATATTTTTATAAAATATCTTTTATAAAATATGACATGTGATAAATTTTTTAATCTTTGTAGATATTTTGGTCATTAAATTAAAGTTGCTTATTTAGATGGTTAAAAGTAGTTTAGGATGTTAAGTGTTACTAACTAATTCACTTGACAAGTTGGTATTTATTTTGGATAGTAAAAAAAATCTCTTCCGTTTGGTTATTGGATCCATATCAGTAATATATTTTATACCGACGATTAATTCCGAAAATTTCATTTTCGCAACCCTAAGATCTATGTAGGGGTTTCTTGCGGCAAGTGAAGCGAACTAGTTCACCGGACTATTGTAGAAGGCTATCGGATAATGAAATCTTTGTCGGTTTGACAATCGAAAGCTTTCCGGTCAAGTTGTGCACTGCTTATCGTAATATTGGAATGATGTCTTTATGTATTTTTGATATCCTCATTGTTTTAAGGTTCTTGTCATTATTCTGCTATATATATGGAGTCCCGGAAATGCCGAATTAGTGTTGCCGACGAATTGAAATTGTTACATTTATAGCCAAAACAGAAAATTTTGTAATTTAAGCGTTATACCAATAAGTTATGTATTATTGCAAGATGTGTTCCCACGTTAGTGTTTTCATGTATATATGGACTCACTTATGTCATTCGTATGCTGTTATTCATGGTTCTGTTTTGTTTCAGCAGTTTTGCTGACATTAATAGTGTAACCGTGAATAGTGCGCCAACACTTTCTACCAACATTTTGGGACATAGTTTGATTTGTTTTGCATCGTGACGGAAACTAATATATGTTATAGCATGTTTCACTTGTCCTAACACTTACTATATGACGTACAACTCAGTTACGTAATTAAATTACGATTAATTGCATGAGACTATGTAATGAAAATGGTGATTAGATTGTAAAGAATTACCGGTTATTTGCTGTTTGTCACAATCTTTTTCCCGTCAACCTCACGCCAATGCAACTTGGGAGTTTTGATGTCAATGCAACTTGGGACTGGTTAACCAAACCTCATGCTGAAATCACCTATTTTGATAAGATTGTTTGCGTACCCCTTCATCTAGCGAAGTCTTAGAAGTTCATGGAAAGAAACCTGCTAGTAGACTCAAACTCATAACATGTACCCAAGCCTAGAAATATCCACAGAAGATATATGTAGTCTTCTTGGCGTATCGTAGAGGAGAAAGGCAAGAGTAAGAGTATTCAAGACATCCCCTTGTTCGGGATTTTCCCGAAGTGTTTCCAGAAGAATTACCTAGTTTACCCCCGGTACGCCAAGTAGAATTTCGCATTGACCTTGTACCTGGTGCCAACCCAATTGTCAATTCCCCTTACCGTCTTGCACCGTCTGAAATGAAAGAGTTGTTGAAACAACTCCAAGAGCTATCAGACAAAGGATTTATCCGTCCAATCTTCTCACCTTGGGGTGCTCCTGTGTTGTTTGTGAAAAAGAATGATGGATCTTTCTGTATGTGCATCGATTATCGTGAGCTCAACAAACTCATGATTAAAAATCGATATCCCCTACCTTGTATTAATAATCTTTTTGATAACTACAAGGCGCTACCTGTTTTTCAAAGATTAATCTCCGTTCTGGGTTCATCAACTTCGTGTACAAGAAGAAGACATTCCTAAAACTACTTTTCGAACCGATACGGCCATTACGAGTTCACTGTCAGGCCTTTTGTTTGACAAATGCTCCTACCATTTTCAAGGGCTAATGAATAGGGTTTGTAAACCTTATTTAGACAAGTTCATCATTGTTTTCATCAGTGATGTTTTATTTATTCAAAGTCTCGAGCTGACCATGAACATCACCTCGTCTAACGATGGAACTTCTAAAGAAGGAATAACTTTATGCAAATTCTCCAAATGCGAATTTTAGCTAAATAAAGTTCAATTCTTGGCTCACATTGTCAATGAACAAGGCATACATGTGGATCACGCCAAAATCACTGTGATCAAGGATTGGAGTACACTTACTACTCCTACCGAAATTCGTTCTTTTCTTAGTCTAGCCTGTTATTACCGTTGTTTTATCGCCAACTTTTCCAAGATTGCGGTTCCACTCACTTATTTAACTCAAAAGAATAAACTTTTGAATGGGGACCCAAACGAGAGGAAGCTTTTCAACTTGAAACAAAAGCTTTATGATACTCCTATTCTATCCTTGCCAATTGGCAATAACGATTTCGTTGTATATTGTGATGCCTCAAATCTAGGCCTTGGTTGTGCTCTCATGCAAAGAAAGAAAGTCATAGCATATGCATCAAGAAATTAAAAATCCACGAAAGAACTACACAACTCATGATTTTGAGTTAGGTGATGATGTTTCCGCTCTCAAAATTTGAAGACATTACCTCTATGGTACTAAATTGTGGTTTTCACTGACCACAAAAGTCTTCAATCAAAAGGAATAAAACTGAGAACAACGACGTTGGGTCGAACTTTTGAACAACTGTGACTATGAAATTCGTTACCATCTAGTAGGGTGAATCTGTAATAGATGCACTTAGTCGCAAAGAACATGTCAAATTCATTGTGTTCATGTCCAATTAGATATTCAAACACGTATTTTCCAGCCCAACGTACTTGCTTAACCCAAGGCTTCAGCTACCACATAGTCTTGAGCTTCAACTTGAAACAAAGAGGATGGGTTACTCTATTTCTTGATTCATTTATGCATTCCAAACAAAGATAATCTTCATACCTTATTTATGGATGAAGCACACAAGTCGAGTTACTCCATCCATCCGGGTACGAATAAATGTATATGGATCTTCGTACCCAGTATTGGTGGCCGAGTATGAAGAAGAATATAGCGTTGTATGTGTCCAAATGCGTTACATGTCTTAAAGTCAAGGCAGAACATCAACGTCCCTCCGGTTTGCTCGAAAAACCAAAAGTTCTGGTATGGAAGTGGGAGATCATCGCTATGGATTTCATCACTAAGTTGCCCTGCACTTCTAGAGGTCATGATTCCATTTGGGTAGTCATTGACTGTCTGACTAAGTCATCACACCTTTTGCCGATTCGTGAGGACTTCTGTACTTACAAACTTGCTAAGATATCTATTGATGAGGTTGTATCTCGTCATGGCATTCCTTTTAACATCATATCAGATCGGATGCTCCTTTCTCATCTCGTTTTTGGAAGACCATGCAATCAGCCATGGGAACCAAATTAAATCTAAGCACTGCTTACCATCCTCAAACGGATGGATAAACCGAAAGGACAAACAAACACTTGAAGAAATGCTTAGAGCATGTGTGATTAACTTTGGTGGTAGTTGGGATTCACATTTACCTTTGATCGAATTCTCCTACAACAACAGTTATGTAACGCTTCACATTTGTATCTTTCCATTTTAAGCAAGTCTGCTTCGTGTTTCTATTTTTGGAAAGTCTAAACCTTATAATCGTATTCTATTTTCAATTCATTGTATTCTAAGGCTTTGATTGTAATCATGATTTTTATTCACGTTTATTACCGTCGCTTCATTTCGAACTTTTCAAAAATTATCGTGCCTCTCACTTCCTTGACTCAGAAGGATAAACCTTTTGTTTGGGCTTCCGAACAAGAGGAGTCTTTTCAAACGCTCAAGGGCATGCTTTGCAATGCTCCCATCCTAACCCTTCCCAATGGTAACGACGATTTTGTGGTGTATTGTGATGCCTCAATACAAGGTTTTGGTTGCGTTCTTATGCAACGAGATAAAGTTATCGCTTACGTGTCACGTCAACTCAAAATTCATGAGAAAATATATACTACAACGACATTGAACTTGGTGCCGTTGTTTTTGAATTAAAGATATGGCGACACTACCTTTATGGTACAAAGTGTACGGTCTTCACCGACCATAAGAGCCTTCAGCACATCATTAATAAAAAAGAACTCAACATGCGTCAGCGTCGTTCGGTAGAGTTATTAAACGACTATGACTGCGATATCCGCTACCACCCTTGTAAAGCGAATGTCGTGGCAGACGCACTTAGTCGGAAAACTCATGTTAAGAGTGTACGTTGCTACCAAACTTTTGGAAAGCTTCAAGAGATGATTCGTGAGGCACAATACTCGACCGTTAATGAGGGCAACCTCGATAATGCGTTACTTGTCTTAAAGTCAAGGCAGAACATCAACGTCCCTCCGGTTTGCTCGAAAAACCAAAAGTTCTGGTATGGAAGTGGGAGAACATCGCTATGGATCTCATCACTAAGTTGCCCTGCACTTCTAGAGGTCATGATTCCATTTGGGTAGTCATTGACTGTCTGACTAAGTCATCACACCTTTTGCCGATTCGTGAGGACTTCTGTACTTACAAACTTGCTAAGATCTCTATTGATGAGGTTGTATCTCGTCATGGCGTTCCTTTTAACATCATATCAGATCATGATGCTCCTTTCTCATCTCGTTTTTGGAAGACCATGCAATCAGCCATGGGAACCAAATTAAATCTAAGCACTGCTTACCATCCTCAAACGGATGGATAAACCGAAAGGACAAACAAACACTTGAAGAAATGCTTAGAGCATGTGTGATTAACTTTGGTGGTAGTTGGGATTCACATTTACCTTGATCGAATTCTCCTACAACAACAGTTATGTAACGCTTCACATTTGTATCTTTCCATTTTAAGCAAGTCTGCTTCGTGTTTCTATTTTTGGAAAGTCTAAACCTTATAATCGTATTCTATTTTCAATTCATTGTATTCTAAGGCTTTGATTGTAATCATGATTTTTATTCACGTTTATTACCGTCGCTTCATTTCGAACTTTTCAAAAATTATCGTGCCTCTCACTTCCTTGACTCAGAAGGATAAACCTTTTGTTTGGGCTTCCGAACAAGAGGAGTCTTTTCAAACGCTCAAGGGCATGCTTGCAATGCTCCCATCCTAACCCTTCCCAATGGTAACGACGATTTTGTGGTGTATTGTGATGCCTCAATACAAGGTTTTGGTTGCGTTCTTATGCAACGAGATAAAGTTATCGCTTACGTGTCACGTCAACTCAAAATTCATGAGAAAATATACTACACACGACATTGAACTTGGTGCCGTTGTTTTTGAATTAAAGATATGGCGACACTACCTTTATGGTACAAAGTGTACGGTCTTCACCGACCATAAGAGCCTTCAGCACATCATTAATAAAAAAGAACTCAACATGCGTCAGCGTCGTTCGGTAGAGTTATTAAACGACTATGACTGCGATATCCGCTACCACCCTTGTAAAGCGAATGTCGTGGCAGACGCACTTAGTCGGAAAACTCATGTTAAGAGTGTACGTTGCTACCAAACTTTTGGAAAGCTTCAAGAGATGATTCGTGAGGCACAATACTCGACCGTTAATGAGGGCAACCTCGATAATGCGTTACTTGTCTTAAAGTCAAGGCAGAACATCAACGTCCCTCCGGTTTGCTCGAAAAACCAAAAGTTCTGGTATGGAAGTGGGAGAACATCGCTATAGATCTCATCACTAAGTTGCCCTGCACTTCTAGAGGTCATGATTCCATTTGGGTAGTCATTGACTGTCTGACTAAGTCATCACACCTTTTGCCGATTCGTGAGGACTTCTGTACTTACAAACTTGCTAAGATCTCTATTGATGAGGTTGTATCTCGTCATGGCGTTCCTTTTAACATCATATCAGATCATGATGCTCCTTTCTCATCTCGTTTTTGGAAGACCATGCAATCAGCCATGGGAACCAAATTAAATCTAAGCACTGCTTACCATCCTCAAACGGATGGATAAACCGAAAGGACAAACAAACACTTGAAGAAATGCTTAGAGCATGTGTGATTAACTTTGGTGGTAGTTGGGATTCACATTTACCTTTGATTGAATTCTCCTAAACAACAGTTATGTAACGCTTCACATTTGTATCTTTCCATTTTAAGCAAGTCTGCTTCGTGTTTCTATTTTTGGAAAGTCCAAACCTTATAATCGTATTCTATTTTCAATTCATTGTATTTTAAGGCTTTGATTGTAATCATGATTTTTATTCACGTTTATTACCGTCGCTTCATTTCGAACTTTTCAAAAATTATCGTGCCTCTCACTTCCTTGACTCAGAAGGATAAACCTTTTGTTTGGGCTTCCGAACAAGAGGAGTCTTTTCAAACGCTCAAGGGAATGCTTTGCAATTCTCCCATCCTAACCCTTCCCAATGGTAACAACGATTTTGTGGTGTATTGCGATGCCTCAATACAAGGTCTTGGTTGCGTTCTTATGCAACGAGATAAAGTTATCGCTTACGCGTCACGTCAACTCAAAATTCATGAGAAAAATATACTACACACGACATTGAACTTGGTGCCGTTGTTTTTGAATTAAAGATATTGCGACACTACCTTTATGGTACAAAGTGTACGGTCTTCACCGACCATAAGAGCCTTCAGCACATCATTAATCAAAAAGAACTCAACATGCGTCAGCGTCGTTGGGTAGAGTTATTAAACGACTATGACTGCGATATCCGCTACCACCCTTGTAAAGCGAATGTGGTGGCCGACGCACTTAGTCGGAAAACTCATGTTAAGAGTGTACGTTGCTACCAAACTTTTGGAAAGCTTCAAGAGATGATTCGTGAGGCACAATACTCGACCGTTAATGAGGGCAACCTCGATAATGAGTTGAAGTTAGTGCTAAAACCCAACTCGTGACCAAATCCGATGGCATCATGGCATCTCGACCGTATTTGGATTCTAATCGTGATAATCTTTGTGATCTCTTGATGAGTAAAGCTCATAAATCTCGATATTCAATTCACCTTGGCGCCGATAAGATGTGTCACGACCTCCGAGCATCATACTGGTGGCCTGGAATGAAGAAAGATATCGCCTGCTATGTTTCGAAGTGCCTTACTTGCTCCAAGGTAAAGGTCGAGCATCAAAGACCCTCTGGCTTACTCGAACAACCAGAAATTCCTGTTTGAAAATGGGAGAGTATTGCTATGCATTTCATAACCAATCTCCCTCGTACATCGTCTGGTCACGATAGTATTTGGGTAATCATCGACCGTTTGACCAAGTCTGCTCATTTCCTCCCCATACGTGAAGACTACCGAGTTGAGAAATTGGCTCGTATCTACATGGATGAAATCATCTGTCGTCACGGTGTCCCCGTTGACATTATCTCCAACTGTGATGGTCGCTTCACTTCTCGCCTTTGGCAAACATTTCAAAAAGCACTTGGCACTCAGCTCAATCTTAGTACTGCCTTCCATCCTCAGTCCGATGGTCAAACCGATTGTACTATCCAAACTCTAGAGGACATGCTTCGTTCTTGTGTAATTGATTTTGGTGGCAACTGGGACATGCACTTGCCTTTGGTCGAATTCTCGTACAATAACAGTTACCATGCGAGTATTCAAATGGCACCATTCGAGGCATTTTATGGATGCAAGTGCCAATCACCTATTTGTTGGCACAAGATCGGGGAAGCCCAAATCACCGGTCCTGAGCTTATACAATAGACGACGGACAAGATTTTGCAGATTCGGGACAACTTGCTGAAAGCTATAAGCCGACAAAAGAGTTACGCAGATAAAATACGCAAGCCCTTGGAATTCCACGTTGGTGACTTTGTACTTCTCAAGGTATCCCCTTGGAAGGGTGTGGTTCGTTTCGGGAAAAGGGAAAGCTTGCTCCTCGCTACGTAGGTCCTTTCAAGATTCTCGAAAGGATTGGCAAGGTAGCCTACCGATTGGAACTACCATAAGAGCTCAAGAACGTTCATCCTACCTTCCACGTCTAAAACTTAAAAGATGTCTTGTTGAAGAAGGGCTCCAAGTTCCACTTGAAGATCTTCAAATGAAAGCGACATGAAGTCTAAGCATCCGCATTTGTCCGTTGCATCTTCCTAAATTTCAGGACGAAATTACCTAAAGGAGGGGAGACTGTAACGCTTCGCATTTGTATCTTTCCGTTTTAAGCAAGTCTGCTTCGTGTTTCTATTTTTGGAAAGTCCAAACCTTGTAATCGTATTTCTATTTTCAATTCATTGTATTCTAAGGCTTTGATTGTAATCAAGATTAATCAATTATGCTAAATTCGCAAACTTTATTCACGTTTAAACTTATGATCATGCTATACTTTTAAATCAGTTCAAAGCGATGTGTAAATGTTTGATGAATGTTTATAAATCTTATGCTAAACTCAACCAAGACAATTAGTGATGTTATTCAAGAAATTCAAGCTTCCATTACCATAAAATCATGTCTTATTATGTTCAAGAAAATACTTGTTCTTAGTTGTTCTTGTTAGGGTTTTTAAAACAATAATATGCATCACATTAGACCGTATTCAAGACCCATACATGATTAATATAACATATGTAACATATAAGCCCTAAGTCCATCAATTATGTAATTAAAAAGATCAAAAAATAAAAATAAAAAAATATATGGCAGCCCTTATTTGCGGCCACAACATGTAGTACTTCCCTCTTCTTTTTTTTTTGAATTCATACTCCACCAAACCACCATAAATGCAACCCTAATCCTAAACCTAATCCTTCCCCTATATAAACACAAGTTCCTCCACCTCTTTACCACTTTTACAAGCCTCCATACTCATCAAACAAGTCCCAAACTTCTGAAAATCTCTGCTGAAACTCAGCAGCTTGCAAGTGAGTTTCGACTCACTTTTCTTCTTCTTTTTACCTTGTTTTTCTTTCTAACACTCTTGGATAACCTCTAGGAAGGTTCTCACAAGTTTTCTTGGCCAAACTAAGGTGAAACCACACCATTTTGAGGTCCAAAAGTGCACAAACTTTCTTCCCAAATTTTTATCTTTCAAACTTCAAGTTTTTCAATGTTTTCACTTTGTTTTCTTCCTCAACCTTGTTTAATAAGCCCTATGAGTGTTACCATAGGTTTTCCATGGAAAACCAAGGTGGAATCACACCATTTTTGGGGCCAAACTTTCTATTTTGGATGATAACTTATAAAACCTTTTCGAACATATTATTACCATAACAAATCTATGCTATATATGCCACTAACCAAACTTATGGTTAGTGTGTTAAGCTAGACTTGTTCACATACAATCAAGACGCATATCTTGTCTCTAAACTTGTGGTTTTATTACGGTTTCAAACCCACAAGTGTTGAGCCATCTGAGCTTTCAAGCTTGTGATGGTGTACGTGTGGTTACATGAAGGCCTTGGCCATTAAACTATTCAATCCACCCCTCACTTGATGATTTCCATAATTCTTGACCATCCGGATTGTTCTTGTGTCAATCTTGTGTAATGATGAATCTTATGAAAGCGGTTTAGGATGGTTATCCTCCTACCTCCATGCATGACTTATATGACTTACATGATTTCCATGAAATACATGAACTATATGATTAATTAGTAGTAATATAACTATATGTAAATACTTAATATAACCAAACCTTAGACCATGACCAAATGGTTAGTTGTCTTAAAAAGTAGGTTATTTTATCTTAGACATAACAATCGTTACGATTCTATTGGGCATGACCCATAAAAACACAAACACCCTTTGGGGCTTATTAGTGTCAAAAACGAGCGTTAATCTCTAGATAAATACTTTCGTTTATATATACTTTCTCTGCACATTTTAAATTCCTAAACTCATTAAACTCCCCGTCAATCTAATACTCACACACCCACGTTTTCCTTGTGTAGGATAAACTTGGTGTTCCATCCCCTAAATCAACCTAAATCTCTCACGGATATTAATTTGCAAAACCGTGAGTACACTCGACCCCTTTTTATGTTATCCGCTATTTTGGTGCAACATGATTAACTTACAAAAACTACACTAAATCACACTTCATTCTATACACAAACAATCCATCAACATGCTTTAGTCTTTGCTACTTGAATTGTTACTTGGTACATTCTTATGTGAACTAAATGTCATTAACTTTGATCGAGCCTCCCTTAACATGTATAGCGCTATAGGAGTAACGAACCGCCCGTATTCTTGTGGTCATTGTTAAGTTGAAATCTATTTTGCGGTACACTAGAGGATTGACTTGTAGATTCACATGCCTTGTTTACACTTATCTTATATGCTAGCTATTCATGTGGATTTGTTTAATGGGATTTTATACTTATGCTATGATACTAAACTTGTGTACTCGCCAATACTTTGTTATTGAATTATACTTTTTAACATATTGCAGGTTGATGAAGTTGTTATGATGGAAAGTAGTAGGAATGGCATAGAAACACGCGTAGAATACTAAGTTAATAATTATGTTATTTGTAACATTTGTAAAAATCGGGTTTTTAAAACCCGCTCCGTTTTGTAATCGAATATCAAGTTATAAAAGTTACGTCGAATATTTATGATTATTTTGATTTAAAACAATACATAATTAATAAATAAACTAAACTACAAAAATTATATTTGATAAAAAGTTAAAATAAAATAAATAAAAAAATTTTGATGCTGCCGGGACTCGAACCCGGGTCAGCCAAGACATACTTCAGCAACTTAACACACACTCACAAGACCACTCCGCCACATTGTGTTTTCTGCTAACTCTAGAAACGCAAACGAAATTTATACACAAACCCAGTTAAAACCGGTTGCGCTATCTGAGAAACGGTAATCGGCAAACCAATCGTCAAATTCGTTGTTTATTAACACATTCAGTTTATAACCGATGCTCCGACGGTTTTTAATCAAATCGGAAATTGATTAAACTTAAAGTCTCATCATTATCGGTTTTTAAAACCGAAAAATCATCAAGTCCAGAATTCCTCAAACTTCAGACCACTCTCACGACTCAGAGATATCATACCAATACTCCATTTCATTTTCGTTGCATTTTCAGACCATCAGAACGCCTAAATCAGCTCGCCGGAATTTTCTGTAAAAGTAGCCAGAAAACCGTATTCAACTCAAACCGGTAAAATATTTCCACTTTACTGTTTCAATCAATTGTTAGAACCTTACTAACATTAACCCATCGCTCATAATCAACCACAGACGACATTGCTGGACTTTCTGTTTTCGCCGGAAAACTTCTAGAATTGTCGGAAACTCGTTGATTACCGGTATGCTCATTCCAACGTGCTGATAATCAATACTCATTAGTTCAATTTCACATCTAATCCCTTAAACCTGTTAATTGATTCTCACAGCCGAAGGTTCCAAAAACAAAGCCGACGAGCTTCGCCGGATTCTCTTAAGAAGACGATCTGTTCGGTATCTTCTTTCCCCAAACTTTTCGATTCAATGCATTCAAACTGGACATCATGTTCATTAACTAAATTAATCGCGTATAAGTGGTTTTGATTGATGTCTGTGTTTGTAATGAAGAAGACGAGTTCAGAGATGACATAAGATTAATTAAAATCGGAATTATAAACGGGTTAGACACACAGTCCAGCGGTGGACTGTGTGCAAACAAAAACCATACACGTCCCGAGTTCGATCCCTGCTACACGAACACCCTGTGTAATAAAATGCCTTTCTGATCAAAAACTAAACCGGGTTAACTCAGTTAGTTGTTAAGTATAATAAAAACCGAGATAATAACCGGGTTAGACACACAGTCCAGCGGTGGACTGTGTGCAACATGAACCATACGTCGCGCGTTCGAAACCCGTCACTTGCACCGGTCCGTTGAATTAAAATTTTTTTGAAATTAAAGAGAATTTCGGATTAACTGAATAAGTGTATAAGTATAAATAAAAACAAGATTATTTCGGGTTAGACACGTAGCTCAGTTGGTAGAGCTGCGTGCACGCGTACGGGAGGTCACCGGTTCGAGCCTCACCCGGCGCAAACTAATACGCTGACCGAACCGGTCAACGGTCAACGGTCAACGCTAAATAAACAATTTTTTTTATATTCTTATTTATTAAATTTAATTTAAAAATCAATTAAAAATACTTAAAAATAACATTTTTAAAGATAGAAAATAGCCATAAACTCACAAAAATATATCTAAAAATTTCATTAAAATCCTTAATAAAATCCACTCGTTTAATATATTTTTCCGTTATATTTATGTTAGTATTTCTCGTTGTTCCGCTCATCCAATTCGTGCGCATCTCACCATCTCCAATCCAACGCACCCAATGTGAGTGAATCTTTACAAATTCCCCGTTTTAATCACGTTTTGGGGTGTATCATGTGTCTTGATATATATATTATACTTAAACCATTGTGCATACATCATATCATGAACTAGTGTATACAGTTTGTTTCCTGTTGTGTTGTTATTGTTGGATGCAAGTTTATTATTTTCAATACATGCAATTTCATAGGCCGCCGCTCCCCATTACATTATGAGCGTTGAGCATGTTCCCCATTTCATTATGAGGTTGAACCTGGCGTGCCCACATACGATCGGCTCCGTTTGATTGAGCCTTGATCGCACAGACATTTTCATTTCCAGTACATGCAATACGATCGGCTCCGTTTGATTGAGCCTTGATCGCACAGTTTCATTTATGTTATTTACAGTATGATGTTGGTATGTTCATGTATGCTGTCATGTGTTATTGTATGTTATAGTTGTGACTGCTATTTGCCATTGCTTGATTATTTACATTTGCTCATCTATGATTATGCACAATTTTTCATTGATAAACTAACAATTAATTCATTAATAAATGTTTATCTAATAAGATTCACTCGCCAACTTATGTTGACCCAAAAACCCTCATTTTACACATGATACAGGTGAACCAGCAGCAGCTAGGAACACATAGGGCTTGGACTAGAAGAATAAAACGATTTAGAGTTGGGATTGTTATGCTTGGTTTATTTTCTTTGTATTGAATGAACATGTTTGGATTTTTGGAAATGTAACTTTGACTTTATTAAATATGAAACATATTAGTAAATGTCATGAGCTTTGGTGATAACCCAATTCTGCCCCGACTCTTATTCCGCTGCGGGTCGGGGTGTGACAGATTGGTATCAGAGCCATGACTATAGGGATATAGGATAGGTTATTAGACCCTTAGAGCCTATACTATAGTCGATTAGAAACTTATAAGATTTTTGTGTGTTATATGCCAAATTTTATGATGATTATATGTTTTATGTTAAATGTTACATTTGATATTGTGCAAGAATGTTCATAAGTATGTATTATCATATAATGCCTATCATGAATCATATGCTCATAACATATCACATCCATGAAAGCACACACCACATCATGATTGCTTTTACAATGATTTTCGTGTTTTCAAATCTCATCAAAGTGAGTTCTCATGACGGGCATGTAGTAACTGGAAGGGTACCAGTACCGGTAGTCGGAACGTCCTGTCTAGGCTGGCATTCGTATAAATCCAAAATAAAGGACCAGTTGCCTACCTGGGGACTAACGATGAGAGTACGAAGTACCTATTAGGCCAAAGCATGCTATACCAAACGTCGTGGGAGCTAACCCCACTTTGAGTTGTCATTATGTCTACACCTGGACACGTTCCGACCAAACATCGTATGAACATATTTTGTGGTTTGCATTCGGGGGATGCGAGTGTTAAATTGCCAATACTAATGTGAATCCTACCAAGCCAATAGCCATGGGGGCCCACATGACTATGTAGGTGAAGGTATGGGGGACATTTGAGGCCCAACATGAGCGAACCCAAGACATCCTATGGATGTAGTTGCATTATTGATATTTATGTTATTTTCATTTTCTTAAAGACACATGACACCTAAAAAGACACCATAAACTCACAATCTTCTCATTTTATGATCCTGTAGATGTCGTCTAGACAGCAACGAAAGGGTAAAAGATCGGGAAGGTCTCAGGAACGTTTGGCCACTCAGATCGCGAAACAAATGGCCACGATACTGCCTGACATTGTGGTCCAAGTACAACAAGCCCTTGCTACAAATCCTACTAACCCACCCCAACAACAGGACCAGAACATCGATAACCCTCCTACCAGCAAGTGCTCTTACAAACATTTTAAGTCCTGTGTTCCTCCTAAATTTGAAGGGACCGAGGGTGTCACTGCTCTCCTACATTGGTTCGAGGAGATGGAAAGCACCTTTCTAAACTGCGATTGTCCTGAGGATCGCAAGGTTCGATACGCCACCAGGAGACTATTTGGAGTAGCTCTCACTTGGTGGAATACTGAGAAAGGGAAGAGGGGAACTGAAGATGCGATGGCCTTAACTTGGGAGGAGTTAAGGGAAATCATGACTAGGCATTTCTGTCCTAGAAGTGAAATTAAGAAGTTGGAGGATGAATTTCATGCTCTAAAGCAAAAGGAGGGTGATCACATTACCTACAACAAGAGGTTCTTGGAGTTGAACCAAATGGTTCCAAATCTATTCACCCAACCTATCGTCTGATCGAGCATTATATTCGAGGACTTCCCTTAAAAAACCAAGATTCAGTTCTCAGCGTTTCACCAGTAACACTTGAAGCTGCTATGGAGCTAGCAACTGAACTGACCGAAAACCGAATTCGCAACGGGAAGTTCAAAGAAGAGAAGAAGAAAGCCCCTGTTGAGAGACAAATTTCAAACCACCCCATTCCTTCCTCTAAGTTTGCTAACAAGAGGAAGCGTAACACCAGAAATTTTGCAGTTACCCAAACCAACACCCCTATTCCTGCTGCACCCATTACTCAAGTCACTCCTTCACCCGCACCATACAGAAGACCCTACACTGGCCCGTTACCAAAATGCAACCGTTGCCAATATCACCATTCCCCTGATCATCCTTGCCAATACTGCACCGGCTGCGGTCGCGCAGGACAAACTGTTCAAACCTGCCGCATGCCTCAACGAACAAACCGCCACCAACCTTTAACCCAAACCCACCAACAATTAATGGGTCAAGCCCAACAACCCCTACCATTTCCACCACTCAACATTTAGCCCAAACTTATTACCAGCCCAATTATCCTATGGGTCAACCAATGCGGGCTTGCTACAATTGTGGCGACCCAAGTCATTTCAGAAACACATGTCCAAGGCTGGTTAATATTATTCATGCTCAGGCCCAAGCCAACCCAGTGAACCAAGCAAACCAAGCTCCCCCACCTGCAAGAGGGAGAGCTTTCAATATCAACGCTAACCAGGCCAGAGCTGACGGCAATGTGGTCAACGGTACGTTCCTTATAAATGGTAGATATGCCTCTATGTTATTTGATACTGGTGCGGATAGGAGTTTTGTGTCTTTAGAATTTGAACCTATCTTAAGCAAAAATCGTGATAAGCTCACGGAATCCATAACGGTGGAAGTTGCGGACGGGAAACCAGTTTTATTAGACTCTATTTTACGCAACTGTACACTCACCTTAAATGACCACGATTTCTAAGTCGACCTTATTCCTATGAAGCTGGGAAGTTTTGACATCATAATCGGTATGGATTGGCTCAGTCAACATCAGGCGGAAGTTGTATGTCGTGAAAAAGTTTATTCGTATTCCTCTTTCAAACGGTCAGACTCTTCGAATCATTGGAGAAACCTCGTCGAAAGGGCTTAGCTTAATGTCTTGTCTTCAAGCTCAAAAATATCTTCGCAAGAATTATGTCGCGTTTTAGCCCATATCATCAAAAAGGGAACCACAGAGAAGAAACTTGAAGACATTCCTGTAGTAAAAGACTTCCCACAAGTTTTTCCTGACGACATTTCAGGACTTCCTCCAGTTAGAGACGTCAAATTCCGTATTAATCTTATACCTGGTGCTACACCAGTTGCAAAGTCTCCATATAGGTTAGCCCCCTCTGAAATGCAAGAGCTAGCCAGTCAATTGCAAGAGTTGACTGACAAGGGATTCATACGTCCTAGCTCGTCGCCTTGGGGTGCACCTGTCCTTTTTGTAAAGAAGAAAGATGGATCTTTTCGTATGTGCATCGACTACAGAGAGCTCAACAAGTTAACAATCAAGAATCGCTATCCTTTACCTCGCATTGATGATCTTCTTGACCAACTACAAGGTGCCAGCTGCTTTTCAAAAATCGATCTTCGATCTGGCTATCATCAACTTAGAGTGCATGAAGAAGACGTCCCTAAGACTGCTTTTCGAACTCGTTATGGCCACTATGAATTCATGGTTATGCCATTTGGATTAACCAATGCACCAGCTGTCTTCATGGACCTAATGAACAGAGTCTGCAAACCTTATCTTGATCGATTTGTTATAGTCTTCATCGACGATATTCTTATTTATTCAAAATCTAAAGGTGATCATGAGCGTCATCTTCGACTCGTTCTTGCACTTCTAGAAAAGGAAAAGCTTTATGCCAAGTTCTCCAAATGTGAATTCTAGTTAAAAGAGGTGCAATTCCTCGGGCATGTAGTCAATGACAAGGGAATACATGTTGACCCTTCAAAGATCAAAGCGGTTCAAGAATGGCAAGCTCCACGTACACCAACTGAAGTAAGATCTTTTCTTGGACTAGCTGGCTATTATCGTCGGTTCATTTCAAACTTCTCTCGCATTGCTGTCCCACTCACGGCTTTAACTCATAAGGGAAAACCTTTCATATGGGGACCCAAGCAAGAAGAAGCCTTTCAAACTCTTAAACAAAAACTTTGTGATGCACCAATCCTCACTCTTCCTGAAGGTTGTGATGATTTTGTAGTCTATTGCGACGCGTCAGGGCAAGGATTAGGCTGCGTTCTAATGCAAAGAGGAAAAGTCATAGCTTATGCTTCGAGACAACTCAAGAATCATGAAAAGAACTACACCACCCATGACCTAGAACTTGGAGCCATTGTATTCGCTGTTTAGATATGGAGACATTATCTCTATGGTACTAAGTGTGAAATATACACTGACCACAAGAGCCTTCAATATATCTTCAATAAAAAAGAGTTAAACATGAGGCAACGAAGATGGGTCGAACTTCTGAACGATTACGACTGTGAAATTAGATACCACCCTGGTAAAGCAAATGTGGTGGCTGATGCACTTAGTTGAAAGGGTTATGCGAACTCCATTCATCTTCTATGTTCGCAAATTATAACCGACATTAAAGATCAAATTCGAGAAGCCCAACACGTTTCAATAACAGAAGAAGATGTACGAAAGGAGATGTCCTGTGGAGCCGAGCTTAAACTTGAAACTAAATCAGACGGTATTCTGTATTACCTAGATCGTATCTGGATTCCTAACCACAACAATCTTCGTGAAACTCTTATGAATGAAGCTCACAAAACGCGATATTCTATACACCCAGGAGCCGATAAGATGTATCAAGACCTACGATACACCTATTGGTGGACTGGAATGAAGAAGGATATTGCCGTTTTTGTTTCCAAGTGCCTCACATGTTCCAAGGTGAAGGCTGAACACCAAAGACCCTCAGGACTTCTAGTCCAACCGGAAATACCTGTATGGAAGTGTGAAAATATAACCATGGCTTTCATTACCGGGTTACCTCGCACTTCTGGTGGGTATGACACTATATGGGTGATTATAGACCGACTTACAAAATCAGCTCACTTTATTCCTATCCGCGAAGATTTCAAGAACGAAAAGCTTGCACGTATTTATATCAACGAAATCGTAAGCCGGCATGGGGTACCGTTAAGTATTATTTCTGATCGTGATGGTCGTTTCACCTTACGAACATGGCAAGCAGTACAATCCGCTATGGGCACACGATTAGATCTCAGTACCGCCTATCATCCTCAAACTGATGGACAGTCTGAGCGCACCATTCAAACTCTTGAAGATATGCTTAGAGCATGTGTCATAGACTTCAAGGGAAATCGGGACGCCCACCTATCATTAGTTGAGTTTTCGTACAACAACAGCTATCATTCGAGCATCGGCATGGCACCTTTTGAAGCCTTATATGGTCGTAAGTGCCGATCTCCTGTATGTTGGCACGAAATTGGGGAAGCACAAATTATTGGTCCAGAATTGATCCAAGAAACTACAGATAAGATTCATCAAATTCGAAACAATCTTCTAGCGGCTCAAAGTCGTCAAAAGAGTTATGCCGATAAACGACGGAAGCCCTTAGAATTTAACATTGGTGATCATGTGCTTTTAAAAGTATCACCGTGGAAGGGAGTAGTTCGTTTTGGTCAAAAGGGGAAGCTAGCACCTTGTTACGTAGGACCTTTCAAGATACTCGAAAGAGTAGGTCCTGTAGCATACAAGCTTGACCTACCAGAAGAACTCAACAGGATTCATCCCACATTCCACGTGTCGAACTTGAAGAAGTGCCTCGCTGATGAGAATCTCCATATTCCGCTAGAAGATATTCAGATTGATGAATCTATGCATTTTATTGAAAGACCAATGGAGATCATGGACTACGGGGAGAAACGTCTTCGACGAAGTCGCATTCCAATTGTTAGGGTACCCTGGGAGTCGAAACGGGGACCTGAGTTTACTTGGGAACGTGAAGACTCAATGCGTGAAAAATACCCGCATCTTTTTCCTACTACTTCAACTACTTAAATTTCGGGACGAAATTCCAAAAAGTAGGGGATACTGTAACATTTGTAAAAATCGGGTTTTCAAAACTCGCTCAGTTTTGTAATTGAATATCAAGTTATAAAAGTTACGTCGAATATTTATGATTATTTTGATTTAAAACAATACATAATTAATAAATAAACTAAATTACAAAAATTATATTTGATAAAAAGTTAAAATAAAATAAATAAAAATTTTTTGATGCTGCCGGGACTCGAACCCGGGTCAGCCAAGACACACTTCAGCAACTTAACACACACTCACAAGACCACTCCGCCACATTGTGTTTTCTGCTAACTCTAGAAACACAAACGAAATTTATACACAAACCCAGTTAAAACCGGTTGCGCTATCTGAGAAACGGTAATCGGCAAACCAATCGTCAAATTCGTTGTTTATTAACACATTCAGTTTATAACCGATGCTCCGACGGTTTTTAATCAAATCGGAAATTGATTAAACTTAAAGTCTCATCATTATCGGTTTTTAAAACCGAAAAATCATCAAGTCCAGAATTCCTCAAACTTCAGACCACTCTCGCGACTCAGAGATATCATACCAATACTCCATTTCATTTTCGTCGCATTTTCAGACCATCAGAACGCCTAAATCAGCTCGCCGGAATTTTCTGCAAAAGTCGCCGGAAAACCGTATTCAACTCAAACCGGTAAAATATTTCTACTTTACTGTTTCAATCAATTGTTAGAACCTTACTAACATTAACCCATCGCTCATAATCAACCACAGACGACATTGCTGGACTTTCTGTTTTCGCCGGAAAACTTCTAGAATTGTCGGAAACTCGTTGATTACCGGTATGCTCATTCCAACGTGCTGATAATCAATACTCATTAGTTTAATTTCACATCTAATCCCTTAAACCTGTTAATTGATTCTCACAGCCGAAGGTTCCAAAAACAGAGCCGACGAGCTTCGCCGGATTCTCTGAAGAAGACGATCTGTTCGGTATCTTCTTTCCCCAAACTTTTCGATTCAATGCATTCAAACTGGACATCATGTTCATTAACTAAATTAATCGCGTATCAGTGGTTTTGATTGATGTCTGTGTTTGTAATGAAGAAGACGAGTTCAGAGATGACATAAGATTAATTAAAATCGGAATTATAAACGGGTTAGACACAAGTCCAGCGGTGGACTGTGTTAAACAAAAACCATACACGTCCCGAGTTCGATCCCTGCTACACGCACACCCTGTGTAATAAAATGCCTTTTTGATCAAAAACTAAACCGGGTTAACTCAGTTAGTTGTTAAGTATAATAAAAACCGAGATAATAACCGGGTTAGACACACAGTCCAGCGGTGGACTGTGTGCAACATGAACCATACGTCGCGCGTTCGAAACCCGTCACTTGCACCGGTCCGTTGAATTAAAATGTTTTTGAAATTAAAGAGAATTTCGGATTAACTGAATAAGTGTATAAGTATAAATAAAAACAAGATTATTTCGGGTTAGACACGTAGCTCAGTTGGTAGAGCTGCGTGCACGCGTACGGGAGGTCACCGGTTCGAGCCTCACCCGGCGCAAACTAATACGCTGACCGAACCGGTCAACGGTCAACGGTCAACGCTAAATAAACAATTTTTTTTTATATTCTTATTTATTAAATTTAATTTAAAAATCAATTAAAAATACTTAAAAATAACATTTTTAAAGATAGAAAATAGCCATAAACTCACAAAAATATATCTAAAAATTTCATTAAAATCCTTAATAAAATCCACTCGTTTAATATACTTTTCCGTTATATTTAGGTTAGTATTTCTCGTTGTTCTGCTCATCCAATTCGTGCGCATCTCACCATCTCCAATCCAACGCACCCAATGTGAGTGAATCTTTACAAATTCCCCGTTTTAATCACGTTTTGGGGTGTATCATGTGTCTTGATATATATATTATACTTAAACCATTGTGCATACATCATATCATGAACTAGTGTATACAGTTTGTTTCCTGTTGTGTTGTTATTGTTGGATGCAAGTTTATTATTTTCAATACATGCAATTTCATAGGCCGCCGCTCCCCATTACATTATGAGCGTTGAGCATGTTCCCCATTTCATTATGAGGTTGAACCTGGCGTGCCCACATACGATCGGCTCCGTTTGATTGAGCCTTGATCGCACAGACATTTTCATTTCCAGTACATGCAATACGATCGGGTCCGTTTGATTGAGCCTTGATCGCACAGTTTCATTTATGTTATTTACAGTATGATGTTGGTATGTTCATGTATGCTGTCATGTGTTATTGTATGTTATAGTTGTGACTGCTATTTGCCATTGCTTGATTATTTACATTTGCTTATCTATGATTATGCACAATTTTTCATTGATAAACTAACAATTAATTCATTAATAAATGTTTATCTAATAAGATTCACTCGCCAACTTATGTTGACCCAAAAACCCCCATTTTACACATGATACAGGTGAACCAGCAGCAGCTAGGAACACATAGGGCTTGGACTAGAAGAATAAAACGATTTAGAGTTGGGATTGTTATGCTTGGTTTATTTTCTTTGTATTGAATGAACATGTTTCGATTTTTGGAAATGTAACTTTGACTTTATTAAATATGAAACATATTAGTAAATGTCATGAGCTTTGGTGATAACCCAATTCTGCCCCGACTCTTATTCCGCTGCGGGTCGGGGTGTGACATTATTGTTGAACTTATTTCGTTGATGTTACTTTTATTTGGATTTTGTTGTAATATGACAATTGATTTTTTGAATGAAATGAGATGTTTAATTAAATATTGTCACAAATAGTGTTATGATGTCTCGAGTAATCTAGTTCGTCTCACTCCGATGTTTCTGCCATCGGTTGGGGTGTGACAAGTTATCACTCTAGCATCAACATGGCTCCATTTGAGGATCTTTATGGTCGAAAATGTCATTCACCTCTCTGTTGGAATGAAGTTGGTGAAGCTCAAATCATCGGACCTGAACTCATTCAAGAAATAACAGACAAAATCATGAAAATCCGCAATAACCTTTGACAGCCAAAAGTCCTCAAAAGAGTTATGCTGACAAACGACGCAAACCTTTGGAATTCCAAATTGGTGACCATGTTCTTCTCAAGGTGTCCCCTTGGAAGGGTGTAGTCAGGTTTGGAAAGAAGGTAAACTAGCTTCTCGATTTTTGGGACCTTTTAAGGTCATTGAAAAGATCGAAAAGGTAGCCTACAAACTCGAACTACCTCCTGAACTTGGAAATGTTCATCCAACCTTCCACATGTCTAACTTGAAAAGTGTTTAGCCAATGAAAACCTTCACATCCCTCTTGATGAAATCCACATTAGCGACACTATGCATTTTGTCGAGAAACCTGTGGAAATTATAGACCATGAAGTCAGGAAACTCAAGCGTAGTCGAATACCAATTATTAAAGTTTGCTGGGAATCCAAATGTGGCCCAGAGTTTACTTGGGAAAGAGAGGATCAAATGAAAGTGAAGTATCCACATCTTTTCTCACAAGTCTCCTCCGATTCAATTTCGGGACGAAATTCCCCAAAGTAGGGGAGATTGTAACATTTGTGGAATTTCAACAAGTGAACACTTTCGACTGTTTCCGTGTTTAATAAAATTATTTACAAAATACGTAATCTTACGATCAAAAAATAATATTCACGACATTTCCAGAACAATATCCAAGTTACATATGCCTTAATACCCTTATATAGCTTAAATAACAAGATAGGAGGGTTAAAAATGGCAAAAATGCGATAATACAAGTCTGGGTGCCAAATCGATGTAACAATCCACAATACCCTTAATAGACTCACAATTAAAAACCAAACATTTAGGATCAAGACCTGAGCATACGCGATAAGAACCAGCAAGAAAATCGAAAAAAAAACGCGCGATTTGACGAAAAAGGCGGCCAAGGACAGATGTCACGACGTCACGCCACGTGGACCTATGATGGACACGTGGCAGACTAGGCCAGGCTGACTGCCCTGGCGCCATGCGAGAGAGATACTGGTTTCTCCCGTGACATGCGGGAGATGCAAGTTGGGCTATATAAAGGCTGGTCTTGGACAATTTCATTTGCACCTGTTCGATCAGAAATTGACAACTCTTTCTCTCTCGTTTTGCCGATCTATTACCCAAACCCCTAAACCTCGAAACTCTGTTGTGTAAAAAGCGTGCTAAACCTAATGACTGATACAATACCCTATCCGAACGAACTATAAACAATTCGACGGATGTTTAAGTGCTGGCTGAATAAGGTTATACTTTATCATCACGTTGAGGTTTTGATCTCGTGATTATCATTAAAGTTGAAATGGGTTAATAAACTAGTACGTGTGCATTGTGTGCTTATTAGGAAACATTCGAAATAATTGTGCTTATCTAAACACAGTTAAGCAGGTCATCCACAATCTAAATGAGTACATAAGTTCCCCTCTTTTACGCTTTTTAAATGTTTTGAGGTGATTCATATGTGCCAAACTATCTTTCAAATCTACATATTTACTACGTATGATATATGTGAGTACATAGTTCCCCTCTTTTACGCTTTGTAAATGTTTTGGGGGATTCACATGTGCTAAATTAATTTCCACATTTACAAAACTTAGTTACATATGTTTTATATACATAACATGCTTACATTGTACGAAACTTGATGGTGCGTTAAACATGACAATGATACATTCATTAACTTTGATCACGCAGACCGGTACTATATTATGGTACCATAGGATTGACAACCCCATTCCCGCTTCCTAGGTTTGTTTGGAAGTTTCCTCTGGGAATCAAAGAAACTGTGTAACACATTTGAGAAACCTTTATTTAGAAGGGTTTGTCCGACAGTCAACAAAGGCTTGAATGTATTCGCCAAAAAACCACACTTGTTTTATACAAAAAGGCAAATTGTTTTATAAACAAAACAAGACATTTTGTTTACACAATACATTTGGTTTATACAACACCAGTCATTTGGTTGATTTATACAAGTTATTAGGATGGTTTATACCATACAAGACATTTATTCGGTTATTACAAAGACACAAATGATATTCTATGTTAACCATACATATCTTTTAAATCGAATGATTCTCATACAGTTTTCAAAAGAAACACTTTTTGTCAAAGATTTATGGCTACAAAGATTTAATTAAAATATCAACTCTTGAAACTGGTTAAATATATTTCAAATTCAAAAGCCATGAGTCGTGACCACAAAACCTATGTTACTGGCTAGCATTCAATCTTGATTTTATTTTCACATATGTTTTAGGTACTAATGCATGATCAAGTGCGCCAGATATAGGATGGACTCTTGCCTTAGCTTTCTTAAAAATAATAGTTGTTATATTTTGTTTCGAATTCTCAAACACAATGTAAATTATTAATTCAATAAAACAAAACTTTAAATACCATGTGTTTGAAACAATTTGTAATGTGACCCCTTGGTGTTTCCGTCACGGGTTGTTTTAAATACGCGGTCGAGGTGTTACATAAAGTTTGTTTAAGCCAAAGGTCTGATAAAGAAGACTAAACATATGTCTGGTCACACAGATGTTTGGAATCAAAGCAACAAGAATAGCTCCAACAGTGGTTTCTTAATGTAACAATACTTGTTTTATTAGTGTTTAGCTTAGTTATAACAGTTGTTAGATTTGCACAGATGTTTGCAACATCTATGGAATCTTTTCTGGTAGGAATGTTAGATGTCACTATCAGGGTAATGTGAGCCTATTCATAGCTATTACACTGTATTAGTGCTAAAGAGTTGTGGGATGATTTGAAAGAGAAATTTAGAAAACCTATGAGATTGATAAAAACAACCAGAAAACTCTCAACATACAAAATGTTAAGAGTATATCTAACCCAATATAGACAACTGTTTGTGAAAAAGAGAATGATAGTGTTGTAAAAATCAATGATACTTGGAATGTAACAAAAGATGAGAATAATTGCGAATGCGCATTCATGGGTGCCAAAATGGTAGTATCTACATGTCTAGATAGACTATGGTATGTAGACAGTGGATGATCCAGACATATGACTGGATGCAAAGCTCTACTAACAAACTCCCACACTCATGGAGGTGGTGACATGTCCTTTAGAAATAATTCTAAAGGAAAGGTGATGAGGTCAGGGACAGTCCAGGCTGGTAAGCTATAATTTGAAAATGTTAATCTAATAGACAATTTAAAATTTAATTTTCTCAGTGTTTCATAGATGAGTGACAGAGGCTATGGCTCATTTTTTACAAAGACAACTTGTAAAATTATTGGACCTGAGGTTGTTAAAAAGACTGACAAAATTATAGCTAAATGCACTTCACAACTCATTGCTCATAGAAGTGGCAATGTTTATGTAGTGGATATGTCCAAAGAAAACCCAAAATCAAATGTATGTCTATTCTCTGTTGCCTCAACAAAAGAAATAGAAATATGGCATAGATGGTTGGGACATGTAAATTTGAAAACAATTAACACTATGAAAAAGGAAAACACTTGTCAGAGGTTTGCCAACCAAGCAATTCAAGTGTGATAAACATTGTGTTTCTTGTTTAAAGGTAAACAACATAAATTATCATACAAACCCATTGAAGAGTCCAAAACAACCCAATGTTTACAGTTGTTACATAGGAATTGTTTGGCCTAGTAAAAATCATGAGTTTGAGAAAAAAGAGATATTGCATAGTGATAGTTGATGATTTTTATAGGTTTACATGTACTTATTTTTTACACTCAAATGATGAGACTACAGGTATTTTAAAAGATTTTATCACAAAAGTTGAAAAACAATATGATCTACCTGTAAAGTCTCTCAGGAGTAACAATGAGACAGAGTTTAGAAATCAAGAACTTGATGATTTCTGTGTCTTAAAAGGAATAGTGAGACAATTCAGTATTCCAAGAACACTAGAACAAAATGGGGTTGTTGAAAGAAAAATAGAAACATTATTGAGGCTAAAAGAACTAGGCTTGCCTATTCTGGTCTTTCATTATCCTTTTGGGTAGAGGCTGTGAATACTACATGCTATGTTCAAAACAGGGTCTTAATAAATCCTAGGCATCAAAATACTGCCTGTAAAATTCTTTTCATAATGAAACCATTAATATCATTTTTCAAAATCTTTGGTTGCCCATGCTTTATATTGAATCTCAAAGATTCATTCTCAAATTTTGCAGCTAAAATTGGATTGTGGATATTTCTTGGGATACTATTCTACAACCAAGGCCTATAAAGTGTTTAACACACGGACCATGACTATAGAAGAAACCTTGAATGTAAAGTTCAATGAATCATCATCCTTGCAAATCCCTAAAAATCCAACAGAACTTTTTGATCTTGATAAATTCAATTTTGAAGTAACTTCTAAGTTTGAGGTTGATACAGGTAAATCAAAAGCAGTACAACAGGAGTATAAAGCTGACATTGAGATGCCTTCTCAATATAAAGTTTTTCTAATCTACAAAGTTCATCTGCACAAAACAATAGTCACTCCACAATAACTGGAACCACTATTGGTCAAAGTCAACCCCAAACCACTGATGCTGCATGTAGTCAAACCACTTATTTATCCTCAACATCCAATTCACCACTTGGGCCAATTCCACAACCACCATTTCAATCCACTGTTGACCAAACCACAATGGCAACAGAGGTTTCACTATAAAATTCCCAACTTTGCCCCTCACCACAAAATTCCATCTTCTATACACTTGAAACACTATCTTTCACAGGTCTCATTCACTAGAACAAGTCATAGGAAAGATCAATGTGGGAATGCTCACTAGAAGCCAAACCTCAAATGTCTGCCTATTTATTGGCTTTCTATCCCTAAGCCAACTAGTCATATACCAAGGGGCATTAAAAGATTAAAGTTGGGTAGAAGGCATGCAAGAAGAGATTCTTCAGTTTAAAAGACAACAAGTATAGGAACTGGTACCATTACCAAAGGACACTTCTCCAATTAGTACAAAATGGGTCTTCAAAACAAAACTAATAAAAGAGGCATTGTTATAAAAAAACAAAGTCAGGCTTGTGGTTCAAGGGTATAGACAAGAAGAAGGAATTGACTATGATGAAACATTTTTCCTATAGCAAGGTTGGAAGCTATAAGACTCTCCTTGGCCTTTGCTGTCAATCACAACATGAAGGTGTATCAGATGATATAAAGTGTGCTTTTCTCTTTGGAAAATCCTGGAGTTCTACGTGTGTCAACCACCTGGATTTGAAGACACAATCCATCCTGATTATGTCTATAAGCTAAACAAAGCTTTGTATGGACTAAAACAAGCACCAAGAGCCTGGTATGATACCTTATCAAATTTTCTCGTATGGAATGAATTTAAACGAGGTGAAATTGATAAAACACTGTTTTTAAAAAGGAAAAAGAAACATCTGTTAATTGTACAGATCTATGTGGATGATATCAATTTTGGATCCACATGTGATAAACTGTGTGATGAGTTTAGGAAATTAATGACAACTCAATTTGAAATGAGTGACATGGGGGAGTTGCAATGTTTTCTTGGTCTCCAAGTACAACAACTTGAAAATGGAACTTTCATTCATCAAAACATATATGTCAAAACTCTCTTGAAAAAGTTTGACATTAATGGTTGTAAATCATGTGCTACCTCCAAGAGTATAACCAAACCATTCATATTTGATGAAAAAGATGATTATAGATCAAGATTTGATATTAATCAGACACTTTACAAATGTATGATTGGGTTATTGATGTACTTAACTACATCAAGATGTGATATTATGTTTGCAACCTGTGTCTGTGCAAGATATCAAGCATCACCTAGAAAGTCAAATTTAGTAGCTGTAAAAAGGATATTCAGATACCTCAAAGGTACACCTACACTTGGTATCTTGTATCCAACTAATGGAAATATTGAGCTTTCAGGTTTTCAGATAATGTTTTTTCTAGTTTTCACAAAACAAAGAAATCAACACCAAGAGGCTACTAATTACTAGGAAATGCATTGATCTCATGGCAGAGAAAAAAGCAAACAAGAATGTCTAATTCTACAGTAGAGGCAGAGTACATAGCTGCTGCAAGTTGCATTGCACAACTCCTGTGGCTTCAAAATCAAATACTTGATTTTGGTATAACTGCTCTATAGACACCATTAATTTTGGACAATCAAGCAACTAATAACATTATCAAGAACCCAATGTCACATTAAAAAACAAAGCACATTGACATTCGTTATCACTTTGTAAGATTTTGTTACGAAAATGGATTGATTTCACTTCATCATGTTCCCATTGAAGATCAATTAGCAGATGTGTTCACAAAAGCATTGTATACATCTACTTTAAAAGGTTGATCTCCAGAATTGGGATGTTAAATAGAGATTGAAATCATTTTTTCGGTCCTCTAAATAAAAACATTAAGATGTTATTTTGAAAAATCGAAAAAAATATGTTCTTAAAACAAAGAAAAGATTGATAAAATCAACAAAAACAAAAACTATGTTCAAAGGAGTGTAAAATCTATTTCAATGGTTCAAAACTTTGTTTAACCTTGGTTAACCATTATTTAAGACTAAAGAAACTATCCATTGTTTGACTATAAAAGTCAAACTGATCCACTGTTTTTCAAAACTCACCATTGTTTTCATTAAAAACTCTTTTTAACTCAACATAGCTTTCAAACATGGGTTTCCATCCATCTGTTGACCAAAAAGCCAAACAGATGATCAAACCATTGTTTTGGTCACACAAATATCTGTTGAGCACAACATAGGTTTCAAACAGATATTTTGAAAACATACCTTATCTTTCTTCATCAAAGGGTTTGTTAAACAAAGCTTGGACTTATTAAATAAAAACATGCCACGTCACCAAAAAGGTAACCGTTTGCCATGTGATCACCATTACTGAAAAACCCTATAAAAACCCCAGCCAAACAGAGTTTATCTTTAACGATGCGAAAAACTTTGAAATTTCAAAACTTCTCTTTCTACAAAACAATCAAAAAGATCATCGACTCAAAGATTTTTTAAAAGATTTTCACTCTTCAATCAAAAGATTGTTTGCTCAAAAGATTATCAAAAGATTTGATCAAAATTCCACAAATGACTCCTATCTTGAAACCACCCCACAACAATCTTCCATATCTTGTGAATTCTTCTGCAAAAATAGAGTTTCACTCGATCATCGACATCATAACTTTTTCAAAATATCAAAGGATTCTTGTTGCCAAGGTACCCATCCATTTACAAAACGCTGAAGGTTTTTGGGAAAATTTATATTATTTACTTCATGATAAAAGCCCTCTATCATCATTTCAAAAGTAAATGGTATTGTTGTTTAGATCACACCAGAATTAATCTCCGCTACTTTCGCCTAAGATATGAGATAGGTAATCATATTTTTTTCAAAATCTGACCTTCATCATGAATTCATCAAGAGAGGAATTCATCAAGAGGGGTATGATGCACAGATGGTAGGGGCAACAATTTATAAACCTAATTTTCCTCCTGCTATGAATGTAACATCCAGGATATTTCGACTACGTTCTCATAATAATAAATATAGCTCTAGCAATCACTTCTCATGCCATGTTATATGCCTTTTGAAGGTTTTTCTTATACTAAATCTTTTATCGCATGCTTATAAAGTTCCCCGTGTTTTGGTGATTGTCTAAGTTGTTGCCTTAAAGCTCAAATGCAATTTTTACTCCGCCGCACACGTCGCGCCGCCAACTTTATTAAACCCGTTCTCCTATCTCTATTCTGCCATCATCGTACACTCGTGTCGCAATGGTACCGCCTCTTTCTCTGATTTGGTTCAAGTTCCATCTTTGAGGTAACGACCCGAATCTTGTTTTCTTTACATTAGTCTTGGGCTGACCTTTCCTCCTAACTATGAGATGCTGGTACCACCACAGTCACACCCTTTTTGGGTGTGTGACGCAAGCACTTGGTTTTGGTTTTGGTGTCGGTCTTGGTCTTTGTCGTTATTTAGTTACCAGTCTATGTTCATATTACTTATGCATTGCTTCCACATGATTAATTGCATATTTAATATTTTTGAACTAATATTTGAATTAAAAAAACAAAATATATTATATTTACTTCTAAATTGAGAATGGTAAACTGATTTTTACTAAACCAAGGTTTACTCACCTACTCATTGTAGCTGACCCAAATATATTATTTTACACATGATACCGGTTTAGAGGTGTAAGTCCCACATCGGTTGAGGAGGAGAACGAAGCCTTCCTTATAAGGGGGTGCAAACTGTAAAACCCCGACCGCGTAAAAAAACAAAACCGCGGCAGAAATATCAGGGAGTCATGTCACAGAACTATTGTTTCACAACACATGGTACATAAAGTTTTGTGTTATTGAATTTAATTGTTTACATTCTCTTGGGAGAATGAAATCAAAAACATAACAATTGTCTTGGAAATTTTAAAGTCACTAAGGCCCAAGTCTACCCTATGTGAAGCATGCTCAAAGTCAAACATTAGCTCCTGAAACATATGTGAAAATAAAACGTCAACATAAAAATGCTTGTGAGTAACATAGGTTTTGTGATGAAGTATCATGGCTTTGAAAGTTAAAAGAATTGTTCAACTATTATGAAAGTAGCCATGATCCTTTACAAAAATGTTTCTTTTATGAAACCATATGAAAATCAAACGATCTAAAAGAAATGATTCATGGTTAACTTAATAACCAAAATAACTCATGCCTTGTATAAAATATGTCATGTCTTGTATTTTGTTTGAAGTGGTTTAGATAACGCTATGTTATGTAATATAATGAAAGAACTTATATATAGGAAGTACCAGCGGAGTATCCACCATGCTTTTATCATATTACACACATCTCATCATTTAAATCACTTACCATGAGCCAACAATTGAGATGTCTTGTTTAAACCAATGTCATGTATAAACCAAGGCCATGTATAAACCAAATGTCTATTATAAACAAATGTCTATGTAAAAACCAATGTCTTGTATGGCAAAGAAAAGTCTTGTTTGAACCATAGAATAAATGTCTTGTATAAAATAACCAAAATGTCTTGTACAAAATAGGTTTTTTGCATAAACAAAGGTCTTATTTAAACAAAAACTCTTGTCTTATAAATCAATTGCTTTATTGTGTAGACACATATATATGGATTGTTGGCGAATACATTCAAGCCTTGTTGACTGTCGGATAAACCCTTATAAAGACAAAGATTTATCAAATGTTCATCGGATACTGACATTCCCTAAAGTCACTTCTAAACAAACCTAGGAAGCGGAAACGGGATTGTCAATCCTATGGTACCCTTATAAAGACAAAGATTTATCAAATGTTCATCGGATTCTGTCATTCCCTAAAGTCACTTCCAAACAAACCTAGGAAGCGGGAATGGGATTGTCAATCCTATGGTACCATTACATACTACCGATCGGGGCGATCAATGTTAATGAATGTATCATTGTATATTCAACGCACCAATATGTCTTGAACAATGTAAGCATGTCATCAAAATGTTTTGAAATCATGTACTTGGCATGCTAAGTTAACTAAGCAAAAATGTCTTTGAAATCATGTACTAGGTATGCTAAGTCAGCATACAAAGCAAAATGTCTTTGAAATCATATACTAGGTATGGTAAGTCAACATACGAAGCAAAAATATCTTTGAAATCATGTACTAGGTATGCTAAGTCAAAATAAAAAGCAAAAATGTCTTTAAAATCATGTACTATATGTACTAGATAAGCAAAACATGTATAATGTCATGAAGACAAGAAAGTAGTGATAGGCACATATGAGTCACCCCAAAACATTTGAACAAGTAAAAGAGGTGGCTATGTACTCACTTGGGATGCGTAAATGTCTTGTTCAAATGATCAAACAAAGCTCAAGGATTGAAGAGTTCAAGTGTGTCCTAATGTATCAGAATACTATGTTAGTGTGTCAAGACTTTAATCGGAGGATTGGATAGAATGAGGTCTTATAAACCAAACGAGTGTTGGGACTCATATTATATGGTTTATAATACCTTACATTCTAATTTGGAAGAGTTTCTAAGTGCTTTGACCCGTTACGACTTGTTAAAATGGTTTACGCCACTTTAAAAGGTCGCAAGCGTAACTATGGGTTTGGATGGTTAAATAAGTCCTATGATGAGTCTTTATATCAAAAGAAGTTCGATTATGTTATAATATCAGTTTAGATGTCAAAACTATGGTCTTAGATGTTTAAAACCAATTTATGCGCCAAAAGGGTGTTTTGGTCATTAAATAACACAATTTACGATCTTATATGAAAACTCAGTTTATTATCAGTTTAATACCATCAAAATATGTTAATTACATTATCATATCTGTACATAAGTCATTTGCAAGTTTGTTATTGATTAATACCTTATTTCTTGCAAAAAGGGCATTTTGGTTAAAGTATGGCATAATATCGAAACTTATACAAAAACTCAGAATACGATTATGATCACGTATTATAACCTCAGAGGGTTAAGCTACATTAAATTACGATCATAAACCATAAATCAGTAGCAAACTAATCTAAATCGGGTCTAAACTGAAAGTCAAAGCAATTATCGAAATTGCTTGACTTTTGGCTTTAAAAGCCTAATAAACGAAAATGTAGCTGAAAGGAGCACTTACAAGTGATCCTCAGATGAAAAAAAACTTGAATGGGAAGCTCTTAAGGACCAGGAACCTCCAGAAGTGATGAGGGGAGTATATTTTTTAAGAAGGTGCAAGTTTAAAGTGTTACAAACACTTCCATTTATAGTGTTGGAGCTTGAAGGAGGTGGTTCCAGGTGTTAGCAGAAGTTAGAGGGTGATGACAAGTGTCCTAGAATGTGGCATAGCAGTCTAGAAGCCCCTAGTTTCGAGTTAATGGTTTTTGGCAGCCTTGTGTGGGCAACAAGCCAAAATAACATTTGCCCAAGTAAAGCTTTGCTGAAGTCTAAAAGATAATGTATCATCAGTGTTTTCTATCAGTCCTTGTAATGGTTAGCGTATACCAGTGGTTAACTTAGCAGTGGTTATCATCAGTATTTTCTATCAGCAGTGGTTAGCTTAGCAGTGGTTATCGTCAATGTTTTCCAATCAAGCTTCGCAGTGGTTATCATCAGTGTTTTCTATCAACAATGGTTAGCTTAGTAGTGGTTATCATTAGTGTTTTCTATCAGTACTTGTAATGTTTAACTTCTATATAAATCCACAAATGGTCCATCTCGTCCAACAAGTGGCTCATTTGAGAGTACGGTTACACGTTTAATAAATAAAGTATAAAACTTTATCGAACACGAAAATGACTGAATTTGTGTTGTGACTGACATTTTTTGCATTCTTACTAATAAAATGCAAGATTTATTGAATAAAGATTTCCGGGATTGTATAACGATTGATAAATATACATTCTCGAAATAAAACACAAGATTTTATTAAATACGAAAATGTTTCGGAATTGTTCAATGACTAAAAATGTACAAATGTCATAGAAACCTTCTCTACCAAGACGCGTTTTGCCTGGGTGAGCAACTCGTCGGGTGAAAATAAAATTGAGAGTTTCTGGATGGGCAACCCATCGGGGCAAAACAGACAATATTAAGTCCGACATCGGTGGAGGAGGAGAACGAAGCCTTCCTTATAAGGGGTTGGAAACCTTTTCTACCAAGACGCGTTTTGCCGGAGCGAGCAACTCGTTGGGAGAAAACAAAACTGTGAGTTCCTAGATGGGCAACCCATCGGGGGCAAAATGGACAATATCTTGGCACATTTAACTTGGAATGTTACAAATGGTATTATAGCCACTCCTGAGCCGTTCGGGATGGTAGGGCAAACCTCATCGAGGACGATAAGTCCCTAAGGGGGTGATTGTAACGATACCGATACCGACTACAGAAATATTAACAAGGACCATTGTGACACCCTAGGCAAATCCCACATTGGCCATGGCCATGAGAGATTCTTGGTTCATAAGACATTCCCCGCCTTGTAAATCACCAATGCGTTTTGGGCTTAATGCTAGTGGATGAGAGGAGGACTCCACAGTTAAGTGTGCTAAGGTGGGAGTAGTACTAGGATGGTGACCTCCTGGGAAGTCTCCACCATGGCAACCAAAAACAAAGCCGTGAGTTCATGGATGGGCAACCCATCGGGGCCAAAATGGATAATATTTGTGGTCCGAGAGGTAGGATGTTACAAATGGTATCAGAGCCAGTTTGTTGGGCCGGTGTGCCAGCGAGGACGTTGGGCTCCCTAAGGGGGTGGAGATGCAAGTCCCACATCGGTTGAGGATGAGAATGAAACCTTCCTTATAAAGGGATGGAAACCTTCTCTACCAAGACATGTTTTTCCTAGGCGAGCAACTCGTCAGGTGAAAACAAAATTGTGAGTTCTTGGAAAGGCAACCCATCGGGGGCAAAGCGGACAATACCTTGGCATGGTAAACTTGGGCTGTTACAAGAGGATTGAAGTTTGGTCTGGACGAGGATCAGGATCACGTAGGAGCTTCCTTTAGTAATTAAAATGACAAATTTATGTATTATTGGAATGTTTGAACTATATGAAATGTGTGACATTGTAATTATGATATAATTAGTTATGAAACTTAAATAGTGCCATAAACTTTGGATGATCATCATGCCCCGTACCATTTCGCTGCGGGTCGGGGTGTGACAAATTGGTATTAGAGCCATTGGCTATAGGGAATTGGGATAGGTTATTAGTCCCTTAGACCTAGACTATAGCCTAATAGGGTTTTATGTTCTTTATGTGTGCTAAACTGTTGTCTTAACTTATGTTATTAAACTTAAAGTTTGTTAATGTCATACACAAATACATGTGAGCACTCTTAAATGTTATATGCTAAATGTTATGTGCCTTTGCATGATAATACATGAAGTATTTCTATTCTATAGCTTATTATTTTTAATGTTACACTTGCACACACTATATAATATAACCATTGAGTTTTCTAGTTATTCCATTTCATATCCTCATTCATACAAGTCTAAATCAATTCAACATTCAATTCATATCAATTATACTTGATGTTATTTCTGTTTCATTTTGAGATTTTAAATTTTAATAAATTTTTTTCAATCTTGTCAAGGTGAGTTCTTGTGACGGACATGTAGTAACTTGAAAGGTAATGTACCGGTAGTCGGGACGTCCTGTCTAGGTTGACATTCGTATAAATTCAATAAGGACCAGTTTGCCTACTTTGGGACTAACAATGAAGGTACTGATACCTATTAGGCCAACGCATGTCACACCAAACATCATGAAACTAACAACACTTTGATAAGTCAGTGTTTCTTTGTTAAGTTATAGATACCCTCCAATATCTTTTCATATCACCCCAACTTGAGTCATTTAATATTCATACTTTTCTTTGGGTTAAGTGTACATCGTAGGGAAACATATGCGAACCATGCGAAAGCTCTATAATTGCAAGGGCCCACGTGATTACGAAAGTGACGCATGGAAGGCATACCAAGCCTTACGATGTGCCAAACCTAAGTATTTCCAATATTTCATTTCAAAAATATTATTTTATCATAAGTTGTATGTTGTTTTTGTTCAACTTATCCATTGATCGATATTCGCTAAATTCTCAATCTATTTGCGTTAGTCCTTGTAGATGTCTTCAAAACGTCTTCATACCAGAAAGCGTGCTAGAAGTTCTGGCCGTCGCATGGCGGCCCACATCGTAGAAGAAATGGCTGTTGTCATCCCAAATATCGTGGTTCAAGTCAGACAAGCCCTAATCAATTAAGGGTCTGACAATTAGGAGAACCATGATGGAACAAATTCTTCTAAGTGTCCCTATAAACATTTTAAGTCGTGTGATCCTCCTACTTACGAAGGCACCGCTGGTGCGATAGTCCTCCTTTGTTGGTTTGAAGAAATGTAGAGTACTTTACTAAATTGTGAATGTCCTGGTAATCGCAAGGTTCACTATGCAACCGACCACTTACTAGGAAATGTGTTAACTTGGGGGAATGCTGAGACGAACACACGTGGTGCTGAAGCCGTAGTGGCCTTAGCATGGGAGCAACTGAAAGAGTTGATGACCGAATAGTTATGTCCTCGCCATGAGATTAAAAATTGGAATACGAATTCTAGGATTTGGAACAAGATTGTGGGGAGAATGTGGCGTATAATAAGAGTTTCCATGAATTAAGGAAATGGTTCCATATTTGTTCACACCTCTCTCTCGACTCATTGAGAAGTACATTGGGGGTCCTTGTGGTTATTAAGGACACAATGGAAGGAATAAACCTGCCACCCTTGAAGCGGCTATGTGTTTAGCCGTTCGACTCACGAAAAATCGAATTAAGTCACGACATCTTGAACGAAAGGGGATAAAAGTAAAATTGATAAACTATAGTTAAGGAGTTGGAGGAGACGAAGGTTGAGTCATCTACCCGTTCTAACAATAAGAAGCATAAGGATAACGGGAAGAACTATCCAGTAACCATACCAAATAAGAAACATTATACCGGTTCTTTTCACAAATGCAACCATTGTCAATACCACCATCCACTCAACCTCCCATGTCGACAATGCACAGGCTGTGGACGTTTTAGCTGTCACACCCCGGCCCGCAGCGGAATAAGAGTCGGGGCATAATTGGGTTATCACCAAAGCTCATAATGTTTACTAAAATGTTTCATATTTATTAAATTCAAATTACAACTTCAATATTTCAAACTAGTCCATACAATTACAAGGAAAATGTAACTAAATAAACAATCCAAAGCCTAAACTGATTTATTCTTCTAGGCCGTCCTATATGTTTCTTGCTGCAACTGGATCACCTGTATCATGTGTAAAAATGGGGGTTTTTGGGTCAACAAAAGTTGGTGAGTGAACCTTGTTAGAAAACATTTATTATTGATTTCTTGTTGTATTTAATATGGAAAAATTGTGCAATAATCATATGTGAGCAAACGTAAATAAACATACAATAGCAAACCACCTTGCATGAGTATATGACATGAATGATAATGTATATATTGGCAACGTCACGTTCCGCTCATAGGTAATGGGGAACGGACGGCCTATGATGATGTATGTGCGATCAAGGCTCAATCAAACGGAGCCGATCGTATGTTGGCAACGCCACGTTCCGCTTATAGGTAATGGGGAACGGTTCCGCTCATAGGTAATGGGGAACAGACGAGCCTATTAAGATGTATGTACTGAAATGATAAATTTAATCTAAACATTAACCACACAAACAATTGATACATATTGGATACACATTTGATCATGGATATGATGGATGCACAAGTGTTTAAATGTAATAAAAATAAGACACATGATACACCCCAAAAAGTGATTAAAACGGGGAATTTGTAGAGATTCACTCACATTGGGTGCGTTCGTTTGATGATGTTGAATGCGCACGAGTTTAGAGGGTTGATCGACGAGGAATAACTAACCTAAATAATAACGAAAGGTACGGTAAATAAATGGATTTTATTAACAATTTTAATAGGGTTTTTAGATTTATTTTTGTGAGTTTAAGGTCATTTTCTAACTTTAAAAATATTATTTTTAAGTATTTTTAATTGATTTTTAAATTAAATAAATAAATAAAAATATAAAAAAAATGTTGATTTTTTTGGGTTGACCGTTGACTTTGACTGTTGACCGATTCAGACTTTGTGTTTGTTTGCGCTGAGTGAGGTTCGAACTTGTGACCTCCCGTACGCGTGCACGCAGCTCTTCCAACTGAGCTACGTGTCTAAACCGAAATATTCTAAGTTTTAATTATATATATATACTAATTAAATGTTTTAATTTATTCGATTTATACTAAAAGAATTTAAATGATTGAATCGGTTGCAGGGAAACCGAATCGAACTCGGGTCCCTTGGTTTGTAAGCGCACAGCCCAACCAGTTGGGCTGTGTGTTTTATCTGTAAAACCTATAGTTTATATTAATCTTAAAAACATCCTGGGACCTACTCTGATTCAGTTAAAAAAATTGGTTTTAATTCGGAAAGCCGGTGCGTTTGTAAGATTCGAACTCGTGACGTGCGCTATGTGTTTGCACACAGTCCACCGCTGGACTGTTTGTCTAACCCGGTTTAATATCTTGTTTTAATTAAACTTATACACTAGGTTCGACTTCATCTTCTTCGTTCAAAGACACAGACAACCGATGTTCGACAGTTCTTGTTTAATTCGATTAACGAAAATTATAAATGATTGAAATGTAATGGATATAGAGGGTTTTGGAAATGAATGTACCGGAAAGATGTTTTTCTTAGAACTCCGGCAAAGATCGTCGGCTCTGTTTTATGAATTCCGTCTGTGCGGACCAATTAACAGTTTTGATTAACTAATTGTGAAATTAAGTGACCAAACAAGAATTATCAGAGAGTTTAGATGTTTGTACCGATTCACAGCGTGATTTCGAAATTTTTAGAGATTTTTCCGGCGAGTGCTGAATATCCGGTAACGTCGTCTGGGACCAATTCTGGTTGAAGGATTTATGTTAGTATAAGTCTAACAATGGATAGAAGATGAAAGAATTGAGAAATTTACCGATTCGATGAATGTCACAGTTTTCTGGCGAAAGTCCGGCGATAGCAAATAACGATTCCGACGAACAGAAATTAGAGCGAAAGTGAAATTGAAGGTTCTGTGAGTGTTTCCAAGTTATGAGACGATGATATTATCAGTGTAAAACATGAGGAATATGATTTCGGTTTTCTACTCCCAAAATCATATGAATCGAGACAATTGATGACCGAATTGATTAAGGACGTGGGCAACAATTGATTTATCGGTTATAATCAGTAATTAGCGATCACTCAACAGTCTGGTTAGTTGAAAGCCGATGAGCGGTTTCAGTTTTGGCGCAAACAGATGAGTTCACGGGTAGAGTTAAGTTTTATTTGTTTCCTTGTTTACACAAAAGAACCAAGTGGCGGAGTGGTTAAGTTGTGTGTGGGTTGTGTCTTCCGGCTGACCCGGGTTCAAAACCCGGCAGCCTATTTTCTTTTTTTATTTACTTTATTTTTACTTTTTAACAATTTTAGTTTCCATATTCTAAAATGTTTATTAATTATGTATTGTTTAAAATTAAAATGAGCATTAAATAAGCAACGAAAATTTGAAACTGACTATTCGATTAATAAACGAAGCGGGTTTTGAAAACCCGTTTTTCGACGGATGTTACATTAGCCACATAGTCGTTGTATGCCGCATCCCCCAAACCAAATAACCAACCAGCCATGAAACCCATAGAATGTACAAGTCCTAACTCAACCCTTCCCCCTACCGAATCTGATGATGGTTCCAAATCATGCTCTACCCTATTATCAACCCAACTACCCTATGATGCCACATGCAAGGGATTGTTTCAATTGTGGGGATCCCACTCATTTTAGAAACACTTGCCCCAGCTTGGTTAATATCATTCATGCCCAAGCCCAGACTAACCCGATTAACGAAGCAAACCGGGCGGAAGGCGGTAGAGCCTTCAATGTCAACTTGATTCAAGTCAGAGCTAACAACGATGCTAGAAACGTGTAATCGAAGTCTAAACAAACAAAACTCTTCTAGGGTTACAATCCCAAGACAATTGAGAAGTTTTGGTGTTATTTTTTTCAATTATCATTGTTTTTTATTTTTTATTTTGTACTCAGACAATTAGATTGATGTTATGCTGGCTTAGGCATTTTATGTTAAAGCCATTTAATATCTTTATTGTTTCATTGTCTCTTCATAATGTTATCGTTATTCCACGTTATTATCAATTCATGTTCTTATTATTTCATTATTTATTATCAGTATTAATTAATTTCAAACAATTACCCGACCTGAACAGCAAGGGCCTAGGACGTGGTCTATAAAAGTTAAGGACACATGTAGTATTCTGTCAAGTTATGGTTGTTTGCGGTTTGGTTGTTTAGTGCATGAGTTAGTAGTGTTGTCACATGGAACCAATCATGAGCGGATTACGAAATGGATGAAATTTGATAAAGACATGGTGGATACGTCGTTGGTACTTCCTATATATAAGTGTTCTTATCAAACTATCAAAAGCCTCATTAGATTGATCATGGGAAGTTTTGTGTAAGTGTTGTTGCCTCATTAATCATGATTCGAATATGATGAGGACAAAATTTTTTTAGAGACATGGTGGACACGCTGCTGGTACTTCCTATATATTAGTGCCTCTACCAAATTTTCAAAAGCCGCGCTAGACTAATCATGAGAGATTTTGTGTCCGTGTTTTGGTTGTGTGATTAAATTCCATGGCATTGTGAGTTCAATCTTATCATTGTGGCACTTTCTAAGGGAAAATCTTCTTTCAAAATCCCAACATGTGACACGGAATACACCCTATGACTCAGTTCGTTAACTCCCTTATGTTACAAGTAACTTCGGGACAAATGTTTCTTTGAGTCTCAACTAAATGCTGATACTTTTGATACATATGTCTACTGCCTACGTCTATGAGTCGTGTCAAGTCTGTAACTGGATTTAATATTAGATTTTCTATTTGTTTGTTTATAACTACATCCGTACAAAGGTACTACTCCATACAGAGGTAGCCTTAGTTCGTACGGAGGTAAACTCCTTAGTCCGCACGGAGGTAGAAATACTATAAATAGATGCGTGGTCTTTGGGTTAGATAGTTGTTTTGTCGATCAGACGACGAAGCTCTGTCTGTGTGTTTTCTGAATTGTAAACGTTTGAACATTGAATGAAAACAGATAATTTGGTAATCTTGTTATTGTCAGCTGACTAAAATCGGATTCCGCACGATATATGGACTAGGGTGACAGATTTAGACCTAAGCTATCTATAGATAAACGATCCTCACAAGTGGTATCAGAGCCTAAAGACTAAATCCAATCAACAAGATTCAGCAATAGAGGCTTCTCTTCTACTCATTTCTTCTCATTTTTATTATTTCTGACAAATTTAACCATCAAAATGGACTGGATTTTTCAAGGATTACATAAAATACGTTTTTAACAAACCCCCTTAAAAATCAGACTACAACTCAATCAGAATCATGATCAAATTGACGAAAAACGTGACAACTTGAGTTTTACATACGCATGAAGGAAGTACGTTCGTACGAACTAAGTATCTTCACATGAACGTAACTACTTCTAAATAAAAAGCTTACCTTCGTACAAGGATAAATTTCAAGTGTGTCTTTATTACCTTCACACGGACGTAACCAACAGTTGTTTGTTTTTTGTCTTAGTTCGCACGAGGATATTTTCCTACATGCATATCTTCGCACAAAACCGTACCCTCGCACGAAACTTCTATCAAAATGGAGAACGATTTTATAATGCTTTCGCTACAACCTCCATGTCGGTCGTTCAAAATTTAAATCTAGACAATGAAATAGGGACCGTGACGAAGCCGCCAAAACTCATGAACATGGAATATTATCAAGGTTGGCATGAACGCTTCGAAAATTGGGTTCAGGCAAATTATTTAGAATGCTGGTATTCAATTTGTAGGTCCCCTAATCCATATGGATCTTCACAGAATCGTCTATCCAATCTAGAGTGCGGAATCCTCTAGATCAAATTATCACAGAAATACGAGAAGAAACAGCAAACACAATAAACCCAATCTTTATTGATTATCTATCACAACGATTACAATCAATCTAGATCAAACGAATTCCTCCAAGCAAATCTCTCTATGAATTCTCTCTTAACTCTCTCTGAAGTGACTGGCTGAGCAACCTTAACCCTAATGCAAAAACTTGTTTATATAGAGACATGGTTTAACCACATGGGCTGCAAATTGGGCTAGGCCCCATTCGCCTACCACTCCCTATAATGAGGGTCTGGTTTGGCCTAATCACTACAACTAACTATTACAAAACTAAACCTGCTAACTGTGTATTGTTTTACTAATTACAAGATATCCAAAGACCAAATCTAAGTTGTTGTCACCAATATGCACCAACAAACTCCCCCTTGACAATAGCTTCATAAAACAACTTTGTCTTCAGTCATTGTGCAATCTTCAACGTCTTTGGTCTTTGGATAGCTTCAGCTTTAATAGCTTCTATCAGCAACAGACTCCCCCTAAGCTGATGGATCCAATCACCAAATCTTCTAAATCGTTAGTGTTGGAGCAAACTCCAGTTTAGCACTTGCATACAACTTTGTCTGCAATGTAGAAAGGAGGTTTTACCATGCATCCAAGCAAACTCCTCTTCACTAAACTTCTTAGCAACACACTGCTACAATCTGTACACTACAAAACAACCATCTCGAGAAACCATAAGCATTTTTCAACACAAGTTAACAAATTATTATTATTCAAGAGATAGTAAAATTGTATCACAGATTGAGCAATTTCCAACTCAAACCACACACTCAAAGTTTTTAAGCACACAGAACATGCAAGATTTTAAATTATTGAACTCATCTCCTAACACCGTCTCCCTCTATCAGTAACAACTCCTCCATGAACAACCATTTTCCGTACGTTAAAAATTTTCAAGAAAAAGAAAATCATTTTGGATTTTTAAATTTTCTAAAAGTAAAGAAATAACAAAATAATAAACACTCTTTTTTTGTGAGAATCACCGGGAAGAAGATCATATCAGCAACATCAAACTGTTGTCACACTATTAGATAATTCTATATGTAATTTTCATGAAAATTAGTTCAAGATGATTACCGGTATTGTTTATCCACTTAAACAAGATACATGAAGATTTCAAGTACCATTACCTAGTGATATGTTAAGATAATATCAGACTGATATATTAGTGTGTCCCACTTCAGGACATACCCCCACAATCATGGCATGCACAAAGATTCCTCGTAGTAGGTGAGTATACCGAAATTCATCCTTTTTGATTTACAACGTTAGATACTTGGTGACCAGGTCAGTACTTTCGTACAGCAAAGAGACCAATATCCAACGAGGGTTAAGATAAATACCATAGATTTTGGTAATATTTATGCATTTTGCACATTTGAATGACTCTCTAGGAGAGCTTCTTCAATTTCTGGGATTTGGCATTTTAGCTCTTTTAAGATATCCTGGTTGTGCCTAGGTCAGCATATATTTGGATGCAGCAGAAGGAAAACCCTGATATCCCCGGATGAAATAACGATATAAAGACCTAAAACCTCAGATTTTGGCAATCTATCAACGCAAGATTTAAGGTTATTAAACAATACGCCACTGATATGTTACCCACTCATACATAGTTCGTTATGTTTATATCACCAAGGTAAATTGATTATTTCATGCTTTTGCCTATTGGTACATCATATAATGAAGCTGTTATCACACTTAAGCAATTTAATTTTAATTTCAGTATGACAGTCTAACCTGCTGATGTACTATCATTTCTTCTCTTCCACACAATGAAAACTCATTTTTGATTTTTTATTATTTTTTTATGTTTTGAATTTTGAAAAACAGTAAATTATTTACAAAATTCTTATGGAAAACTGGTTATTCAGGGTTCCTCATCCCGTTGAGTTCGACTAGATGTTCAAAACGAGCCCTGTCGAATACTTTTGTGTAAAGATCTGATAGGTTATCTAGTGTGTCGACTCTATGCAGTTCAATATATTTCTTTCAGCACAATCCCGTATAAAATGATGACGAATGTCAATATGTTTCCCGGATTGTTTGTGATTGAAATAGTGGCATTATTGTCAATCATAATAGGAGTACAAGTGAAATTCAAACCATAATAACACATCTGCTATTGTATCCAGAGAACCTAAGAGCAACAGCTACCCGCAACAATATATTCAGCTTCACACGTAGAGGTAGACATGCAAGACTGCTTCTTGCATTGCCATGACACGATCCTCCCTCCTTAGAACTGACAACCACCTGTGGTAGAATTTCTGGTTGATTTGCATCCTCCAAAGTCCAAATCTGTGAAAGCAACAAACTTCAAATCACTAGCAGCTGGATACCATAAGCCAAGTTTAGGTTTCCTCTTGAAGTAACGAAGAATCACCGCTTTCATATGTGACTCTTTTGGATTCGCTTGATATCTGGCACAAAGACAAACTGTGAACATGATGTCTGGTCTTGAAGCAGTCAAGTACATTAGAGAACCAATCGTTGCTCTGTATTGAGTTGGATCAACATCCTCCACATTCTCATGATTTGGACCAAGATTGTGATTCTCGCATATAGGAGTGTTGAAAGTAGCGCAATCTTCCATTTTGAAACGAGACAAAATGTCATACACATACTTCGTCTGATGTATAAACATCCCATCCTTCTTTTGTTCAACTTGCAAACCCAGAAAGTAAGACAATTCACCCATCGCACTTATTTCGAACTTGCTCTTCATTACTTCCTTGAATTCATGACACATGTTCTCATTAGATGACCCAAAAATAATATCATCTATGTATACATGTACTAGCAGAAAGTCTTCCTTCTTTCATTTAATGAGTACTGTCAATCTGACCTCTTTCAAAACCACTCTTTAATAAATGTCTTGACAGTGTCTCATAACACGCCCTAGGTGCCTGATGCAATCCATACAATGCCTTATCAAGTCGATAGACGCGATCTGGATAATCTGGATCAGTAAACCCATCTGGTTGTGAGACAGAGACCACTTTTTGGACTTTCCCGTAAAGAAACGCACTCTTCACGTGAAGTTGGTAAACTTTATAGCCCTTGAATGAAGCAAAAGCTAGGAACAAACGAATTGCTTCTAACCTTGCTGCTGGTGTAGGTCCCCTAGTCCATATGGATCTTGACAGAATCATCTATCTAATCTAGAGTCCGGAATCCCCTAGATCAGATTTAACAGAAAACACGAACACGAACAAGAACACGAACACAATTCCTTCAAACTGTCTTCTATTGATTATCAAACACAATTGTTTTACAATCAATTCAAGACTCTCTCTCTCTCAATCTCTCTGAAGCAATTCTTGAAGCAACTGAACAATAGAACCAGCACCTAACTGAGCCACCTTAACCCTAATCACAACCTCCCTATATATAGAGATTGGTTATGCTCATAGGATAGGGTTTCCTACATGGACTGCTAATGGGTTTATGGCCCAATTCGCCTATCATGCACTATTCTATGTCTAGTTCAGCCCAAATGCTTCTAATTAACTATTACAAAATTAACCCGCTAACCGTTCATCATTTTACTAACTACAAGATATCCAAAGACCAAAACTAAGCTGTTGTCACAAATATGCACCAATAAACTCCCCCTTGACAATAGCTTCATAAAATAACTTAGTCTTCTGACTTCTTGCAATCTTTAACATCTTTGAAAATCGTTGGTCTTTGGATAGCTTCAGCTTTAATAGCTTCTGTCAGTAACAGACTCCCCCTAAGCTGATGTATCCAATCACCAAAACTTCTAAATCGTTAGCGTTTGAGTAAACTCCAGTTTAGTCCTTCCATAGCAATCTTCAAACTCTTCAACTTTCTTTGTCTGCAATGTAGAAAGGAGGTTCTACCATGCATCCACGCAAACTCATCTTCACCAAACTTCTCAGCAATAAACTGCTACAATCTGTATACTATAAAACAAACATCTCGAGAAACCATAAGAATGTTTCAAAACAAGTTAAACAAATTATTATTATTCAAGAGATAGTTAAATGGTATCACAAATTAAGCACTTCTCAACTCAAACCATATACTCAAAATTTTAAGCACACAGAACCCGCAAGATCGTAAAAAAAATTTGAACTCAGCTTGTAACATCGTCTCCCCCTATCGGTAACAACTCCTCCACGAACAACCAATATCCGTACAATAAGAATTTACAAGAAAATGAAATCTTTTTGGATTTTTATATTTTCTGAAAGCAAGTAAATAACGAAATAATAAACACTCTATTTTTGTGAGTATCAACAGTAAGAAATTATATCAGCAACATCAAACTGTTTTCACACTCTCTGATTTTGCTTTATATTCATGAAAGCAGTCCAAGACGATTACCAGTATTGTTTATCCACTTAAACAAAATACATGAACATTTCAAGTTCATTACCTCGTGCTCTGTTTAGTAAGTGATACTAATATACTAGTGTGTCCCACTTCAAGACATACCCCCGTAATCAAGGTATTCACAAAAATTCATCGTAGTAGGTGAGTATACCGAAATTCATCCTTTTTAATTTACAACGTTAGATAATTGGTGATCAGGTCAGTACTTTCGTACAGCAAAGAGACCAATATCCAATGAGGGCTAGGACAAATACCAAATTTTGGTAGGAATAATGCAATTTGCACATTTGAATGACTCTCTAGGAGAGCTTCTTCAATTTATGGGATTTGGCATTTTAGCTCTTTTAAGATATCCTAGTTGTGCCTAGGTCAGCATATATCTGGATGTAGCAGAAAGACAACCTTGATACCCCAGATGAAATAACGATATAAAGACCTAAAACCTCATATTTTGGCAATCTATCAACGCAAGATTTAAGGTTATAAAACCATACGCCACTGATATGTTACCCACTCATACACAATTTATTATAATATTTTGTATCACAAAGGTAAGTTGATTATTTCATGCGTTTTGCCTACTGGTACATCATATGATGAAGCTGCTATCACACTTAAGCAATTTTCTTTTAATTTCAGTGCGACAGTCTAACTTGCTGATGTACTATCATTTCTTCTTTTTCACACAGTGAAAAATTCATTTTTGATTTTCTATTTTTTTATGTTTTTGATTTTCTGTTTTTTTTTTTTGTTTTTGATTTTTGAAAAGCAGTAAATTATTTACAAACTATTTTTATGGAAAAATGGTTATTCAGGATTCCTCATCCCGTTGAGTTCGACTAAATGTTCAAAGCGAGCCCTGTCAAATGCTTTTGTGTAAAGATCTGCCAGGTTATCTAGTGTGTCGACTTGATGCAGTTCAATTAATTTCTTTTCAGCACATTCCCGTATAAAATGATGACGAATGTCAATATGTTTTGTGCGACTGTGTTTTACGGGATTGTTGGTGATTGATATAATGGCATTATTGTCTATCATAATAGGAGTACGATTGAAATTCAAACCGTAATCACGCATCTGCTATTGGATCTAGAGAACCTGAGAGCAACAACTACCCGTAGCAATATATTCAACTTCACACGTCGAGGTAGACACACAAGACTGCTTCATGCATCGCCATGACATGAGCCTCCCTCCTAAGAACTGACAACCACCTGTGGTAGACTTCCTTGTAGATTTGCATCCTCCAAAGTCCGAATCAGTAAAAGCAAAAAACTTCAAATCACTAGCAGCTGGATACCATAACCCAAGTTTAGGTTTCCCCTTCAAGTAACGAAGAATCTGCTTCACCGCTTTCATGTAGGACTCCTTTGGATTCGCTTGATATCTGGCACAAAGACATACTGCGAACATGATGTCGGGTCTTGAAGCAGTCAAGTACATCAGAGAACCAATCGTTGCCCTATATTGAGTTGGATCAACATCCTCCACACTCTCATGATCTGGACCTAGATTGTGATTCTCACAGATAGGTGTGTTGAAAGTAGCGCAATCCTCCATTTTGAAACGAGACAAAATGTCATACACATACTTCATCTGATGTATAAACATCCCATCCTTCTTCTTTTCAACTTGTAAACCCAGAAAGTAGGATAATTCACCCATCGCACTCATCTCAAACTTGCTCTTCATCACCTCTTCAAAATCATGACACGTGTTCTCATCAGATGACCCAAAGATGATGTCATCTACGTATACCTGTACCAGCAGAAATTCGTCCTTTTTCCTTTTAATGAATAGTGTACAGTCAATCTGTCCTCTTTCGAAACCATGTTTTAGCAAATGTGCTGACAGTGTCTCATACCATGCCCTAGGTGCCGATGCAATCCATACAATGCCTTATCAAGTCGATAGACTCAATCTGGATAGTCTGGATCAGTAAACCCATCTGGTTGTGAGACATACACCACTTCTTGGACTTTCCCATAAAGAAATGCACTCTTCACGTCAAGTTGGTAAACTTTGAAGAACTTGAATGAAGCAAAAGCTAGGAACAACCGAATTGCTTCCAACCTTGCTACTGGTGCAAACACTTCATTATAATTAATCCCCTCTTGCTGATTGAACCCTTTTACCACAAATTGAGCCTTATTCCTTATCACAATCCCTCGATTGTCTTTCTTGCACTTAAACACCCACTTAGTGCCTATTTCTTTTTCTCCATCAGGTAGATCAACTAGCTCCCAAACTTTCAACTTCTTGAACTGAGCTAGTTCCTCTTGCATAGCTTCAACCCAACAATTGTCTTTAGAGCCATATTAACATTCTTCGGCTCCTCTTGGGCAATAAAGCAGCTATACAAACATTCATTTATCAACCCAGTCTTCTGAATCGAAGTAAACAAACAGTAACCTTCGAGCACACCACTCTTCTCGTCTGAACACCTGCAGCAGCATCACCAATGATGTTTTCAAGTGGATGATCTCTGTGTACACGTGTTGTAGCAATGGTGTCAACAACCAGATTATCTCCCAGATTAGATCCAACCTCCCCCTGAATATTAGCAAATGGATTAGTGAAATCCTCCCCCTGAATAGGTTCAGACGCACTATCACTGGAGTCCTCTGGAGCTGCACTGGAAGAAGTTTCTGGAGCATCTGTCATCGATACACTTGATCTAGGCATAAAGTCACACTCACCATCTTCACTGATCACAGTATGGATCGCTTGAGACTCATCTGCATTAGAAAAATCAGGAATATTGAATGATTTGAACACACTGTCATAATCATATAATATTGGAGGACCACTTGTTGATTGTTGAGGTGAATAACTAGAGATTTCCATGTTAAACACCACCTCAATTTTACCAGTTTTTAGATTAAAAACCCTTTTATTCGGTGTTCCAGGCATATAGCCTAGAAAGTAACCCTCATCAGCTACCTCACCGAATTTTTGCTTATCTTTGTTTCGCACAATGGTGCTAGGTAATCCAAATGGTTCAAAGCCTTTTAAGTTTGGTTTTGGGTTAAACAATAGTTCGTGACATGTTTTGTTAAACCGTTTAACCGTCAAAACTTTGTTCAGGACATAGCACGTTTTGTTCACAGCTTCTCCCTAGAAGAGAACTGGAAGCTTTGAATCAGATAGCATAGTCCTTGCGGCTTCAATCAACATCATGTTCTTCCGCTCAGCGACTCCATTTTGTTGAGGTGTATAAGGAGCAGAATATTAATGTTCAGTTCCCTTGCGAAGACAATAGAGATCCAGAACTTGGTTCTTGAACTCCGTGCCACTATCAGTCCTTATCCTCTTGATCCGTGCATCATGGACATTTTCCAATTTTGTAAAAAGATCAATCAGCATCTCCGCTGTTTCATCTTTTGTACCTAAAAAGAAAACCCATGAATAACGTGTGTAATCATCAGTGACAACTAAACAAAAGTACTTTCAACCTATGCTCCTTACGTTCATTGGACCAAATAGATCCATATGAAGTAATTCATAAGGGGCATCTATGGAATTTACTGTTTAGACTTGTGAGGTTTCTTATGTTGTTTTCCCTTTTGACATGGAAGACATTTATCTTCCACGTCAAATCTCTACACTGGAACCCTTCAACTAAACCTTTTTTAATAATGTAATTCATTTTTCTGTAGTGGATGTGGGCCATGCGTCTTTGCCACAACAATGACTCAGCCTCAGATGCTTTTGATAGTAAACACGCCACCACAGAAGACGAGTCCTTGGCACCCATGTCCATGACATAAATGTCATTTCCCCTTGGTGCTCTCATCACTATCCAGTCATCCGGTATCAGCAAACCAAGTTTCAGCACCAAAGCTTCAGACTTCGTAAAGTGGACTGAGTAACCCTTGTCGCAGACTTGAGACAAGCTCATCAGATTGTGCTTCAGCTGCTCAACATAGTTCACTTTGTCCAGTGTGATCTTCCCGTTAGTCACTTTTCCTCGACCGGTAATGTGCCCTCCTTTAGCACCTGCAAAATTCACGTATCCACCATCTATATTCTCAAACTCAGTCAGCAACCTCGAATCCCCTATCATGTGCCTGGAGCAGCCACTATCAACATACCACAAGTTGATAATCCTCCTTAGCAGCTCCTGCACAATCCAACAAAAATTAGTTAGATTGGGGGACCCAAGCCTTAATGGTCTTGGGTCTTCCAGATACATCAATCATAGGAACATCCATCCAGTATCCATCACTCCTAACAGGAGTCTTGGATCTTTGACCTTTTGATGGAAATGGTCTTTAATTTCCACTAGGTCTGTGGTCCTGAGGTTCCCTAACCAAGTTTGGACTTTGCGACCTTTGGAAATTATGATTTTGGTTCCATGAATTTTGATGATGATATTTTCTAAAGCCATCGTTATAAAAATTTCGATTACCAACATTCTGGTATCGATTTTGATATTGACCTTGACTTCTGAAATTATTTGATGAACCATTAAAGTTATTCATTCTTGGTGAACTACTTCTAGGTCTATCATATCTGCCTGATGTAGATGCAGGCTGAAATCTTTGTTGATTTCTTTGAAAGCGAGGAACTTGAGGAGTTCCTTTTTCAGCCTTATCTACACCAACAACAACACTCTGTTGCCTGGTAGCAGATATATTTGGTTAGTTAACCTTCTTCTCACCATCACCACTTTTCTCTGGTGTTTTTTCTCTCTGTTTCTCACTTACCTGTGCTTCACTCTTTTTGTTAGGACAGCAGCTAGCTACATGTCCCTTTTCATGACATTTGAAGCATGATTTTCTAGCCGAAGACTTCTTAACTGAAGCCTCTTGCTTAGATTCATCAGGCGATGCTGATGATGAAGATACCTTTGAAGGATCTTGTTTTGTTTGCTTAACTTCTGATTTTTCTTTGTTTTTGTTCTTAGCAAACTGCACATTAGTTTCTTTGGTAATAACAGGGACCTCTTCATTCATGTCACTCCCCTTAACAAAATCAACCTTTTTAACAAAAAATTGTTTTGGATTCTTAAGGTGTGTATTTTTTGTTTTCAAAACAGTGTCTCTATTATTATCCGTCTTGGCATTTTCATTCACATCAACATCCTCTGATGTGGAACTACCAGGTGTAGTTGACACAAAGTCTGTAAGCTCTTCTTCATCTGGCAAAAAGAATAGTCGTAACCTAGAGGTGGTGGAACTTCATTTAAACCTTCGAAGCCCACACAAGTCATGTCATTACTCTTCTTCAGGCCATTCATCATGTGTTTCATGACAAAAGATGAATCTCTAAATTGGTTTAATTTCTTTTCAAGTTCACAGATTTTAAGTTGTGCTTCAGACAACTCTTTGCACTTTTCAGAAACCTCTTTTGTTTTCTCACTCATCGTATCATGAGCTAAGTCAATAACTTGAAGTTTTTCGTTTAGCTTATAGGTTAGAATATTAATTTTTTCTTCATAACCTTTAATTTTCTTCAAGTATAATGACTCATTTCGTTTTATGAAAAAGTTTGACTCTTTTAAGTTCGAGAGCTCATTAGCCAGACTTTGGTTTTGTTGTATTAATGTGTCAACCTCACTTTGCAGTTCACAACATTTCAAACAAACAGAACTACCAGAGTTCGAACATACCTCGTCTGTTGACTTGCTTCGATCAGCCATGAAAGCATCAAAGTCAGTAGCCATCTTCTTCTCTGTAGCAGTCTGTTCTCCATCAGCCTTCTCAACTACCTTCTCTTGCTTTCCCTCAGCATCAACTTTCACTTCTTCATCAGCAACTGGAGCTATCTCAGCCATGAACGCCTGTTAGGCGTTGTTATCACTCTCAAGATGAACACTCCAATCATAAGAACCCTCTCTAGCAGTAGAAATCAGGGCCTTTGATCCAGTGTTGTTTGACGCAATCCAGTTGTTTGAACCATGACTAGGAGAATCTTGAAAGGATGAACTAGGACGAGATTCAGACTTAGCTCTTTGACACTCTGTAGCAAAATGTCCATAGTTATGGTAGTTGTAACACTTCACTTTTGACTTGTCAAAGCCTTCACTCTTGCCAACAAACTTCCTGCCTGTTCTGTTCATGAACCTCTTCACCCTTCTAGAAATCATGGCCATCTGCCATTGCAAATCCATCTCCTCTAAGTCATCAGGGTCGATCTGATCATAATCTCCATCAAACGTAGCAGGATCAGATACTTTTCCCTGAATATAGTTCTCGTAGGAAGCAACGAAAGAAGCAAGCAATGCTAGGTGAGATCTTCACCACTTTTAAAACTCAGAGGCATAGAGTTAGAACTGTTGTTACTTGATTGTTGTCTCTTAGCCCCTGATGAGCCTCCTGAAGCAGCAACAAAACATACTTCACCTTCAGAACTAGTTGGATGATGAAGGTGTAAGACCTTTATATATCCCTGGATCTTGAACTTGATCATAACCCGTTTCCTTCTTCTTCATATTGAGCTCATAAGCTCTCAACTTCCCAACTACCTTTTCCAAGTCTTTCTTTTCATAATCAGCTTCACCCTTTATCATCAACGTGTAAATATCCCACTTGGTAGGTAAAGCATCCAGCAACTTGTCGTTTATCTCCAAATCTGTGTATCCCTCTATGTCATAATTATCGATTTCTGACATCAGATGATAATATCTCGTGATAATATCTTCTAGGGATTCATTTCTCATTCCTTTGAGTTGTTCTGTTTCTTCAGCAGATCAACCTTATTCTTCTTCACATCTGTATCGCCCTCATACCTCTTTTCTAGGGCATCCCACATCTCCTTTGATGTTGTATAACGCTTGAATGTGTGTTTGATACCATTAGGTAACGACATCTTGATAGCAGCTAAGGCCTTCTTTTCAGATTCATACATCCTCTTCTCAGCTTCAGATATATTCACGTAAGTAGTAACACGTTGTCTGCCCTCAAAATCATGCGTTGGGTTAGCGTACCCATCCTGAATACAGATCCACATCCGTGTGTCCTGATATTCAATAAAGGATTGAAATCTATCCTTCCAAGTAAGATAGTTCTCCACCTTCAGCATCTTTGGAGGTTTATTTCTCGTACCAGCCTCATGCTCCATCCTCAACAGCTCATTTAAGTTTGACATATTAGACATTTTTACCGAACTGGCTCGTTAAAACCGTTAAAACTTGTCCGAAATGAGTGGTTACCAAATTATACTGTTGGACTCGTCTCGTCGATACGATTCAACGATATATAATGTCCGATTATAATTTTAGGAATTTCATGCCTTTTTTGTCCTAAAAATCAACCGAGTCTAACTGTCCAATCGGTTCGTCAAAATTGTCTATGGATCAATTTCTATGTCCGAATACGTTTAACTCTTGTTACGTCGGCTGGTTAAGTTTCCACCTTTTTCTGTGTAACTCGGAACAGTGTAAAATCCGAAAATGGAAACTCTGAATAACAATTCGAGATGAAAATCCAGAACAGTAATCCGAGTTGACAATCCGAAATGATTCCGAGATGAAATCTGGAATGCACTGTTCTGATCCGAAATGGGAATCCGGAATGAAACTACTCTGATCCGAGATGGAATCCGGAATAGTGCTCAATCCGAGATGGAATCCGGAATGCACTTCTGATCCGAAATTCAATCCGAAATAGCTTTTGATCCGTATTTCAGTCCAAAATGGAATCCGAAATAGGATTTTCTGATCCAAATTGCACTGTTTTCCAGATCCGAAATGCAGATTCTAGTTCGAAATTCAAGTGTACTATGCTTTTCCATCCGGAATGCAAGTCTTCAATCCGGAATGCCTGCTGCCAATCCGAAATCACTGCAGAAAATCCGAAATACCTGCAAAAACCCTAAAACAGCCGTCAAAAACTCCAAAATAGCCTCCAAAAACGCCAAAACGTCGATTTTTTCTGCTGTTACAATTCTGAACCGAGCAATAATCAAGAGCCGAATGCTCTGATACCAATTGTAAGTCCCCTAGTCCATATGGATCTTGACAGAATCATCTATCTAATCTAGAGTTCGGAATCCCCTAGATCAGATTTAACAGAAAACACGAACACGAACAAGAACACGAACACAATTCCTTCAAACTGTCTTCTATTGATTATCAAACACAATTGTTTTACAATCAATTCAAGACTCTCTCTCTCTCAATCTCTCTGAAGCAATTCTTAAAGCAACTGAACAATAGAACCAGCACCTAACTGAGCCACCTTAACCCTAATCACAACCTCCCTATATATAGAGATTGGTTATGCTCATAGGCTAGGGTTTCCTACATGGACTGCTGATGGGTTTAAGGCCCAATTCGCCTACCATGCACTATTCTATGTCTAGTTCAGCCCAAATGCTTCTAATTAACTATTACAAAACTAAACCCGCTAATCATTTTACTAATTACAAGATATCCAAAGACCAAAACTAAGCTGTTGTCACAAATATGCACCAACAGCTGGTGCAAACACTTCATTGTAATCAATCCCCTCTTGCTGAATGAACCCTTTCACCACTAGCCGACCCTTATTCCTTGTCACGATCCCTCGATGTCTTTCTTTCACTTAAACACCCACTTGGTGACTATTTCCTTCTCTCATTCAGACAAGTCAACTAGCTCCCAAACCTTCAACTTCTTACACTGAGCTAGTTCCTCTTGGATAGCTTCAACCCATGAATTATCTTTTAGAGCCATGTAAACATTTTTGGCTCATCTTGGGTAATAAAACAACTATTCAAACACTCGTTTATCAACCCAGTCTTCTGAATTGAGGTAAATAGACAGGAGCCTTCGATCACACCTCTTCTTGTCCGAACACCTGCAGCAGCATCACCTAGGATGTTCTCAGCTGGATGATCTCTGTTTATGCATGCAGTAGCAATGGTGTCAGCAACTAAATTATCTCCCAGATTAGATCCAATCTCCCCTTGAATGTTCTTATTAGCAAACGGATTAGTAAAATCCCCCTGAATAGGTTCAAACTCACTATCACTTGCATCCTGTTAAGCTGCACTGGAGGAAGTTTTTGGAGTATCTATCATTGATATACTTGATCTAGGCAGAAAGTCACCCTCTTCATCTTCACTGATCACAGTTAGAATCACTTGAGACTCATCTACATTGGAAAACTCAGCAATATTAAATGATTTAAAAACGCTATCATAATCATATAATATAAAAGGACCACTCGTTGATTGTTGAGGTGAATAACTAGTGATTTCCATGTTAAACACAACCTCAATTTTACCAGTTTTTAGATTAAAAACCCTTTTATTCGGTGTTCCAGGCATATAACCTAGAAAGTATCCCTCGTCAGCTACCTCACCGAATTTCTGTTTATCTTTATTTCCACTATTGTGCAGGGTAATCCAAAAGGTTCAAAGCCTTTCAAGTTTGGTTTCCGGTTAAACACTAGTTCATGACATGTTTTGTTAAACCGTTTAACCGTTAAAACTTTGTTTAGGACATAACAAGTTGTGTTCATAGCTTCTCCCCAGAAAAGAACTGGAAGCTTTGAATCAGAAAGCATAATCCTAGCGGCTTCAATCAACGTCCTGGTTTTCCTCTCAGTGAGTCCATTCTGTTGAGGTCTATAAGGAGCAGAATATTGATGTTCAATTCCCTTGCAAAGACAATAGAGATCCAGAATCTGATTCTTGAACTCCGTGTCATTATCACTCCTTATCCTCTTGATCCGTATAGCATGGACATTTTCCAATTTTGTAAAAAGATCTATAAGCATCTCCGCTGTCTCATCTTTTGTACCTAGAAGAAAACCCATGAATACCGCGAGTAATCATCTGTCACAACTAAACATTAGGATTTTCCACCTATGCTCCTTATATTCACTGGACCGAATAGATCCATATGAAGTAATTCATAAGGGGCATCTATGGAATTTACTATTTTGGACTTGTGAGGTTTCTTGTGTTGTTTTCCCTTTTGACATGGAAGACATTTATCTTCCGCATGAAACCTCTGCACTGGCACCCCTTCCACTAAACCATTTTTAATAATATAATTCATTTTTCGGTAGTGGATGTGGGCCATGCGTCTGTGCCACAACATTGACTCAATCTCAGATGCTTTTGATAATAAACACGCCACCACAGAGGAAGAATCCTTAGCACCCATGTCCATGACATAAGTGTCGTTTCTCCTTGGTGCTCTCATCATTATCCAATCATCCGGTATCACCAAACCTGGTTTCAATACCAAAGCTTCAGACTTAGTAAAGTGGACCAAATGACCCTTGTCGCAAACTTGAGACACGCTCTTCAGATTGTGCTTCAACTGCTCGACATAGTTCACTTTGTCCAATGTGATCTTCCTATTGGTCACTTTCCCTCGACCTGTAATGTGCCCTCCTTTAGCACCTACAAAATTCACATAACCTCCATCTATGTTTTCAAACTCAGTCAACAACCTCGCATCCCCCACCATGTGCCTAGAGCAGCCACTATTAACATACCAAAAGTTGATAATCCTCCTTAGCAACTCCTGCACAACCCAACAAAAATTAGTTTGATTGGGAGACCTAAGCCTTAATGGTCTTGGGTCTTCTAGATTCATCAACCACCGGAACATCTATTCAATATCCATCACTCCTAACTGGAGTCTTGAATCTCATACCTGTTGATGGAAATGGTTTTTTATTTCCACTAGGTCTCTTGTCTTGAGGTTTCCTATACTGGTTTGGACTCTGTGACCTCTAGAAATTTTGGTTTGGATTCCATGAATTTCGATTGTGATAATTTTTAAACCCATTGTTATAAAAATTTCGACTACCAAAATTCTGATATCGAGTTGATATTGACCTTGACTTCTGAAACTACTTGATTTACCATTAAAGTTATTCATTCTCGGTGAACTACTTCTAGGTCTTTCATATCTGCCTGATGTAGATTCAGGCTGAAATCCTTGTTGATTTCTTTGAAAACGAGGAACTTGGTGAGTTCCCTTTTCAGCCTTATCTACACCAACCCTAACACTCTATCGCTTGGTAGCAGATGTCTTCGGTGAGTTAGAAACTTCTTGCTCACCATCGCCAATCTTTTCTAGTGATTTTTCTCTCTTTCTCTCAGTCACTTGTGCTTCATTCTTTTTGTTAGGACATCAGCTAGCTACATGTCCCTTGTTGTGACATTTGAAGCACAATCTTCTAGCCGAAGACTTCTTAATTGAAGTTTCTGGTTTATATTTATCAGGTGACGATGATGATGATGCCCTTGAAGGATCTTGTTTAGTTTGATCAATTTCTGATTTTTCTATGTTTTTATTTTTAGCAAACTGCATATTTGACTCTCTTTCAATAACACTGGTCTCTTCTTTCATATCACCCCCTTTAACAAAATCAACTTTTTAACAAAAATTTGCTTTTTATTCTTACGGTGTGCATTCTTTGTTTTCAAAATCGCTTCCCTGTTATTATCCTTCTTGGCATGTTCAGACACATCAACATTCCCTGATGTGGAACTACTATGTGTAGTTGACACAAAGTTTGTTAGCTCTTCTTCGTCTAGCAAGAAAGAATAGTCATAACCAGGAGGTGGTGGAACTTCATTGAAACCTTTGAAGCCCACACTTGTCTTCTCATTACTTTTCTTCAAGCCATTCATCATGTGTTTCATAAGAAAAGATAAATCTCTGAATTGATTCAATTTCTTTTCAAGTTCACAAATTTTCAGTTGTGCTTCTAACAACTCTTTGCATTTTTCAGAAATCTCTTTTGGTTTTCTCCCTCATCGTATCATGAGCTAAGTCAATAATTTGAAGTTTTCATTTAGTTTACAGGTTAAAATAATGATTCTTCTTCATAACCCTTAATTTTCTTCAAATATAATGACTCATTTCTTTTTTCTAAAAATTTTGATTCTTTTATGCTCGAGAGCTCATTTACCAGACTTTGGTTTTGTTTTGTTAACCTGTCAACTTCATTTTGAAGTTCACGACATTCTAAGCAAACAGAACTACCAGAGTTTGAATGTACCTCTCCTGTTGATTTGCTTAGATCAGCCATGAAAGCAGCAAAATCTGCAGCCATCTTCTTATCTGCAGCATTCTATTCTACATCACATTTCATGTTTTCAGTCGTCTGACCTCATCAACTTTTTTAGCTACAGTCTCTTGCTCTACCTCAGTATCAGCCTTTACTTCTGCATCATCAACTAGGGCTATCTCAGCCATGAACGCCTGTGTGGCATTATCATCACCTTCCAGATGAACACTCCAATCATAAAAACCTTCTCTAGCAGTAGATATCAAGGATTTTGAACCAGTGTTAGTTGATGCATTCATGTTGCTTGATCCACGACCAGGAGAATCTTGAAATGATGAGTTAAAACGAGATTCAGACTTAGGTCTTTAACATTCTCTAGCAAAGTGTCTGTAATTTTGACAATTGTGTCAAAAGCTACATTCTTTCTAATAAACTTTCTTCTCGTCCTATTCATGAACCTCTTCACTCTTCTAGAGATCATGGCTATCTACCATTGTAAATCCATCTCCTCTAGGTCATCAGGGTCAATCTGATCAAAATCTTCATCAAAAGTAGCAGGATCAGATATTCTTCCCTGAATGTAGTTCTCATATGAAGCAATGAATGAAGCAAGCAAGGTCAGATGATCTTCAGCAGCCTTGACACTCAGAGGCATAGACCTTGTACTACTGTTAATATTGCTAGCTTGTTGTCTCTTTTCCCCTTACGATCCTCCTGAAGCAGCTACAAAACATACATCATAATCAGCATTTGTCACAACCTGCTCATTTTCACATGAGAGAAACGCAGTTGTTGAATCACTTGAAGCATTGTTTGACTGGAATCCCTTTATAAATTCCTCGATCTTGAACCTGATCATATCCAGTTTCCTTCTTCTTCCTATTGAACTCATAAGCTCTCAGTTTCCCAACAACTTCTTCCAAGTCTTTATCTTCATAATTAGCTTCACCCTTTATCATAAGAGTATAAATATCCCATTTAGCGGTAAAGAATCTAGCAACTTATCTTTATCTCAACGTCCATGTATCCCTCTATGTCATAATTGTCCATTTTTGACATTATATGATAGTATCTCATGATGATATCTTCAAGGGACTCATTTCTCCTGCCTTTAAAGATAGCAAATTGCTTCTTCAGCGAGTCAACTTTGTTTTTCTTCACATCAGGATTGCCCTCATGCCTCTTCTCTATAGCATCTCACATCTCCTTCGAAGTAGTATATCGCTTGAATGTATGTTTGATACCATCAGGTAAGGACATCTTTATTGCAGCCAAGACCTTCTTCTCAGACTCATACAATCTCTTATCAGCCTCTGACATGTTTACATCGGCAGTGACATGTTGTCTGCCTTCAAAGTCATGAGTTGGTTTAACGTACCCATCTTGAATACAGATCCACATCTGTGTGTCCTGATATTCTATGAACGACTAAAATCTATCCTTCCATGTAAGTTAATTCTCTACCTTCAACATCTTTGGTGGTTTGTTAGTCGTACCTTCCTCATGCTCCATTCTCAACAATTCGTTCAAGTTTGACATATTCGACATTTTTACCGAACCGGCTCGCTAAAAACTTTTAAAATTTTGTCTGAAATGTGTGATTACCAAATTTTACCGTTAGACTCGTCCCGACAATACGAATCCAATGATATATAACGACCAAGACCCTTTTAGGAATTTTCATGCCTATAATTCACATGAGTCTAACCATACAGCCGGTTTGTCAAAATTGTTTATGGATAAATTCTGTGTACGAAAACATTTATCTCCGATTAATCAACTGGTTAACTTTCCATCTTTGTGAATACAACTCGAAACAGTACCCAATTCGAAACAGTAACTCAAATTCACAATCCGAAATGGAAATTCAGAATAGTGACTCGAGATGCCAATCCGAGATGGTAATTCGGACAGTGATTCGAGATGGTATTCGAAATGATCCGAGATCAATACCAAAAATCCGAGATGCGCTGTTATGATCCGAGATACTTCCTATTTTATCCGAGATGATTCCCAATTTATCCGAAATACATTTTTTTGATCCGAGATGATCCGAGATGTACACCAATGAACCGAGATGCACTGTTCTGATTCGAAATGCAAGTTTTCTGATCCGATATGTAAATTTTCTGATCCGAGATGCATCACTTATGATCCGAGATGCAAGTTTTCTATCCGAAATGCTTGATGTTTATCCGAAACAGCAGCAAAACCCTTGAACAGCCGTCAAAACGTCCAAAAACCCAACTTTTTCTACAGTAACTATTCCGAACCGAGCAAAACAAGAGCCTAATGCTCTAATACCAATTGTAGGTCCCCTAATCCGTATGGATCTTCACAAAATCATCTATCCAATCTAGAGTGCGGAATAATCTAGATCAGATTATCGCAGAAATAAGAGAAGAAACAGCAATCACAATAAACCTGATATTTATTGATTATCTATCACAATGATACAATCAATCTAGATCACACGAATTCTTCCAAGCCAATTTCTCTACGAATTCTCTCTAAACTCTCTCTGAAGTGACTAACTGAGCAACCTTAACCCAAATGCAAAACCCTGTTTATATAGAGACAGCTTTGCAACTGGGCTAGGGTTTAACCACATGGGCTGCAAATTGGGCTAGGCCTAATTCGCCTACAACTCCTTATAATGAGGGTCTAGTTTGGTCCAATCACTACAACTAACTATTACAAAACTAAACCCGCTAACTGTTTATCGTTTTAATAATTACAAGATATCTAAAGACCAAATATAAGATGTTGTCACAAATATGAACCAACACAATCGAAGAAAACTGTACTGCTCCCATAGAAGAGAATGGATTAGAGAAAAATATAATTCAGTTTACTCAAGTAGAAATAAAATTTATAAGAGAAAAGAAAATGTTAACATTCTTCAACAACGATAAAAAATGACATTTTCACTCTACTCCAACACCAAGGAGATGCACAATCTATTTGGAATGCGTTGAAAGTATAATTCCATGGCAGTTTGTCGATGATCAAAAGTAAAAAGGCTTTAATCAAGAAAGAGTTTGACATATTCACAAACTTAAAAGGGGAACAGTGAATAGCTTGTTGAAAGGTACTGCCATTTGGTTGCGGAGATGAAGCGGTTGCATATACAAAAGGAAAATGAAGAGTGGGTGGACAAGTTCGTCGACGCATTGCCACAGGGAGGATGGTCGACTTACTTAATGATTCTTAAGAATAGTCAATAGTATAGTAGTTTAAATCTGGGGAAGTTTATCGAAAAACTTGGAAGGCATGAGCTAGAACTGCAAAAGATGGTTGAAATGAACAGTTCAAACAGTGGAAGTGGGTTCTCATCATATCCAAGTTTCGAGCTAAATAGCCCGACATAGACACCTCAGTCATCACAAAGTTCAAACAACTATAATAGTTAGAACAACTCCAATCAACACATCCTATAGTGCAACATTGCAGTAAACCTTCAAAATGCTCAAGACTTCACCGAAACAACAGCCAGAGAACACATGGGGTTACTTGCTTCTGTCTTGGAGTCTTACGAGAGTTTAGTAGCAGGAAGGATCAAAAATCCCAACATGACAAAAGAGGATTACGATCAAAAAGATCCAGAGGTGTTAGAGCTAATTGATATAAAATGGTGCATGGTGAGTATAGTCCGAAGAGCTCAAAGATTCATGGAAATTACTGGGAGAAACAGTCTCGGAGGTCCTTATTCGAAGCTGAAGTTGATAAGTCCAAAGTAACCAATTTCAAGTTTAAAGAAAAGGGCCATTTCAAGAGTGAGTGTCCGAATAGAGAAGTGTACGAGAATCAAAATCCTTTTTGTGATGATTATTATAAAAAGGCAATTTATCATAGAACATCCCAACAACCTCAGAATACATCAAGACAAATTCAAATCGAGGATGGTTCAGTAAAACAAAAGACAAGGCTCTAGTAGTTACACAGGAAGATGAAGGCTTTAATTGGAACAACTACATTCCTAAGACCGAAAGTCTAACTCTTCTAGCCGAAATTATTAAGGAATTACATCCGGCTATGGAAGAAGTGATTGTTGAAGAATCCATCAGTGAAGATTGTTATCGCATTCGATGGAACTCCAGAAAATTCTGATGACTACTATGATCCTGGAGCATTGGAAGACATTTTTCATAGTGCATTTAAATCTATCATACCTCCTGATGTGTTTAATTCTTTTGTAGGTTTCCTCAGTGAACAAAGAAGTTACCAAAGCACACAAAGCGAAGAAGAAAAGAAACAACCTATGGAAGAAATTATAACGTAAGCAAAGAGATGAATGCTGAAAACCTCAACAAGCAAGAAAGCCATGAGGGCACAATTAAAAGAGGTAGTTGAAATCTCCGAGGAAGTCCAGGAAGTCGTCGTTGAGTCAGTCAAGGTAGAGGTTAAAAGTGAGAAGATTGAAACATAAAAACAGTGCACGAAGTGCTTAGAGCCATGCAGAGCTTGTTTTGAAAAAGATGAGAAGTATATTGAACTAAAAAATACACAGATAACCTAACAAGTGATCTGAAAGATACAAAAGAAGCTTATGATAAACTAAGTAGAACTATCAACCAATACCGTGATGCTAGTAGAGAAGATATTGCTACACTTTCTATGTTCAAAGCGATTGTCATGGATAAACAAATAGCAATAAATTATCACATTGACATGGTCGCCAAATAATAACAAGATCTAGAAACCATTAGGATCGAAATGGAATGAATTGATAAGAAGCTGACCAGTTATTCAACAGCATCTTATGTGTTGGATCACATCCTCCCAAAACCAAATGGAAAAGATGAAACAGGAGAGGATGTGCATGGTTATCAAAATAAAGGTTTGGGTTATCATCGAGTTCCACCCCCGATGTGGAATAGTTATTCAAGGAAAAAAGCATGACGGGGTGGAAAAGGTGCTAAATTTAAAATTAAAAATTGAAAAGAAAGATGAGCTGCCTGACAATCTCGATATAACCTATACCAAATCTGAAAATGAGTGTGAGTCAGAGTTGGTCAAAAATGTTGTTAAACAAGTTTTGGCAAATGATAGTGATAACATTGAGTTTGAGAGTGCTCAATCAAATCTTGAGAAAACAAGTTAAAGTTCACTTTCTGAAAGTGACGACAGTTTTCACAAAAATTATATTCCAAAATCAGATAGTAGTTTGAATGATGTTCCGAACATTGTTATGTATAAAATGAGCGGATCTGACAAGCTATACTCTGATGATGAGTTTTCGATTCAAAACGTGAACATGGACAAAGTTGAAAAGGTGTTCAAGTTAGTAGAGGTTAAGATGTCAAAGATTGGAAGTTTGTCAAAAGAACAAAGATTTTCAAAATTTAAACGAGATAGATTTTATTATTCCAAACCAAAAGGCTCATATTCTAATAACCAACAAAGAAAAAATTATCATGGGAGAAACGGTTCGGGTTAAGGTAAGAGAAATAACAACAGGTTTGGAAAATCAAAATTCACAAAGAAAATTACTTTTTTGGGCACAAGCTTAGAAAGTGAGAAAGAGAGTTTGTCAAGCAAACAATCCAATGAGGAATTCTTTGTTGAAAAACGACAATGTGAACAGGTTAATGGATCAACTGTTGTAACAGATAGTAGGACATGCTTTTGATACAATCAAGTTGCGCATATTGTTAGTTGGTGTCCACAAAAGACCTCTAAACCTGTTTACAATGCCAAGAAAACTTTAGAAGATGTAAAACAAAAATCCCCAATGTTTGTTGCAACACAGATCTTAAAACGAAATACTGAATCTAAAAATAAAGTGAAATCAGCAAATCTTAAAGTTTCAACTGAAACGCTGGTGAATCTTCAATCAAAATGGAACAAAAAGATTCAAAATATCACATCAAAAATAAAATTTTGAAAATCAAACTTGGTTGACTAAGCAAAAAGAATCTTCTAAAGAGATTAAAACCGTTGTTTCAACAATGCTAGATGAAAAAGTTGAACAAATAGTTGAATAAAAGAGTGATAGTGTGTGTGAACCAAAATGTGAAAGCCCACCCAAGACCATTAAGGCTTGGGTCTTGCTATTCAAATATTTGTTTGAGTGAATGTGAAGGGGCTCCAAAGATTGATCATTTCCAAGTGGATCATGGATAGCGGAGCGTCCCGGCATATGACGGGGATGTTAACTCTCCTATATGATGTCAAATCTATTCGAGAAGGCAACGTCGGGTTTGCAGGGAACCAGGGAGGTAGAATTGTAGGTGAAGGGATTCTAACTAATGGTATGGTGTCATTCGACAAGCTCAACTACATAGCAAAGTTTGAGAACAACTTACTGAGTATCTCTCAGATCTGTGATAAGAAATTCACGACGCACTTCACTGATAAACAGTGTCTAATTCTGAAGCCAGGGTTCAAGATATTGGAAGAGTAGATCTTAATGCGCGCTCCCAGTGAAAACGATTTATATATATATTAGACATGAGCGTTGCAACCACAATGACAAAAACCACGCAGTGTTTTGTGTCAAAAGCGACAGAGAAGGAGTCGATTATGTGGCATATGAAAATGGGACACATTCATCTCCGGAAGATGAATTTCTTGGTAGACAACGAGCTAGTGGATGGTGTCAATCTAAAAAGCTTTCACTTGAATGATGACTACATTAGCTGCAAAAGGGCAAGCAACATAAAAATTCGCATCCAAGAAAGCTTCTGAACTCAATAAAGCTCCCACTAGAAAGACTATACACAGATCACTTTGGAAAAGTAAATTTTCAAAGTATCTTAGAAGATTTGTGCTGTCTAGTTGTTACCGATGACTACTCAAGGTTCTCGAGGGTGATTTCTTGGAAAGTAAGGATGAAACATTTGAGAGTTTGATGATCTTGTTCCGAAAATTAGAGAATATGTACCATTTGCCGATTAGACGCATTCGAAGCGACAATGGAAAAAATTTAAGAGCAACAGGATGTTAGAGTTTTTTAATGAGAAGGGATTTCTACAAGAAGTCAGTGCACCATACACCCCATAGCAAAACGGTGCAGCTGAGAGAAAGAAGTGAATGCTAATAGAGACTGCACGCATCATGCTCGCTGATTCAAAGCTGCTAGTTAGTTTTGGAGCGAAGCCATGTGGCCTCTATGTGTTACACACTGAACAGTGTATTAACGGTCAAGGTACACCATAAGACGTGTTTCGAGCTGCTTAACCAACTAAAGCCAAATCTGAAGTGGCTAGAACCTTTTGGGTCACCGTATACGGTAATCGACGTGGATGGCAAATTTGGGGCTAAATCGATGGAAGGTTTCTTTGTAGGTTATGCTAGTCCGCTAAAGAGAATTTATCTTCATAACATTAACCGACTTATTGAAGCTTAGCATGTAGATTGCCAAAGATACACATCTCTGACACAGAAACTAGGAGATCCTTGGCTGTTCAATTATGAAATTCTCTTGAATTCCTTCGAGCTGCCAGCTTAACCAATAGAGAGTAACTTGTTGTGCTTTACCAACGACAAAAATCTTTTTCACAAGATCAAGTTCCCAGACCAATTTTTGTGACTCAGGCACAAGCTAGTACACATGATGCTGAAGCAAGCCCGAGTTCTCAACATCTGGAATCACAGACTACGGGAACAAGTGAACCTATCCCCGAACCAGAGATGAATGACACAGCTCCTATGTTTGGTCAATCTGATGACTCTGACTCTAAAGCTTAACCAACATATGACGACAACGGATCTACCTCCGATGATGGTGAAGTTCAGATTGAAAGTTTACTCAACAATCAAGCTGAAGGAACGAGTGCTTAGAATGAGATATTTGTTGTTCATCAGAATGTTGAACAAAATATTACAAATCTAGAACATGAAGTGAGCGTATCCAATGAATTTATGTCAAGGACATTGTCATACCACTCACTAGAGTTTATTATCAGAGAGTTGTAGAGTGGTGTTAAAACGAGACATCAAATCAATCAGGACTTTAGCTATTCTAAAGTGGCACCTTTACAAAATAGGATCTCATATAGATGTTTTATTTCGAAGGTAGAGCCTAAAACGTCTAAGGAAGCAAAGGCAAAAGAAAGCATGTAGGAATGACTTTCTCAATTTGAAAAACTTGGTATGTGGAAACTCATTGATCTGCTAGAAGACCACAAGAAGAAAAATACTAAATGGGTCTTTAAATGCAAAAAGGATGACAGAGGAGTAATTGTGCGTAACAAAGCTCGACTCATTGTTCAGGGATTTTGCCAACAAGAGGGAATAGACTACACTGAAGTCTATGCTCCTGTAGCCAGATTGGAAGCAATCCGCATCTTCATTGCATTCGTGTGTTGGAAGGGATTCAAAGTGTACCAGTTAGATATCAAATCATCATTCATATACGGAAAGGTGAAAGAGGAGGTGTGCATCGGCTAACCACCGGGGTTCATCGATCTGATACGCAAGGACAAGGTTTACCTACTGGATAAGGCATTGTACGGCTTACGTCAGGCCCCGAGAGCCTGGTATGAGACACTCTCTCAGCATCTCCTTGACAACAGTTTTATCATAGGAACAGTCGACAGTACCCTCTTCACGCGAGAAGTGGAGGACATCCTAATTGTACATATCTATGTGGATGATATCATATTCAGTTCGATAAACGATGTGTTTGTGACAACCGGCAAAAGAATGGTAATTTCCGTACAACTAAACAACTTGATTATATTTTACGACTTAATTAATGCATGATTAGGTCGCGTAAATTCTAGCAATCATAGGACATGGTTAAATATGTCAAATAACATTGTTACATTCGTCGCATCACGAGAAAACAACAAACTTTTTCCAAATATGTTGGCAAAATGTTGACGACACTATTCACCGGAACACACTATTCATGCCAACAAGTTCTGAAAACTGTTGGAACGAGCAATGAAGGGCACGAAAGGATTCTATGAATGAAGTACAAATAAAAATCCCTAAGTAGGGACACTAAATACAAAAACACTTTAACTTTCTAGAAAACACGTGTCGTTAAATTTGTCCGAATCGCGCTAAAATATAACAAAGTAAATTGTCCGAAGGGCCAAAACTCAACATTTTAAGGGTCAAAGGATTCATAAATATTGTTATACACCCTAAATAAGCTTGGGGATATCAACGGAACGTCCTAAATATAAGCTTCTGACAATACGCCATAACGGGCACAACTTGTCCGATACCGATCCGACGAACTAGTAAGAAGCATCCTTACCATCCTAACACCTAAATGGGTTATCCAGTGAACTAGTTAAGGTTATTTCATGTCTGAAACAACATTGGTGGTGCCATATAATAAGCCGAGACGACGTTTCCGGTACTAAAGCACACCTTCCGTATATTGTCCGAAAGTGACCCGACGACCGATCTAATAATATTTTTACCCCCTGAAACTAACATCAACTAGCCAAGGGAATTAATTTATACTAATTAACATCTAAAATCCCTAACTACCCCCTAATGATGCAAGACCAATCACTAATCAATATACTTAACTAAACCACCTAAATATCTACCATTTCTTACACATGTTAAAAAAATATGTTACACTTAGCCCCCCCCCCCCCCATCAAGAATTCGGTGAACAAGTGGGCCCACCCACTTGTATCTTTGTTGAAAAATGCAAGATTTCAATAATATAAGAGCATGGTGAAGAAGATTTGATTGATTTGCAAAATGATGGTCATAATATATAAATATCACCATTTCCTCACATATTCATTCATTAAAAAAACTCAACACTCCATCCTCCTTCCCTTATCCCATGCCACCATCAACACCACCATAGACCACCATTTCGCCACAACTAAAAACCTTAAATTAAACCAATTCAAGACCCCTCAAGAAAGGTGCAAGCATGGAAGGTCATTAGGAGCTTATTCTTGTCATCTTGGGAGCCTTATACCCTTCACCATCTTCATCATAATCTTGCAAAATTGTAAGACTTTATTTCACTATCTAAGCTTGTTATAATATGTAGATTAGTAAAGTACATGTTAAATCATCTTGAACAAAACAATAACTGAAGCTTAAAACCCTAACCCCACCTTAAAAGTACTCTAAAAATAATGTATAATGTATTGATTATGTTATTATGTGCTAGATGATACTTTTACATATGTTAATCTTGTTAATGTAGGTTGTTTAAGTTTATGATCTTGCATGATTAAGAACAAAAATGATGATTTAAACATATTAATGTTTAAATTTACACAAGATCATCCATCCCATGATCCATGAACTTTACTACAATTTAAAAATGAGTTATAACTTATATCTGATTTTTAAAGAGATTAAAACCATAAGTTTCACTAAGAGCATCTTAAAAAGTGGTTTAAACAAGTTGTTAAATGGATGAATAAGATGGAAGATCATAAGAAATAAGTTGGTTTTAATGATCCTGCTAAATAATATAAAAGTGTCATCATATATATCTTAAAATTGTAACCAGAAAATATATAAAGTTCATGGATTATGAGGATATTTGTGTGCAAGTTTATGCATGTAAAGTTGATAGATTGAAACTTGATTTGAGTTGATTGTGATTAAGGATTTTATGTGATATCCCGGGTTTTTCGGATAACTTACACGTGATATTTGTCGAATAATATATAGGCTAAGTATGCATGAATTAAATACGTATTGTGTGTTGTGTGGATTTTTAGTTATATATGTATGTATAATAAATATGTATACGAACGGAACCGAGATCAAACCTTAAACCCAAACCTATCTCGGCTACAAGATCAAGCCGCAAACCCTTTGTGAACAACTCAAATCATTCTCGGTCGATATCAAGCCCAAGACCGCAAATATATTTTGTTCAAAAACCAAACCAAAACAGCCCAAACATGTTCGGCCAAAAGATCAAACCAAAACCTTAAATTAAAGCTATTCGGTCAAGACCAAACCAAACGTTTAAGGTGATGTAGCAGATTGTGGCTCGTTTGTTGTTTGAGTTGGCCGCGAGATCACATCCGAACCAAACTAACTTACCCAACTTCCTCGGCCACAATACCTATCCCAAATCGAAATCCTTATCTCTTGCGCCTATATCTACAAAACTTATGCATGCTTCCTTCTAAAACACAAACTCTAATCGCCCTCTCTTGCTCCATAAATCGCGAACAGCTTTCCTTTTCTTTTCTTTCGGTCGCAGCAAACATCAGCCGAAGCCATCATCATCTTGGTCGCGAGATTAGTCTTTGCTCACCTCTAGTCGATCAAACAGCCTACTCTATCAACAAGCCTTTCTCGGTCGCGGATCACTTTCAAGCCAAATCCATTCACATCCAAAGTTACGGCCGCTTACCTTGTCACTTAAGGTTAGGATTTATCTTTTGTTGCTAGATCATAGTCGGATATACGTGTCTTGAGTGTGTTGTTTTCGGATTATGTATATGTTTGAATGTCTAGTTGTTTCGGATAAATATGCATGATCGAATGTCTAGTTGTTTCGGACATATGCTTGAATGAATTGTTGTCTCGGACATATGATTAATTGATTAGTTGTCTTCGGACTATATGTGCTTACAAGTAGTCTGCTGAATTGACTGTATGTATACGCATGATTGTTTTCGGATATTAGATGTATTATATGTAATCGGCTGAATTAATCATTGTTGATATGCATGTATACTTGTTTGCGGATCTCATGAAGTTGCAAGTGTGTTTTGTTATAATAACTAGAAGTTATTGAGTAGGGTTTGCATGGATAGATTATTAGTATTAATCTATGATTAAAAATCGGTTCTTGATCGCCTAGGCTAATCGCATGAACGAGTTATACGAACTTATTATAAAGAGATGCTGAAACAGGATGCTGATTAAAAGTTACAGCCGACTTCATCTGGCTGTAACTTGGTCGTTAGTTGTCGAAAAACGGATTTTCTGAGGTCTAGAACGTAGAGATTTGAATAAGGAATCTAATGGCGCTGGATTCATAATTTTCTGAAATCGTTTGATATTTTTAAAGGGCTAAACAAGTTCAGTAGGTAAAGCTGTTAAAATTCTGGAATTTTGTTGGTTGTTTATCAAGCTAGATTTTAAAATTAGTATGGAGTTGAGTCATGATTTTTGTACAGCAACTAGGCATAGAAATTTCCGGGCAACTCCAACTGGAATTTTGTTAATCGGACGATCAGTGATTTTTAAATAAATTCTTCCGTGGACTGCAGTCAGAAAGCAGTAAATCTAACTGCAGCTTAATGAATTAATATTTATGGCTAATTGGTAAAGATTTAGGACTTGGAAAAATTATATAAATTTCTATGGTATAAATGTCACCTACTGTAAAAATATGGGAATTTTTAGAATGCTGGAACTACTTTTTAAAAATCCTAGAAAACAGCTGAATAATTAAGTGTTAAGCAGAAAGTTGTTAGCTTGTGATTTTATGCATTAAAGTGTTGTATGGATTTGGAATGTGTTCATGATAAGTTGTTTGATTACTATGATTATATGAGAATACTTGCATGCATGTTTGAGTGTTAGATATGTTGTTTGTGTGTACCACTTTGTGAGTAAATTGCGTGTGGAATTTGTATTGGTGTGATTATACACTGACGTGGAATTAATTGGTTTGTTAGGACGCAACTAGCGGTCCCATTTCTTATAACATCTTTGCCACACTAACCGAGCAAATAAAGGTGAGTTCACGGCCCCTAACTTTATCCGGTTTTTAAACAACAGGGGGAGAAACATGTATACACTCTCAAACTCAATCTCTTTACGTTATACGAATTTAACGTCACGCAACTATACGGTAACTAAGTTAATGTTAATGTAATGTTATGGGCACTAAGCAGCTTTATCACTTAAGTCCTCGACAATCTCCTCGGATCGTTAGTATTTGGGTTAAATAGCGGGGGAATTATAAGTAGTACTACTGGGTCTGACGAGCCCCATCCGAGCTAGTCGCGCTAGCCGACCGGGTATGGTCAACGGGTGTATGATTGGCCTAACATCGCCATGGTCATGTGATAGACCTGGCAAAACGGAGGCACAACTGTCAGCTTCGATCGCGAACACTTAGTGACATGACTTTAGGCTAGCTACCTATATACATTAATATTGAACTTAATTACAGAACAACTTAATATTCCGGGTTTGGAATATTGGAACATCAACTTATTATCCCGGGTTGGGGATAATGGAAACAACAACTTAATATTCCTGTTTGGGAATATTGGAAACAACAACTTATTATTCCGGGTTGGAATAATGGAACTGATATGTTATCCCGGGTTGGGGATAACGGAGTAACAAACTATAACCGAACAAACGAATTTATAAAAACCTGTGAACTCACTCATCTTTAATGTTAACACTTGTTTCTTTACATGTTTCTCAGGACGCTAGGAGCTCTAGGTGCACGCACATGCATTGAACAAGACATCTTTATCGAGTCTCATTTATTAATATTGTTTTGGGATTTTTCATTTGTTTTGGCGTTTGTGTTGGCGCCCGCATCATTACTTATTTATGCTTCCGCTCAAACTTTAAAAACTGATACTTATGCTAAAGATTGGTAATCTAAAATTTACAACAAATGATTTTGGAAAACGTATTATCAAATCATGTAGAGTCGTTCGATGTACTAGTGTCTTAGATTCTGGTTTGTTCACACGTCTCGCGGTAGAACTCCGCAAGTGGAAATTGAGGGTGTGACATTTTAAACATGCTTAAAATACGTTTTAAAAACGTGGAAAACGCTATAGTTTAAGGGAAACTATGGCGAAATTTTTCTAAAATCTAATCGCGATTAAAGTATGATTAACGGGGTGATTAATGGGACTAAACGTGATTAGTGACCTTAATCGGTAATTAAGAAAGTTTAATGAAAAGGGTTAAGCCCTAATCTTACAAGAACTTCTATAAACAATTATATATAATTATAAGTTAAAATGAGTTATAAAAGTGAAATGGAAATGTTATAAGCATAAATATATTCTTGAATGAAAATATATACATGTTTAGAATACACCAACTTATGTGTATAAATACTTATTTACAATTATGTGTATGTATTAGAAGTTAGGAGGAATACTAACTAAATTACAAATACACTACATAAACAATCTCCAAATACGCGACGATGAACGAGTATAAAATACATAAGGAACTATATACAATAACAAAGTCATATTACACTTTGACTCGAAACGCGGACGACGAACATCCGGACATCAGGCAAATTGTTATATAACCTTATATTACGGACAAAATATATATATACATATAACCAAAAACCGACATGAATTATCAAATAAACAACCCAACAAAGTAAATGCATAGCCATCCGCAACGGTCACAACATCATCACAACACGGATGGATACCTATCACGGACAATGCTTGGGCATTCCGACAAGAAAATATATAGCAACAAGTTCTACGACGAACTCTAAAAATAATATAATTTTGGTTAAAAATCTATATATATTTCAACACTTAAAATTCCGGAAAGTATAAAACGAAGAGTCCCTAATTATACCCATGTAAAAGTATATACGTATAAAATACGCTCGAAATACGCTTATGGTAAATACAAGAATACTTGGATTTGTAATGGGCTAGTAAAAGCCCATTAATATATATATTAAGTTGGGCTAGGCCTATTAACATATAAAATGGGCTAGGACCATTTTAAAACATAACATTGGGCTAGGCCGATTAACACGTCGAATAGGCTAAGCCCAACATCATATAATACATTGGTCTAGGCCCACTTACATAACTTTATTGGGATGGGCCCATTCATACATAATTAATTTGGGCTAGGCCCATTTACACAAAGACACCAAATAATACGGCATACAAATACGCATAAATACAGTATAAATACCAAATAATACGGTATACAAATACGTATAAATAAAGTATAAATACCAAATAATACGGCATACAAATACATATAAATATAGTATAAATACCAAATAATATGGTATATAAATACATATAAATACCCAATAATACGGTATAAAAATACATATAAATACCCAATAGTATAGTATAAATATGCGTATAAATATGGTATACATACCAATGGAACGGTATACAAATACAAGTACGATTACGGTTTACATACACGTATAAAAATACGTAAGTACATACACTTGTTAAAGTATACTCACGCAAAGAATAGCGTACAAATACATCAACGTATATATGATGTTAGAAATAAATATTTTTAACACTTATAATTATAAAAGGCAATACAACATGAAGAACAAGTGTACTTTTTTCTCAAACTGAACATATTATTACTAGTGAACGAGGTTCACTAAACTCAAAATATATAGATATATTTGGAGAACATATATATCACACACATAACGAACATAAGTCATGCGAGGCACAGAGACTCTCATGGGCTAGGCACACTCATACCGTGTGGATCATGGAGCCTCAGATAGGCTAGGCCCATTCTCACTCTTATGGGCTAGGCCCACATATACTCGTGCAAGGCACGAAGACTCACAAAGGGCTAGGCCCGTTCGTACACTTGATGGATACGATATATATATATATATATATATATATAAACAAAATACGAAACAAATGCCAACATATTTAAAATATGTAAGGGACCAAAATACTTAACTTATACAATAACGTTCAAGATGAACAACGTGTACACATTTAACCTTAACTCAAGTGTCTAATGAGTTAGAGCACTTGTAGGTTGTTACGCGCTTTTAGGATACCCGAATTGCTAGCATACATTTACGGACGCAAATCAGTAGTTCATGTCCCCCTTTTCTTTTAAATGTTTTCGGTTTATAACTCTCGGGGAAATACATGTTTTCGATGGTATGGTTTAGCTATGGAATGAAATATTAGATCATGTGCGAATAGGGTATCTCTTAAGTGCCATTAATCTTTTATAAGACTGAGGAACAAGTGTGGTAGATCTATAGGGTGTAGCGAGCCCCACTCATGGGACCTTGTCGGGCAGCATGTAGTGCTTTTGTTGTCCCAGTCGGATGGACCGAAAGAAATCATCTAGGATTGAGTATTTCTTTTGTCGTCACACATATTGATATCATTGCAAAACATTAATGATCATCAAGTTCATTGACGCTTTACATACCACATAATTTCATATACGAACTCTCAAATTTTTAAGATTCAGTTGGTGTACACAAAACGCATGAACTCGCCAACTTTTGTTGATGTTTTCAAACTTACATGTATTTTAGGAAATTGAAGCGGATCTTGGTGCAACCAGTAATGAAATTTCCAAGGTTAACAAGTAATCGATGTCATCCGTATTTTGAAGGGTTTGGTCTATATATTCCGTCTTCGAACGGAATATAGGATGCAAAGCCTTAATAATTAGAAGTTATTTTGAACAAGCCTTTTTGTAAACTTTAAATTACTTATGTTAATGATTAATGTCTATTGCCTACGTCTAGGATATGTTGTTTATGTATCTAGGGCTTAGAGCGTTAGTTTGTATATGTTAATGTATATTTTATTTGGTTAGTTGTTGACTCGTACGAGTGAGTCTTATGACTCGTACGAGTGACACTCTATCAGTCGTACAAGACAACCACTCGCACGAGTCACACTCTGTTACACACTCTCCTGTGCGAGTCATGTCGACCTATAAATAGAGGAGTGCTGTGTCAGAAACTAGAGAACTCTGTTGGTGTGGCGAAGCCCTATTGAACTATTTACTTGCTCTGTACTTGTTCATGTTTATCAATACAATTGAAGGCATTTAAGCACTAGAACTCACTTGTTTGTTTGCCAAGCTCACTAACAATGAATTCCGTCTCTGTTAGTTGAGTCAGATTGGTCCGGTGCTCATCGGAGGAGAGACGATCCCCCTCACAAGTGGTATCAGAGCCTTGAGGCCTGATCTGCTACAAACATCAAGTTTCTTCATACTACCAACAGTTTCATATTCAGATCCACCATTGGATCTTTCTATTTCTACACTTTCCCATACAGATCTTAGAATTGGACAAATTCATGGACAAAATTGACTAGGATTTTAGGATATCACGTTAAAATCAATTCTAATCAATCCTTGACAATTTCAGATCTAAAATCGAACTTAATCATGTCAAATTTGGTAAAATTCATCCGTTTAGTGACCTAAGTTGTTTCGTATGGGTAGGGAGACCACTCGCATGGACGACTGTCCGTACAATTTAAGTCATTCGTACAAAGGAGTAAACAGAAGTTCAATAAATCAACAAAAGAAGTTAAAAACCTGTGATTCGCACTAGGCATTCATTCGTACGAGCAACTCACTCGTACGAGCAAAGGTTTTCAGTCGTACGAACATCTTGTTTGCACTAGTATCTTCTTTGATCGAATCATCTTGTTCGCACGAATCTCTATGTCGTACGAACTAATCTTGGTCGCACGAACTGTTCTGTTATCCGCACGAAGAAATTTTTATCATTCTAATCAGTTTTCCTAAAGTGTGTTTCTAAAATCTTTGCAGAAAAATGGCAGAAGAGTTTTATAACACATTTGCTACATCAGTGGTCACAACTACCGCAGCTCAAAACATGAACCTCGAGAATGAGATGGGTGCGATGACAAAGCTGCCAAAGTTGATGAACCTTGAAGACTTTGACAGTTAGAGCGAACATTTTATGAATTCGGTTCAGGTGAGTCATTTTACCTGCTGGTTTGCCATCGAAGAAAAGTATCAATCTCCTGTTGGAGAAAACTGTCTCGAAAAGACATTGGCTCAACTCTGGGATTTTGAAAGAGAGAAGTTCATTAATGAGAAGAAAATGATGAACATTTTACAACAAGCCATCAAGGAAGACATATTGGCGCTGTTACAACTGATGATGACGTACAATCATTATAGAATGCTCTTCGATTGAAATTCTAGGGAAGTGCACAGTTGCGAAAAGGGAAGAGGGCGTTGTTAAGTAAAGAATCTGACATCTTTACTTTGATCAAAGGAGAGACCCAGTGAAACAATTGATTAAAAGATATTGTCATCTGGTTGTGCAAATGAAGCGAATGGGAATCATAAAGACGAATGAAGAATTAGTTGATAAACTCATGGATTCCTTACCACAAGGCGAATGGTTTACCTACTTGACCATTTTGAAGAATGGAACCGAATATGGTAATTTCTCATTACAAAGATTCATTGAGAGATTGGAGGGACACGAACTCGAAATGCAGAAAATGGCGAAAAACAAAGGCGCCCAAATGCAACAAGACGTTAATCTGTATTACAAAGGAAGTTCTACTACTCAGATACAGTCTCCAAAGATCCAAACTGCTTTCAGCACTTACAACACATTGAGCCCACCGCCAAATTAACACAGTGGTTTTCAATCCTTTGCTTCGGTCAATCCGAACATGCCTCAAAGCCCACAGTCATCACATGGTTCGAGCAATCCCCAGAACAATCAATCAAATTCTACTAAAAGGGTGCTATAGTGCAATATTGTTGTTGATTTCCAGAATGCAAAAAACTTCGAGAACACTGCCAAGCAAAATATGTCACTATTAGCTTCGGTTCTCGAATCTTATGACAGTCTTGTAGCAAGCAAAATTGAAAATTCAGAGATGACCAGAGAAGACTATGATCAGATTAATCTGGTCGAGATGGAGTTGATCGATATCAAATGGTGTATGGCATCTATTGTTACACGAGCGCCACGGTTCATGGAAATCACTGGGAAAGAGATGGCTTTGACAAATCAAAAGTCACATGTTTCAAGTGTCGTGAAAAGGGGCATTTTAAACGCGAATGTCCAAACAGAGAAGCTTAGGGTAATCAAAACTCGTTTGCTGACGACTACTACAAGAAGGCCATCTATTATCGTCCACAACCAAAAACAAGAATGGTGCAAATCGAAGATAGACAGCCAGAACCCAAAGACAAAGCGCTTTTCGTGATTCAAGAAGATGAAGGCTTTAACTGGGACAAGTATATCTCCAAGAATGAGAGTTTAGCGTTGGTCGCAGAAATCATCGAAGAACCTGAAGGTTATTATCACACATCGTTAGAAGAAGAGGAATTGTTAAACAATGTTTTTAAACATCTCCTACATAATGATATTCTTAAAACTTTTAAAGATTATTTTGAGCCAAGCCATTGATCATCTTGTGAAGAAAAGAAGAAACCGGAAGTTAAAGCAAAGAGAGTTGATGAAGAGTTGGAAAAACCAACTGATGACACCAACAAAGCTTGTATGGCAAATGTGAAAGAGGTAAATGTGTCGAAAAGTGAGTATGTGATAGAAAAACAGTGCATAAAATGCAACGAGCCATGCAGTGAATGTGTTGTTAAAGACACACGATACATTGAGCTCAAATGTCTAACTATTATAATTTGTCATGTGACTATAAAGCAACAAAAGAAGCTTATGACAAATTAAGAAAATCCGTTAAACAATATGAAAAAGTGATCAGAGAAAATGACAGAACACTTTCAATGCTTAAAATGACTGTGATGGACAAAAGATGGCCATTAACATTCATTTAAACACAATCGCTGAGCTAAAAAGTGAACTTGAGAAAATGAAAATTGAAGCCGAACGGGTTAACAAATTGTTAATTAGTTATTCTACAAGTTCATTACATCATTGACCACATTCTACCCAAGATGATAACAAAGAAGAATCTAAAAATGATGATAACAAAGGTGCAAGTTACGATCGTGTTCCACCACCCAAGTGGAATAGCTATGCTGTAAAAAGCCATCATGGGTGGAAAAGGCGCTCAATCTAAAATTGAAAACTGAACAGTCAAACGAGCTGCCTACGAACATTGATGTAACTCACAAAATTTGAAAATGAATGTGATTCTGATGTGGTTAAAACTGTGGTTGAAAGTGTTTTGAAAAGTGAATCTGAGAAATCTAAATCTGATGTTGAATCATTAGAAAATAGTTTAAACACTGATCCAGATGTTATCGTCTATAAAGTGCATGGATATGATAAACTATATTCTGATGAAGATTTTCCTATCCAGAATGTCAATCTGGATCGTGTTGAAAAATTGTTCAAGCTTGTTGAGGTAAGCCATTCTGATGTAGAAAAACACAATGCAACATTTTATTCTGAATCAAAATGTTTTAACAAATCCTACCATCAAAGAAACAAAGATTATCCTCAGAACAGGAGGGTTGATTTGGGTTTTCAAAAGCAAAGAATGAACAACAAGTCCCAAAAGCTAAACTTTACACAGAAAATCAATTTTGTTTATGGGACAACGATAGAAAAGAAAAGGAGATCATTGGTACACAATCCAATGATGAATTCATAAAAGAAAAATAGAGTAGGAAACAAGTCTGGATTCGTATGTCCGAAAAGACAGTAGGGCGTGCTATAAGTGTAAAAATGTTGGGCATATTGCACGACATTGTTCTCAAAAATATCCAAAACCTATTTCTAACTCTAACAGATCTACCAAAGATGTGAAACAAAAGGCACCTATAGTTATACCTAAGCAAATTTTGAAAAGAAACAATGAATCCAACAAAAATGTTAAATCAACAATTCGACTGAATTCTAAATTTGAAATTGGTGAAACTTCCACCAAGAATAATCGAAGTCAAAAGGATTCAAAGTTTTATTCAAAAGGCTACTTTGAAAACACAATCATGGGTTGCAAAAGTCAAACCATCTAAAGTAGATCTGAAACCATCTGTTCCAACCAAAACCGAGCCTAAACCGAATGTCAAAAACAAAGTTGGTCCGAAATTCGATATTCCGAATCCACCCAAGACCAAACAGGCTTGGGTTTCTTTGTTTAAATAGCTTCTTCCTCATGTGTGAAGGGACTCCCCAGATCGATCATGTCAAAATGGATTATGGATAGTGGAGCTTCCCGCCACATGACTGGGATGCTTGCGTTGTTACACGACATTAAACCTATCCGAGGAGGTTACGTAGGTTTTGCTGGAACACAAGGTGGTAGATTTGTCGAAGAAGGTATTCTTTTCCAATGGAGTGGTTTCGTTTGACAAAGTGAACTACATTGCGGAGCTAGAGAACAATTTGCTAAGAAGGAGTCTATCTTATGGCATAGGAAGATGGGGCACATTCATTTGAGAAAAATGAATTATCTAGGGCACAACGACCTAGTGGAAGGTGTTAATCTGAAGAATTTTCAATTATCTGATGATTGTCTGAGCTGTAAGAAGGGGAAACAGCATAAGAAATCACACCCAAGAAAGCTTATCAATTGTATCAAGCTACCACTAGAGAGGCTACATATGGATCTATTCGGGCCAGTAAACGTCAAAAGCATTTCTGGAGATCTATATTGCCTGGTCGTTACAGATGATTTCTCAAGATTCTCCTAGGTTTTCTTTCTGGAGAGCAAAGATGAAACGTTTGAAAGTCTAATGATTCTCTTCAGGAAGCTTGAAAACCTGTATCACTTGCCTATCAAGAGAATCTGCAGTGATAATGGTACCTAGTTCAAGAACAAAAGGATGCTCGAATTCTGCAACGAGAAGGGGATTCTTCACGAATTCAGCGCCCCCTATACTCCTCAACAAAATGGAGTTGTTGAACGTAAGAATCGCACACTGATCGAGACTTCCAGAACCATGCTTACCAATTCGAAATTGCCAATTAGTTTCTGGAGCGAAGTAGTCGCCTCAGCGTGTTATACCCTCTCAATCGTGTGTTAACAGTCAAGCCTCACAACAAGACTTGTTTTGAGCTGCTAAACCAACGAAAGCCTAACCTTGCGTTTCTGGAGCCGTTTGGATCACCGTGTACTGTATTGGAGCCGGATGGTAAATTTGGAGCCAAATCCTTGGAAGGATTTTTCGTCGGTTATGCTACTCCACAAAAACGAGTCTTCTTGCCAAGTTTGAACCAGGTTATTCTTGCACAGCATGTTGAGTGTCAACGGTATACTACACCTATGCAGAAACCTGGGGATCCATGGCTGTTCAACTACGAAGGTTTGTGGAAATCATTTGACCTACCAGATGTGCCATCTGAAGAAGACTTGTTATCTTTCAACAGCATCAAATCTTTAATCAAGAGCAAGTAACTAGACCGTTGGTGATTTCCCATCACTTCATGTCAACACTTCTGATGTAGGTCCAAGCACTACTCTTCAAGAATCTGTGTCTGTACGAATTATGAACACTACTGAATCATCTGCCCAACAACCGCCTAATGCTGACTCTGATCGTGAACCGACTTTTGATGATGGAGGATCTAGTTCCGATGAAGGATCTGAGCATATTGGAAGCTTCTTGAGTGCTCAAGCTGATCAATCAAACGTCAAGAATGAAGCTACATCTTGTGCACCGGTAGTTGATGAAGTGATCAAGTAGATGTTCGAAGTGAAGTAATGCCAAGGACACTTTCTTACCATCCATCGGAGAATATCATCGGCAGCTTACAAACAGGAGTGCAAACTCGCAATCAGATCAACAAGGATCTAAGCTGTTTTTATACCAGTAGTGCTCCATTACAAACCCGAATTTCTTACAGTTGTTTTGTTTCACAGGTTAAAAGAAGAAAGTTGGGTGGAGGCAACGCAGGAGGAAGTGCTTCAATTCCAGAAGCTAGGAGTCTGGAAGCTTGTTGACCTACCAGATCATCACAAAAAGATAAACACTAGATGGGTTTTCAACTGCAAGCGTGATGACTGAGGAATAGTGGTCTGGAATAGAGCTCGACTTGTGGTACAAGGCTTTCACCAGCAAGAAGGGATAGACTACATGGAAGTCTACGCCTCAGTCGCTCGTCTCGAAGCTATCCGCATATTCTTAGCCTTTGCTTCTTGGAAAGGTTTCAAGGTTTACCAGTTGGATGTCAAATCTGCTTTCCTGTACGGCAAAGTTAAAGAGGAGGTGTATGTAGGCCAACCACCGGGGTTTGTCGATCCCATACACAAAGATAAAGTCTATCTACTGAACAAAGCCTTATATGGTCTACACCAAGCCCCGATAGCTTGGTATGAAACGCATTCAAGAAATCTTCTTGACAATGGTTTTCTCAGAGGAACTGTAGATTCTACTCTCTTTACCAAGGAAGTGGATGGTCATCTAATTATTGTGCAAATATATGTGGATGATATTATCTTTGGGTCGACAAATGATAAGCTGTGCAAAGACTTCGAATGAAGAAGAAGTTCGAAATGAATGCGATGGGGGAGATGAAGTTCCATTTAGGACTTCAGGTTGATCAATTGCCTGATGGTATCTTCATCCATCAGACAAAGTATGTTCATGACATATTAGAGAAATTTGATATGACATGAACTAAACCAGCATCTACCCCATTAGCTCCAAATCACGGCATTTGTCCAGACGTTCATGGAGTCAAAGTGGATGAATCATTATATTGCTCCATGATTGGATCCTTGATGTATCTAACAGCTTCCCGACCTGATATCATGTATCCTACATGCCTGTGCGCCCGTTTTCAGTCCAGTCCAAGAGATTCACATCTGCTAGCCATCAAACGTATCATGAGATATTTGAAAGGATGTCCAAGCACCGGCTTGTGGTATCCTCATCATGAAGACTTCTATATTGCGGGCTACTCAGATTCTGATATCGGTTGCTGCAAGCTTAATGCCAAATCTACTACGGCTGGTTGCTAGTTCTTCGGAACCTGTTTGGTAACATGGCAATGCAAGAAACAGACTGCGGTCGCTCTCTCTACTTGTGAAGCTGAATACGTTTCAGCATCCAGTTGTTGTTCCCAGATACTCTGGATACAGCAGCAAATAAGAGACTTCGGACTGCAATTTCTTGACACGCCCATATATGTAGATAATCAGGCTGCTATTGATATCACTAAAAACTCATGTCAACACTCACATACTAAACATATTGAGATTTGACACCATTTTATCCGTGACTGCTACGAGAAAAAGTAGATTTTTACACCAAAGCATTTAACCGTTCAAGATTTAAAAATCTTTTAAAATTAAATGGTTTAAGAAATCTGGCATCAGGGGATATTCATGAGGTTGATTTGAGGATGATGAGGACTTGACGTGATTCTCATCGGTATGACATGTTTTCTATAAATATCTTTTCTTCAAAACTCCAAAAATATGTTTTTGATTTTAGAGGGAGAAAGTTTGGGAAAATACAAAAACATTATAAAAGTCAAAAAGAGATTTTGTGAAAAATAGAGATCATATTACATCAATGTGACAATCACAGTATGCTAAAGATATGAAATGTTTAAACAAGTAATTAAACAGGTCTTACTGAGGATGTGCCAATAGGCTTCCCTTGTTCAGTAAATTGTTTTTCAAGATATAAACCTAAAAGAAAAACTAAGTTAACTTGTGGGTTAACAACTCTCAGATATATGGACTTGGTACTCCGAAATTTCGTTTGAGAGAATGCCAGATTTTGCGATACTAGGTCTTTATATGTAATCGATATCTGGGGTATTATCCGAGTTCTTCTAATTTTGCGTCAGCAATGGCCTAGAACTTGTATAATACTTTAAGCATTTTTCGCCTACAAAAGCTACATAAAAAATGATTATGTCATAAACTTTGTGACATCTGTAGTTCAAAAGATTCCTTTACGGAACACCACCTAAAGACGAGCCTTTATCTCTTTGTCTGTACGGAAGTACTAACCTGGGCTCTCAAGGTCTTGCAATTCACCCCATTTACATATATCAATTGGATATATTCACCTGTGAAATGATATTCTGGGAATCTTGATACGGGAGTATATTCTGAGATGGGAAACACCGTTACTTCTTGTTCCTTAATATTACCTAACATAAACAATTGAGAAACATGAAGAGGTTAAGTGGATAAATATATTGGCAATCTAGGTAAATTTGTTTAAGAACTTAATGATACTACCAAGATCAACGGTACTTGTGATTTATCTAAATATCTGATATGATCCTCTAAACACAAAACTCATAAAAATATGTATGAATTTACATCTTTACTTATTATTTCTATTCAGAAAAATCCCAAAAAGATTTTCAGCTTTTAGCAATTTATCGTAGATTTTAAGTCTACCGATGATGAAAACACTGTTAGTTCAAGTCAAAGAGATGATTGCTTGAGGAAAGCTGAAGTCCACAGGTTGGGAGCTAATCATGAAAAGAAGGGTTCACCTGAACGTCAACAAAGTTCATTAATTTGAAACTTTATCTGTTTTGGTTAAAATGGTCAACCAAGGTCATTAACTTGGACTTGGTAGGCAAATCATATAACCAGGGTCATTAACTTGGACTTGGTTAACTGAGTGTACTATAAAACAGATAAAAAATTGTATAAAAAATGAAAAAGTTTAACCAAGTGTTGGAACTGACTCGTACGAGTGGCAGTGACTCGTACGAGTGACTTAAGTCCTCATTCGCACAGCCATCGCTCATACGGGTGATTTCTATTTGAGTATAAAAGGAAGACTCATTCGCACGAGTCAGACTATTGACTCTGTGCTATTGAGAGCGAACTTTTGTGCGAACCAGTTCTTTCACTTCATTTTCTTGATCTATACTACGTACTGATATGTTGGGGAGGCTGATTTGCACACCTCTTACAATGGGAAAGGTACTAATGCTCGTTTTAAGCCGTTATAATGCCGAATTTGAACCAAACGGAAATAAAATGTAGATTTAGGGAAATTGGACCGGTAAAACATGAAACTGAACTCAAAAAATTTAAAATTGTTTTAAGTTCACAATTCGTACGAATATTCATTCATACAAACAAGTTTTCAAAAGAATGTTTATCATTTTCACTCATACGAGAGAGTATCCGTATGAGTAGGTCCTTAATGTTTAATTCTTGATGATTCGTACAAAGAGTCATTCGTAAGAAGAAGTCTCGGTCAAAACCCTTGAAAAGTTGCTAAGTATTTGGTCATTCGTATGAAGTAGTGACTCGAACGAGTGATGTTTTGACTCAAACTTGAAATTTTTTTTAAGAGTATAACTCGTACGAATGGTGATTCGTACGAGTGGCTAAAATGTTGAAATTTTTGGAAAAGTTTCTAAGTGTTGAAATGTCTATTCTTGCAGGTCAAGAAATCTTCATTTTCACTGTTCCATAATATCTGCTGCCTTCTGGTGATTCGTACGAGTAGCTAAAATGTTGGATTCTGATCATGAAAGCTCTCACGGATCGTCATGTAGTTTATCGCTCACATACTGAGTATTTCTGGAATGCGGCAGAGTATGAGGAGGAGGAGAATGCGATTGTGTCTGCTGTAAAGATTAATGATGAAGATATTAAGGTTAAGATCACTGAAGACCTGATCAGAACAGTACTGGAACTCAACGACAACGAAGATGACCCTATAGGATTTTCCGAGTATATGGTGAAAGGATGTTTTTACCGAATGGGTTATGCCGGATTCGTAAATGCGGCTCCATTTAAGAAGGCTAACCTAAGTGCACCATTCAGAGATACTGCATACTGCGTCATACATGCACCCAGTCATCACAAAGGAGGATTCGATGATTTAGTCGATTACCAGATGTGTATGATCACCACTCTTGTTCTGAACTTGCCGTATAACTTCTCCAGAGTAATCTGTACTCAAATGGTCCAAAACATGCAGCGAGAGAAGTTCCTGCAGTATCCTCGTTTTATCCAAATGCTGCTTGACCATTTGCATCCTAATCTGAAGAAGAAAAGAGATGATATTTTGAAGTTAGAGCATATGGATGTCTCAACGCTGAAAAAGATGAATTTGCATCTTAAAGCTTTCCCCAACGCAAAACCAGTTTTTGGCACGATCATTGATAAAGATTATGTGTCTGCGCCATAAGGGAAATGGAGGAAAGATGATAGCGGTGATGAGGATGAAGTGCTTGCAGCGCTGGATGGTTTCATCACGAAGGTAAGCGCATTGTTAGTAAAAGAAGAGAAAAGGGGGTTAAGGGGACCAAAAGAAAACCAACATCCACATCTTCCTCAACGGTTCCTCAAAAGAAGAAGAAAACAGCTGAAAGCTCTAGATTGATTGATGAATTGGAGCCTGAAGAGAACGTTGAAGCTATGGCTGCAGAGATTGAAAACAAGCTTTTGGTGTTTGTGAAGGAGAATTTGAAGACGCGTCGTCGTCTAGCACTGACTCTAAAGATAGAAGAGCAGGTGAAAAAGAAAGAGCGAAAGAACGTGAACATCAGGCTGAGCTAAAGCATGAAGCCGAGAAGAGAAAGAAAAAAGCGTCAGGAGAAGATGACACAACATATGTACCTTCGCACTCAGATAGTGACACTCCTATATGAAAGACTCCAAAAAAATCTTCTCAACGACTTAAAAGGCCGGCGGTCAGAAGCTCGAATTCGCTGATAGACAAATCAAAAAGAAAGATACAAAAGAAGAGTGTGGAAGAAGAGCGTGTTGAATCGACTCCATATATACCACCATCTCCACCACATCAGTCAACTCCACAACGACCACCATCACCAGTTCGTCAGCAAACACCACAACCACAACCACCACCACAACCAACACCGCAGTCGACGCCACAACCCTCACAATCCCAACCTTAGTTTGACTTTGATTTTGATACACCGTTCCTGGGGGAGGATTTTTCTGCTGACATGTTTAACGACCCACGTGTTGAAGAATTGCAGAAGCAGGTTATGTTAAACACTGTCAAGATTGCTGAACTTCAGGAACAGCTCAACGTTTTAAATGAAGACAAATAGCAGCTTGAAGATATGTTGGCTAGTATTGTGTCTGAAAATGAGCGTTTGAGGATTCGAATGGCTGAATACAAGGAAGAACATCTCAGGAGCCAACGGAGGATGAATATATTTGAAAAGATACTTACAAAGAAGCTTGGTATTAACATTGCTGCTGAAATTAATGAAATCGAGCTAGCTGAAGCAAGAGAACGGGTTGTAGAGCGCAAACGTCTTGCGAAAGAAAAATCTGATGCTGAAGGAAAAGGCAAAGCAAAGGTGGGTGAGGATCCTGTAACTGCTACAACTGAGCCAGATGCTGGATCTGTGCCAGTATCTTCTACAATTGTGGTGTATTCGGTCTCAAAGAAGTTTGTATTGGTGGGTAAGCCAAAAGATGTTGATATTGACACGTCAAATCTTTTAGCAAGGCATCGTGAATGGCTAAACAAGAGGAAGTTAGAGATAGAGATCGAAGTTGAGGTTGATGAGTTTGTTGAGGAACCTGAGAAAGAAGCTGAAGACTTAGATGATTCTGATGATCTATTTTCTGATAAGTCTTATAACGATAGTGATGATGGTGATGATGATTTAGGTGGCACGGGTGTCCATGTAATAGAGTTTAATGTGAATGATGATATTGATTATTCTATGTACTTGGATGACTTGGTAAATCAAGTGAATGAAGGTGGTGATCAAGGAAGACTGAAGGTCCTACTAATGCTCAGCAGGCATGAATTTTCTCGGTAACCGAAATATCTACCGTTTCTATCGTGCCAAAACCGAAGATATTATATCTAGAGCATGACGTAGAGGAAGGGGAGTTTGTCCATAGTTATTCCAAAGAAGAAAAAGCTAAGATGCTGGGAGTGGACGAAGAGAATTTTGAGTTTGATTTCGAAGAAGATTTTAATGATATTAGTGCTTTCGAGCCAGCTGATTACATCTTCGAACATGTGTCTGATGTACATGACTATGATCAAGTTGTCGTAGAGGATGATTGTGATGAAGATGATACAAATATTGACAATCAGGGTACACAGATGACTCTCCAACTTTTAGTGAAATGTTTGCAGCTGAAAATGTTGATCTTCTGAAACGTAAAGTAGAAGAAGCTGTCGAACAAGGTACGATTCCTCAACAGATGTCTAGGGCTGAAATTGCATAAATGAGGAAGAAATGGTATAAAGAAAAACCAGCGAAGAGCAAATTTAAACGTTCTTTACGTGTAATGCGGATATTTCTCTAGGGGATATTATTAGTTGGGGCTGGATCGAGGAGCTTAATGTCTATGCTATTAAAAGGGAGTACGAGATTCAGTATTTTAGATACTTGAGCGATATCAAGACCCTGCCGTATTGGGATATTAAAGAGCTTGTGCAAACAAAGATGATAAATCTGAAGATGAGATTTCACGACCAGCGGCTGTGAAAACTGATAAAGTTAAGGCTGCACATGATTTTACACACTGGAAGCCGCATTTCCCTAAACAAATTACTAAAGTTGATCCAGTAACACAAGAGAAAGACGTGACGCTAATCATTAAGAGTCCGAAAGTGTTGAAGAATATGCCTCTTATAAAGATGGAACAAGACTTCTATAAGATCTTCAAATGGTGGGACTATGATTCGAATACAGGAGAAGCTGTTATGTGTGTGTACCCAGATGATGATTCTTGAAGATCACAGAGGAGCTAACTGAAGCTGTCATAGCACACAAACGTATATACGGGTTGTGGCGTGGCATTCGAGTACTAGACCCGATGTGGCTAGTCAACTTTTCTAAGAAAGATATTGAATGCTTGTTTTACATCAAAATCAGTTTTGAAGAGAGAGATAAAGAACAAGTACTCTAGTTTCAGAAGATAGTTAATGTCTGTTTTGCCAATGTTGTACATTCAGGTACGACATGGAACACTTCATGGAGGAAACTGGAGGAGATAAAGCAAACGAAGAAAGACAAGAAGGAAGAAAGGATCACAGAGCGAGCACGAATTTTGTCGCTAAGAATTTTTCAGTTTGGCAATACAGTTAACCGACCTCCTCCTACAAATCAAACGCCGATAGCTTTTGAGGAGCGTCGCAAGCCGCCGAAACGTTTCTTTGGTCGATAACTGTCAGATCTTTTGAAGATTTTTTTGAAGACTATCCAAGACCACGACAACATCAAAGGGGGAGTTTGTTGGTGCATAATGCCTATTGCCTATGTCTAGGATATGTTGTTTTTGTATATAGGGCTTAGAATGTCTGTTTGTATATGTTAATGTATATTTTATTTGGTTAGTTGTTGACTCATACGAGTGACACTCTGTCACTCGTACGAGGCAACCACTCGCACGAGTCGCACTCTGTTACACACTATCTTGTGCGAGTCATGTCGACCTATAAATAGAGGAGTGTTGTGTCAGAAACTAGAGAACTCTATTGGTGTGGCGAAACCCTGTTGAACTATTTATTTGCTCTGTACTTCTTCATGTTTATCAATACAATTAAAGGCATTTAAGCAGTAGATGTCACTTGTTTGTTTGTCAAGCTCACTTACAATGAATTTCGCCTCTGTTAGTTGAGTCAGATCGGTCTGATGCTCATCGGAAGAGAGCCGATCCCCCCTCATAGGCGTCTTTTATTTCCAAACAACTTGTGGCTTGTAATGTTTATATATGGTGAATGGATGAACATCGTGCATGCTTTTATTCCATATAGTTGTTTACTTATGTCGTATGCGATGAAAACTAATCAAGTTCACATCGCACACTTCCGCTATGAACAGGTGTGACAGTGTTGTGCAAAGATTTTGAATGAGTCATGAAGAAAAAGTTTGAGATGAGTTTTTTGGGGGAGATGAAGTTCTTTCTTGGACTTCAGGTCAATCAATTGCCTGATGGAATCTGTATACATCAGACAAAGTATGTGAACGATGATTTGGAGAAATTCAAGATGTCTGACTCATCGCCAATGTCTACCCCATTAGCTCAGAATCACGGTATCGAACCAGATCCAACTGGAGAAAAGATAGATAAAACTCTATATCGCTCGATGATCAGCTCTTTGATGCATCTGACAGCATCGCGACCTGATATCATGTATCCAACCTGCCTCTGCGCATGCTACCAGTTAAGTCCCGGAGTGTCACACCTGTTGATCGTCAAAAGGATACTTTGATACCTTAAGGGTTGTCCAAGCACCGACTTGTGGTACCCTAGAACCGATGACTTCAACCTTGTATGATACTCTGACTCTAGCTTTGGGTGTTGCAAATTAAATGCTAAATCTACAACTGCTTGTTGAAAGTTCTTTGGCACACGTTTAGTAACGTGACAGTGCAAGAAGCAAACCATAGTCACTCTATCTACTTGCGAAGCATAATACGTTTCAGCTTCCAGTTGTTGTTAGCAAATCTTGTGGATACAACAAGAGATGAGATATTATGGATTGTAGTTTCTTGACATGCCTATATATGTAGATAACGAGGCTGCCATTAATATAACAAAAAATCCGGTTCAACACTCTAAAACATAGCATATTGAGATACGACATCACTTTATCCATGACTGTTACGAGAAAATGTTGATTCGTATTGGAAAAATCCACGCTGATGAACAAAATGCAGACTTTTATACAAAACCGTTTGATAGAACAAAATTTAAATATCTTTTGAAATTAAACGGGATGAAAGATCTATCATCATGGGGGACAAAGAGTGTGAAGCCGAGATGGATGACGATTGGAAGTAATCCTCATCGGTTTGTCAAAGTTTTTGTTTTCAAGTTATTTCTTTAAAAACAAAAAATCCAAAAATATATTTTTGATTTAAAGGGAGAAATATGTTGTGGGATATACAAAAACATATAAAAATCTGAAAAAGTACAAAAATATGAAAAAGACAAAAAGAGTTTTCGTGGATAAAGGAGGAAATGATAGTACATCAGTGGACTTTCACGTTACAGGTCTCACTGATGATGTGCCAGTAGACTTCACACATTTAGTAAATTTTTTTCGAGATATAAACATAAAGAAAAACTTCTTAATTAGTGGCTTAACATCTCTCGGATATATGGTCTTAGTACACCAAAATTTCGTTCGAGTGATTGCCGTATTATGAGGTACTAGGTCTTTTTAAATAATTGATATCTGGGTATTATACAAGTTCTTCTAATTTTGTGTAAGCAATGGCCTAGAAGTTATAGAATACTTTTGCTTTAAAACCCTAAAACTACATCAAAATTGAAAGTATCGAAAGATATGGCAATTGCAGTCAAATATTCCAAAATATGGAACATCACTTTTAAGTCGAGCCTTCATCTCTTTGTCTGTACGGTGGTACTAACCTGAGCTCTCAAGGTCTCGCACAACCCAGATACAGATATCAATTAGATATATTCACCTGTAAGATGAAATCCAGGGGATCTTGATACGGGAGTATATTCGGAGGTGGGAAACACTACTAAGTCAAGTTCTAAGACATTTAATTATTGTATCTTGGAACAATTGAGAAATGTGTAGAGGTTTAAGTGGGCCAGTATACTTACAATCTAAGTGAATTTGTTTAAAACTGGAAGTTTAATCAGATCAATGGTGCTAGTGCTAAATCTCAAAAACTGATATGATCCTTCTACACAAACTCACAAAAATGTCTGTAAATATGTTTGTACATAGCTATTTCATTTTAAAAGGCAAAAAGATTTTCAGTGTGTTTTAGCATAAACTTTGGAAATATAAAATAGATTTTATTTATCTTATTTTCGACAGCCGATGATGGAATGCTGATTTTCAAAATCCAAAGCTGCTGAATCAAATCTGGAGAACAACGGGTTAAGAGCTTATCTGAAACGAGAAAATATTTTGAAATGATCAAAAGTTCATTAATTTGAAACTTAAAATTGATAGACAAAATCAGTTTGTTCATAAAGTGTTCAACCAAGGTCATTAACTTGGACTTGGTAGACAAATCAGCTGACCAGGGTCATTAACTTGGACTTAGTTAACTGAATAGGTTGTTAAAACTGATAAAATGTTTGAAAATTGAAAATATTTGGTTATCCTTGCACAAAGGTACTCCTTCACACTATAAGTTCGTTGTTGGGTCCGATAGCTCAGACACTAATTTGTTAACCTAGTCTTATACATGCGGAATCCATACTAGAGTTAGACGACATTGATAACAAGATTCAATTTTAATCAATGTTTCATTTATTACAGATCCTAGAAATAGTTGGACAGAACTCCGGTGTCTGGTGTACATCAACTACTTAACACTAACACCTCTAGCCTATTTATAGGAAATCCAGTTCGCACAAAGCAAGGTGTTCGCACGAGGTGGTTTCACTTCGTACGGATCCGACAACGGAACTACAATTGGTATCAGAGCTAGAAGGTCTGATTTGAAGACATTCTACAAGATTCAACAACAAAACACTTCTCTTCTACTCATTTTTCTTATTTGATCATTTTTCAAAGATCTAACAGTCAAAATGGCCTAATTTTCTCAAGGACTACGTAAAATAATGTTCTAATAAACCCTTGAAAGAATCAGACCTAAAATTAATTGAATTCTGAATAAAATGGCAAAAACATGAATTCTTGAACTCCACTTCGCACAATCTAAACTCCACTTCGCACGAAGTGTGAATCCACTTCGTATGAAGTGAAGTTTATTCACATTTACACTCTCACTTCACACGAAGTGAAAGTTTCAAATTCGCACGAAGTGATTTTAAAAAAAGGCATTGAACTTTTTTTTGTTGATTATACAAAATTTATTTTGCACAAAGCATCTAAAAAACCAAGTTTTATTTAACAAAATGGAAACTGAGTATAATGAAGTTTGTTATGATGAGGGAGATTTGTTTCAAAATGCTATCATGAATTTATATCTCCTGAGTTTTACAGTGCTCTTTTTGATGATCAATGAAATTATCAGAATACACAATAGGAAGAAGAAATGATTGCTGAAAAGATAATAATGGAACGTGAAGAAGAAGAAGAAAATTTTAAAGTTGATCAGAAATTTAAAGTTGAAAGAGTTCTAGAAGAGAAGAAAATTGAGAAAGTTGAGATAGAAAGATAGTGCACGAAATGTTTAGAATCGTGCAAGTCTTGTTTGGAAAAAGATGATAAGTACAGAGAGCTTAAACGTCATACTGATAACCTATCTAGTGATTTCAACGTCACGAAAGAGGCCTACGATAGACTGAGCAAATCTGTTAACGAACTCCATACTATAAGCATAAAAGATATGGATACGATTTCTATGCTCTAAGCAACAGTCAAGGATAAACAGATGGCTATAAATACACAGCTTAACACGATCGCCAAACTTAAATTGGAGCTAGAAACAATGAAGATTGAAACCGAGCGAGTTGATAAGAAGTTGAAGAGCTATTCAACGGCATGTTTTGTATTGGATCATATTCTTCCAAGCCGACAAGAAAATATGAAAATGGGGAAGATATATATGGTTATCAAGATCGTGGTTTGAGTTATAATCAATGTCCACCCCCAATGTGTAACAATTTTTCGAGAATAAAACCAGATGGGGTGGAGAAGGCATTAAACTTAAAGCTGAAAACTATAAAAACTTAATGGAAAGATCAGTTGCCTGATAACATTGATGTAACCTTTTCAAAGTCTGATGATAGTGATGATGGGTTAGATGTGGTTAAGTAAGTGGTTAAGAATGTTTTGGGCAAAGAAAAATATAAAATTTTTTAAAACACTCGATCAAAATTTGAAAAAGGAAATTCGAGTTCATGACCTGAAAATGCTGAAAATTTTCATGTTGCTTATCTTAAAACATCAGAGAGTAGTTAAAATGATGGCCCGAATATTTTAATGTACAAAATGATTGGATCTGATCAACTATATCCTGATTTTGAATTTCCGATTCAGAATGTGAACTTGGGCATAGTTGAAAAGTTTTTAAAACTTATTGAAATCAAAATTTCTGAAATTGAAGGTTTTACAAAAGAAACAGAAGTTTCGAACTTTAAAAGAAATAACTCTTACTATTCTAAATCCAAAACTGTTTATTCTAACAACCAACAGAAACTATAATGGTTGGAATGGGTCTGGATATGGTAAGAGGAATTGTAACAAGTTTGGAAAAAATCAATGTTTTTAAAGAAATTGACTTTTGTAACTGCACGTTTAGAAAATACAAAAGAAAGTCAATTTTATAAAAAATCTAATGAAGAATTTTCCATTCAACAATAACGTAAACATGTTGAGGAATCCTCTGTTATAATAGACAGTAGGATGTGCTTTAAATATAATTAGATTGGGCACATTGCTCAAAAATTTCCACAAAATAATCTTAAACCTGTTCATGATGTCAAGAAAAATTTGGAAGATTTGAAACAAAAATCACTGATATTTGTACCAACTTAGGTTGGAAACAACGTACAGAATCTACAAACGAAGTGACACCAATAAATACTAAGTTTTCGAATTTTGACATTGGTGAATCTTCAAAAAGTAATGAACAAAAAAAACTCTACATTGTATTTTAAGAAAGCGTTAAAAAACCAAACATGGGTGATGAAAGAAAAAAAATATTTTTGAAAAATCTATAAAAATTTTGGGTTTAGAAGAATTTCCTAAACTTGAAAGAGTTGAAAATAAATTTGTTTGGGTTGAGAAAATATAAGTTGAGGAAACTACACCCAATACTGAAAAGACTTGGGTATCTCTATTCAACTCATCATGCATATTTGTGTACAGGAACTTCTGAGATCGAAGTAAATCATAAAGATCAAGGTTCCTTGACACTTGATGAATAACAAATGGGTTTAACATGTTTATTTGACATAAATTTGATAAAAAGTTTAAAAAATCACAGCACTGTTGAACAGACAAACGGATTGAAAAAAAGATTTGTAAATGTTTATAAAATCAAAAGTATCAAAGTTTTATTATCTTGAGGGTGAGAGAGCTTAAAAGAAAATTTGTGAAGCAGCAATGGATAGAGAATTGAAGTGATTCTCATTGGTCAGTTAATGTTTTTTTTAAAACAAAAATTCAACAATACGTTTTTTAATTTTAGGGGGAGAAAAAGTTTTGAGAAAATCCAAAAACATATAAATGTAAAAAGTACAAAAACATGAAAAAGACAAAAAGGGTTTTTGTTTATAAAAGAGGAAATGATAGTACATCAGTAGACTATCACGGTAAGCTAAAGATATGTAGTGTCAAAATGTTTAAACAAGTCTCACTAATGATGTGCCAGTAGGCTTCTCACATTCAATAGATTGTTTCTGAGATATAAACATAAAGAGAAACTTCTTAATTAGTGGTTTAACATCTCTCGGATATATGGTCTTAGTACACCGAAATATTGTTTGAGACATTGTCGGATTCTAAGATACTAGGTCTTAATAGATAATTAATATCTGGGGTATTATACAAGTTCTTCTGATTTTGCGTCAGTAATGGTCTAGAACTTGTAGAATACTTTTGCTTTTAAACCCGAAAACTGCATATAATTGAAAGTATCGAAAGATCTAACAATTGCAGTCAAAAGATTCCAAATTGGAACAACACTTTTAAGTCGAGCCTTCATCTCTTTCTTTGTACGGTGGTATAACCTAAGCTCTCAAGGTCTCGCACAACCCAGATATAGATATCAGTTAGATATATTCACATGTAAGATGAAATCCAGGGAATCTTCATACGGGAGTATATTTTGAGGTGGGAAACACGGTTAAGTCAAGTTCTTAAAATTATCTAACATATCTTGGAGCAATTGAGAAATGTGTAGAGGTTTAAGTGGACAAGTATATTGAAAATCTAAGTGAATTTGTTTAGAACTTAAAGTCTAAAGTTCAACGATACTGGTAATATGTCTCAAAAACTGATATGATCCTCTAACACAAAACTCACAAAAATATGTCTATAAATATGTTTGTACATAGTTATTGCATTTCATTTTAAAAAAAACCCAAAGCGATTTTCAGTGTGTTTTAGCATAAACTTTGGAAAAATCAAAAAGATTTTGTTTCTATCTTAGTTTCAACCACTGATGATGGAAAACTGATATTCAAAGTCTAAATCTATTAAACAAAATTTGAAATGAGGAATTGTTCTGAAATAATAAAATTTCATTAATTTGAAACTTACATGTGATAAATACATAACTTTGTTCACAAAGTGATCAACCAAGATCATTCATTTGAGCTTGGTAGATAAATCGAATAATCAAAGTCATTAACTTGGAGTTGGTTAACTGAGAGGGTTGATAAAACTGATAAAGTGATTAATATTTGAAAATTAGAAAATGATAAAAAGTTTGTGTTTAAAAATTTTCAAATTTTAATCTGAAATGTTTATTTGAATGTATATAAGAATGAACAAAATACAAACTAATAGGAGGAGCAGATTAAAATGTTTAACAAAGAATAGGAAGCTCAAAGAAGGGGGAGCATGCTAATATTCAAAGTTTACAAGTCAAAGATCATAGCATTGAATTAAAGAGGGGACTATTAATGATATGTTGAACAAGCACGTTAAAGAAATTCAAGATTAAAGATGTGAATATCATAAAAGACGATGATTGCGGCAATATCCAAGCGGGAGACTGTTGATACATATGTATGCCGTCTACGTCATCGAATAGATTTGAGTCTGTAATAGGAGCATAAAGTTGAGTTAGAATTTGTATGTTATGTTCACTTCGCACGAAGTGAAGTCCATTTCGTATGAAGAGAAGGCACTTCGTACGAACTGGATTTCCTATATATAGGCTAGAGGTGTTAGTGTTAAGTAGTTGATGTAAACCGGACGGCAGAGCTCTGTCCAACTGTTTCTAGGATCTGTAACGTTTAAAGTCTAAATGAAACAGTGATTAAAAGTGAATCTTGTTATTAAGGTCACCTAACTCTAATATGGATTCCGCACGTATAAGACCAAGTTAACAAATTAGTTCCTGAGCTATCGGATCCGACAACGGACCTACACACACGAAGTAGTTACCTCCGTATGAAGGTAGATAACCCTCGCATGAAGGAAAAACTGTGATACTACATAAGTTCCTTCGCACGAGGATAACCTCATTTGCACAAAGAGATTTTCCTTCGCACGAATTGGAGTTTGAGAGAAAACGTATTCCAAATTACGAAGTGCTGCCCAAATCAAACCTTAAATTGATTAGCACAACACTTTCAATATGGAAGGTAGTTGAGACCAATCGGACCTAAAATTGAACAAATAGGATTATAAAGACATAATATTAGGTCAAGAAAAATTGAACCAATAAAAATTGAAATTGAATATATGTTATTGTAAATCGGCATAATTTGTTTCTATATTCATCTTCAATCAGAACAAAAACATGAAAATTCAAAGTTTTGATCTAAAAGATTTCATACGGATATAAAATACCTTTGTACAAAGGTAATTGAATACCTTCGCACAAAGGTAAATGTGCTAAAAGTATAACTTAATACATTCGCATGAAGGTAAACTATTTTTAGTTATAACTGTTTTATCTTACCTTCGTACCAAGATACACTAGTACCTCCGCATGTACACCTTCGCACCAAATTTGAAATTTTTGAAAAAAAATTGTCTAAGTGTTGATTTCTCGTGTTTGTGCAGGTGAAATTTTCTAACTTTGATCCAAAGCACAATATCTGTTGTTTGCTTGATAGATCTCTTAGAAAATGAAGACCCGTTTGAATCAATTCTAGAATTTATGGATCGAATACGAATCAAGAAGGCATTAATGGATCAGCACAAAGCTTGTAGATCACATATCGAGCGTTTAGGGGAGCATGCAAAGTTCATTCCTGATCCGCCAGGTATTCGGTCATTTGTTAAAGTCGGGAATGAAGATAAAGAAATATTAATCACTAATGCGTTGATCAGGAGAGTTTTGGATTTCGAAGATAAAGTTAGTGATCCGACAGGATACTCAGAACATATGGTTAAAGGTTGTTTTTACCGCATGGGCTTCATTGTTCACGTCAATGAAACATTTTTTTTGAAAACGCATCTCTCAAGGCCCTACAAATTCTTCATTCATTCCGTGATTCATGCCATAGGGCATAGAAAGAGTGGTTTTGATGTTTTGGTCGATTATCAGATGTGTATGATAGCTGCATTGACTTTGAATCTGCCTTACAACTTTACTAGATTAATCTTCAAGCAGATGAAGGCCAACAACACAAAAGAGAAATTTCTACAATATCCGAGATTCGTGTAGATGATGCTTGATGATTTAGTTCCTAATTTGATGAAAGAAGAATATGATGTGATGTATCCCGAACATATGACGAATCTGTCATTAGATCGTCTTAATCAAAATTTTCAAAGACTATTCCTCCATTCAAGAAGTTCTTCTGATGCATTAAAAACAAACACTAAGTTACACCACCAAAGGGAAAGTGGAGAAAGGATGAAAGGTTATGTGGCGAAAAGAAGTAAATGGTATGAGAAAGAAGATGAAAAGAAAAGGAAGAGGCAGTAAGCTAAAAAGAAATGCCAACAAAGGAATGTTGCACGAACAATGCTTAGAGATGAAAGCAATGCTGAGGAAGATGAGAATGTGAATGCAAATCTTGATGATGAAGTAATTTCTGCTACTTCAGATCATGAACAGGCTGAGAAGGGCACCGTAGATACTGCTGATATTGTGGGCGATATTGAAAATTAGGCGTCTGGAGGTGGTTCAGGGGATGATGCTGATTATGAGGAAACTGAAAGTGATAAAGATAATCCATTTACTAAAAGAGCTTTGCATGATCCAAGAGAGATGGCTGAACAGAAGGCTGCTAAATGAAAGACAAAGTCTGCTAATGATGATGATGAACCATATGTTAACCTCCAATAACAGTTAAAAGCAAAGTTGTTGATTTGACAAAGAAAAAGACAGGGTCTCTACAGGCAAAAAGATCAAATAGAGAAATAACTGAAAGTTTCAAAGAAAACAATTGTTGGAGCTGAGCCAGTGATTATAGATTAGGAGACGCCGACAGTAGAAGCTGAAGTTGAAATAGAGCATGTGATACCTATTCAAACCCTACCAACTACTTCACAACAACCACCATCACCACAACAGCAACAACCACCGTCACCACCAAGACAACCACAATCAACTCCAAAATCTCAATCATCACAACAACAACAACAACCTCATCCAACCAGTCCTACATACACAGATAGTTTGATATATGAAGAAGGTCTGTTTTTCCGAAAGGTGTTAACTTGGAATTCTTGAATGATCCACTTGAAGAAAGAATTGTTGGAGGAAGAATTAAGTTCTTAGAAAATGATCAGGTTCATATGAAGTAGTGTTTGCAAGTCTGGTTTTTGAAAATGAAAGATTAAGAAAAAGACTAGGTGATTTAGAAGCTGAAAAGACAGTCAAAGATAGAAAGCTTAAAGTTTTATACAGAGTTCTGGAGAAGAAATTAGGAATAGACTTTGAAGCTGAGTTCAGTCTGATAGAAATCGGTGAAGCAAGAGAAAGAGCTGTTGAAAGGGCTAGAAAGGTTGTTGTATAAAGCTAAAGTTGCAAATGAAGATAAAGGGAAGGGAAAGATTGATGATGTCCCTATTATTACGCTTGAGCCAGAGAAAGAGATAGAACCAGAGATGGATATTTATAAGTGTGTTCTTGTTGGATCTTTTAAAGATGTTCCTTACTATAAAGAGAAATAACTAGAGAAAGAAAAGGAGGCAGATGAAAGAAGATGATGAAGATGTGGATGTTGAGGTTGAGGTTGAGGGTGCTGATCATGGTGATGATGATGACAACAACCAAGGTGGTACTGGATTGGTGGTAGATCAAACTAAATCTGCTGAAACTGGTGATTATGATGATTTCCTGAATGATAATGCAAATCAAGATGATGATTCTCATCAAGAGGGGGAGAAAGGTGATATGGTACATGATGAAGAGAATTCAGGAATCTTTAGAGACGTTACCCCACTAACTGTTGTTCCTACAATTCAACACAAAACGATCTATCTGGAGCATGGAGTAGAGGAAGGTGAATTTGTTCACAACTATTTTAAAGAAGAGATAGCAAAGATGATGGGAATTGATGAAAGTTTGTTTGAATTTGATTTTGAACAAGAATTGAGCAACATCAACGTAGCAAAGCCAGATGATTATGAACAACGATATGTTGAAGATGCTGATAACTACGATAATGTTGTCGTGGAGGATGATTCAGATGATGAAACTGTTTAATATTCTGGTGATGGAACTGATGACTTCCCAACATTTCAAGAATTATTCAATGAAGAGACAAATGATTTGTTGAAGAGAAAGATTGAAGAGACCGTTAAAGATGGAAAGTCTCAGAGGTTTAACAAAGAAGAAATTATGGAAGCTCGGAAAAGTTGGCTTAAAGAGTTTCCCAAGGAACGAAAGTTCAGATGACCGCTAGCATTTTTCATGAGAAATAAAGATAAATCGCTAATAGATACTATAAGTTGGGGCTGGTTACCAGAGTTAAATATGTTTGCAATTAAAAAATAATTCGGAGTTCAATACTTCCGATACTTACTGGACATTCAAACTTTGTCATGGTGGGACGTGCAGGAGTTATGTCAGACAAAGTGTATTAATTTCAAGATGAAACTGAGTGATCAAAAATTGTGGAAAGTTATCAGATTTAAAACAAGACATGATTTTCCGAACTAGAAGCCACATTATCCGAAGAAGATTACAAAGATTGGTCTGGTTTCAAAATGTGATACTTATTGTTAAACGGCCACGAGCGATGAAGAATATGACGCTGATGAAGATTGAGCAGGATTTCTTTAAAGATTTTAAATGGTGGGAGTATGACAAAGAAACGGGTGAAGCTGTGATAACATTAAAGTCTGATGGATTGTGGAGAGCTATACGGATTTTAGATCCTATGTGGCTAGTGAATTTATCTGAAAAGGATGTGGAGTGTTTGTTCTATAACAAGATCTGCTATGAAGTATAGGAGAAGGTACAAGCTATGCAGTATCAAAATGTTATTAATGTCTGCTATGCTCACGAGATAAATTCTAGAAAGATGGGGAAATCTAAGTGTAGAGAGTTGGAAAGAAAGGAGTTCATGAAAGAAGTTAGAAAAGAAGAAAGAATTGCTAAAAAGATAAAGAAAGCTTCTATATCAAGGTTCAAGTTAATGAAGTGGGCTCGTCGAACTGACCAAACGCATATTACAAGTGAAGAAAGACATACAAAGCCCAGAAAGCATTTCTTTGGACGTTGAATGTTAAAGCTATGAAGTTTCGAAGACCGATCGAAACTACAGCATCCAAGGGGGGAGTTTGTTGATACATATGTCTGCTGCCTACATTTACGAGTCGTGTCAAGTCTGTAACAGGATTTAATGTTAGACTTTCTATTTGTTTGTAACTACCTCCATAGGAAGGTACTACTCCATACGGATGTAACTCTAGTCCGTACGGATGTAACTCTAGTCCGTACGGAGGTAGCCTTAGTTCGTACGGAGGTAAACTCCTTAGTCCACACGGAGGTAGAAGTACTACAAATAGGTGTGTGGTCTTTAGGTTAGATAGTTGTTTTGTGGATCAGATGACGAAGCTCTGTTCGTGTGTTTTCTGAATTGTAAACGCTTGAAAATTGAATGCAAACAGATAATTTGGTAATCTTGTTATCGTCACCTAACTAAAACCAGATTCCGCATGATATATGGACTAGGTTAACATATTTAGACCTAAGCTATCTATCGATAAACGATCCTCACAGATATGCTATTCTTAGGCTTCGCGATGTAATACTCGTCTTGCTTATGACAGGCTATCTCATACGTAATTAATTACCTTCCCGTTTGTATGTCTTAGGCACTAAAAGTGATTCCTTACCTGGGTGTTTAACCCTTAACAGGAATGCTACCACCCAGTTAGATCTAAACATAACCACTGTTGCATCCTAGTACGAGCGTAATCGCCGCATCTTTAAGACTCGTGGTTAACACTCGTTACCAGGCATTCCTAGTAATCAATCTAATAAGAGGATTGGAGATCTTAGTGCTATTCCTAAATCTAACTGATATCGCCTATACCTATGAAGAACCCTACAACACCTTTCCACACGAGCGGGTCCTAATTTTAGGACGAAATTTCTAAAGTAGGGGAACTGTAACACCTATATATTTCGACTATGTTTTTCCTTCTTCTTTCATTTCTTTTCCAATGTACATTAAAACGCTTTGGGATATACTTTATATATATATATATATATATATATATATATATATATATATATATATATATATATATATATATATATATATATACTTTTATTTTAGCGTATCTCATAGTTTTAAACTTCTAAGACCAAACTCTCTTTAAATGGAACAGAATTGAAATTGCCTAAATTTTCAAATAATAGTAGTAATAATAAATAAAAGTCTTATTTATTTTGTTGTACGAAAAAATTAGTTACTAAAATCTATATGTGTATTCTACTAAATGAGATTAAATGGATTATATAATTCTTTGAAATAAAATTGTAACAACACTTAATATAAGAGAAAACGTTTCTCTCCACTCAATTTATTGAGTTAAATACAATTAAAATAAAATGATTGGGTCATAGTTTACATTCTAGTCGGTCCATCATCCTCACTTACGTTCCCATAATAATAAATGTAGCGCTTTCGCTTCGTTTACGTTGCCATTATTGGCCTTAAATCTAAAATGATTATTTGGTCAAAATATAAAACTTTCTCTAGCGCAACTACACAACCAGTTGCATCCCTTTTTTCTCTAGATCTCGTGGGTACGTACCGAAACGACTCGATTCTTCACATGCATCGACACAAGAGAGATTGTTAGAAGGCAACCTTCGTTTCTTATTTCGACATGGATCTCAGATTTTCACTTTGTTCTTGAAGTGGTCTCGTCTAAGAGGAAGACGATGAAAAGTATAGGTGTCGACAAAACCCGAGGTCACCCCAGGTAGCTCTCGCAATCGCTTCTCAGGCCATGTTATATGTTTTTTGAAGGTTTTCTTATACCAAATATGTTATCGCTTGCATATAGAGTTCCTCAGACTTTGGTGATTGTCTAAGTTGTTGCCTTAAAGCTAGGATGCAATTTTTACTCCGCCGCATACGTCGTGACATCAACTTTATTAAACCCGTTCCCCTATCTCTATTCAGCCCTCATCGTACACTCGTGGCACCTCTACCGCCTCATTCTCTGATTGGTTCAAGTTCAATCTTTGAGGTAACAACCCGAATCTTGTTTTCTCTACATATGTCCTTTGGATATATTTAAAAAAACTTGAATCAAGAAACTTTCAGTCGATTAAAAGACTAAATTGAAGAGGACGAACAATAAGTTAAAGGAAGTCAACCGATTTGGTTGTGTTTAGAATATAATTCCTTAGATGCGTTTTGTTTTCTTTGAATAGAATCATTTCGTGAATAGTCTATAAACATAGTTTAGCATTTTCATATCTGTTTCCAACAACTAAAACATTTGACCAGATTCGGATGGAAGATTTCTTCACTGTATCAATATGTTTTCAATCAAATTCTTAGGGCATATATTTCACAAAAGATTTATAGAGTAATCGATCTCCAAATGCATCTTCCATTATGTTTCAAATACAGAAAGCAAACAAACAAGGTTATTCATATTATGAAATCAATTTCATTATTGATAAATATTTTATAGATTTTGTATAATACAACTTAGAGGAAGTCAAATTAAACTGTAAATAAATAGATACTTATATCATATAACCTTAAAGTATATTATTATAATAACAATATGTGTATAGGTTACCAATTTTAGAATTTGAAAGTATTATTCTTTATAATGATCAAGAATGTTAGGTGGTGGTGGATAGCAAGTGAAAATATACGTATTAAAAATTGATACGTAGTGATAAATTAAGAACCTAAAAAGCCAAATAAAAGAAGACTTAATAATGTATGTCATCAAACCATAGTGAATTAAATATAGAATTTCATAATATTGTAGGTTTCCGCGGCGTTGATTGAAGCTTACGATCTTTTTACTATTATCTTTATTTTACTGTTAAGTGCTCGTGTAGTTGACTTATCAATTGTAACAATTTTGTGTGGATCACTTAGTAATGCAAACAGTGAATAAACTTTTCTCTCTTTTTATCCTTATATTTTTGGGGTGTATCAATATATCTCGTTCAATTATTTTTTTTATATATATTCAAGCATGCAATATTTGGTGTGTCGTATATGCATTTATTTGATGTTGTCATTGTTGTTGCTTGTTGAGGTTATTGTTATTGTTGTTGTGTTGGTCATTATAGTCAATTGTCATTTATTCAGTGGATTCACGATTGATCTTTCCTCATGACCTGGAGATGTCGTTATCGCCCCATTAGGCTTGGGTTGACCTTTCCTCCTAACTATGAGATCTTGGTTCCGCCACAGTTACACCCTTTTTCGGTGTGGGAAGTAGTTGGTTTTGGTTTTGGTTTTGGATTCGGTCTTGGTCTTAGTCATTATTCAGTTACCATTCTATGTTCATATTACTTGGGCATTGCTTCCACATGTTTAGTTAGTTTGACTTTTGTGGGTGAATAGTGTGGTCTGACTCAACTCTTTTGAGAAGAGATTGGGAATTCTTGTTACCAACCCATCCTCCCTTTTGAAGCTCATTTTCTTTCTTGACTTATTTTGATTTATATGACAAATTCTAAGAAAATGGCATTCTTGAGTCAAATGATACACCTAGGAGTGGATTCACAGACATTGTCTGTTCTATTAATGTCGTAGGCTAAAACTTGAATCAGTATTTTGCCACATGATTTAACTTTCCATAGAAATCACACTGCAATGTTGGAACCTTGTCTTTCTTCTTACCCTTATCTTTCTTTTCAGAAATAGATGTTTTAACCTCTGTTTGAGAGTTGGTAAGAGGAATGATTTTTATCCTGGGTGGGTTAAGACCATTTGGGTTGTAAAATCAATGGGTTTGAAATTTTCTTGAACATTATATTGATCTGACCAAGTAGATTTGAATTCATACTAGGTTTAGTGATTTTTTATTTCTTCCCAGTTATATGGTTGGTATAACCTCAACCATTTCAGAGTCAATGGAAGCTTGGGTTTCTTGTTCTTGGTCATATTTTCTAAAACCAACCCCAAATTTCACATTGCTCTTGATCTATTTATCCAAAAGCATCTCATAACTTAGACAAGATTCAACCCATCTTTCACAGGTGATTTGTGTGGATTCCAACTCCTTTTATAGTTTTGCTTTTCTTCTATCATTGACTTGAGTTGGTCCTTGGTTATAGATCTTGTTTCAGACTACTTAACTCAAGGTCTTTTTCAGCAATTCTTGTTTTAAAATATTTTTTTCAGTTTTTCAAGAATAAGTTCATTGATTTGCATTGTTTCCCATTCACCTATTTTATGTTAGCAAAAGCTATGATGCATTTATCTAAACACAACTCTTTAAGAGTTTGAGATGATAACTAAGAAGCAGCCATTTCAATCTGATCTCACTGATACAATCAGTGGAACTTTCAGAATGTTCTCATACATCCTTTCTACATGCTCTTGATCATTAACAGATATTTGACCAGAATTTTCAATAGGTTCACCAACCACAATAGCTTGAACTTGATCTCAATTACCTGAAACATGCTCAAAAGCCATAAAAGACTTCTTGTTCATCTTAGTTATTTGTTATTAAAGCAAAATTTTCATTAGTTAAATTTTCTGGCATGCTACTCCAGTCAACATAGCCTTGAGTGAAGAAACTCTATTGACTAGGCTCTGCTGGTGTAGGAGCAGGAGCAGGAGTAGCTTGAGTGATTGAACATATGCAATTGGCATTTGGACATACTGAACATGAGGGACATGTGGTGTAAGGACATAGTGCACAGGTACAGGATTCAGATTTTGAGCAAAGTGGGTTGTGTTTTGCACATTTGGTCTAGGGGTATTTTGGGGATAAAACTGTTGTTGTGTATTAGACTAAGTTCTTTGATTCTGATATGTGATTATTGGTGTAGAGTTATTTGTTTGACTATTGCACTCTCTAGCAAAGTGTCCCAACCTATTGCACTTAAAACATTTTATCTTTGATATATCTAACCCAACTTTAGACCTCCCACTTAACCCTGAGTAAGTCCTACCAATCCTTTTGTAAAAATTGTTAGCTCTCAGACTGAGTATAACTACCTGATGCAATATCTCCATCTCCTCAAGATCAGTTAGGACTAGGTGCTTAAGGTCATCAAGTACAAACGACTGATTATCAGTGACATGAGCATCATCATTTGATGCAAAAGCATAACTGATGGAATGTTGATTAGAGTTGATACTAGTATAAATATCAACAAATGATCAAAACTCTGATCACTTCCCATCCCAGACGATGATCGTTCCTGACCTAAAAGTGTCGTGTTACCAAAAATGTAACAATCAGACACCTTTATAGTTTCCTAGAGCTTTTGGACAAGCTCCCTCTCAAAGGTTTGGAGCTTCCCATGAAGCTGGGTCAGGCCCATGTCCTTGAAATCTAGGGATGTTCTCATCACTATAGCAAAAGTGTCTTATTTTTCAGGTAGAGATCTTAGAAATCGATTACTTAAAGTGGTTTTAGTAAATTCCTTATTAACCAACTTTAATTCACTGATTAGACATGAAAAACAATCAAACTGCTGAGTAAGGGTCTCCTCGTTAACATGAGTGAAGGTTACATATTGTTGGTTAACGATTTTTCAAGTGTTCTTAATAACATGGTCCACCCCACCAAATTGTTCCTTCAGTGCCTCCCACAACTCATTGGCATTGTTACAATGCAACAGACTAGCATAGATATCATTCGGCAAAGCCATAGCCATGATACTAAAGGCTTTCCCTTCTAGCTTGAATTTTTAATAATCTTGCTCCGAATAGTTCTCCAGCTTCTTTGGCTCAAATACATTGGCGGGTTTTTGGCACTTGGTACAATTAGAATATGTGGTCCGAAGACAACAGACTTTCAACACCTAGTATTTTGTTGAGCTAGTATATGCCCCATCCTACGCTGCCAGATGTTAATTTCTTATCTGACAAGAATTGGTGGTTTATTACTGAAGTCAGTGTAGTGTGGATCATTTTGTGTCATTTTCTCAAGTTCTTATTAAAGAAAATAGAGTATGTGAAATATACTTGTTTAGTTCTTCACTATATAACCCTAAGCTACGAACAATATTGAATCTTTGATGAGCTGATCTTTTGTGTTAAACTGATTGTGAAATTGAGTTTAACGTGACCAAGCTCTAATACCAATTGCTAGAACTAAGTTTGTTGTTTGTAAACAAATTGATTTAACTCAAAAAAAATTCACAAACTGGAAGTCATCATCAATGATTTTTTTCCATTAATTACAATGGATTCAAATGTTTTATAATTCAATTGACTCTACAAACTCCCCCTTAGCTGATCACGTAAACAAATCAATTCGTACAAGATAATATGTGAAGTGTGTGATAATAGATCACTAACAGGTTTGATCTATTTATACTAAGTATGAAAGCTTTGTTCAATTATTGGCTGACATCACCCTAATAGTGACATCTAACATTCCTAACAGAAAAGATTCCACAGTTGTTACTAAAACTAGTCTAAACACTAATACAAGATAAATATTGTTACATTAAGAAAGCACTGTCTAAGCTATCCTCTGTAGCAGTTGTCCAAACATCTATTTGGCCATACAGATGTTTAGTCTTGTTCATCAGACCTTTGACTTCATTAGTGCTTCGGTATTCAATAGTCTTTAGCTTTTAACAGATATTGTATCCTCTTGAACAGTGGTTCCAGGCCTTGATCAGATATTTGCTTTGTTCTTGAACATATGTTCTAAATAGGTGTTCAAGATTCACTATAGTTGGGGAGAGACTAGTTCATTTATTTGCTTATTTATTGATCAGTGGATAATGCTTTGGCTTTTGGATATCATCTATTTTTTATAGGTCCAACAGTTTCTTCTAATGTCATAGTCTTTGTGTTAAATACTTTGTAGGCCTCGACTGTAGAAGAATATCCCAAGAAATACCAACAATCAACCTTGGCTGTAAATTTTTAAAATGAATCTTTAAGATTTAAAATGAAACATGGGTAAACAAAGATTTTGAAAATGAGATTAGTGGTTTGATATTAAACAAAATTTCATAAGAATTCTGTTGATGCCTCGGGTTAATCAGGACACTATTTTGAACATAGCATGCAGTATTCACAGCCTCAACCTAAAAGGACAAAGGAAGATCAGAATCTGCAAGCATAGTTCTTACAGCCTCAATTAGGATTCCGTTTTTTTTCTTTCAATTACCCCATTCTGTTCTGGTGCTCTTTGAATAATGAATTGTCTCACAATTCCTTTTGATGCACAGAGTTCATCAAGTTCTTGATTTCTGCACTCTGTTCTAGGGTAAATCCTGAAGATTTTTACTAGCAGATCATATTTTTTTCAACTTTGGTAACAAAATCCTTCAAAATACCTGCAGTCTCATCTTTGTATGAAAGAACTAAGTCCATATAAATCTTGAAAAATCATCAACTATTACAAGATAATATCTTTTTTAACCTCATGATCTTTAAAGTGCCAAACAAATCCATGTGAAGCATTTTTAGACAATTGTTTGTTTTGGATTCATTAATGGGTTTGTATGACACTTTGTGTTGCTTTCCTTTTAGGCATGATACATAATATTCATCACATTTTAATTGTTTGATGGCAAGACTCTGATAAGATTTTGTTTTGTCAAAGTGTTAATTGTTTGTAAATTAACGTGTCTCAACTATCTATGCCTGAATTCTATTTCTTTTGTTGAAGCTATAGAAATAGGCATATATTTGTCATGGGTTTATCTTTTAATATGTACACTACATAAACATTGCCACTTTTGTGAACATCAAGTTGTGTAATGTTGTTAGCTATAATTTTGTCAATCTTGTTCACTACTTCTGGTCTAACAATTTTATAAGTTTTCTTGGTAAAAAAAATGAACCATAACCTTTAGCACTCATTTGTGAAACACTATATTATTAATAAGATTAACTTCTACAAATTTTAGCTTACCGGTTTGGACACTCCAAACCCCAACACTTTACCTAATGAGTCATTTCCAAATGATATATCACATCCTCCATGTGCAGAGAAGTTTGTTAGTAGAGCTTTGAATCCAATCATATGTCTGGATCCTCACTATCAACATACCATAGACTATCAAGGCATGTAGAGGCTCCATTTTTGATAGACATTAATGCACAATCTCAATCAAATTCACATTTAGTGGAATTCTAAGGATCACTGTCTTTTAAAACTTCTACATTGACCTTTTCACAAATTTTTTTTTTGTACCATGTTAAATGCATTCTCAGCAATATGATGATTGAGAAATTCTTGGTTGTTTTAACAGTTTACTTTGTTTTAATGAAAATTTTCTTTTAATCCATCCCATAACTCTTTTGCACTATTATAATATAATATCTCAGCATAGATCTCGAGCATTTGCAACAATATTGAGTGCTTTGGCAACTATCTCAATCATTTGAATTTCTAGCTTATAGTAATTTTCCGGTTATATTGGCTCTAGAATATTTGGATTTTCAACACTAGGTACCATTGGAATGTAAGGTCCGAATATAACAGACTTCCAACATCCCATGTTCTGTTGAGCAAACATGTGTACCACCTGACGTTGCTAGATATTATATTAAGATCTGACAAGCATCGGTGGCTTGTTGCTGAAACCAATATTATGGGAATTATGATTGTTTTATGCGATTCCTTTTGATCTTTTGTGAAAACAAAGTACATAAACCTTTTAATAATATCTTTGAATATTACAGACTGGATCTCTTTGTGAGTTGATCTTTGAATATTTAACTTATTGTGAAATCGGAATTTAATCTGACCAAGCTCTGATACCAATTGTAGGATCTGATTTTGTAGTACTTGTGAGTTTAAGCAATCAAAAAACAAACAATCTGTAAATTGTAGTATAAATAAGTTAAGCACACAAGCAAGAAGTTATATAAATATTGATTTATATTGAACTTTAATGATTTCAAATACAATATAATGATTATACAAACTCCCCCCTCATTCTGATCACACACTTCGTTGTTTTTACAAAAGGAATGAATGTGATCAAATAAATATATAACACATGAGATCTATTTATACAAGTAAGTAGCTCTGTTTGCAATCAGTTGACGTCACCCTAATAGTGACATCTAAAATTCCTAACAGGAAAGGTTACAAAGATGTTAGCAAACATTTTCGAAAATCTAACATGTGATCTATTACATCAAACATTTGTTCTAAGCTAAGTATTGTTACATTGAGTAAACCTCTATTCTTCAAACTGTTGTTGGCTTGTATCAAACATTTGTTTAGACACAACAGAATGTTTGGTCTTCATGATCAGTGTTTAGTTTCAACAGAGTTTTGGCCTTGAACAGTGGTTTCTTCTTCTTCAACAGTGGTTCCAAGGCTTCATGTAGATCTTTGAACATCTTCAACAGATGTTCTGATTGGTTTTCAAGATTCACTATCTTTGTGAGGAGAATGCTTCATCAACCGTTGGCTTTTGAATATCATCTCTTCTTTTGTAGGCCCAACAAACATGCTAGAACATTCTCATGCTTAGATAATATATCATTAATATTGCAAGCCTCCCTTAACATGTATAGCGCTATGGATTAGCACACCGCCCGTTTTGTTGGTCATTGTTAAGTATTATTTACAGTCGTAAAACTTCGGTGATAAGGTTACGCTAGTGCCAAACTTTGGATTGATATTTAGTCTTTGCATGCTAGTATGATACATAAGTTAGCAAACTTTAAACATGTGAATTTGAGATCTATTCATGCTTATGTTATGTAAACAAACTAGTATGCTCACCGACATAATTTGTGTTACGGATATTTATACATGTTGCAGGAAATATTTGATAATGATTTCATGAGAAAGGACTTAGGGTGGATATAGATACCTAGTTTAATTCATGCATTTTGGCGTTTTTTGTTATGAAAAATCCCGCTTATTGTATTTTCCGTTTTGAACAATGTAACATTTTATTTGATGAAATGGAAATGGAAATGAAAATGAAATTTTGAATTTTAATCCGCAATCGCAAATTTAGTGTTATGCTGTCTTTGAGAAATTTATTACGTCTTGCCTTGATGTTTTTGTCATTGGTTAGAGTGTCACAGATTGGTATCAGATCCGTAACTATAGGGGATTAGGAAAAATTGTCATGCTTGATCTAGTCTACAGTTAAGAAACCTGCATAAGTGTTACTTGTTCCTTACATGGCTTTCCTTTATCATGCATACAATTAATTGAATCTTCCTTAACTTGCTTCTTATCTTATCTTTTGGTCTTAAAATATGCCTTCCCTAAGGCGAGGTTATTCTACGACATGAAGAAATTCATATTTTACAAACGAAACGACCTCACCAAAATAGGAATGAAACCTTACTTTGGTGACGACTTTTAATCCATTATTACTTATTTTACAAAACTTTGCCGTTAAGATAGGAATGATTTCCTTACCTTAATGGTAATTTCACTCACCCCACTCTTGTGGAACCTTACCAATGAGTTAGGATTAACTTCCTTACCTTGATAGATAAGTACCAACCACGTTTAGGGAACGACACCACCAAGTCAGGAATGATATCCACACCTTGGACTAGTCCCAGTCCTCGATTTTCAATATCTCCTAAGTCTCGAACCTTTGACATGTAGTAACCAGAAGGGTGAATGTCGTTGACAGAAATTTCAGTGAGAGTATTCTACCTACTAGGCCAAAGCATGATTCCCGAACTCAAAAGGAGTTTCGACCACTTTGAACTAGTCTTAGTTCTGTTCCGGAACATTCCAAGTTTTAAACAAACCTCTTTTATGCTTTTATCAATTTTATGTATTTTATGTTTCAAACTTTCTCCTTTTCGACTTTGAAATTGCCAACGTTATGCTACTCTCGTAATCTAAAAGGATAATATTTGAGAACCAACAAAAAACTAAAACTCTTTCATTGTTGTCTAGTGTAACGTTCCATATTATGTACCTTCCATATATAGAAACTTGTATTCGTATTAAATTTCTATTTCATTTCCAACCTTGTAATCCGCGACTTCGATCATGTAAGTCCCGAAAAACCGGATCTAACAATGATATCAAACAATCACCAAGGATGGGTGGAATCCAAACTTGGTGAGATTCAAGAAAATCAAGAAATCATAAGAACACCGAATCAACTTTAACACCTTGCACACGTTTCTCTTACTTGAATAAGCAAAACCGTCTGGTACAAGTGTTCTCTCTACCAAATCACATCTTTCTAGCTCTCACTGGCAATTCTCTATCATGGAGGCTCCTTAAGGTCTAAACCTTAGAAATGATATAACACTAGTTTATATACTCTAGGTAAGCCCATTCCCCTTGGGCTTGCCTAGCCCACATGGCCTTAGGCATGCCCAAATGACCTAAACAGGTCCAAACCTAGTACAAAATAACCCAATTAATCCCAGTTGCTACCATAGCTCGTTGTGTATATTTGATGTGTAAGTCTCACACTTCTAGGACCTAACAGATCATAATGGAAAGTCTCACACCTCTAGGTAAGCCCATTCCCCACATGGGCTCCACTTGGGCTTGCCTAGCCCACATGGCCTTAGGCACGCCCAAATGACCTAAATAGGTCCAAACCTAATACAAACTAACCTAATTAATCCCAGTTTACTATCATAGCACGTTGCATATATTTGATGCGTCAGTCTCACACTTCTAGGACCTAACAATCTCCTCCTAGACTGATGCAGCAAATTGTCTTTATAGCATGAATTTATCAATGTCTTCAACGGAATCTATGATTGTCGCTATGTTGTAGATGTTTTGGAATTTCTTGACTTCTAAACTCTCAGCTCTAGGTCTCTTTCTTCTTCTCTTGCGGTTAGCTTCATATTAGGTTCATGATCAACTTTCCTTGAAAATCTTGTTAAAAAGAATGCGAGAGGAGGATTCTCAACAGCTCTTTTCTTCTTCGATCTTTCACTTTCAAGCAGGTTCACAGGTACTTCTTCAAGAGTACTATCATTGTTAGACGATGAGTCGTATCTGCGTCATGTACATCTTATTGTTGTTATGCTTCATGCTTTGTCAGAAGCTAACAGTATCTCAATTTTCATCAACCCCTGTTTCTTGATTTAAATCAAGTTCTACACATGCTCACAAATTTATAAGCAAACATTTCTATGCAACAAAGGAAAATACCATATGAACATCCAAGTACTTGTACTTAGACTTCACAATTCAAATTTCTTTCAACTTTTGATGATCAATAAATCTTCAAGAACGGTTAATATTTTTTAATAAAAACAAATAAAACACTCTATTTTTGGATTTTTTATTTTAAGAAAACAAGACATTATTTTTTGGATTTTTTTTTGAATTGTCTATATATATTTTTTTTGTTTTTATATGAGAACATAAACTGAAACGAAGAAACTAACTCAACAGTTAAAATATACAATTACAATTGTAATGGAATAAAAATCGTTTTCAGACAGACCAAAGAACACTTTCTAGTGCAAACTTATTCGGACAGGTCTAAATGATTGCCAATATGTAATGGCGTTTGCCCGAGTTAACAGTCATAATTTCTACGTAATGACCTTTGATTAATTGCGACATAAGTTTTCTAGAGGTCCTAAATGCATGTCGCCAAACCTCTCAAAGTTTTGCTTATTGTATGTAATGGTTTCGTGTACCGTGTATCAAACACAACACTAGTGTATGATTAAAATCATAATGTTGACTCATTGTTTCAGCCACGGTTGGAACCCATATTTGAGTGCTAGGCGTTTTGTATGTATTCAACTTTTAATGATCTAATGTCCCCAAAGGAAAGTGAGGTTAAAGCCTAGGTATCTCCACAGAAACCTAATTCGCTGAAACCTGTAGCTCTGATACCAATCTGTCACACACCGATAAATCCATCACATCAGAGCTGGGCGTGAAATAAACTGGTATTTTCATTGCACAACAGAAGTGTTTGAAAATGCTAAGACATCTTAAGTGAACGCCCGCTAAGTACTCGAATCTACATGGCTCCTACTCCGACCTTGCCATAATTTTAAAATATAACCTGAGAAAGAAACATGTGAAAAATCAACATAAAGTTGACGAGTTCATAGTTTGTTCGGAAAGATTTAAAATAAATCTTTTTTATAACCGGTTTAAATATGTTTGAGAATACGTAATATTACCATTTTCATTGGCATGATTAACTGAAACCTTTGTATACGTAAAACTTGTATAACTGTCAACGTTCGCGTTGTGTTAACATTTAAGAGTTCGTATATAAAATTTGGTGGTATGTAAAGTGTCAATGAACTTGATGATCATTAATGTTTTGCAAGGACATTAATATGTGTGACGACATATCAACCCTAGACGATTTCTTCCGGTCCACCCGACTGGGACAACAAAAGCACTACATGCGGCCACACAAGGACCCATGAGTGGGGCTCGCTATACCCAATAGACCTACCACTCTTGTTCCTCAGTCTTATAAAAGATTAATGGCACTTAAAAGATACCCTTATTTGCACATGATCTAATCTTTCATTCCATAGTGAAACCATACCATTAAAACATGTATCCTCCCGGTGAGTTGTAAAACTAAAAACGTTTTTACAACAAGGGGGCCTAAATTCATAGAGTCTTTGTGCCTCACACAAGTGTGAATGGGCCTAGCCCGTTTGAGTCTAAAATCAGGACCAACCAGTCCTCATATTTGTATGCAGGACACCCAGTCCCGTTGTAACTATGACAATTTCGTCCCTAGTCATGAAATCATGCACGTTTTGAAAATACGCGTGTGTTTGTAAAATCGGTATGTTGAGCACAAACATTTCATAAACCATTTGAGTTTATTGAAATCCATTCCCGACATGGTAGAGAAATACGACTTTTCAACATCGAAATTTTGGGTACTTTTGCAAAACTTGCATGTCTTTCCACCCGCGAAAACATTTATAAAATGTAAAACTGTAAAAGTTTGGGGGGTTATGAACTCACCTCGATATCCAGTGGAAAGCTTGCTTAATGTAATTCGAAAATGTCATTTCCAAAACATGACTCGCTAGCATGCAATCTACAACATTCCTATCAAGGAATAAGCTTATAAGATTCTACTAAAAAGCGTAGCTAAACTACGTGTCACTGAGCTCTACCGAATCGTCAACCAAACGACCCTATGGAGGTGTTGTTACTTGATGGAAACGATAATGTTATACTCGTTTAATCCCATTTATTATTGGTGATAATTGCTAAGTTTTGAAAACACTTAGTTCCTGTGAGATTTAGAATATATATATATATATACGTATATATATATATATATGTACGTATATATATATGTATATATATATGTACGTATATATATATGTATATATATATAACTATATGTATTTATATAAAAATATAAATATACTTATAGAATCGTATTAGTCGTTCCGAATGGTCGCGCGTGTCCGCAAACAAGTGTTTGTCTAAAAGTAATACACGTCGTAAACTTGTAATAAATATATGTACGGTTTCCGAGTAGCCATCATGTACATAGGTAAATGTAAGTATATATATATATACACACATATACATATTTGCATATACACATAAACGTTGCGTCATCGCGATAGTAGTCTTGCGTCTTGTAGATAATTATCTAAATAATTTATATCTAAATAGTAGTTCGTTTGTTATAATCGAGTCTCAATTGTTTGTTATCAAAATTGTTCGGGCAATTAGGTAAGTGAAGATCGTATGGTGATGCGTCGAATTACATTTAGACATTTGAAGTAAGTATAAACAATTATATTTATTTTATAAAATTATACGAATTTACGACGTTTGAAATAAATACAAAAAATTTATATTTATTTTATAAAAGTATTAAAAATCTTGACGTTTGAATATAAATAATTATATTCATTTATATGATTTTCGAATGCTAAACATTTGAAATATAATTTCAGAATTCCGACGTTTGAAATAAATATAACTAATTATATTTATTTTATAAAAATTCTCGAGTTTGGTTAACTTGTAAACCGTGTTCGTTGAGATGCCGTAAACTTGTTTTGCGGGTCATAAGGAGTCATCGAAAGTAAAATATATTTAAATTTCTTATATAAAAATACTTTGAATCCCATAGATTTACTTTCGAGAATGTAACAGTTTCGTATTACGGATTTTTACGAAAAACGGGCAGAGTTTCCTATGTTTTTGGACGATCCCAACAGTACGAGTTGTCGATATATTTTCAAAACGCAACAATTTAAATATAACCAAAATATATATAATTCTATCGTATCTTTAAAATGTCGTATATTTACCGCGATAAAGTTTAATATAAAATGTACAAGTCACTAAATTTACTAGTTATCTCGAAAATACTTATCGTTTCACTAGTCGGATCAGTTTGAGCACGGTTTCGAGCTAATGAATATTTATATAAATAATCTAACAAAAATCGCGTCGTAAATGTTTTACCAAAACTCGTGTTGACCCACGGACTGACTTTAACCACAGTTGACCATGCTGACTGAGTGGACTGCGTTGACCAGCAGTTGACCACGGTTGACTGGAAGTTGACCGGGTTTGGCCTAACCCAAAGCTTACCGAGGCAAAAAAAATGACCCAAAACTGTCCCTTGACCCGTGTTTGACCTGTTGACCAGTTGACCCAAGCCCGAGAGTGTCCCGAAATTTATTTTTCCACCCAAGACGAAAGTGTTTCCTATGGACTCTACAGGTTACTAGGAGCCCAAAAATATGTTTTTCGTTGAAAGCGGATGCCCGGAACCTCGCCAGAACCATGCCAGAAGTCGGAATTTCGCCGGAGAATAAAATTTCACCAAAAATTGCAGAAAGGTCTCAAACCACCCGATCTAAACATGCACGAAGTATAAAGTCCAAAACGGGTTCGCCGGAGTTTGGCCGGAATGTTGCAGGAGTTGCTCCCGAGCCCAAACAGCTTCGAATCTGCTAAAACCAACATCACCATGCGATCCGGAACGTCGAAGATAGTCGAAAAAGTTTACTCTTGGCCGGAAAACGGTCACCGGAAAGTTCGGCGGAAAACCTCATCGCCGCCGTGGTCGGCCGCTGCTAGTCGTCGGACTTCGGTGCCGGAAATGTTTTCTAGAGAGAGAGTAGAGAGTGTTTTAGAGTTAGAGAGAGAAAGTGATAGGTAAAAATGAGAGAAAAATGGGGTAAAAGGGTTTATATAGGTGGGTTTTTGTGGGTTTGGGCCCGAGGCCCAAAAGCCCGTTTCTAGTGTTTTGAGCGGCCCAATCACGTCTATGAGGCTCATTTTTTTGGATTTGAACTTCATAAAACGTATTATAATATTGTTTTAGGTTCTAAAACATGTAAAATGATGTCTGAAGTTTGCGTTTGACGCGCACGTTCGTCGGTTGCGTTAAAATTGCGTAAAATACTTTGGTTGTTGTTTCTTGTTCATTTTTTGATCCGATTTCAACTACGGATATTAAAATTTGATTATGAAGATGAATATATCATAATATACTAATATCAAGGCGTAACCCGAGTCCATTGCTTCCGTTCGTTGTCAGTGCGTTCCTGCGAACGCGTTTTTCATTCACGTAAGCGTTTTGTGACGTTCAAAAGCGCGATAATTCATCAAAACTAATTTCTTACGCATAAATTATACATGAATATTTGTATTTTTTGGTGTTGTGAGTATTTTGCCCCCGTCAGTTCGTTACCATTTGACGTTCAGCAGTTTTCTCGCAATTCACCACTCGCGTACAGAAAAGTCGAATAGACGTTCCTAGGCATTCTAGAGGTCTGATCAAGTTAATTTTCGTCCAATTATGCTAATTATGATGGTATTATGTTTGTTATGCATTAATTACAACCGGAAAATACCGGTTGTCACATTCTCCCCTTGTTGAAAAAGATGGGTCCTCGAAATTTAAACTATGTTATCTCCTTAGGGTTTGTCATGCGTAGGTAGGTATCAATAATACCAGAGTAAATGATCACAAAATTGAATCAAGACTTGTTCAAGTTATGTGAATACAAGGACATACTACCACAATAAAAACCCAACGGTTCAAGTAGATCTATTTTAGAAATTGATGCCAAGTGAACGGCAATCACTAATGTGACTAAGTTTGAAGGGGTCCAACAAAAGAGGAACTAAACCAATAGATGTCCAAATGAATGTTCACAATCTTAAATTAGATTTTAGAAATGATAGAATTTACTACCAATGGAAACTAGCGTAGGTTGTTGGATAGGTGGAACTTAGGATCAATAAGTTCAATGGAATAGAAACATGAAAATGGTTTGTCAACTTTCAACCATAACTTGAATAAAAATTTGTGTGTTGACATTATTGAATTGCAAGGATACACCGATATACAATAGAATTTAGTGTATTGTTGTCTTAACACATAGTTGCATTAAGACTATTCAAATGATGAGTCAAACAAAAGGCTTACATAGTTTTGCATGAAATGATTGATCATGGTTAGCCCAAGCTACAAGTTTATACCGACACCACAAGGCGTCGTAGTGATCGAAATAATTCAATGATAGCGGTGACTGAACAAATTCACCGTGTTTGCAATCAGATGAAAAGTTTAATGAAGTAAATCCGAATGCCTATCCCAAATAGATCTCATAGGATTTTTCAACTGAAGATGAAAGAACAATTAAATACAATTTTCGGTCGATAGTGGAAGAACAATAAATATCCCAAAATTCTATACCGATGGTGAAAGAACCGTTACGAGGTACACTAGAATAGACCATAAATTTATGTACCATTTTCTTAATACACGATTGTATTAATAATATTTTAAGAAAATGATCCAACAAGGTGGGTTTAATAATAAATAAATAATTAACTAATTAAATCCGTACATGAGTTGTGAAAGCGATGTTAGCGCAAGCTTCAACTAGTGAAACGCCACCACAAGGTGCCGTAACCAACAAATGACTTAATAAAGGTGCAGACTGAACCAGTCTACTATGGTTCGAAACAAATGAGATGCTTGTTGACATTACTTCGAATATGACGGCCTCAATCCATCCTATGAAATCCATGAATTGAATTTTGTATACAGTGAGCAAGTTCAAACAATTGAATTTGGTTTGACACAATCCAACAATAAATACATGATTCGACCAAGAAGTTTTGATATGGGTACTACGAAAACCCATGTATGCAACTTGGAAAGAAAATGGAATTTCAAGGAATTCGTTGACTCGATATCAAGGAGTCAATACTTGCAATAAGGCAGGTTATCTAGATTACAAAGCAAAAAAAATTTAGTATAGCGAACCAACTTTTGAATTATTGATGAAATGACCATTCGAAGTGAAGACCCTGTTGGTCTCCGCGTATCAGGTTAACCACATGCGTAGCCAACAAAGCATGCGTATCGTATAAATTTATCAAGAAATGATGCAAGTAAGTGTTCGCTAACAAGAAAGAAATTCTCGTGATACAATGACCATTATGAGGAGTAGAGGTGTGCAAATCTACTCTTTATATGCAAAGTTGAAATTTCAACAAAAGAAATTTGAGGACTTTACCTTGAATTTCCCGTGATGACCGGTTGTTTCGTGACACTACCACAGAATGTCGAATATGGCATAATCGCCGTTAATGAAGTAGGGGAATGTGAAGACAAGCGACTTCTTTTGCAGCGCCAATTATCGTGGTTACCATTATAATAAGTACCGACTGTTATGAAACCTCGTTTGGACGTACTTCAGCATGGTGCGTGTTGCTTACAAGACCACGTGACAAATTGTCGCATTCTATTCAGTAGTTCTCCCGCTGACGGGATTAGCATCATTGTATTAATGTCGTGCTTTTTCAAGGCCGTGCCTCGAAAGTCGTGTGTGATGTACTTCAACATCCGCTGCCGTATAGGTTAAGTTCATGTATATTTGCACACTAGTGTTTCGTTTTGCGTAGGCTACCTGCTCGGGTAAATAAAATAGCATCGACAATATATGTAATGGCGTTTGCCCGAGTTAACACTCGTAGCTCCTACGTAATGACCTTTGATGAATTGCGACATAAGTTTTCTAAAGGCCTAAATGCATGTCGCTAAAACTCTGAAAGTTTTGCTTATTGTATGTAATGGTTTCGTGTACCGTGTACCAAACACAACACTAATGTATGATTAAAATTATAATGTTGACTCATTGTTTCAGCCACGGTTGGAACCCATATTTGAGTGCTAGGCGTTTTGTATGTATTCAAGTCTTAATGATCTAATGTCCCCAAAGGAAAGTGAGGTTAAAGCCTAGGTATCTCCACAGAAACCTAATTCGCTGAAACCTATAGCTCTGATACCAATCTGTCACACCCCGATAAATCCATCACATCAGAGTTGGGCGTGTACTAAACTGGTATCTTCATTGCACAGCGGAAGTGTTTGAAAATGCTAAGACTTCTTAAGTGAACGCACGTTAAGTACTCGAATCCACATGGGTTCTCCTACTCCAACCGTGCCGTAATTTTAAAATATAACCTGAGAAAGAAACATGCGAAAAATCAACAAAAAGTTGGCGAGTTCATAGTTTGTTCGGAAAGATTTAAAATAAATCTTTTTGATAACCGGTTTAAATATGTTTGAGAATACGTAATAAAACCATTTTCATTGGCATGATTAACTGAAACCTTTGTATACGTAAAACTTGTATAACTGTCAACGTTCGCGTTGCGTTAACATTTGAGAGTTCGTACATAAAATTTGGTGGTATGTAAAGCGTCAATGAACTTGATGATCATTAATGTTTTGCAAGGACATTAATATGTGTGACGACATACGAAGTACTCAACCCTAGACGATTTCTTCCGGTCCACCCGGCTGGGACAAACAAAGCACTACATACGGCCACACAAGGACCCATGAGTGGGGCTCGCTACACCCGATAGATCGACCACTCTTGTTCCTCAGTCTTATAAAAGATTAATGGCACTTAAGAGATACCCTATTCACACATGATCCAATATTTCATTCCATAGCGAAACCATAACATTAGAACATGTATTTCCCCCCCCCCCTCCCCGTGAGTTGTAAAACTGAAAACGTTTTTAGAACAAAGGAGGCCTAAAATCATGGAGTCTTTGTGCCTCGCACAAGTGAGAATGGGCCTAGCCCATTTGAGTCTAAAAGCAGGACCAACCAGTCCTCTTATTTGTATGCCGGACACCCAGTCTCGTTGTAACTAGGACAATCCCGTTCCTAGTCATGAAACTCATGCACGTTTTGAAAATACAAGTGTGTTTTGTAAAACCAGTATGTTGAGCACAAACATTTCGTAAACTATTTGAGTTTATTGAAATCCATTCGCGACATGGTTTAGAAATACAGCTTTTCGTCATCGAAATTTTGTATACTTTTGCAGAACTTGCATGTCTTTCCACCCCGAAAATATTTATAAAAATGTATAACTGTAAAAAAGTGGGGGTTATGAACTCACCATGATATCCAATGGAAAGCTAGCTTAATGTAATTTCAAAATGTTGTTTCCAAAACATGACTCGCTAGCATGCAATCTACAACATTTCTATCAAGGAATAAGCTTATAAGATTCTACTAAAAAGCGTTGCTAAACTACGTGTCACCGAGCTCTACCGAATCGTTAACCAAACGACCCTATGGAGGTGTTGTTACTTGATGGAAACGATAATGTTATACTCGTTTAATCCCATTTATTATTGGTGATAATTGTTAAGTTTTGGAAACACTTAGTTCCCGAGAGATTTAGAATATATATATATATATACACATATTTATATAAAAATATAAATACACTTATAGAATCATATTAGTCGTTCTGAATGGTCGCGCGTGTCCGCAAACAAGTGTTTGTATAAAAATAATACACGTCGTAAACTTGTAATAAATATTTGTACGGTTTCCAAGTAGCCGTCGAATACGTAGGTAAATGTAAGTTTGTATATATATATATATATATATACACATATACATATTTGCATATACACATAAACATTGCGTCGTCGCGATAGTAGTCTCGCGTCTTGTATATAATTATTGAAATAATTTATATAGTAGTTCGTTTATTATAATCGAGTCTCGTTTGTTTGTTATCAAAATGGTTCAGGCGAATAGGTAAGTGAAGATCGTATGGTGATGCGTCGAATTACATTTAGACGTTTGAAGTAAGTATAAACAATTATATTCATTTTATAAAAGTATACGAATTTACGACGTTTGAAATAAATATAAACAATTTATATTTATTTTATAAAAGTATTAAAAATCTCGACGTTTGAATATAAATAATTATATTCATTTTATATGATTTTCGGATGCTAAACATTTGAATATAATTTTAGAATTCCTACATTTGAAATAAATATAACAAATTTTATATAAAAATTCTCGAGTTTGGTTAACTTGTAAACCGTGTTCGTTGAGATGCTGTAAACTTGTTTTACGGGTCATAAGGAGTCATCGAAAGTAGATATATATTTAAATTTCTTTTATAAAAATACTTTGAATCCCGATAGATTTACTTTCGAGAATGTAACATGTTTCGTATTACGGTTTCGGGCAGAGTTTCCTCTGTTTTTGGACGATCCCGACAATACGAGTTGTCGATATATTTCAAAACGCAACAATTTAAATATACCCAAAATATATATAAATATATCGTATCTTTAAAATGTCGTATATTTGTCGCGATAAAGTTTAATATAAAATGCACAAGTCACTAAATTTACTAGTTATCTCGAAAATACTTATCGTTTCACTAGTCGGGTCAGTTTGAGCGCGGTTTCGAGCTAATGAATATTTATATAAATAATCTAACAAAAATCGCATCGTAAATGTTTTACCGAAACTCGTGTTGACCCGCGGACTGACTTTGACCACAGTTGACCATGTTGACTGAGTTGACTGCGTTGACCAGCAGTTGACCACGATTGACCGGCAGTTGACCGGGTTTGACCTAATCCAAAACTGAACCGAGGCACCAAAAATTACCCAAAACTGTCCCTTGACCCGTGTTTGACATGTTGACTGAGTTGACCCGAGCCCGAGAGTGTCCCGAAATTTATTTTTCACCCAAGACAAAAATGTTTCGTATGGACTCTACAGGTTACTAGGAGCCCAAAAATATATTTTTCGTTGAAAACAGATGCCCGTAAGCTCGCAAGAACCATGCCAGAAGTCGGAAGTTGCCGGAAAATAAAATTTCACGAAAACTTACAGAAAGGTCTCTACCCACCCGATCTAAACATGCACGAAGTGAAAAGTCCAAAACGGGTTTGCCAGAGTTTAGCCGGAATGTCGCCGGAGTTGCAGCCGAGCCCAAACAGATTCGAATCTGCTAAAACCAACATCACCACGCGATCCGGAACGTCGAAGATAGTCGAAAAAGTGTACTCTTGCTGGAAAACGGTCGCCGGAAAGTTCGCCGGAAAACCTCTATCGCCGCCGTCTACAACATTCCTATCAAGTGAAGTTCCTTTGTTATAATCGAGTCTTGTTTGTTGGTTATCAAAATGGTTCAGGCGAATAGGTAAGTGAAGATCGTATGGTGATGCGTCGAATTACATTTAGACGTTTGAAGTAAGTATAAACAATTATATTCATTTTATAAAAGTATACGAATTTACGACGTTTGAAATAAATATAAACAATTTATATTTATTTTATAAAAGTATTAAAAATCTCGACGTTTGAATATAAATAATTATATTCATTTTACATGATTTTCGGATGCTAAACATTTGAAATATAACGAGTTATATATATTTTATAAAAATTCTCGAGTTTCGTTAACTTGTAAACCGTGTTCGTTGAGATGCTGTAAACCTGTTTTACGGGTCATAAGTAGTCATCGAAAGTAGATATATATTTAAATTCTTTTATAAAAATACTTTGAATCCCGATAGATTTACTTTCGAGAATGTAACACGTTTCGTATTACGGATTTTTACGAAAAACGGGCAGAGTTTTCTCTGTTTTTTGACGATCCCGACAATACGAGTTGTTGATATATTTCAAAACGCAACAATTTAAATATAACAAAAATATATATAATTCTATTGTATCTTTAAAATGTCGTATATTCGCCGCGATAAAGTTTAATATAAAATGCACAAGTCACTAAATTTACGAGTTATCTCGAAAATACTTATCGTTTCACTAGTCGGGTCAGTTTGAGCACGGTTTCGAGCTAATGAATATTTATATAAATAATCTAACAAAAATCGCATCGTAAATGTTTTACCAAAACTCGTGTTGACCCGCAGACTGACTTTGACCACAGTTGACCATGTTGACTGAGTTGACTGCGTTGACCAGCAGTTGACCACGATTGACCGGCAGTTGACCGGGTTTGACCTAATCCAAAACTGAACCGAGGCACCAAAAATGACCCAAAACTGTCCCTTGACCCGTGTTTGACCTGTTGACCGAGTTGACCCGAGCCCGAGAGTGTCCCGAAATTCATTTTTCACCCAAGACGAAAGTGTTTTGTATGGACTCTACAGGTTACTAGGAACCCAAAAATATATTTTTCGTTGAAAACGGATGCCCGTAAGCTCGCAAGAACCATGCCAGAAGTCGGAATTTTGCCGAAAAATAAAATTTCACGAAAACTTACAGAAAGGTCTCTAACCACCCAATCTAAACATGCACGAAGTGAAAAGTCCAAAACGGGTTTGCCGGAGTTTAGCCGGAATGTCGCCGGAGTTGCACCCGAGCCCAAACAGCTTCAAATCTGCAAAAACCAACATCATCACGCGATCCAGAATGTCGAAGATAGTCGAAAAAGTGTACTCTTGCTGGAAAACGGTCGCCGGAAAGTTCGGCGGAAAACCTCTATCGCCGCCGTCTACAACATTCCTATCAAGTGAAGTTCCTTTGTTATAATCGAGTCTCGTTTGTTTGTTATCAAAATGGTTCAGGCGAATAGGTAAGTGAAGATCGTATGGTGATGCGTCGAATTACATTTAGACGTTTGAAGTAAGTATAAACAATTATATTCATTTTATAAAAGTATACGAATTTACGACGTTTGAAATAAATATAAACAATTTATATTTATTTTATAAAAGTATTAAAAATCTCGACGTTTGAATATAAATAATTATATTCATTTTATATGATTTTCGGATGCTAAACATTTGAATATAATTTTAGAATTCCTACATTTGAAATAAATATAACAAATTTTATATAAAAATTCTCGAGTTTGGTTAACTTGTAAACCGTGTTCGTTGAGATGCTGTAAACTTGTTTTACGGGTCATAAGGAGTCATCGAAAGTAGATATATATTTAAATTTCTTTTATAAAAATACTTTGAATCCCGATAGATTTACTTTCGAGAATGTAACATGTTTCGTATTACGGTTTCGGGCAGAGTTTCCTCTGTTTTTGGACGATCCCGACAATACGAGTTGTCGATATATTTCAAAACGCAACAATTTAAATATACCCAAAATATATATAAATATATCGTATCTTTAAAATGTCGTATATTTGTCGCGATAAAGTTTAATATAAAATGCACAAGTCACTAAATTTACTAGTTATCTCGAAAATACTTATCGTTTCACTAGTCGGGTCAGTTTGAGCGCGGTTTCGAGCTAATGAATATTTATATAAATAATCTAACAAAAATCGCATCGTAAATGTTTTACCGAAACTCGTGTTGACCCGCGGACTGACTTTGACCACAGTTGACCATGTTGACTGAGTTGACTGCGTTGACCAGCAGTTGACCACGATTGACCGGCAGTTGACCGGGTTTGACCTAATCCAAAACTGAACCGAGGCACCAAAAATTACCCAAAACTGTCCCTTGACCCGTGTTTGACATGTTGACTGAGTTGACCCGAGCCCGAGAGTGTCCCGAAATTTATTTTTCACCCAAGACAAAAATGTTTCGTATGGACTCTACAGGTTACTAGGAGCCCAAAAATATATTTTTCGTTGAAAACGGATGCCCGTAAGCTCGCAAGAACCATGCCAGAAGTCGGAAGTTGCCGGAAAATAAAATTTCACGAAAACTTACAGAAAGGTCTCTACCCACCCGATCTAAACATGCACGAAGTGAAAAGTCCAAAACGGGTTTGCCAGAGTTTAGCCGGAATGTCGCCGGAGTTGCAGCCGAGCCCAAACAGATTCGAATCTGCTAAAACAACATCACCACGCGATCCGGAACGTCGAAGATAGTCGAAAAAGTGTACTCTTGCTGGAAAACGGTCGCCGGAAAGTTCGCCGGAAAACCTCTATCGCCGCCGTCTACAACATTCCTATCAAGTGAAGTTCCTTTGTTATAATCGAGTCTTGTTTGTTGGTTATCAAAATGGTTCAGGCGAATAGGTAAGTGAAGATCGTATGGTGATGCGTCGAATTACATTTAGACGTTTGAAGTAAGTATAAACAATTATATTCATTTTATAAAAGTATACGAATTTACGACGTTTGAAATAAATATAAACAATTTATATTTATTTTATAAAAGTATTAAAAATCTCGACGTTTGAATATAAATAATTATATTCATTTTACATGATTTTCGGATGCTAAACATTTGAAATATAACGAGTTATATATATTTTATAAAAATTCTCGAGTTTCGTTAACTTGTAAACCGTGTTCGTTGAGATGCTGTAAACCTGTTTTACGGGTCATAAGTAGTCATCGAAAGTAGATATATATTTAAATTCTTTTATAAAAATACTTTGAATCCCGATAGATTTACTTTCGAGAATGTAACACGTTTCGTATTACGGATTTTTACGAAAAACGGGCAGAGTTTTCTCTGTTTTTTGACGATCCCGACAATACGAGTTGTTGATATATTTCAAAACGCAACAATTTAAATATAACAAAAATATATATAATTCTATTGTATCTTTAAAATGTCGTATATTCGCCGCGATAAAGTTTAATATAAAATGCACAAGTCACTAAATTTACGAGTTATCTCGAAAATACTTATCGTTTCACTAGTCGGGTCAGTTTGAGCACGGTTTCGAGCTAATGAATATTTATATAAATAATCTAACAAAAATCGCATCGTAAATGTTTTACCAAAACTCGTGTTGACCCGCAGACTGACTTTGACCACAGTTGACCATGTTGACTGAGTTGACTGCGTTGACCAGCAGTTGACCACGATTGACCGGCAGTTGACCGGGTTTGACCTAATCCAAAACTGAACCGAGGCACCAAAAATGACCCAAAACTGTCCCTTGACCCGTGTTTGACCTGTTGACCGAGTTGACCCGAGCCCGAGAGTGTCCCGAAATTCATTTTTCACCCAAGACGAAAGTGTTTTGTATGGACTCTACAGGTTACTAGGAACCCAAAAATATATTTTTCGTTGAAAACGGATGCCCGTAAGCTCGCAAGAACCATGCCAGAAGTCGGAATTTTGCCGAAAAATAAAAATTTCACGAAAACTTACAGAAAGGTCTCTAACCACAATCTAAACATGCACGAAGTGAAAAGTCCAAAACGGGTTTGCCGGAGTTTAGCCGGAATGGTCGCCGGAGTTGCACCCGAGCCCAAACAGCTTCAAATCTGCAAAAACCAACATCACCACGCGATCCAGAATGTCGAAGATAGTCGAAAAGTGTACTCTTGCTGGAAAACGGTCGCGGAAAGTTCGGCGGAAAACCTCTATCGCCGCCGTCTACAACATTCCTATCAAGTGAAGTTCCTTTGTTTATAATCGAGTCTCGTTTGTTTGTTATCAAAATGGTTCAGCGAATAGGTAAGTGAAAGATCGTATGGTGATGCGTCGAATTACATTTAGACGTTTGAAGTAAGTATAAACAATTATATTCATTTTATAAAAGTATAACGAATTTACGACGTTTGAAATAAATATAAACAATTTATATTTATTTTATAAAAGTATTAAAAATCTCGACGTTTGAATATAAATAATTATATTCATTTTATATGATTTTCGGATGCTAAACATTTGATATAATTTTAGAATTCCTACATTTGAAATAAATATAACAAATTTTATATAAAAATTCTCGAGTTTGGTTAAAATTGTAAACCGTGTTCGTTGAGATTGCTGTAAACTTGTTTTACGGGTCATAAGAGTCATCGAAAGTAGATATATATTTAAATTTCTTTTATAAAAATACTTTGAATCCCGATAGATTTACTTTCGAGAATGTAACATGTTTCGTATTACGGTTTCGGGCAGAGTTTCCTCTGTTTTTGACGATCCCGACAATACGAGTTTTTCGATATATTTCAAAACGAAACAATTTAAATTACCCAAAATATATATAAATATATCGTATCTTTAAAATGTCGTATATTTGTCGCGATAAAGTTTAATATAAAAATGCACAAGTCACTAAATTTACTAGTTATCTCGAAAATACTTATCGTTTCACTAGTCGGGTCAGTTTGAGCGCGGTTTCGAGCTAATGAATATTTATATAAATAATCTAACAAAAATCGCATCGTAAATGTTTTACGAAACTCGTGTTGACCCGCGGACTGACTTTGACCACAGTTGACCATGTTGACTGAGTTGACTGCGTTGACCAGCAGTTGACCACGATTGACCGGCAGTTGACCGGGTTTGACCTAATCCAAAACTGAACCGAGGCACCAAAAATTACCCAAAACTGTCCCTGACCCGTGTTTGACATGTTGACTGAGTTGACCCGAGCCCGAGAGTGTCCCGAAATTTATTTTTTCACCCAAGACAAAAAGTTTCGTATGGACTCTACAGGTTACTAGGAGCCCAAAAATATATTTTTCGTTGAAAACGGATGCCCGTAAGCTCGCAAGAACCATGCCAGAAGTCGGAAGTTGCCGGAAAATAAAATTTCACGAAAACTTACAGAAAGGTCTCTACCACCGATCTAAACATGCACGAAGTGAAAAGTCCAAACGGGTTTGCCAGAGTTTAGCCGGAAATGTCGCCGGAGTTGCTAGCCGAGCCCAAACAGATTCGAATCTGCTAAAACCAACATCACCACGCGATCCGGAACGTCGAAGATAGTCGAAAAAGTGTACTCTTGCTGGAAAACGGGCGCCGGAAAGTTCGCCGGAAAACCTCTATCGCCGCCGTCTACAACATTCCTATCAAGTGAAGTTCCTTTGTTATAATCGAGTCTCGTTTGTTGGTTATCAAAATGGTTCAGGCGAATAGGTAAGTGAAGATCGTATGGTGATGCGTCGAATTACATTTAGACGTTTGAAGTAAGTATAAACAATTATATTCATTTTATAAAGTATACGAATTTACGACGTTTGAAATAAATATAAACAATTTATATTTATTTTATAAAAGTATTAAAAATCTCGACGTTTGAATATAAATAATTATATTCATTTTACATGATTTTCGGATGCTAAACTTTGAAATATAACGAGTTATATATATTTTATAAAAATTCTCGAGTTTCGTTAACTTGTAAACCGTGTTCGTTGAGATGCTGTAAACCTGTTTTACGGGTCATAAGTAGTCATCGAAAGTAGATATATATTTAAATTCTTTTATAAAAATACTTTGAATCCGATAGATTTACTTTCGAGAATGTAACACGTTTCGTATTACGGATTTTTACGAAAAACGGGCAGAGTTTTCTCTGTTTTTTGACGATCCCGACAATACGAGTTGTCGATTATTTCAAAACGCAACAATTTAAATATAACAAAAATATATATAATTCTATTGTATCTTTAAATGTCGTATATTCGCCGCGATAAAGTTTAATATAAATGCACAAGTCACTAAATTTACGAGTTATCTCGAAAATACTTATCGTTTCACTAGTCGGGTCAGTTTGAGCACGGTTTCGAGCTAATGAATATTTATATAAATAATCTAACAAAAATCGCATCGTAAATGTTTTACCAAAACTCGTGTTGACCCGCGGACTGACTTTGACCACAGTTGACCATGTTGACTGAGTTGACTGCGTTGACCAGCAGTTGACCACGATTGACCGGCAGTTGACCGGGTTTGACCTAATCCAAAACTGAACCGAGGCACCAAAAATGACCCAAAACTGTCCCTTGACCCGTGTTTGACCTGTTGACCGAGTTGACCCGAGCCCGAGAGTGTCCCGAAATTCATTTTTCACCCAAGACGAAAGTGTTTTGTATGGACTCTACAGGTTACTAGGAACCCAAAAATATATTTTTCGTTGAAAACGGATGCCCGTAAGCTCGCAAGAACCATGACAGAAGTCGGAATTTTGCCGAAAAATAAAATTTCACGAAAACTTACAGAAAGGTCTCTAACCACAATCTAAACATGCACGAAGTGAAAAGTCCAAAACGGGTTTGCCGGAGTTTAGCCGGAATGTCGCCGGAGTTGCACCCGAGCCCAAACAGCTTCAAATCTGCAAAAACCAACATCACCACGCGATCCAGAATGTCGAAGATAGTCGAAAAAGTGTACTCTTGCTGGAAAACGGTCGCCAGAAAGTTCGGCGGAAAAACGCCCCGTCTATCGCCGCCATGTCTACAACCCAATCGAAGCGGAAGTTCTTTTTAAATCGAGTGGGTTTTATTTATAAAAATGGGTAGGCATGATAGAATAAGATGTAAGGGTTATAGGTCGAATTAATTTGAGGTTTGGGCTCAAGACAATGATTCGTTTCTATAAGTATGACGCAATTCACGACGTTTGAAATAAATATAAACAATTTATATTTATTTTATAAAAGTATTAAAAATCTCGACGTTTGAATATAAATAATTATATTCATTTTATATGATTTTCGGATGCTAAACATTTGAATATAATTTTAGAATTCCTACATTTGAAATAAATATAACAATTTTATATAAAAATTCTCGAGTTTGGTTAACTTGTAAACCGTGTTCGTTGAGATGCTGTAAACTTGTTTTACGGGTCATAAGGAGTCATCGAAAGTAGATATATATTTAAATTTCTTTTATAAAAATACTTTGAATCCCGATAGATTTACTTTCGAGAATGTAACATGTTTCGTATTACGGTTTCGGGCAGAGTTTCCTCTGTTTTTGGACGATCCCGACAATACGAGTTGTCGATATATTTCAAAACGAAACAATTTAAATATACCCAAAATATATATAAATATATCGTATCTTTAAAATGTCGTATATTTGTCGCGATAAAGTTTAATATAAAATGCACAAGTCACTAAATTTACTAGTTATCTCGAAAATACTTATCGTTTCACTAGTCGGGTCAGTTTGAGCGCGGTTTCGAGCTAATGAATATTTATATAAATAATCTAACAAAAATCGCATCGTAAATGTTTTACCGAAACTCGTGTTGACCCGCGGACTGACTTTGACCACAGTTGACCATGTTGACTGAGTTGACTGCGTTGACCAGCAGTTGACCACGATTGACCGGCAGTTGACCGGGTTTGACCTAATCCAAAACTGAACCGAGGCACCAAAAATTACCCAAAACTGTCCCTTGACCCGTGTTTGACATGTTGACTGAGTTGACCCGAGCCCGAGAGTGTCCCGAAATTTATTTTTCACCCAAGACAAAAATGTTTCGTATGGACTCTACAGGTTACTAGGAGCCCAAAAATATATTTTTCGTTGAAAACGGATGCCCGTAAGCTCGCAAGAACCATGCCAGAAGTCGGAAGTTGCCGGAAAATAAAATTTCACGAAAACTTACAGAAAGGTCTCTACCCACCCGATCTAAACATGCACGAAGTGAAAAGTCCAAAACGGGTTTGCCAGAGTTTAGCCGGAATGTCGCCGGAGTTGCAGCCGAGCCCAAACAGATTCGAATCTGCTAAAACCAACATCACCACGCGATCCGGAACGTCGAAGATAGTCGAAAAAGTGTACTCTTGCTGGAAAACGGTCGCCGGAAAGTTCGCCGGAAAACCTCTATCGCCGCCGTCTACAACATTCCTATCAAGTGAAGTTCCTTTGTTATAATCGAGTCTCGTTTGTTGGTTATCAAAATGGTTCAGGCGAATAGGTAAGTGAAGATCGTATGGTGATGCGTCGAATTACATTTAGACGTTTGAAGTAAGTATAAACAATTATATTCATTTTATAAAAGTATACGAATTTACGACGTTTGAAATAAATATAAACAATTTATATTTATTTTATAAAAGTATTAAAAATCTCGACGTTTGAATATAAATAATTATATTCATTTTACATGATTTTCGGATGCTAAACATTTGAAATATAACGAGTTATATATATTTTATAAAAATTCTCGAGTTTCGTTAACTTGTAAACCGTGTTCGTTGAGATGCTGTAAACCTGTTTTACGGGTCATAAGTAGTCATCGAAAGTAGATATATATTTAAATTCTTTTATAAAAATACTTTGAATCCCGATAGATTTACTTTCGAGAATGTAACACGTTTCGTATTACGGATTTTTACGAAAAACGGGCAGAGTTTTCTCTGTTTTTTGACGATCCCGACAATACGAGTTGTCGATATATTTCAAAACGCAACAATTTAAATATAACAAAAATATATATAATTCTATTGTATCTTTAAAATGTCGTATATTCGCCGCGATAAAGTTTAATATAAAATGCACAAGTCACTAAATTTACGAGTTATCTCGAAAATACTTATCGTTTCACTAGTCGGGTCAGTTTGAGCACGGTTTCGAGCTAATGAATATTTATATAAATAATCTAACAAAAATCGCATCGTAAATGTTTTAACCAAAACTCGTGTTGACCCGCGGACTGACTTTGACCACAGTTGACCATGTTGACTGAGTTGACTGCGTTGACCAGCAGTTGACCACGATTGACCGGCAGTTGACCGGGTTTGACCTAATCCAAAACTGAACCGAGGCACCAAAAATGACCCAAAACTGTCCCTTGACCCGTGTTTGACCTGTTGACCGAGTTGACCCGAGCCCGAGAGTGTCCCGAAATTCATTTTTCACCCAAGACGAAAGTGTTTTGTATGGACTCTACAGGTTACTAGGAACCCAAAAATATATTTTTCGTTGAAAACGGATGCCCGTAAGCTCGCAAGAACCATGACAGAAGTCGGAATTTTGCCGAAAAATAAAATTTCACGAAAACTTACAGAAAGGTCTCTAACCACCCAATCTAAACATGCACGAAGTGAAAAGTCCAAAACGGGTTTGCCGGAGTTTAGCCGGAATGTCGCCGGAGTTGCACCCGAGCCCAAACAGCTTCAAATCTGCTAAAACCAACATCACCACGCGATCCAGAATGTCGAAGATAGTCGAAAAAGTGTACTCTTGCTGGAAAACGGTCGCCAGAAAGTTCGGCGGAAAACCTCCATCGCCACCGTCGGCGTTGGCGCCGCCATGGTCTGCCGCCGCTAGCCGCCAGACTTCGGTGCCGGAAATGTTTTCTAGAGAGAGAGTAGAGAGAGTTTTACATTTAGATAGAGAAAGTGATAGGTAAACATGAGAGAAAAAGAGTGTAAAAGGGTTTATATAGGTGGGTTTTTTGTGGGTTTGGGCCCAAGGCCCGAATGTCCGTTTCTAGTGTTTTGAGCGGCCCAATCACGTCTACGAGGCTCGTTTTTTTTTTTGACCCAAACTTCATAAAACGTGGTACAAAATATCTTTTTTAGGTTCAAAAACATGTAAAATGATGTCGGAAGTTTGCGTTTGACGAGCACGTTCGTCGGTTGCGTTAAAATTGCGTAAAATACTTCAGTTGTCATTTCTTGTCCATTTTTTATCCGATTTCGACGGCGGTTATTAAAATTTGATTATGAAGATAAAATATCATAATATATTAATATCAAGGCGTAACTCGAGTCCATTGCTTCCGTTTCGTTGTCGGTGCGTTCTTGCGAACGCGTTTTCGTTCACGTAAGCATTATTATGAAGTTCGAAAGCGCGAAAATTCATCAAAACTAATTTCTTACGCATAATTATACATGTAAAATTCGTATTTTTCGGCGTTGTTAGTATTTTTCCCGAAGTCAGTTCGTTACCGTTTGATGTTCAGCAGTTTTCCCGCTATTCACCATTCGCGTACAGAAAAGTCGGATAGACGTTCCTAGGCATTCCAGAGGCCTGATCAAGTTAATTTTCATCCAATTACACAAATTATGATGGTATTAATGTTCATTATGCATGTAATTACAACCGGAAATTGCGGTTGTCACATTTTTGCTTATTTTATGTAATGGTTTCGTGTACCGTGTACCAAACACAACACTAGTGTATGATTAAAATCATAATGTTGACTCATTGTTTTAGCCATGGTTGGAACCCATATTTGAGTGCTAGGCGTTTTGTATGTATTCAAGTCTTAATGATCTAATGTCCCCAAAGGAAAGTGAGGTTAAAGCCTAGGTATCTCCACAGAAACCTAATTCGCTAAAACTTATAGCTCTGATACCAATTTGTCACACCTCGATAAATCCATCACATCAGAGTTGGGCGTGTACTAAACTGGTATCTTCATTGCACAGCGGAAGTGTTTGAAAATGCTAAGACTTCTTAAGTGAACGCCCGCTAAGTACTCGAATCCACATGGGTTCTCCTACTCCAACCGTGCCATGATTTTAAAATATAACCTGAGAAAGAAACATGCAAAAAATTAACATAAACTTGGCGAGTTCATAGTTTGTGCGGAAAGATTTGAAATAAATCTTTGTGATAACCGGTTTAAATATGTTTAAGAATACGTAATAAAACCATTTGCATTGGCATGATTAACTGAAAACTTTGTATACGTAAAACTTGTATAACAGTCAACATTCGCGTTGCGTTAACATTTGAGAGTTCGTATATAAAATTTGGTGGTATGTAAAGCGTCAATGAACTTGATGATCATTAATGTTTTGCAAGGACATTAATATGTGTGACGACATAGGAAGTACTCAAACCTAGACGATTTCTTCCGGTCCACCCGGCTTGGAAAACAAAAGCACTACATGCGGCCACATAAGGACCCATGAGTGGGGCTCGCTACACCCGATAGAACTACCACTCTTGTTCCTCGGTCTTGTAAAAGATTAATGGCACTTAAGAGATACCCTATTCACACATGATCTAATATTTCATTTCATAGCGAAACCATACCATTAAAACATGTATCCCCCCCCCGGTGAGTTGTAAAACTGAAAACGTTTTTAGAACAAATGGGGCCTAAAATCATGGAGTCTTTGTGCCTCGCACATGTGAGAATGGGCCTAGGCCATTTGAGTCTAAAAGCAGGACCAACCAGCCCTCTTATTTGTATGCGGGACACCCAGTCTCGTTGTAACTAGGACAATCCCGTCCCTATTCATGAAACTCATGCACGTTTTGAAAATACACGTGTGTTTTGAAAAACCGGTATCTTGAGCACAAACCTTTCGTAAACCATTTGAGTTTATTGAAATCAATTCAGGACATGGTTTAGAAATACGACTTTTCGTCATTGAAATTTTGTGTACTTTGCAAAACTTGCATGTCTTTCCACCCCCGAAAACATTTAAAAATGTATAACTGTAAAAAAGTGGGGGTTATGAACTCACCACGATATCCAATGGAAAGCTAGCTTAATGTAATTTCAAAATGTCGTTTCCAAAACATGACTCGCTAGCATGCAATCTACAACATTCCTATCAAGGAATAAGCTTATAAGATTCAACTAAAAAGCATTGCTAAACTACGTGTCACCGAGCTCTACTGAATCGTTAACCGAACGACCCTATGGAGGTGTTGTTACTTGATGGAAACCATAATGTTATACTCGTTTAATCCATTTATTATCGGTGATAGTTGTTAAGTTTTGGAAACACTTAGTTCCCGAGAGATTTAGAATATATATATATATATATATATATATAAACACACACACACACACACACATAGTGGATAGTTCAAATGAGAAGAAAAAAATTGTAAGAATAAAAAGAATAACTTTTAAACCAATAGAAATTCTCCATTTAATTTATTTAATGTGTGTATTTAATGTTATGAAAAAGGGCATATAGGTAAATCTATAATTGTCATTAATTAGCTATTTAATTAAACTTGTAACTCATTTTTTTCATATACTCTTTCAAGATAAAATAATTTATGGTGTAGGATAATTTTCGACATGTGTAGGATAAATTTTAGTATGTGTAGGATAAATTTACATGTGTGTGGGGTAAATTCCGGTAAATATAAGACATATTTAGGATAAATTTGAAATGTGTAGGATAAAATATTTTTGCTTTATTAATGAGAGATAACATAACTAATGAGAGTAGTTATAAACTATTTAATGTTTTACTATTATGCCCTTTATTCTTTTTCTTCTCACATTAAATTTCTTGTCAAATGAACCTTCCCCTATATACATATTTATATAAAAATATAAATATACTTATAGAATCGTATTAGTCGTTCTCAATGGTCGCGCGTGTCCGCAAACAAGTGTTTCTATAAAAATAATACACATCGTAAACTTGTAATAAATATTTGTACGGTTTTCAAGTAGCCGTCATATATGTAGGTAAATGTAAGTATCTATATATATATACACATATACATATTTGCATATACACAAAAACGTTGTGTCATCGCGATAGTAGTCTCGCGTCTTGTAGATAATTATCGAAATAATTTATATAGTAGTTCGTTTGTTATAATCGAGTCTCGTTTGTTTGTTATCAAAATGGTTCGGGCGATTAGGTAAGTGAAAATCGTATGGTGATGCGTCTAATTACATTTAGACGTTTGAAGTAAGTATAAACAATTATATCATTTTATAAAAGTATACGAATTTACGACGTTTGAAATAACTATAAACAATTTATATTTATTTTATAAAAGGATAAAAAATCTATAAATAATTATATTCATTTTATATGATTTTCGAATGCTAAACATTTGAAATATAATTTCAGAATTCTGACGTTTGGAATAAATATAACTAATTATATTTATTTTATAAAAATTCTCGAGTTTGGTTAACTTGTAAACCGTGTTCGTTGAGATGTCGTAAACTTGTTTTGCGGGTCATAAGGAGTCATCAAACGTAGATATATATTTAAATATCTTTTATAAAAATACTTTGAATCCCGATAGATTTAGTTTCAAGAATGTAACCTGTTTCGTATTACGGATTTTTATGAAAAACGGGCAGAGTTTCCTCTGTTTTTTGGACGATCCCGACAATACAAGTTGTCAATATATTTTCAAAACTCAACAATTTCAGTATAACCAAAATATATATAATTCTATCGTATCTTTAAAATGTCGTATATTTGCCGCGATCAACTTTAATATATAATGCACGAGTCACTAAATTTACTAGTTATCTCGAAAATACTTATCGTTTCACTAGTCGGGTAGGTTTGAGCTCGGTTACGAGCTAATGAATATTTATATAAATAATCCAACAAAAATCACGTCGTAAATGTTTTACCGAAACTCGTGTCAACCCGCGGACTGAGTTTGACCATAGTTGACCATGTCGACTGAGTTGACTGCGTTGACCAGCAGTTGACCACGGTTGACCGGCAGTTGACCGGGTTTGACCTAACCCAAAACTGAACCTGTCACACCCCGACCCACAGCGAATAAAAGTCGGGGCATAATTGGGTTATCACCAAAGCTCATGATATTTACTAAGATGTTTCATATTTATTAAATTCAAATTACAAACTTAAGTATCCAAAACAAAATTCATACAATTACAAAGAAAATGAAACTACATAATTATTCCCAAGCATAAACTTGTTTATCCTTCTAGGACTTCCTAAGTGTTTCCTGTCTCAGCTGAATCACCTGTATCATGTGTAAAATGAGGGAGATTTTGGGTCAACAAAAGTTGGCGAGTGAACCTTGATAAAACGTTTTAACTGATTTCTTATTTTATTTAATAAGGAAAATTCGTGCATTAATCACATGTGAGCAAACATATATGTAAGCAATCACAAACCACTTTGGATGAGTATATGACATGAAATGATGATGGATTTGAGATCAAGGCTCAATCAAACGGAGCCGATCTAATGAAGCTCCTGATGCTCAACCCGTATCCCACGGGGAACTGATGGGCCTAATGAAATGCGTGCACTGAAATGATGAAATTCAATCTACATATAATTCACACAATAATTGATACACATTTGATCACGGATATGATGTATGCACAAGTGTTTAAATGAAATAAAAGAATAGTACGACACATGATACACCCCAAAATATGATTAAAACGGGGAATTGGTAGAGATTCACTCACAGTGGATGCGTTTCTTGATGACGATGAATGCGCACGAATATTATGATTCAACCGACGAGGGAAAACTAACCTAAATAATAATGACATGATTCGATTAAATAAATAAATTTTATTTGAGATTATTATTTTCATTAGTGCTCTTTAATGAGATTTTTAGGTTTAATTTTATGAGTTAAATGCAAATTTCTAACTTTAAAAACCCTATTTTTAAGTATTTTAAATAAAATTTTCAATTAAATAAATAAATAAAAAGAAAACAGAAAAATAAAAATTTGGGTTGACTTGTCAGGGTTGACCGGGTCTGACCTCAGACTGTATTTATTATATGCGGTGAGTGAGGTTCGAACTCGGGACCTCTCGTATACGTGCACGCAGCTCTACCAACTGAGCTACGTGTCTAACCCGAAATATTCTTGGTTTTAATTATATTTATATACTAACTGACTCTAACCTTATTTAGTTTTTATTAAAAATGTTATAATATGGCCGAACCGGTTGCAGAGACCCGGAGTCGAACTCGGGACCTTCGGTTCGAGTGTGCACAGCCCAACCAGTTGGGCTGGGTGTCTAATCTGTTTAACTACTGGATTATATTCCTCTTATGTATATATTGTGACTTGATCTAATTAGCTTTTAAAAATGTTGGTTTTATTTCTGAAAGTCGGTACATGTGCGATTCGAACCCTGGACGTGTGTTTTGTATTTGCACACAGTCCACCGCTGGACTGTGTGTCTAACCCGGTTAAATACTCGATTTTAATTACATTAATATACACTTAAAGTTCGTCTTCTTCATTAAGAAGAACACAGAACAGTGAACCCGACTGTTTTTGCTTAATCGACTAACAACCTTATACTCGATTGAAATGGAATAGGAAAATAAAGATTAAGGAATATGATATACCAAGACCGGAGAGTTTTCTTCAGATTTTCGGCAAGTGTTCGTCGGCTCTGATTTGCGATTTCCGGCTGAGTGAACTGTTTTAACAGTTTCGATTATTGTGTTGAGCAATTAGATTATCAATCAAGAGATAGCAAGAAGGTTTAGACAATTATACCGTCTGAAGAACGAATGCGGTTTTCTGATCAGCGATTCCGGCGATATTCCGGCGAAAATGAAAATCTCCGGCGACGAGCTTTGGAAGGAATAAAGCTTCGAAAGAGAGTGCGGTTCTGAGCGAAAGGTTTACAAGAAGTTTGAGTGGGTATTTATAAGGAAGAACATGCTGAATTGGGTTCGAATTTGGGTCATGATTTGCGGTCAAAGGTTTCCGACGATTTTGACTGAAATTGATTGTTAGGCATCGGTTATAACTGACGTCGAAATCAGTTTACGCGTTTCAGTCAAAGGAAATAGCCACAATTGCAGAAATCTCGGTTTTTCCGGCGACTGCGAGTTCTGAGCACGCTGATTACCGGTTTTGATTTTCGGGTTTTACTTTAAGTGTTATTTGATTCTGTATTTAACACAAGTGAAGTGTGTGGCGGAGTGGTGTAGTGTGTGTTTGTGTTTGCGGGAGACCCGGGTTCGAGACCCGGCGACTCCATTTTATTTTTTATTCACTTATTATTATTATTTATTAATTATGGTTTTTAAATTCTAAAATGTTTATTAATTATGTATTATTTAAAATTATCTGAACAATAAATACGCAACGAATTTATAACTGAATACCTGGTTATTAAACGAAGCGGGTTTTGAAACCCGTTTTTCGACGAATGTTACAGTATCCCCTACTTTTAGGAATTTCGTCCCGAAATTGAAGTAGTAGTGGTAACTGGAAAGAGATGCGGGTATTTTTCGCGCATTGAGTCTTCACGTTCCCAAGTAAACTCGGGTCCTCGTTTCGACTCCCAACGTACCCTGACAACTGGAATACGACTTCGCCTTAAACGCTTCTCACCGAAGTCCATGATTTCTACTGGTCTTTCAACGAAGTGCATCGATTCATCGACTTGAATGTCTTCTAGAGGAATGTGGAGGTTTTCATCGGCAAGGCACTTTTTCAAGTTTGATACGTGGAATGTGGGATGAATTCTGTTGAGTTCTTCTGGTAGGTCAAGCTTGTATGCTACAGGACCTACTCTTTCGAGTATCTTGAAAGGTCCTACGTAGCGTGGTGCTAGCTTGCCTTTCTGGCCAAAACAAACCACTCCCTTCAACGGTGATACTTTTAAAAGTACTTGATCACCAATGTCAAACTCCAAGGGCTTTCGTCGTTTGTTTGCATAACTCTTTTGACGACTTTGAGCCGCTAGAAGATTGTTTCGAATTTGGAGGATCTTGTCGGTTGTTTCTTGAATTAATTCCGGACCGGTGATTTGCGCTTCCTCAATTTTGTGCCAACATACTGGAGATCGGCACTTACGCCCATATAAAGCTTCAAGAGGAGCCATGCCGATACTTGAATGATAGCTATTGTTGTACGAAAATTCCACTAATGGTAGGTGAGCGTCCCAGTTCCCTTTGAAGTCTATGACACATGCTCGCAGCATGTCTTCAAGGGTTTGGATGGTGCGTTCAGATTGACCATCAGTTTGAGGATGAAAAGCGGTACTGAGGTCTAATCGTGTACCCAAAGCAGTTTGTACGGCTCGCCATGTGCGTGAAGTGAAATGGCCATCACGGTCTGAAATGATGCTTAATGGTACACCATGACGGCTTACGATCTCGCTGATGTAGATACGAGCTAACTTCTCGTTCTTGAAGTCCTCGCGAAACGGAATGAAATGAGATGACTTTGTAAGGCGATCGATTATTACCCATATGGTGTCATACCCACTGGAGGTGCGAGGTAACCCGGTAATGAAATCCATGGTTATGTTTTCCCACTTCCATACAGGTATTTTGGGTTGGACTAGAAGTCTTGAAGGTCTTTGATGTTCAGCTTTTACTTTGGAACAGGTAAGGCACTTGGAAACAAAAACAGCGATATCCTTTTTCATGCCAGGCCACCAGTAGGTGTATCGTAGGTCTTGATACATCTTGTCGGCTCCTGGGTGTACAGAGTATCGTGTTTTGTGCGCCTCATTCATGAGGAAATCACGAAGGCTATCGCGATCAGGAATCCATATGCGGTTTAAATAATATAGAATACCGTCGGATTTGGTTTCGATTTTGAGTTCAGCTCCACATGACAGCTCATTGCGTACGTCATTTTCTGTTACAGAAACATGTTGAGCTGCCCGGATTCGATCTTTGATGTCGGTTATGATTTGCGAACATAGAAGGCGAATGGAGTTCGCATAACCTTTTCGACTGAGCGCATCGGCCACCACGTTTGCCTTGCCAGGATGATACCGAATTTCACAGTCGTAGTCGTTGAGAAGTTCAACCCATCTTCGTTGCCTCATATTCAACTCCTTTAGGTTGAAGATATGTTGGAGACTCTTGTGGTCAGTGTATATTTCACACTTAGTACCGTAGAGGTAATGTCTCCAAATCTTGAGAGCGAACACAACGGCTCCAAGTTCCAGGTCGTGGGTGGGGTAATTCTTCTCGTGAACCTTGAGTTGCCTAGAGGCATAGGCTATCACTTTTCCTCTTTGCGTCAATACACAGCCTAGCCCTTGCCCTGATGCGTCGCAATATACTACAAAGTCATCACAACCCTCAGGGAGTGTGAGGATAGGTGCGTCACAAAGTTTTTGCTTTAGAGTTTGGAAGGCCTCCTCTTGTTTAGGTCCCCATATGAAGGGTTTTCCTTTATGAGTCAAGGCCGTGAGTGGTACAGCAATACGGGAAAAATTGGCGATGAAGCGTCGATAGTAACCAGCCAAACCAAGAAATGACCTTACTTCGGTAGGGGTACGTGGCGCTTGCCATTCCTGCACTGCCTTGATTTTTGAAGGATCAACATGAATTCCCTTGTTATTGATGACATGTCCAAGGAATTGTACTTCTCCTAACCAGAATTCGCATATTGAGAACTTAGCGTAAAGCTTTTCAGTCCTTAAGAGTGTAAGGATGAGTCGAAGGTGTCGCTCATGATCGGATTTAGACTTGGAGTAGATAAGAATGTCGTCGATGAAGACTATGACGAAACGGTCGAGGTAGGGTTTGCATACCCTATTCATTAAATCCATGAAGACAGCGGGGGCATTGGTTAAACCGAAAGGCATGACCATGAACTCGTAATGACCATAACGAGTCCGGAAGGCGGTTTTTGGGATATCTTCTTCGTGCACTCTGAGCTGGTGATAACCAGAACGAAGGTCGATTTTGAAAAGCAGGTGGCACCTTGAAGTTGGTCTAGGAGGTCATCAATGCGAGGCAGTGGATAGCGATTTTTAACCGTTAACTTGTTGAGTTCTCTATAATCAATGCACATGCGAAACGTTCCATCTTTCTTCTTTACAAACAGAACAGGTGCACCCCAAGGCGATGAGCTAGGACGTATGAATCCTTTGTCAGTCAGCTCTTGCAGTTGACTGGCCAGCTCTTGCATTTCGGATGGGGCTAACCTATAAGGAGATTTTGCGACTGGTGTAGCGCCAGGTACAAGATCGATGCGAATTTCGACTTCTCTCACCGGAGGAAGTCCTGAAATGTCGTCGGGAAAGACTTGTGGGAATTCTTTCACAACTGGGATATTTTCAAGTTTTCTTTCCTTATTTCCCTTTTTGATGACGTGGGTCAGGAATGCGACATAGTTCTTGCGGAGATATCTTCGGGCTTGGAGACAGGACATTAATTTGAGTCTTTTCGAAGGGGTTTCCCCAAAAATACGTAGTGTCTGATCGTCTGCGAGAGGAATGCGAACGAACTTTTCGTGGCACACCACTTCAGCGTGATGCTGGCTTAGCCAGTCCATACCGATTATAACATCGAAACTTCCCAACTTCATAGGAATAAGGTCAATTGAAAAATCATGATCGTTTAGGGTGAGAGTACAATTGCGTATAATAGAATTTAGTGAAACGGGTTTTCCATCAGCAACTTCCACCGTTAGAGATTCGATGAGATTAACACGAGGTTGGTAGAGGATAGGTTCAAATTCTAAGGACACAAAGCTCTTATCCGCACCAGTATCGAATAATATGGATGCATAACTACCATTGATGAGAAACGTACCGTTGACCACGTTGTTGTCAGCCCTGGCTTGGTTGGCAATGATATTGAAAGCTCTCCCTCTGGCAGGTGGGGGAGCTTGATTAGCTTGGTTTACCGGGTTTGCGTGAGCTTGGGCATGGATGATGTTCATTAGGCGTGGGCATGTGTCCCTGAAATGGTTTGGGTCCCCACAGTTGAAACAAGCTCGCATGGGTTGCATCATGGGGTAGTTGGGTTGATAATAAGATTGGGCTGCGTGTTGTGCAGGTGGTAGTAGTAAGGGTTGTTGGGTTTGACCCACTATCTGATTTTGAGTTTGGGTTTGAGGTTGATTGCGGTTCATTCGTTGAAGGGTACGGCAGGTTTGAATGGTGTGACCTGCACGGCCACAGCTTGTGCAATGTTGGCAGGGATTTTCGGGAGGGTGATGGTATTGACAACGGTTGCATTTTGGGTGTGGGCCAGTATATGGCTTTTTGAATGGTGCAGCTGGAGGAGCAGCTTGGGTGATTGGTGTAACAGTGATAGGAGGGTTGATTTGAGTGACAACAAAATTCTTGCCATTACGCTTCCTCTTACCAGCAAACCTTGAGGATGAGACTGGGTGGTTTGTAGTTGGGGTCTCTATGGGTGCTTTCTTCTTTTCATCTTTGAACTTGCCGTTTCAAATGCGATTTTCAGTGAGTTCTGTAGCTAACTCCATTGCGGCTTCAAGTGTTGCAGGCGATGTGCTTAAAACCGAATCTTGAATTTTCGAGGGGAGGCCTCGAATGTAATGTTCAACTACGCGGTACAAGGGGTGAACAAATTAGGGATCATCTGGTTCAGCTCGAGAAATCTCTTATTATAGGAAGTGTGATCTCCTTCCTTTTGTTTCAGTGGGTGGAATTCGTCTTCCAGCTTTTTGATTTCGCTTCTTGGACAGAAGCGTCTTGTCATGAGTTCCCTTAACTCTTCCCATGTTAAGGCCATGGCATCTTCAACTCCTCGCTTACCCTTTTCCGTGTTCCACCAGGTAAGGGCTACCCCAAACAGTCTTCCAGTTGCATAACGTACCTTATGGTCCTCGGGACAATCGCAATTGAGGAAAGTGTTTTCCATTTCTTCAAACCAGTGAAGGAGGGCGGTAACACCTTCGGTCCCTTCATATTTTGGGGGATCGCAGGATTTGAAGTGTTTGTAGGTGCCCTTGGGGGTTTTGGAAGGAGGGTTGGCGATGCTCTGGTCTTCTTGGTTGGGAGGGTTGATGGGATTAGCGGTGAGAGCTTGTTGAACTTGAAGTACGATGTCAGGAAGTCCTGCGGCCATTTTTTTTAGCAATTTGTGTGGCCAAGCATTCACTTGACTTTCCTGACTTTCTTCCTCCACGTAGTTGCCTAGCCGACATCTACAGGAACATATATAGGAAGATTGCGAGTTTAAGAATTTTCTAGGTGTCATGTGTCGTAAAAAGAATGAAAAAAAAATAACATAACTGACAATAATTTAACTACATTCATAGGATGTCTTGGGTTTGCTCATGTTTGGGCCTCCAATGTCCCCTATAGCATCGCCTGTGTAGTCATGTGGGCCCCCATGACTATTGGGCTTGGTAGGATTCACATTGGTGTCGGCGGATTGACACTCGCACCACCCGAATGAAAATCGTAAAATATGATTGTGAGATGTATGGTAGGAGGGTGTCCAGGTGTAGACACAATGACAACTCAAAGTGGGGTTAGCTCACACGACGTTTGGTATAGCATGCTTTGGCCTAATAGGTCCTTCGTACTCTCATCGTTAGTCCCCAGGTAGGCAAACTGGTCCTTTATTTTGATTTATACGAATGCCAAGCCTAGACAGGACGTTCCGACTACCGGTACTCGTACCCTTCCAGTTACTACATGCCCGTCATGAGAACTCACTTTGATGTGATTTGAAAAATACAACAATCATTGCAATAATCATGGGAATCGTGAGGTGTGTGCTCTCATGGATATGATATGTTATGAGGATATGATTTATGATGAGCATTGCATAATAACATGTATTTCTGAGCGTGCTTGCATAACATTGAGTGTGAAAATAAACATGAAACATATAAACATCATGAATTTTGCATGTAACGCATAAACAATTAAAATTTAATCAACTATAGTATAGGCTCTAAGGGTCTAATAACCTATCCTATATCCCTATAGTCACAAGCTCTGATACCAATCTGTCACACCCCGACCCGCAGCAGAATAAAAGTCGGGGCATAATTGGGTTATCACCAAAGCTCATGATATTTACTAAGATGTTTCATATTTATTAAATTCAAATTACAAACTTAAGTATCCAAAACAAAATTCATACAATTACAAAGAAAATGAAACTACATAATTATTCCCAAGCATAAACTTGTTTATTCTTCTAGGCCTTCCTAAGTGTTTCCTGTCTCAGCTGGATCACCTGTATCATGTGTAAAATGGGGGAGATTTTGGGTCAACAAAAGTTGGCGAGTGAACCTTGATAAAACGTTTTAACTGATTTCTTGTTTTATTTAATAAGGAAAATTCGTGCATTAATCACATGTGAGCAAACATATATGTAAACAATCACAAACCACTTTGGATGAGTATATGCCATGAAATGATGATGGATTTGAGATCAAGGCTCAATCAAACGGAGCCGATCTAATGAGGCTCCTGATGCTCAACCCGTATCCCACGGGGAACTGATGGGCCTAATGAAATGCGTGCACTGAAATGATGAAATTCAATCTACATATAATTCACACAATGATTGATACACATTTGATCACGGATATGATGTATGCACAAGTGTTTAAATGAAATAAAAGAATAGTACGACACATGATACACCCCAAAATATGATTAAAACGGGGAATTGGTAGAGATTCACTCACAGTGGATGCGTTTCTTGATGACGATGAATGCGCACGAATATTATGATTCAACCGACGAGGGAAAACTACCCTAAATAATAACGACATGATTCGATTAAATAAATAAATTTTATTTGATATTCTTATTTTCATTAGTGCTCTTTAATGAGATTTTTAGGTTTAATTTTATGAGTTAAATGCAAATTTCTAACTTTAAAAACCCTATTTTTAAGTTTTTTAAATAAATTTTTCAATTAAATAAATAAATAAGAAGAAAACAGAAAAATAAAAATTTGGGTTGACTTGTCAGGGTTGACCGGGTCTGACCGGTCAGACTGTGTTTATTATATGCGGTGAGTGAGGTTCAAACTCGGGACCTCTCGTATACGTGAACGCAGCTCTACCAACTGAGTTACGTGTCTAACCCGAAATATTCTTGGTTTTAATTATATTTATATACTAACTGACTCTAAACTTATTTAGTTTTTATTAAAAATGTTATAATATGGCCGAACCGGTTGCAGAGACCCGGAGTCGAACTCGGGACCTTCGGTTCGAGTGCGCACAGCCCAACCAGTTGGGCTATGTGTCTAATCTGTTTAACTACTGGATTATATTCCTCTTACGTATATACTGTGACTTGATCTGATTAGGTTTTAAAAATGTTGGTTTTATTTCTGAAAGTCGGTACATGTGCGATTCGAACCCGGGACGTGTGTTTTGTATTTGCACACAATCCACCGCTGGACTGTGTGTGTAACCCGGTTAAATACTCGATTTTAATTACATTAATATACACTTAAAGTTCGTCTTCTTCATTAAGAAGAACACAGAACAGTGAACCCGACTGTTTTTGCTTAATCGACTAACAACCTTATACTCGATTGAAATGGAATAGGAAAATAAAGATTAAGGAATATGATATACCCAGACGGAGAGTTTTCTTCAGATTTCCGGCAAGTGTTCGTCGGCTCTGATTTGCGATTTCCGGCTGAGTGAACTGTTTTAACAGTTTCATTATTGTGTTAAGCAATTAGATTATCAATCAAGAGATAGCAAGAAGGTTTAGACAATTATACCGTCTGAAGAACGAATGCGGTTTTCTGATCAGCGATTCCGGCGATATTCCGGAGAAAATGAAAATCTCCGGCGACGAGCTTTGGAAGGAATAAAGCTTCGAAAGAGAGTGTGGTTCTGAGCGAAAGATTTACAAGAAGTTTGAGTGGGTATTTATAAGGAAGAACAGGCTGAATTGGGTTCGAATTTGGGTCATGATTCGCGGTCAAAGGTTTCCGACGATTTTGACTGAAATTGATTGTTAGGCATCGGTTAACTGATGTCGAAATCAGTTTACGCGTTTCAGTCAAAGGAAATAGCCACAATTGCGGAAATCTCGGTTTTTCCGGCGACTGCGAGTTCTGAGCGCACTGATTACGGGTTTTGATTTTCGGGTTTTACTTTAAGTGTTATTTGATTCTGTATTTAACACAAGTGAAGTGTGTGGCGGAGTGGTGTAGTGTGTGTTTGTGTTTGCGGGAGACCCGGGTTCGAGACCCGGCGACTCCATTTTATTTTTTATTCACTTATTATTATTATTTATTAATTATGGTTTTTAAATTCTAAAATGTTTATTAATTATGTATTATTTAAAATTATCTGAACAATAAATACGCAACGAATTTATAACTGAATACCTGGTTATTAAACGAAGCGGGTTTTGAAACCCGTTTTTCGACGAATGTTACAGAACCGAGGCACCAAAAATGACCCAAAACTGTCCCTTAACCCGTGTTTGACCTGTTGACCGAGTTGACTCGAGCCTGAGAGTGTCCCGAAATTTATTTTTCACCCGAGACGAAAGTGTTTCGTATGGACTCTACAGGTTACTAGGAGCACAAAAATATCTTTTTTTTTAAAGCGAATGCCCGGAGCCTCGCAAGAAGCATGCCAGAAGTCATAATTTTGCCAGAGAATAAAATTTCACGAAAACTTGTAGAAAGCTCTCTAAACACCGGATTTAAACATGCACGAAGTGAATAGTCCAAAACGGGTTGGCCGCAGTTTGGCCGGAATGTCGCCGGAGTTGCTCCCGAGCCCAAACGGCTTCGAATCTGCTAAATCCAACATTACCACGCAAATCGGAATAATAGAAAAAGTGTACTCTTAGCCGGAAAACGGTCACCGGAAAGTTCGCCGAAAAACCTCCATCGCCGCCGTCGGTGGTGGCGCCGCCGCTGCACCGTCGCAGTCGGCCGCCGCTAGTCGTCGGACTTTGGTGCCGGAAATGTTTTCTAGAGAGAGTAGAGAGAGTTTAGAATTAGAGAGAGAAAATGAAAGGTAAAAATGAGAGAAAAGGTGGTAAAAGGGTTTATATAGGTGGGTTTTTGTGGATTTGGGCCCAAGGCCCAATAGCTCGTTTCTAGTGTTTTGAGCGGCCCAATCACGTCTACGAGCCTCGTTTTTTGGACCCGAACTTCATAAAACGTCGTATAATATTGTTTTAGGTTCAAAAACATGTAAAATGATGTCGGGAGTTTGCGTTTGATGCACACGTTCGTCGGTTGCGTTAAAATTGCGTAAAATACTTTGGTTGTCTTTCTTGTCCATTTTTTTATTCGATTTAGACTGCTGATATTAAATTTGATTATGAAGAAAAATATATCATAATATATTAATGTCGGGGCGTAACTCGAGTCCATTGCTTCCGTTCCATTGTCGGGGCGTTCCTACGAACACGTGTTTTCTTTCACGTAAGCGTTTTGTGACGTTCGAAAGCGCAATAATTCATCAAAACTAATTTCTTACGCATAAATTATACATGTAAAATTCGTATTTGTCGGCGTTGTCAGTATTTTGCCAGATGTGAGTTCGTTACCGTTTGACGTTCAGTAGTTTTCCCGCAATTCACCATTCGCGTACAGAAAAGTCGGATAGACGTTAGTCATTCCAAAGGCCTGATCAAGTTAATTTTCGTCTAATTACGCTAATTATGATGGTATTAATTTTCATTATGCGTAATTACAACCGAAAAATGCCAGTTGTCACAATGTCGAGGTCTGCATATAATCTGATACAACAGAAAGACAGCCATGATATCCCCGGATGACTCAACAACATAAAGACCCGAAACCTCAGACGTTGGCTATCTATCAATGCAAGATTTAAGGCCATAAAATCATACGCCGATGGTATGTTACCCACATGGTATGTAGTTCGGTATAGCCTATCGATATATCAAAGTAGATATTAGTCTTTTCAGCTATAGCATCTTACATGTGTTAGTCAAACCCTTTAACAAGAACATTTATTTCATTTCCCAATGAAGGGAATAAAATCTTTTTAGATTTTTACTATTTTTCAAATGTCTTTTGGATTTTTCTGTTTTCAAATGTTTTTGGATTTTTTCTCATTTTCTCCCCCTCAAACAATGCATATGTACATATATCTCCCTCTTCCCCCTAAATTTATACGTCACGCTTTATCGCAAATTAACCTAATAATGAAAATGTATGTGCAAAGTTATAAACGAAAGAAAATGAAATATTATTGTTGTTTTTGCTTAATCGTTCCGTCATTAGATTGAAGACTAATCAATAAAAAAATTAAAGCGTAAATTTTACCTTTTTGCTGATCTTATCTTACCTCCCAAATCTCCTCCAAAGGAAACATATCATCTGTAAAAAAAATTGAACTTTTTGCGACAGTGAGATATTACCCGTTATGTCTCTAGAACAACCGCTATCAATATTCCAAAGATTGTCAACAGCTCCTGCTTGGTTATCCCTAAGGAGATTAGTAAGACACTGGTATCCAGGCCATCGTTGTCCTAGGATTTCCAGAAGCATTAAAATTAGACACTTCCTTTAAACACAAGTCCCCTTTCGTTTCAAGGATTGGAGATGTTATCGTTTTGCATTTGGGTTTCCAAATTTGTTTCGGCTTAACAAACATGTTTGTTGTCTTTGGTTGAGAAACTTTAGCTGTTTCAGGTTTATTAGTTTTAGAAATAGATTTTTGTTCCTGAACAGCCTTGCGTTTGTTTTTAACAGCATTCCAATCCCAATCAGATGGTTTAACCTTGGGATTAACATTCTTCATTGCCTTAGGTGATGATACCTTCATTGGCTTGGAATGATAGTTACCCTTTGGTGTAACCCTCTGATTTTGAGCATAATAGGGTACATAGGGACGATTTGTGTAGTTTCGAGCAATGTGACCAGGAATGCCGCAATTGAAGCATGTTTGTCTCTTCACATAGAAAGCATTCTGATCAGCTTGATATGCTCTTGCAGGCCCTTAAGGATGAACTGATCCTTTCTGTGCTTGATTCCTTGCAAACGAGGATGGTTTAGAATGCCTATACTTGTCGTTTGCAAGGGCCTTCTGTTGTGGAGATTTCTTTTGATTCTTCTTGATTTTCTTAGACTGCAGTCTTGTTCAGAAATCTCATCTACCTTCCCAAAAGCTTTGTTAGCACGATCAAATGCATATTTCTCACATTTCTCATTATAAGCAGGCTTAACAAAAGCATTTTTCATATCATGAGCCTTTTGAGGACTATTGCTGCCTTTAGATGATCTTGGAGGGCGTGATTGTCTTTGATGTTTAGACTTCTCCTTTCCTCGTCTTTGATCTACTCGTTTTGGCTCCTTTTGCTTGCTCTGAACCCTTTCATCACAAACAGAGGGTTCAGATTATTCAGATTGTGTACTTGGAGCCTCGTACACATCAGTCTTCACAGCATCTTTCATATCATCAGCTTCAACAAAATTGGAGAATTCTGGTTTTTCGAATGAAACTCCAGAAACTTCAGGTAAATCATTAGAAGAATCGTCAGAGCAAGACGGTTTATCATCCTCTTATGCCCAATCTGCAATTATCACTTCTTCTACACATGAAGTAGAAGCATTAGTATTGTTCATATATTTTTGCTTCAAATTAACATTATTAACCGAATCAGTGTGTTTCATATCCACGGTTAATAGACTCCCGTGTGTCAGATGCATAATCCCCAGGTTTGCCATACATTACATGTTGTTCGTCTTCAAGTTCTTCCTCGGCATCAGGCATTTTCGTGTAATTGTGATTATATCGTGGGGCAACCTGATTGTATCCCCAACTCTTCCCTTTGTTCTTTCTGTATGCCAGTTTCACATTGCACACATCTTGAATGACCTTGTTGGATGTATCAAACTTCTTTATATTTACTTCATTTTGTTGATACTTGCCGCTCCAGGAGCTCTGGCTCGGCTCTCACAGACTCAAGTTCCATGTTCTTCACATTGATTTTGTTTTTGTAATCATGAACCAACACTACTGTAGGTTAAGATCTCTGTGAAGTTGAGCTATGTCTTGCTTTAGTGCTTCAACCTTTTCAGTAAGCAACTTGTTGCTTTATCTAAGGCTGATGCACTAAGTCATTACACTAATATAATCATTAACCATATTAGAGTTGAGTGTCCTGAGTTGTGCAACGTTATTCCTTCAATTTTCAGAACACAAAAGATAGTTGACCATGTCAATGATCGATTTTGGTTCGTTAGTCTAGTTCATCATGCAGTGATTTGCCGGTGCCACTTCAGAGCGTTTGAGTGCTTCCACTTGTGAAGATGAAGGAGTTACAGGGCTATAAACCACGCTCAGTTATTGAGTTTGAGCCAAGGGTGCAGTGCTGGTTAACGAAAGTTTTGGTATGTGGGCTAAAAACAATGTTTTGATTTGCATTTGGGTTTGGATTACATACTAGGCTAAAAACCATGTTCGGGTACTGAGTTTGGGCTGTAGACATCTTTAAATCAAATGCTGAGAATAGAAGCTTGCAAAACCTTTACTAGTTTGTTCCTTGATCGTGATAAAAAAAACCGAGAAACATGACTCAAAACAAGAACCAGTGGACTCGCTAACTCGAACACTTCGCACACGTATGAACCTACTTTCAAGACTACACCTCAAAATCTGTCAAAACCGTTATCACAAACAAACTCTTTTTTTATAAAAGTATACTAGTTGTAGTTATTTTAAGATTAATTATTATTATTAAACTAATGATTATAATTATGAATATAATGTTATCTTTAAACTTTACAGAATCCAAAGTGTCACAATCAGCTTTTACCCAAATTTCAATTCTTTCTTTCCCGTCACCCAAACCGTTACAAAAAGAAGTCTCTTTTATCACTCTCTTGTTCTTTCCCCACACTCTGAATGTCATAAAACTTCTTGGTTATTTCACACAATCCAAACAGAAGCCGCCAAATTAAACATGAACGAAGTTATATTACACTTTGGCACGAAACGCGGACAACGAACAACCGGACATCGGGCAAATCATTATATAACCTTATATTACGGAAAAATATACATATACATACAACCAAAAACCGACGTGAATTATCAAATAAACGATCCAACGAAGTAAACGCGTAGCCATCCGCAATGGTCGCCACATCATCACAACACGGGGTGAATACTTATCACGGATAATTCTTGGGCGATCAAAATATATAGCAAAACATTCTACGACGAACTCTAAAAATAATATACCTTTGGTTAAAAATCTATATAGATTTCAACATTCAAAATTCCGGAAAGTATAAAATGAAGAGTCACTAATTATACCCATGTAAAAGTATATACGTATAAAATACGCTTGAAATACGCTTATGGTAAATACAAGAATACTTGGATTTGTAATGGGCTAGTAAAAGCCCATTAATATATATAATAAGTTGGGCTAGGCCTACTAATATATAAAATGGGCTAAGGACCATTTTAAAACATAACATTGGGCTAGGCCCATTAACATGTCGAATGGGCTAAGCCCAACATCATATACTACATTGGACTAGGCCCACTTACATAACCTTATTGGGATGGGCCCATTCATACACAATTCATTTGGTCTGGGCCCATATACACAAAGACACCAAATAATACCGTATACAAATACGTATAAATACCAAATAATACGGTATACAAATATGTATAAATACGCATACGTATAAATACCCAATAATACGGTATACTGATACGTATAAATACAGTATAAATAACCAAAAATATAATATAAAATACGTATAAATACCAATGGAACGGCATACAAATACAAGTACGAATATACTATACGTATAAATACCAATCGAATGGTATACAAATACAAGTAAGAATACGTTATACATACACGTATAAAAATACGTGAGTACATAGTGATGAACTCATATATACTTGTTAAAGTATACTCACGCAAAGAATAGCGTACAAATACATCAATGTATTTACGATGTTAAAAATAAATATTTTTAATACTTTTAATTATAAAAGGCGTACAACATGAAGAACAAATACTCATACTTAAGCTGAACATGTCGTTACGAGTGAACGAGGTTCACTAAACTCAAGATATATATTATTTTGAGAACATATATATATATATATATATATATATATATATATATATATCACATAACGATCATAAGCCATGTGTGGCACGGAGACTCTCGTGGGCTAGGCCCACTCATACCCTGTGGATCACGGAGACTCAAATGGGCTAGGATCATTCTCACTTATGCGAGGCATAAAGATGGGTTAGGCCCACTTATACTCGTTCGAGGCACGAAGGCTCACGGAGGGCAAGGTCTGTTCGTACACTTGATGGATACGATATATATATATATAAGAAGTGTATATATATATCAAAACAAAAATACGAAACAAATGCCAACATATTTAAAATACGTAAGGGATCCAAATACTTAACTTGTACAATAACATTCAAGATGAACAACGTGTACGCATTTAACATTAACTCAAGCGTCTAATGAGTTAGAGCACTTGTAGGTTGTTACGTGCTTTGGGATACCCGAATTGCTAGCACATATTTTCGGACGCAGATTAGTGAGTTCATGTCCCCCTTTTCTCTTAAATGTTTTCGGTTTATAACTCTCGGGGGAAATACATGTTTTCGATGATATGGTTTAGCTATGGAATGAAATATTAGATCATGTGCGAATAGGGTGTCTCTTAAGGGCCATTAATCTTTTATAAGACCGAGGAACAAGAGTGGTAGATCTATCGGGTGTAGCGAGCCCCACTCATGGGTCCTTGTGTGGCCGTATGTAGTGCTTTTTTTGTCCTGGTAGGGTGGACCGGAAGAAATCGTCTAGGGTTGAGTACTTCCTATGTCGTCACACATATTAATGTCCTTGCAAAACATTAATGATCATCAAGTTCATTGATGCTTTACACACCACATATTTTCATATATGAACTCTCAAATGTTTTTAAGATTCATTTGGCGCGCACATAAAACGCATGAACTTGCCAACTTTTGTTGATGTTTTTAAAATTACATATATTTCAGGAAATTGAAGTGGAGATTGGCGCAGCCGTTTACGAAGTTTTCAAGGTTACTAGTAGTAGATGTCATCCGTATTTGGAGGGTTTAGTCTATATATTCCATCTTCGGACGAAATATAAGATGCAAAGCCTTAATGTTTTCAAAGTTATTTTGAACAAGCCTTTTGTAAGCTATAAATCACCTATGATGTCTTTTATCTCTAAACAACTTGTGGCTTTAATATTTATATATGGTGAATGGATGAACATCATGCATGCTTTTATTTCATATAGTTGTTTACTCATATCGTATATGAGGAAAACTAATCAAGTTCACACTGCGCGCTTTTGCCTATGAACGGGTGTGACAGTTATCTTCGCACAAAGGGAAGTTACCATCGTATGAAGGTAACCAAAATGCCTAAAAAATTGGTGATCGAAAACTTGTGGGGGGATATTTCAGGTGAAGTGGCCAATGATATGGGTTTGTGGATCCTTATGGGAGACTTTAACGCGGTCAGATTTCCTAAAGAGTGAAAAACTCTGCGTTTAAGTCATCCTACGCTAGAAACTTTAATTCCTTTATATACAATTTGGGTTTGTTGGAGTATAGCATGATAGGTAGACAATTCGCATACATTTGGGATAATGGAAGAAAGCTCAATAAGATTGACAGGATGCTTGTCTGCTCGGATTTTTTCAACGCCAGATGCTTGCCTTGGGGTTTTGCCGAGTTTCTTATCGGATCACTACCCTTTGTTTCTGAATACTGTCAATTCTAATTTTGGGCCTAGACCGTTTAGATTTTACAATTCTTGGCTAGATAAACAATGTGATGAAGATACAGTGAAATCCATTGTTGAGAGTTTTTGTGAAACTGGGCCGGCTGACCTAAAACTGACCAAGAAATTTGCTCATATTAGGAAAAGTATTAAGAAGTCGAAGGATGAGATGTTAGTCAAAAAAGGTGAAACTTAAAACTTGGCTACAAAAGACATAGAATATTTGGAAGAAGAGATGGAGAATCTGGATCTTCTAGAAGAAGAAGAGTGGCTTCTTTTGAAAAGCAAGAAAATTCTCAAGGAAGTGGAGTTGAAAAAGAAAGATAATTTGAAACAAAGGCCGAGGATTAGGTGGGCATTGGATGGTGACGAGGATTCTCAGTTTTCCATGGAGTTGTAAACTCTAGAAAGGCCAAAACGGGTTAATTATTTGCAGGAAATGGGTAACGAAACCGAATATCATCAAGAAAGAGATCTTGGGTTCTTTTTGGAATCGCTTTACTGAAATTATCCCTAAGCGGCCGGTTATGGAGTGTTCAAATCTTAAGACTGTATCGGATGAAAACAAGGTGCTGCTTGTTGATAGGTTCTCCAAAAGTGAAATTAAAGAGGAAGTGTTCGAGTGTGATAACAGGGCCCCGGGGCCTGATAGCCTTAATATGAAGTTCATAAGGACTTTTGGCATTTTTTTGAAAATGATTTCTACAAGGTAGTGGTTAATTTCTATAAGGATGGGAGCATTAGTTGTGGTAGTGGGTCGTCTTTTATCACCTTGATTCCTAAAATTAAAGAACCGGTCGACCTCAATAATTAATGCCCTATATATCTTGTGGGGATTATTAGCAAGGCGATCTCCAAGATTCTTGCTAATCGTCTTAAGAAGGTTTTACATGTGATACTTTCAAATTCTCAATTGGCCTTCCTAAAAGGGAAATTCATTGTGGATGGTCCATTAGTGGTGAATGAGGTGATGTCTTGGATTAAGAAGATGAAACATCAAGATTTCATCCTAAATCAATTTTGAGAAAGCTTATGACAACGTAAACTGGAACTTCGTGATTGATATTATGGGTCAAATGGGGTTCCCGAGGCTGTGGTACAAGTGGGTTTTAGGTGTTTTGTCAGCGGCTAGGTCCTCAGATTTAGTTAACGGATCACCTACCTATGAGTTCCAATGCTGTAAAGGTATGAGGCAAGGTGACCCGCTTTCTCCCTTTTTATTTCTCATTGTTATGGAAGCATTGTCTTGTACGTTTGTTAAAGCAAACGCCGGTGGCGCGATGCAAGGTATTCAAATCCCTATGGGGACCTATGATCTCGCATCTCTTGTATGCAGATGATGTTATCATTCTTGGGGAGTGGTACAACACTAACACTTTAAATGAGGTAAGAATTCTTCGGGTGTTTTATATGTGTTCAGGTCTGAAGATAAATCTATCAAAGTCAAATCTGTATGGCATTGGAGTGGACATGGCTGAAGTTTAGATCAAGGCTACGATGGTGCGGTACAAAGCAAAGAGTACTCCTTTCAAATATCATTGCTTGATGGTGGGGAGTAGGATTTGGAATCAAATTGCTAGATGGTGTAAAGTTACGCCTTTCACTGTTCATTCGGATAGGGAGCTTTTGGACCTTCACGAGCATGTCGGGTTGAGAAGTATGGTGAAAGAGCTTTTTCACGGGATTGTTATGATTAGCTGTTGGAGCCTATGGGGCACCAGGAATAAAGTTAATTTCTCTAATAGTCAAGCTCGGGTGGAAGACATCTTTAATGAAATTAGATAGGTTAGGTTTTTGTGGTTAAGAAGTAGATTGAAAGCTAGGTTCATGTCTTGGATCGAGTGGTGCAACTTTCTAATTATGTAATGTGTTTGATATGCCGCCCTGTTTGGTGGGTTGGTTGTTTCTAATGAAGTTTACTTTTCAAAAAAGGTATACGAACTTATTAATTTATGATCTAAAGGAACTTCGATTAGAAATTATGAAAGTAATATCATTGGTGTTTCCATATACTTTGTGGAAACCTAATTATTTTCTTGATTCACAACCTTAGATTGGAAAAAGAATACGTGAAAGATTTGTATGTTTTTAATTGTTATTTTGATGCATGCTTCTAGGTTTTACATCTCATTGCTTGTAACAATTTGATCTTGAGATGGCTTTTTACCTCAATACAAGGACGGAATCACGGGAGGGTCATGGGGTCCGTTGACCCTCTGCGGCCGGACTTTGTGTTGATACATATATCTTATAGATAGTGTATTTTATAGTTTGACTCTTCAAATGTATCTTGCAGTGGAGTTAATGTTAAAGATAAAAGAGTAAAGGTAACTTCTTGAAAACTCCTGCCAACAAAGATCTTTCTGGCTTTGTGGTTGAGATTGTAGAACGTAAAAGAAAGAAGATAGGAGAAGAAATGAACTTTGGATGGTTAATAGGTAAAGAAAAACAGATACATATATATATATATATATATGTATATATATATATATGTATATATATATATATAGGGTGGGGTTCTAGAGTGAAGAGTAGTGTATTTGCGAATCGAGTGAATAAATCATGGGGATAGATTTACATCATCAAATCGTAATACACTAGTATTTTCATCATCAAATCCTAGCCATTGATTTACACTTGTGTAGTGATAATCAAGGGCTAGAATTAGTTCACACGGTTCATTATCAAGGGGTTGTTCACAAATGAACCTGTAGGATCGTCTTATCCATATAAGCACAGGACCTTGTTGGTGCATAATGTCTATTGCCTGCGTCTACGATACGTTGTTTATGTATATAGGGCTTTAATCGTCAAATTGTAATTGTTTATATTTGTTTTATTTGTATCATTGATGACTCGTACGTGTGAGTTACTTGACTCGTACGAGTGACACTCTGTCACCCGTACGAGACGTCCACTCGCACGAGTCACACCCAGTTTCACACTCTCATGTGTGAGTCATGTCGACCTATAAATAGAGGAGTGTTGTGTCAGAACTGATAATCCTGTTGGTGTGGCGAAGCCCTGCTGAATTGTTTACTTGCATTGTACTTGTTCACGTATATCAATACATTCAAGGCATTTAAGCAGTAGATCTCACTTGTTTGTTTGTCAACCACACTAACAATGAATTTTGCCTCTGTTAGTTGAGTCAGATCGGTCCGGTTCTCATCGAAGGAGTCGATCCCCCTCACAAGTGGTATCAGAGCCTTGAGGCCTGATCTGCTAACAAACATCAAGTTTCTACAGACTATCAACAGTTTCAGATTCAGTTTCACCATTGGAGCTTTCAACTTCTACACTTTCCCACACTGATTTTGGAATTCTAGGATATCATGTTGTTTCGTACGGGTAGAGAGACCACTCGCACGAACAACTGTCCGTACAATTTAAGTCATCCGTACGAACGAGTAAACAGAAGTTCTTAAAATTTACAAGTTTGCAAGTTGAAACTGTGATTCGCATGAGGAAGTCATTCATACGAGCAACGCACTCGTACGAGCAAACTTTTTCATTTGTACGAACATCTTGTTCAAACGAGCATCTACTTTGTACGAATCATCTCGTTCGCACGAATCTCTGTGTCGTACGAACTAAACTTAGTCGCAAAAATTGTTCTGTTATCCGCACGGAGAAATTTTTATCATACTAATCAGTTTTTCGAAAGCGTGTTTCTAAAATCTTTGCAGAAAAATGGCAGAAGAGTTTTATAACGCATTTGCTACATCAGTGGTCACAACTACCGCAGCTCAAAACATGAACCTCGAGAATGTGATAGGTACGATGAAGAAGCCACCAAAGTTGATGAACCTTGAAGACTTTGATAGTTGGAGCGAACGTTTCATGAATTGGGTTCAGGCGAATCATTTTACCTGCTAGTTTTCCATCGAAGAAAAGTATCAATGTCCTGTTGGAGAAAATGGTCTCGAAAAGACATTGGCTCAACTTTCGGATTTTGAAAAGAGAAGTTCATCAATGAGAAGAAAATGATGAACATTTTACAACAATCCATCAAGGAAGACATATTGACGCTGTTGCAACATGATGATGATGCACGATCATTATGGAATGCTCTTCGATTGAAATTCCAAGGTAGTGCACAGTTGCAAAAAAGGAAGAGGGCGTTGTTGAGTAAAGAATTTGACATCTTTACTTCGATCAAAGGAGAGACAGTAAAACAACTGATTGAAAGATACTATCATCTGGTTGTGCAAATGAAGCGAATAGGGATCATAAAGACGAATGAAGAATTAGTTGATAAACTCGCAGATTCCTTACCACAAGGCGAATGGTCTACCTGTTTGACCATTTTGAAGAATGAAACTGAATATGGTAATTTCTCTTTACCACGATTCATTGAGAGATTGGAGGGACACGGACTTGAAATGCAGAAAATGGCAAAGAACAAAGGCACCCAAATGCAATAAGACGTGAATCTGTATTAAAAAGGTAGTTCTGCCGCTCAGATACAGTCTCTAAAGGTCCAAACGACCTTCAGCGCTTACAACACACCGAGCCCACCGTCAAATCAACACAGTGGCTTTCAATCATTTGCTACGGTCAACCCAAACATGTCTTCAAACCCACAGTCATCACATGGTTCGAGCAATCCCCAGATCAACCAGAACAATCCATCAAATTCTACTCAAAGGGTGCTACAGTGCAATATCGCTGTTGATTTCCAGAATGCACAAAACTTCAACGAGAACACTGCCAAGCAACATATGACACTAATAGCTTTAGTTATTGAATCTTATGACAGTCTTGTAGCAAATTGGAAATTTAGAGATGACCAGAGAGGACTATGATCAGATTGATCCGGTTGAGATGGAGTTGATCGACATCAAATGGTGTATGGCATCTATCGTTAGAAGAGCACAATGCTTCATGGAAATCACCGGGAAAGAGAACTTGGGAGGTTTAGATGGAAAACTTGGATTCGACAAGTCCAAAGTTACTTGTTTCAAGTGTCGGGAGAAGGGACATTTAAACGCGAATGTCCAAACAGAGAAGCTCAGGGTAATCAAAACCCATTTGCCGACGACTACTACAAGAAAGCCATCTATCATCGCCCTCAGCCAAGAACTAGAATGGTGCAAATCAAACATAGACAGCCAGAAACCAAATACAAAATGCTTGTCGTGACTCAAGAAGACGAAGGCTTTAAATGGAACAAGTACATTTCCAAGAATGAGAGTTTGGCGTTGGTCGCAGAGATCATCGAAGAACTTAAAGAAGAATTAGAAGCATCTTTTGACGAGGCTCCTGAAGAAGATTATTATCACACATCGTCAGAAGAGGGGGAATTATTAAACAGTGCTTTTAAACATCTCCTGCCTAATGATATTTTGAAAATTTTGCAGGTTACTTTGGACCAAGCCATCGATCATTTTGTGAAGAAAAGAAGAAGCCGGAAGTTAAAGCAAAGAAAGTTGATGAAGAGTTTGAAAAACTGACTGTTGAGACCAACAAAGCATGTATGGCAAACGTAAATGAGGTAAATGAGTCTAAAAATGAGTCTGTGATAGAAAAACCATGTTTGAAATATGTAGAGCCATGCAGTGAATGTGTTGTAAAAGACACATGATATAATGAGCTCAAAAGTTTAACAGATAATTTGTTATGTGAGTATAAAGCCACAAAAGAAGCGTATGACAAATTAAGCAAATCTGTTAAACAATATGAGAAAGTCCTCAGAGAAAATGATGGCACACTTTCTATGCTTAAAGTGACTGTGATGGACAAACAAATGGCCATTAACATTCATTTAAACACAATCGTTGAGCTAAAAAGTGAACTTGAGAAAATGAAATTTGAAATCGAACGGGTTAACAAATTGTTAATCAGTTATTCTACAAGCTCATACGTCATTGACCACATTTTACCAAAAATTGAAAGCAAACAAGAATCTAAAAATGATCAAAACAAAAGTGCGAGTTACGATCGTGTTCCACCACCCATGTGGAATAGTTATGCTAAAAAACCAATGGGGGTGGAAAAGGCGCTCAACTTAAAATTGAAAACTGAACAGTCAAACAAGCTATCTACGAACATTGATGTAACTTACACAAAATCTGAAAATAATGTGATTCAGAGGTGATTAAATCAGTGGTTGAAAGTGTTTTGAAAAGCGAATCTGAGAAATCTGAATCTGATGCTGAATCATTAGAAAATAGTTTAAACACTGATCTAAACATCATAGTTTATAAAATGCATGGATCTGATAAACTATTTTCTGATGAAGATTTCCCAATCCAGAATGTAAATCTGGATCGCGTCGATAAGCTGTTCAAGCTTGTGGAGGTAAGCCATTCTGATTTAGAAAAATACGATATATCATTTTACTCTAAATCAAAATGTGTTAAAAAACCCTACCATCAACGAAACAGAGATTATCCTGAGAATAGGAGGGCTGGTTTGGGTTTTCAAAAGCGAAGAATGAACAAGAAGTCCCAAAAGCTAAATTTTACAAAGAAAATCAATTTTGTTTTTGGGACAACAACAGAAAAAGAAAAAGAAATCATCGGTACACAATCCAATGATGATTTCAAGAAAGAAAAAGAGAGTAGAAAACAAGCTTTGGATTCCTCTATTCGAAAGGACAATAGGACGTGCTATAATTGTAAAAATGTTGGGCACATTGCAAGACATTGCTCACAAGAATATCCAAAACCTGTTTCTAACTCTACCAGATCTACCAAGGATGTGAAACTAAAGGCACCCATGGTTGAACCGAAACAGATTTTGAAAAGAAACGTTGAATTCAACAAAATTGTTAAACCAACGATTCGATCTAATTCTAAATTTGAAATTAGTGAAACATCAACCAAGAATCATCAAAGTCAAAAGGATTAAAGTTTTTCTCAAAAAGGGCAAAATTGAAAACACAAACTTGGGTTGCAAAAGCCAAACCATCTAAGATAGAACTGAAGCCATCTGTTCCAACCAAAACTAAGTCTAAACAAAATGTCAAAAACAAAGTAGGATCAAAATTTGATATTCCAAACCCACCCAAGACCAAGAAGGCTTGGGTTTCTTTGTTTAAATAGTTTCTTCCTCATGTGTGCAGGGGCTCCCGCGATCGATCATGTCAAAATGGATAATGGATAGTGGAGCTTCCCAACACATGACTGGGATGCTTCTGTTGTTACACGACGTTAAAGCTATCTGAGGAGGTTACGTAGGTTTGCAGGAACACAAGGTGGAAGAATTGTCGGAGAGGGTATTCTCACGAACGGAGTGGTTTCATTTGACAAAGTGAACTACATTGCGGAGCTAGAGAACAATCTTCTGAGTATTTCGAAAATTTGTGACAAAAAGTTCACAAGTCACTTCAACGACAAAGAATGCTTAATCTTAAAGTCAGGATTCAAGATTCCTGAGGAATGGATTCTTATGCGTGCTCCGAGAGAGAATGATCTTTATGTCCTTTATATGAGTGCCGCATCTACAACATCAAAGAAGGTTCGGCGCTTTGTTTCTAAAGCAACCGAGAAGGAGTCGATCTATGGCATAGGAAGATGGGGCACATTCATCTGTGAAAGATGAATTATCTTGTGCACAATGACCTAGTGGAGGGTGTTTATCTGGAAAATTTTCAACTATCTGATGATTGTCTGAGCTGTAAGAAGGGGAAACAGCATAAGAAATCACACCCAAGAAAGCTTCTAAATTCTATAAAGCTACCACTAGAGAGGCTACATATGGATCTATTCGAGCCAGTAAATGTCAAAAGCATTTCTGGAGATCTATATTGCCTGGTCGTTATAGATGATTTTTCAAGATTCTCATGGTTTTCTTTCTGGAGAGCAAAGATGAAACGTTTGAAAGTCAAATGATTCTCTTCAGGAAGCTTGAAAACCTGTATCATTTGCCTATCATGAGAATACGCAGTGACAACGGTACAGAGTTCAAGAACAAAAGGATGCTCGAATTTTGGATCACCGTGTACAGTTTATACCCGGATGGTAAATTTGGAGCCAAATCCTTGGAAGGATTTTTTGTCGGTTATGCTACTCCACAAAATTGTGTCGTCTTACCGAGTCTGAACCAGGTTATTCTTGCACAGCATGTTGATTGTCAACGTTATACTACACCTACGCATAAATCTAGGGATCCATGGCTGTTCAACTATGAAGGTTTGTGGAATTCTTTCGACCTACCAGACATGCCATCTGAAGAAGAACTTGTTATGCTCTTTCAACAGCACCAAATCTTTAATCAAGAGCAGGTTACCAGACCGTTGGTGATTTCCCCGTCACTTCCTGTCAACACTTCTGATATAGGTCCGAGCACTACTCTTCAAGACTCAGTCTCTGTACCATTCATGAGCACTGCTGAATCATCTGCCCAACAACCGCCCAATGCAGACTCCGATCGAGAACCAACTTTCAATGATGGAGGATCTAGTTCCGATGAAGGATCTAAACATATTAAAAGCTTCTTGAATGCTCAAGCTGATCAATCAAACGTCAGGAATGAAGCTACATCTTCTTCGCCGGTTGTTAATGAAGTGATCATGAATTTGTAGACTCAAATGGATGTTCCTAGTGAAGTGATGCCGAGGACACTTTCACATCATCCATCGGAGAATATCATCGGTAGCTTACAAACAGGAGTGCAAACTCGCAATCAGATCAATAAAGATCTAAGTTGTTTTATACCTGCATTGCTCCATTACAAACCCGAATTTCTTATAGTTGTTTTGTTTCACAGGTTGAACCTGGGAACTGGAGGGACGTGTTAAAAGAAGAAAGTTGGGTGGAGGCAATGTAGGAGGAATTGCTTCAATTACATTAGCTAGGAGTCTGGAAGCTTGTTGACCTACCAGATCATCACAAAAAGATAAACACTAGATGGGTCTTCAAGTGCAAACGTGATGACAGAGGGATCGTAGTGCGCAACAAAGCTCCACTCGTGGTACAAGGCTTTCACCATCAGGAAGGGATAGACTACACCGAAGTCTATGCCCCAGTCGCTCGTCTCAAAGCAATCCGCATATTCTTGGCCTTTGCTTCTTGGAAAGGGTTCAAGGTGTACAAGTTGGATGTCAAATCTGCTTTCCTGTACGTCAAAGTAAAAGAGGAGGTGTATGTCCGCCAACAACTGGGGCTTGTCGATCCCATACACAAAGATAAAGTCTACCTTCTGAACAAAGCCTTATATGGTCTTCATCAAGCCCCGAGAGATTGGTAAGAAACGCTGTCATGACATCTTCTAGACAATGGCTTTCTCAGAGGAACTGTAGATTCTACCCTCTTTACCAAGGAAGTGGATGGACATTTGATTATCGTGCAAATATATGTGAATGATATCATCTTCGGATCGAAAAATGATAAGTAGTGTAAAGGCTTCGAAGAAGTCATGAAGCGCAAATTTGAAATGAGTGTGATGGGGGAGATGAAGTTCTTTTTAGGACTTCTGGTTGACCAATTGCCTGATGGTATTTTCATCCATCAGACGAAGTATGTTCATGACATATTGGAGAAATTTGATATGACAGGAACTAAACCAGCATCTACCCCGTTAGCTCCAAATCACGGCATTTGTCCAGACGCTCATAGAGTCAAAGTTGATGAAACATTATATCGCTCCATGATCGGATCCTTGATGTATCTAACTGTCACACCCCGATAATCCATCACATCAGAGCTGGGTGTGATCTGACTGGTATCTTCATTGCACAGTGGAAGTGTTGTGAGTGCTACGACTTCTAATAAGTGAACGCCCGCTATGTACTCGAATCCCCATGGGTTCCACTATTCCAACCGTGCCATACTTGTAATCATAACCTGAGAAAGAACATGCAAAAAATCAACATAAAGTTGGCGAGTTCAAAGTTTGTTAGAAAAGATTTAAAATAAATCTTTTTTGATAAGGTTTAAATATGTTTGAGAAAACGTAATAAAACCATTTTCATTGGCATGATTAACTGAAAACTTTGTATATGTAAAACTTGTATAACTGCCAACGTTCGCGTCACGTTAACATTTGAGAGTTCGTATATAAAATTAGGTAGTATGTAAAGTGTCTATGAACTTGATGATCATTAATATTTTGCAAGGACATTAATATGTGTGCTGACATAGGAAGTACTCAACCCTAGACGATTTATTCCAGTCCAACCGGCTGGGACAACAAAAGCACTACATGCGGCCACACAAGGACCCATGAGTGGGGCTCGCTACACCCGATAGATCTACCACTCTTGTTCCTCGGTCTTATAAAAGATTAATGGCACATAAGAGAAGCCTTGTCGCACATGATCTAATATTACATTTCATAGATAAACCATACCATCGAAAACATGTATTTCCCCCCGAGAGTTATAAACCGAAAACATTTAAAGGAAAAGGGGAACATGAACTCACAGAGTCTTTGTGCCTCGCACAAGTGAGAATGGGCCTAGCTCGTTTGAGTCTAAAAGCAGGACCAACCAGTCCTCTTATTTGCATGCAGGACACCAAGTCCTGTTGTAACTAGGACCATCCTGTCCCTAGTCATGAAACCAATGCACGTTTCGAAAATACACGCATGTTTTGTAAAAACCGGTATGTTGAACATAAACCTTTCGTAAACCATTTGAGTTTATTGAAATCCATTCGCGACATGGTTTAGAAATACGACTTTTCGTCATTGAAATTTTGTGTACTTTTGCAAAACTTGCATGTCTTTCCACCCCGAAAACATTTATAAAAAGGTAAAACTGTAAAAAGTGGGGGTTATGAACTCACCTGATATCCTTGTGCAAAGCTAGCTTAATGTGATTCCAAAATGTCGATTCCAAAACATAACTCGCTAGCATGCAATCTATAACATTCCTATTAAGGAATAAGCTTATAAGATTCTACTAAAAAGCATAGTTAAACTACGTGTCACCAAGCTCTACCAAATCGTTAACCATACGATTCGACGGGATGATGTTAACTTAATAGTAACGGTATTATTATACTCGTTTTAGTCCCGTTTATTACCAGTGATAAATACTATGCATTTGGAACACTTCGTTTCGAAAAGGTTTAGATTGTTTATTTAAATATAAAAAATTATAATTATTTATAAGACTGTGTTAGTCGTCTAGATTGGTCGCCCGTGTACGCAAACCAGTGTTTGTATAAAAATAATACACGTCGTAGATTCGTAGGATGTGGTCGTATGATTCCCAAGTAGTCGTCGCGTAGTCGCAATAGTCTTGCGTCTCGTTTATAATTAATAGAATAATTATATAGTTGTATGCTCGTTATATCTGCTTTCATTTGTTCGTTACCAACATAACTCGGAAAGTATTATTTGCGCAGATCGTATGGTAACGCGTCGTATTCCGTTTAGGCGTTCGAAATAAATATAAATCATTATATTATTTTGTATTGCGTCCGTATTCTAGACGTTTTAAACAAAATTAAATGATTATAATTATTTTATATAATTGCCGAATACTGGTTGTTTGAAGTAAATAAAGCTTCGACTTCAACACGTTTAAAGTAGATATAAACAATTATATCATTTTATAAAAGTGTACGAATTTACGACGTTGGAAACAATTATTTTTTATAAAAGTATTAAAAATCTCGATGTTTGAATATATATAATTATATTTGTGTTATACGATTTCCCAATCTCTATCGTTTGAAATAGTACGCGCCTTGTATACGTCTTGTAAAAGCGTTCAGAATATTGGTGTTTCGAAATAAATATAATCAATATACTTATTTTTATACATCGTTCGAATAATTTATCAACATTTGAAATATAGTTTCCGAATTCGGCATTTGAATTAAACATAAATAATTATTTTCGATTATAACGAATTGCCAAAACTTGTCGTCTTGTAGTCGCGTGCGTTGAAATGTTATCGGATCAATTCGTAAGCGTCGTTAAAATAAATATATAGGTTAATATTTATTTTATAACAATCGTTTGAAATTGGACGTTAAATCTTCGAAATGTATCGCATTTTCGTATTACTTATTTTTACAAAAATCGAGCAGAGTTTCCTCTGTTTTTGGACGATCACGACAATACTAGTTGTCGATTTATTATCAAAACACAACCTGCAATGTACAAAATCAAACAATATATATAATTTTTTGTCGTTTTCAAATATTAAGTTTTCGCCGATTAATATTTCCGATTTATATATTTAACGTCGTCGGTTTGATTTTTAACGAATAATTTTACGCGAATTTTTGTATGTCGGTGTGATTATTCACTTTTAATTGTGGCGATAATTAATCGTTTACAGGTCGGGTCGAGCTCGGTTTCGTGATAATTAAATATTAATAATTATAAACTAATATCATTAACTTTCGCGTCGTAATTAATTTTTAATGAGTCTCGGGTTGACCCGTTGACTGAGCTGACCGTGTTGACTGAGTTGACTGCGTTGACCAGCAGTTGACCAGTTGACCAATAGTTGACCGGCAGTTGACCGGGTTTGACCGAACCCAAAACTGAACCGAGGCACCAAAATTGACCCAAAACTATCCCTTGACCAGTTTTGACCCGTGTTGACCTGTTGACCACGTTGAACCGAGCCCAAGAGTGTCCCGAACTTTAATTTTCACCCGAGACAAAAGTGTTTCGTATGGACTCTACGGGTTACAAGGATCCCAAAAATATTTTTCCGTTAAAAGCGGATGCCCGGAACCTCGCCAGAACCGTGCTAGAACTCGGGATTTCGCCGGAGAATAAAATTTCACGAAAACTTGCAGAAAGGTCTCTAATCGCCCGATCTAAACATGCATGAAGTGAAAAGTCCAAAATGGGTTCGCCGGAGGTTTGGCCGGAATGTCGCCGGAGTTGCTCCCGAGCCCAAACGGCTTCAAATCTGCTAAAACCAACATCACCACGCGATCCGGAACGTCGAAGATAGTTGAAAAAGTGTACTCTTAGCTGGAAAACGGTCGTCGGAAAGTTCGCCGGAAAACCTCCATCGTCGTCGTCGGCGGTGGCGCCGCCACTGCGCCGCCGTGGCCGGGCGCCGCTAGTCGCCGAACTAGTGCCGGAAATATTTTGTAGAGAGAGAGAGTAGAGAGAGTTTTAGGGTTAGAGAGAGAGTGTGTAGGTAAAGAGTGAGGGTATGTGTGTTATTTTGGTTTATATAGGTGTGTTTTGTGGGCTTGGGCTTTTATGTGGATTGGGCCCAAGACCCATTTCTTGTGTTTTGAGCGGCCCGATAGCATTTCTGAAGCCCGTTTTCTCACCCGAACTCCATGGAACATCGTATATGTTGTTTTAAGATAAAAAAATAAATTTGTAAAAATAGGGTCGGCGTTTGATATTAATAGCGTGCGTTCGTCGGTTTCGTTAAAATGCGTAAAATGCTCCGGTTGTCGTTTCTGGTCTGTTTTTCGATCCGTTTTCGACTACGAATAATAAAATTCGATTAAGAAGCTAAATATATCATAATATATTAATATCGAGGCATAACTCGAGTTTGTTGCTTTCGTTTTGTTGTCGGTGCGTTCCTGCGGACGCGTTTAAATTCACTTAAGCGTTTTGTGACGTTCGAAAGCATGATAATTCATCAAAACCCAATTCTTACACATATATTATACCTGTAAAATTCATATTTGTTAGCGTTGTCAGTATTTTGTCTGGTGTCAGTTCATTACCGTTTGACGTTCAGCAATTTTCCCGCAAATCACCATTCACGGACCGCAAAGTCGGATAGACGTTTCTAGGCATTCCAAAAGCCTGATCAAGTTAATTTACGTCTAGTTATGATGGAATTACAGTTTGTTACGCGCTTGATTACAACCGGAAAATGCCGGTTGTCACATTAACAGCTTCCCAACCTGATATCATGTATCCTACATGCCTGTGCGCCCGTTTTCAGTCCAGTCCAAGAGATTCGCACTTGCTAGCCGTTAAACGTATTATAGATATTTGAAAGGATGTCCAAGAACCGGCTTGTGGTATCCTCGACACGACGACTTCAATCTTGCGGGTCTCGGTTGTTGCAAACTCAATGCCAAATCTACGACGGTTGGTTTCCAGTTCTGTGAACGGGGGATCGGCTCCTCCGATGAGCGACTGGTCTGATCTAACTCAGCTAGCAGAGGCAGAATTCATTGCTAGAGAGGATGACAAACGAACAAGAGAGAGATATTGTTTAACTGCTCTGAATTGTATTGAAGGATGTGCAAGTATACACGCGAGTAAACAAATCAGCAGGGCTTCGCCGTACCAACTGAACTAACACTACCTAGCTCTGACACAACACTCATCTATCTACCGGTCGACATGACTCGCACTGGAGTGTGTGGAATAGAGACTTAACTCGTGTGAGTGACTCCCTCGTACGAGTGACAGAGTGTCACTCGTACGAGCTAAGTACTTCACTGGTATGAGTATACTACAATTCATATAAAATGATCAATCACATATATACAATCGACATTTAAGCCCTATATACAATATCGACACATCCTAGACGTAGGCAATAGACATAATGCCCCAACAAACTCCCCCTTGGATGTTTTCGCAGTGTGGATAGTCTTCAAAATATCTTCATAAGATTTGACGCTTAACGACCAAAAAATCTCTTCAGTGGTTTGCGACGCTCCTCAAATGCTATTGGCGTTTGATCTGTTGGAGGAGGTCGGTTCACTGTATTGCCAAACCGAAAACTCCTTAGCGATGCTATGCGAGTTCGCTAAGCAATCCTAGCTTCCTTCTTTCCTTCTTCTTTAGCTTGGTTTCCTCCAACTTCCTCCAAGATGTGTTCCATGCCGATCCAGAATGTATCTCATTGGCGAAACAGACATTAACCAATCTTTTGAAACTAGAGTGCTTGCTCTTTATCTTTATCTTCGTAACTGATATTGCAGTAGAACAAGCATTCTATATCTTTCTTTGTACAATTGACTAGCCACATCGGGTCTAGTACTCGAATGCCACGCCATCTCCCATATATGCGTTTGTGAGCTATAACGGCTTCGGTTAGCTCCTCTGTAATCTTCCACGAGTCATCATCAGGGTGCACGCAAATTACAACCTCTCCTGTATTAGAATCATAGTGCCACCACTAGAAGACTTTGTGGAAATCCTGCTCCATTTGTATCATAGGCATCTTCTTCATTACTTTCGGCCTCTTTACAATGAGCGTAATATCCTTCTCCTTAGTCACTAGATCTATCTTCGTGATGCGTCTCGGATAGTGAGGTTTCCAGTGTGTAAATCCATGTAAAGCCTCAAGCTTAATCAACTTCCTAAGCCTCTGGTCATGAAATTTCATCTTGAGATTGATCATCTTTGTCTGCACCAACTCTTTGATATCCAAGTAAGGCAAGGACTTGATGTCGCTCAAATATCAGAAATATTGAATACCAAACTCTCTTTTAATCGCATAGATAAGCTCTTCAATCCAACCCCAGCTTATACTATCCCCTAGAGAAATATCAGCATCACGTGTAAAGAACACTAAGGGATGTTTGAATTTACGCTCTGCTGGTGCATTCTTGAACCACTTCTTCCTCATCTCGGCAATCTCAGCACTGTTTAACTATTGAGGAATAGTTCCTTGCTTAGCAGCTTCTGCAACTTTATGTTTCAGCACATCTGCATTCTCTGCTGCAAATAGTTCGGTAAAAGTTGAGGAGTCCTCTGTACCCTGATCGGCAATATTAGCATCGTCATCAGAATCATCCTCCACGACAACTCGATCATACTCATTTGCTTCTTCAACCTGTTCAAAGACATAATCGTTTGGCTTGAACGCACTAATCTCGTTCAGCTCATCTTCAAAATCAAACTCAAACTGTTCTTCATCCACACCTAGCATTTCTGCAATCTCTTCCTTAGAATAACTGTGGATAAATTCGCATTCCTCGACATCATGCTCAAGATAGAAAATATTTGGTTTCGGCACAACAGGAACGGTAGATGAATCAATTACCAAGAAGATTCCTGCTTGCTGAGCATCAGAAGGACCTTCATTTCTGTCCTTAACACCTTCGTTAGTAGTTTGGTTCGCAGAATCATTGAGGTACACTGAATAATCAATCTCTTTATTCACACAAGAATCAGTTATACGAATACTAGCACCTCCTACATTATCATCATCATCACCCTTATCAGAATCCGAATCAGAAATTCGTCTTCTTTTTCAGCATCTTCCTCAAATTCTTCAACTGCTTCCTCAATCTCTTTTTCTAACTTTTTCTTCAATAACCATTCGCGGTGTCTCACAGAAAGATCTGACATATCAATCTCCCCATCCTTAGCCTTCCAGATCAGCACAAACTTGTTTGGCGCTTGATACAATACAATATCTGTGATAACTGGCACAGTTTCAACATTCACGGGATCCTCTACTACCTTCGCTTTTCCTTTGCCTTGCGTGTCTGATAGTTTTTTAGCAAGACGTTCTCTTTCAGCAACTTGTTCTCTAGCCTCTGCACGTTCTATCTCATCAATCTTCGCGGCTATGTTAACTCCTAGCTTCTTCGTTAGAATTTTCTCAAACATATTCATTCTTCTATCACTACGGAGCCTTTCTTCTTCATATTCAGCCATTCGGAGTCATAGACGTTCATTCTCAGACACTATACTTGCGAGCATGGCTTCTAACTGTTGTTTATCTTCAGTCAACACATTAATCTGCTCCTGTAATTCCGCAATTTTGACCGTGTTCAACAAGACTTGTTTCTGTAGTTCGTCAACACGCGGATCATTGAACATGTCTGTCGTAAAGTCTTCAACCCCTGGAATGTCTCCAAAATCAAAGTTAAAATCAAACTGAGACTGGGGCTGTGAAGTATGTGGTGGCGGTTGCGATGTTGCCTGTTGTGGTGTTGGCTATAGTGTTGGCTGTGGTGTTGCCTGACGTGGTGTTGGCTGTGGTGGCGGCTAAGGAGTAGCCTGTCGAGGTGGTGATGTTGGAATTTGCTGAGCAGGTTCAACAATAACCTCTTCTTTAATCGTTTGCTCTTGCACAATCTCTTTAGATCTAACAGTTGGAGACTCAGAACTTCTAGATGCTTGGCGTTTAAACCGTCATGTCTTTTTCTTAGCTGGTGCGCATACAGGAGTATCTGTATCTGAACCCGAAGGTACATACGTTGTATCATCCTCCCCTGTCGCTTTGCATTTTCGCTCTTCGGCTTTTCTCTTCTTCTCTGCCAGACGCTTTGCCTCAATTTTTTGCCCTTTTTCTTTCACCAGCGCGTCTCTCATCAGAATTAGTGCTCGAAGACAATGTGTCCTCAGCCACTTGTTCTTCACCAAATGCTTGCTTCTCAATATCTGCAGCAATATCTTCAATATTTTCTCAACACCTGGTTCATCTCTAAGCCCAGAACATTCTGCAGCTGGCTTTTTCTTTTGCGGTGCAGAAGTAGAGATGTAGCAGTCGCTTTTCTCTTTGAACCCTTGTCTCCGTCTTTCACAAACACGAACTACGCTTAGCAACAAAACTTTCAAGCGCAGTCAATTCCTCACTTTCATCCCCACTGTCTTCTTTCCTCCATTTACCCGGAGCTGGAGAAATGTAATCTTTGTCGACTATAGCACCAAAAACGGATTTAGCATTCGGAAAAGTCTTTAAATCCAAATTCATTTTCTTTAATGTAAACATCCATGTGCTCTAACTATAACATATCGTCCTTCTTCTTCTTCAAGTTCGGGTGTAAGTGATCTAACAACATCTGTACAAACCGAGGGTATTGCAAGAACTTTTCCCTTTGTATGTTCTGCACCATCTGTGTAAATATAACTTTAGAAAAGTTATATGGCAGATTCAGGACTAGTGCAGTAATCATACACATTTGGTAATCTACCAGGTTATCAAACCCTCTCTTGCGATGACTCAACGCGTGAGCAACAACGTGAGCAATATAATGGAAAGGCGCACTGAGGTTTCCTTTCTTGAACGGCGCGACGTTTACAAATCCAGCATATCCCATCCGGTAAAAACAGCCTTTCACCATGTACTCGGAAAATCCAGTCGGATCATCTGCATTATCCTTGACATCCAAAACTGTCCGGATCAAATCTTCCGTGATCTTAACTTGTATATCCTCGTCGACAATCTTTACCGCCGAAACTATCGCATTTTCTTTAGAATTATACCTTGCTGCGTTCCAGAAATATTCGACATGAGATCTATAAACTGTATGACGATCAGTGAGCGCTTTTATAATCAGATTCCTGCTCAAAAAATCTAACACATCTCTGTAAGCTGCAATCTCCGGAATAGTCTCATCAAGTAGAAAACAGATGTTGTGAAACGGAGAGAAGGACGTTTTCTTGACCTGTACACAGAAAGAATTTAAACCCTAAAAAATTTTCAAAATTTTCAATTTCAAGATCATTCGTACGAACCATATATCTGTACGAATCAATACTTAGAAAATTTTTACAAGTTTGGAACAAGTTATCATTCGTACGAATCACTACAACGTACGAGTGATTAAAGAGTTAGACATATTCAAAATTTTCACGAAACTTGCTTCGTACGAACCATGCTTCGTACGAATCAAAAATTCTTAACAAAATTTCAAAACACAGTTGGTACGAATGGTCCTTCGTACGAATCGTGAATCGTTCCAAGAACACCAAGTTTAATCTGAACTCAAAACACGTTTTTTAACAAATTGATAGTTAATTTATAGGCTATTGGGACCGATATTAACGTTTAAGGTCAATGGTAAGTTTTATCGGTCCAATCTCCCTAAATCTATGTTTTAAGTCCGTTTAGTCTAATCAAGCATTATAACGGCTAGGATTGAGCAAAAATACATTTCCCATCGAAAGAGGTGTGCCTATCAACCTCCCCAATGTAATAATACTCGGTAAAGGTCAAGAAAATCAAAGTTTAGAACTAGTTCGCCAAAAAGCTCTCTTAGTTGCACAATAGCATAAAGTTGGTTCGTGCGAAGAAAGTGACCTTTATACTAGTTTAGGGTCATTCGTTTCGTGCAAATAAAACCCAAATGTTGTTCGTACGAGTTAGTGAGACTTGTACGAATCAGTTCTGAAACTCAAAAAACCTTTTGATTTTTTTATGCAATTTTATCTGTTTAAAACCCACTCAGTTAACCAAGTCCAAGTTAATGACCCTGGTTACCTGATTTCCCTACCAAGTCCAAGTTAATGACCTTGGTTGACCAATTTTGACCAAAACAGATTTATTTTAAATTGTAAAGTTTCAAATTAATGAACTTTATTGACGTTTCGGTAAATTTTCGTTTAAGATTAGCTCACAACCCAGGTTTTCAGATTCCCTTCAGCAAGATGTCGCCATGACTTCAACTATCTGTGTTTACATCATCGGTAGACAAAAACAAATCTAAAAAGCTAAGAAAATTGAAAATCTTTTTGGGTTTTCGAATTTTTCCGAAAAGAAATAACAAATAACGATACATAATTTTGTGAGTTTTATGTTTAAGAGAATCATATCAAGTGTTTAAACAAATCACCACCACTACTGTTGATCTTGGTATACTCATTAAGCTTTTAACCAGATTTACCTAAATTGCCAATATTCGAATCCACTTAACCCTCTTCTCGTTTCTCAATTGTTTCAAGATATGTTAGGTAATATTAAGAAAATGAAATAATTGTGTGTCCCATCTCAGAATATACTCCCGTATCAAGATTCCCAGAATTTCATTTCACAGGTGAATATATCTAACTGATATCTGTAAATGGGTGAATTGCGAGACCTTGACAGCTCAGGTTAGTACTACCGTATAGAGAAAGAGATAAGGGCTCGTCTTTAGGTGGTGTTCCTTAAAGGAATCTTTTGAACTGCAGATGTCACAAAGCTTATGACATAATCATTTTTATGCAGCTTTTGTAGGCGAATAATGCATAAAGTATTATACAAGTTCTAGGCCATTGCTGACGCAAAATAAGAAGAACTCGGATAATACCACAAATATCGATTAAATATAAAGACCTAGTATCGTAGAATCTGGCATTCTCTCAAACAAAATTTCGGAGTACTAAGTCCATATATCCGAGAGATGTTAACCCACAAGTTATTCAGTTTTTCATTTAGGTTTATATCTTGAAAACAATTACTGAACGAGTAAAGCCTATTGGCACATCCTCAGTAAGACCTGTTTAATTACTTGTTTAATTATTCCAATTCTTTAGCATACTGTGACTGTCATATTGATATAATATGATTTCTCTTTTTCACAAAAAACGCTTTTTGACTTTTATAATGTTTTTGTATTTTCCCAAAATTTCTCCCCCTAAAATCAAAAACATATTTTTGGATTTTTTAGAGTTTTTAAGAAAGAATGTACATAAAATTCGTCAAACGATGAGTTATCACGTCAAGTCGTCGTCATCCTCAAACTCAACCTCATGTATATCCCCTAATGTCAGATTGAATAAACCATTTAATTTTAAAAGATTTTTAAATCTCGTACGATCAAAGACTTTGGTATAAAAATCTGCTTTTTAGTCATCAGTGTGGATTTTTTCAATTTTAACCAACTTTTCTCGTAGCAATCACGGATAACGTGGTTTCGAATCTCAATATTTTTAGTTCGAGAGTGTTGACATGAATTTTTAGTGATATCGATCGCAGCCTGGCTATCTACATATATCGGTGTATTAGAAATTGCAGTCCGAAGTCTCTCATCTGCTGTTGAATCCAGAGAATCTGGGAACAACAGCTGGATGCTGAAACGTATTCAGCCTCACTAGTAGAGAGAGCAACCGTGGTCTGTTTCTTGCATTGCCTTGTTACCAAACGAGTTCTGATGAACTGGCAACCGGCCGTCGTAGATTTGGTGTTAAGTTTGCAGCAACTGAAATCAGAATCTGAGTAACCCGCAAGATCAAAGTCGTCGTGTCTAGGGTACCACAAGCCGGTGCTTGGAAATCCCATCAAATATCTCATGATACGTTTGACGACGAGCAAGTGCGAATCTTTGGATTGGACTGATAACGGACGCACAGGCATGTTGGATACATGATATCTAGTCGAGAAGCAGTGAGATACATCAAGGATCCGATCATGGAGTGGAATAAAGTCTGGTCAACTTTGACTCCATTAAGATCTGGACAAATGTCGTGATTAGGAGCTAATGGGGTTGATGCTGCTTTAGCTCCTGCCATATCGAATTTCTCCAATATGTCATGAACATACTTCGTGTGATGGATGAAGATACCATCAGGCAACTGATCGACCTTAATTCCTAGAAAGAACTTCATCTCCCCCATCGCGCTCATTTCAAATTTGCGCTTTTACACAGCTTGTCATTTGTTGATCCGAAGATGATATCATCCACATATATCTGTACAAATCAAATGCCATCCACTTCCTTCGTAAAGAGGGTAGAATCTACGGTTCCTCTGATAAAGCCGTTGTCTGTAAGATGTCGTGATAGCGTTTCATACCAAGCTCTCGGGGCTTGGTGTAGACCATATAAGGCTTTATTCAGAAGGTAGACTTTGTCTTTGTGCATTGGATCGACGAACCCCGGTGGGTGGCCGACATACACCTCCTCTTTTACTTTTCCGTATAAGAAAGCAGATTTGACATCCAATTGGTACACCTTGAACCCTTTCCAAGAGGCAAAGGCCAAGAATATGCGGATTGCTTCAAGACGGGCGACCGGGGCATACACTTCAGTGTAATCTATCCCTTCCTGCTAATGGAAACCCTGAACCACAAGTAGAGCTTTGTTGCGCACTACAATCCCTCAATCATAATGCTTGCACTTGAAGACCCATCGAGTGTTTATCTTTTTGTGATGATCTGGTAGGTCAACAAGCTTCCAGACACCCAGTTTCTGGAATTGAAGCAACTCATCTTGCATTGCGTCCACCCAGCTCTCTTCTTTCAACGCGTCTTTCCAGTTCCCCGGTTCTACCTGAGAAACAAAACAACTATTAGAAAGTCTGGTTCGAAGTGGAGCAATACGAGTATAGAAACAGCTTAGATCCTTGTTGATCTGATTGCGAGTTTGCATTCCCGTTTGTAAGCTTCCTATAATATTCTCCGAAGGATGATAAGAAAGCATCCTTGGCATCACTTCGCTCGGAACATCTACTTGTGTTTACAAACTTGTGATGACTTCATTCCTGACATTTGACTGATCAGCCTGTGTGTTCAGGAAGCTTTCAATCTGCTCAGATCCTTCATCAGAACTAGATCCTCCATCATCGAAAATTGGTCCCCGATCAGAGTCAGCATTTGACTGTTGCTGGGCAGATGATTCGGCAGTAGTGACAATTGGTACAAGGACAGAGCCTTGAAGAGTAGAGCTCGGACCTTCATCAGACGTGTTGACAGGAAGTGACGGGGAAATCACCAACGGTCTAGTAACTTGTTCTTGGTTAGAAATTTGATGTTGTTGAAATAGCATGACAAGTTCTTCTTCTGATGGCACATCTGGCAGGTCGAAAGAATTCCACAAACCATCGTAATTAAACAGCCATGGATCCCCAGGTTTCTAATTTGGCGTATATATCTTTGACAGTCAACATGCTGCGCAAGAATAACCTGATTCAAACTCGGCAGAGAGATTTTTTAAGGAGTCGCATAACCCACGAAGAATCCTTCCAAGGATTTGGCACCAAATTTATCAGCCAGGTCCAATACAGTACACGGTGATCCAAATGGCTCTAGAAATACAAGGTTGGGCTTTCGCTGATTCAGTAACCCGAAACACGTCTTATTGTGAGTCTTAACTGTTAACACATGATTCAAGGTGTAACACGTTGACGCGACTGCTTCACTCCAGAAACTTATTGGCAATTTCGAATCGGCTAGCATAGTTCTAGCAGTCTCAATCAGTGTGTGATTCTTTCATTCAGCCACTCCATTTTGTTGTGGAGTATAAGGAGCACTGAATTCATGAAGAATCCCCTTTTCATTGTAGAATTCGAGCATCCGCTTGTTCTTGAACTTTGTATCGTTGTCACTGCGGATTCTCTTGATTGGCAAGTGATATAGATTTTCGATTTTTCTAAAGAGAATCATTAGAGTTTCAAATGTTTCATCTTTTCTCTCCAGAAAGAAAACCCATGAGAATCTTGAATAATCATCTGTAACGACTACGCAATATAGATCACCAGATATACTTTTGACATTGGTCCAAAAAGATCCATATGTAGCCTCTCTAGTGGTAGCATGATAGAATTCAACTGCTTTCATGGGTGCGATTTCTTGTGCTGCTTACCCTTTTTACAGCTCAAGTAATCATCTGATAATTGAAAATTCTTCAAATTAACACCCTCCACTAGGTCTTTATGCACAAGATAATTCATCTTTCGCAGATGAATGTGCCCCATCTTTCTATGCCACAGTATAGACTCTTTCTCGGTAGCTTTGGAAACAAAGCATTGAACTTTCTTCGATGTTGTTGATGCGACACTCATATCCAGAACATTAAGATAATTTTCCCTTGGTGCACGCATCAGAATCCATTCCTCCGGAATCTTGAAACCCGGTTTTAAGATCAAGCATTCTTTATCATTGAAGTGCGTTGTGAATTTCTTGTCACAAATCTGCGAAATGCTGAGTAGATTGTTTTCAAGTTCCGCGATGTAGCTCACTTTATTAAACGATACAACTCCATTCGTGAGAATTCCTTCACCGACAATCCTTCCTCCTTGTGTGACATCTGTGCCTTTTCAATCATTGCAAAATTACAAACAATTTCGTATTCAATGAAACCATGTGTTTTATTTCCAAATATTTTTGTATTCAATAAAATCTTGTAGTTTATTGATGAGAATACAAAAATGTCAATCGTTGCACAATTTCGATCATTTTCGTGTTCGTTAAAGCGTTTTACGCATTTTTGCGAAACGCATAACCGTACAACCGAACGAACCAACATCACGACATTTTCGGGCATAATCCAAGTTACACATGTCTTAACACCTTTATATAACCTAAATATTAGGTTAAAGGGGTTAAAAATGGCAAACAAGTGAAAATATAAGTCCAAGGGCCAAAAATGTCAAAAAAATATTAAATATTTTTGCTTCTTCACCAAGTTTGCCACCTATCTCCAATTTTCGACACATAGCACTCACTTTGCCACACTTAATATGGTGTTGACACATGTTAGGACACTAATCCACACTTGAGGACACTTGTCATCACCTTCTTAATCCTAAAATACTATAAATACCCCATGATTCTTCCATTTTTTTCACACCACTTCAAAACACTTCAAAGCAAATTGTGAAGTTCTTCTTTCTATCCTTCTTGGAGCTTGTTTCCAACCTTTCCTATCTTGAGTTCCGAAAGTGTTCTTCAACACGATAAGTTCTCGTCCTAGTTCTTTAATTTTTATAGCTATTTTGAGCTAAAAGTCGAACAGTTTGGCTACCTGATTGACTTTTGGTTCTGACCATATTTGGCCAAGTCAAAGTTCAATTGAACTTTGAAATGTGATTGTAATCATAAAGGTTATAATCCCTAAGGGTTTCACCTTCTGATTACCACGTTTACTAGTCGAAGTGACGAGTCAAAGTTTCGGTCAAAATGCACATGATATGCATTTTACGACGAAACTATTTCAGGTATCAAAACACCAAGTTTTGATACCAAATTAGTTTTATAAACTTATTTAGACATATATTGACATGTCTAACTCGTCACTTCTAGTTTAGTGCTTATATAGGGTCGTAAGTCGAGCGGTCTTGACCACCGCTTTGATTTTCAAATCCGACCCGTTTGGTCAATCTTAGGATCCGACCAAACACATATTTGTGACCATAGTTGTATAGGGAATAACCTACTAAGGTTATACCTTATGGTTACGTCGTTTGGTAAGTGTTATGATAAGTTATTCTATGTTCTTAAAAAAATGATGACCAAAATGCCCTTTTGCGCATAAATCCATTTTAAACATATGTAACCAAATTTTTGACATATAAACTGATGTTTTAACATTTTCAAACATGCTTGGGCATTTAAGACTTATCATAGGACATGTTTAACCATCCGATCACATATTTACGCTAATGACCCGTTAAAGTAGCGTAAACTACCTTAACGAGTCATAATGGGTCAAAAGCACTTAGGATCCATTCCAAATCATAATGTTAAGTTTGTTAAACCATATTACCTGAGTTCCAACACTCGTTTGGTTTATAAGACTTCATTCCATCCGATGTCCCGTTTGTAGTCCCGACACGCTAACATATTTATCTGACACATTAGGACACGTTTGAGCTTTGTTTATTTCGTTGATCAAGAACACTTTCGCAATCCCAAGTGAGTACATAGCCCCCCCCCCCCCCTCTTTTACATTTCCTAAATGTTTTGGGGTGATTCATACGTGCCTATGATTTCAAAACAATATACATGGTTCATGTATACAAAATTATTTTCAAAGTGAGTACATAGCCCCCCCCCCCCCATTTTACGTTTTCAAATGTTTTGGGGTGATTCATATGAGCCTATAATTATTTTCAAGATTTCAAAAACAATGTCTATGTTTATATATAAATCAATATGATTTCAATAATGTGAACAACTTATTGATGCGTTATCCATCACACGAATGACATTCATTAGCTTTGGCCAAGCCGACCAGTAGTATGTTACGGTACCATAGGACTCACAATCCCATTATCGGACTGTTCACTGGATTTAGTGGAAGTTTGGGTAATGACATAAATTGTTTCTGATTAACAAATCATTTTATGATTTGTTAATCTAGTTAAAGAGACCCTTTGGTGGTCTATTAAAGATACCCACAGTCAACACAGGTTTGAATGTGTTCATTAAAGAACGATCAAAAGTTTTCACAATTAAAAACACGGGCGATTTGTTTATGACATGGACAATTTGTTTATGACACGGATGATTGATCTATAACATGGACAAATGGTTTATAACGACAAATTATTTTGAACAATGTCACGCAATGATTTTTACTTAAAGATATAAACCATACAAAATTTTCTTTTGAATCAATCTATTACAAGGTTTTTACAAAAGAAATGTTTTTGTCAAGATTCATGGCTACAAGGTTTTCACAACTCTAACCAACTTCTTTTAGTTGGTTAATTGTATTGCAATATCAAACACTTTTGATACGAGGTTTTCACTTAACGACTCTTGTAGTTGGACGAGGTGTTGCAATATGTATACAAGGCCACAAATTTGACACACTCACAAAACCTATGTACTCGTCGGCATTTTTTATGTTGACTCTCTTTTCACATATGTTTCAGAAATCAATACTTGATAATATGATGCATGCTTCACGTAGGAATGGACGCGGGCCTTAGTGACTTAAAACATGAAAGACAATTTATTTATGTGTTTTTTCTGTTTATCCCAAGACAATGTAAACATTTAACTTAATCAAACAAAATTTTAAATTCCATGAGTTGTGAAACAATAGTTCTGTGACATGACTCCCTGACATTTCTGCCGCGGTTCGTTGTTTTACGCACTCGGGGTGTTACAGAGAGATTGGTATCAGAGCTTATGGTTATAGGGAATTAGGTTATTAGTAATGCTTTGACCTAGACTATAACCTTCCTAGGACTCTAACGCGAGTTATCTTGCGTTTAGATTATTAAAACAATACAATCACCTATCCTTAGGTGACTACCAAAACAAATACACAAGTTACAAATTCATTTTGAAAATCAATCATCTATCCTTTAATGATTTGTTTTGGCTTAAAGCCTTGTAAGTTTTCAAAATCCCGTCAAAGTTTGGGTTTTATTAAGGTGAACACGTGTAATCTGGAAGGGTGGATGCCTGTACCCTGAGTTTTCTGTCTAAGGTAGAGTGTTCGTACAAATCGCATTATCGGAGCAGTCACTCTTTCCTAGGAACTCTTGGGGTGAGTGTCCACTTATGGGCTAAAGCATGTCTTCGCGATACATTATAAAGACCCATTTACTTTGATTAGTCACCGTGTGTCGTTTGTTTGTTTTAAAGTAATGAACGAATGACCACCATCCTTATATTTCGTCGATATTTTTAACATCTCTCTTGATTATCCAATGCCAACGAGGCTCGTGGTAATAATGAAGTCATTAACGGTATGTTCCTCGTGCCGATAGAAGCTTTGTATCACTAGCCATTGAACATTTGCTTACGATGCCTAGAATTAAACTAGGAAAACCCTTAACGGTGGAAATAGCAAATGGTGAACTCCTTGTGCTCGACTATGCCATTCGTATTTGCCTATTGAACTTGGATAACCACCTTTTTCCCATTGACCTCACACCAATGCAACTCGGGAGTTTTGACATCATCATAGGAATGGATTGGTTAACCAAACACCATGCTGAGGTGATCTGTTTCGACAAGGTTGTTCGAATACCTCTTTCATCTGGCGAAACCTTAGAAGTTCACGGAGAGAAACCCTCTATTAGCCTAAAACCCATGATCTGTACCCAGGCCCAAATACCTACGAAATAATTATGTAGCCTTTTTGGCACATATCATAGAGGAAAAAGGCAAGGGAAAAACTATTCAGGACATCCCCTTTGTTTGGGAATATCCTGAGGTGTTTCTTGAATAGCTACCTGCTTTACCCCTAATTCGTCAAGATGAGTTTCATATTGACCTTGTACCTGGTGCCAACCCAATTGCTAAATCTCCTTACCGTCTTGCACCGTCTGAAATGCAAGAGTTGTCAAAACAATTCCAAGAACTTTTAGACAAGGGATTCATTCGTTCGAGCTTTTCACCTTGGGGTGCTCCTATCCTATTCATGAAAAAGAAGGATGGATCCTTCTTATGTGTATCGCTTATTGTGACCTCAACAAACTCACAACCAAAAACCGATATCCCCTACCTCGCATTGATGATCTCTTTGATCAGCTACAAGGTGCGACCTGCTTTTCAAAGATTGATCTGTGTTCTAGGTATCATCAACTCGTGTACTCGAATAAGATATTCCGAAGACTGCTTTTTGCACTCGATACGGCCATTACGAGTTCACTGTCATGCCTTTTGGTTTGACGATTGCTCCTTCTGTCTTCATGGAATTAATGAATAGGGTTTGTAAACCTTATTTAGACAAGTTCATCATTGTTTTCATCGACGACATCCTCATTTATTCTAAGGATCGTGCCGATCACGAACAACAACTCCGTCTAATGATGGAACTCCTGAAGAAAGAACAACTTTATGCCAAATTATCCAAATGTAAATTTTGGCTAAAAGAAGTTCAATTTTTAGGACACATTGTTAACGAACAAGGTATACATGTAGATCCCGCCAAAATCAGTGCGATTACGGATTGGAGTACACCTACTACTCCTACCGAAGTTCGTTCATTTCTTGGTCTTGCTGGAGACTATCGACGATTCATCGTGAACTTTTCAAAGATCGCGGTTCCCCTCACCACTTTGACTCAGAAGAATAAACCTTTCGAGTGGGGACCCAAACAAGAGGAAGCCTTTCAAATACTGAAACAAAAATTATGTAATGCTCCTGTTTTATCTTTACCCGACGGCAACGATGATTTCGTTGTCTATTGTGATGCATCAAACCTAGGCTTGGTTGTGTTATCATGCAAAGAGACAAAGTTATTGCCTATGCGTCAAGTCAATTGAAAATCCATGAGAAGAACTACACAACTCATGATCTTGAGTTCGGAGCCGTAGTTTTTGCTCTCAAAATTTGGAGACACTACCTTTACAGTACGAAATGTGTGGTTTTCACTGACCACAAAAGTCTCCAACACATATTCAATCAAAAGGAGCTTAACATGAGACAACGATGCTGGGTCGAACTTCTGAAAGACTATGACTACGAGATTCACTACCATTCTGGTAAGGCGAATGTTGTGGCTGGTGCGCTTAGTCGTAAGGAACGTGTCAAACTTCATTGTGTTCGAGTTCAATCTGATATCCAGACACGTATCCTTCAAGCACAACATACATGTGTGACCCAAAGCTTGTTGAAAAATGAGCTACCACAAAATCTCGAACTTCAACTCGAAACAAAAGATAACGGATTACTCTACTACAAGAACCGTTTGTGGATTCCTAGTCAAGACAATCTCCGCACCTTATTGATGGACGAAGCTCATAAGTCTCGTTATTCAATCCATCCTGGTGCAGACAAAATGTATAAGGATCTCCGTACCCAGTATTGGTGGCCGGGTATGAAGAAGGACATTGCCTTAAATGTGTCTAAACGCCTAACTTGTCTTAAAGTTAAGGTAGAACATCAACGCCCATCTGGTTAGAGCATGTGTAATGGACTTTGGTGGTAGTTGGGATTCGCATCTACCATTGGTCAAATTCTCCTACAACAATAGTTATCACGCCAGCATCAATATGGCGCCTTTCGAAGCTCTATACGGTCGAAAATGTCGTTCACCTGTCTGCTGGAATGAGGTCGGTGAAGCTCAGCTCACTAGGCCTGAACTCATTCACGACACAACAGACAAAGTCAAGAAAATTCGCGAAAACCTTCTGACCGCTAGAAGCCGTCAAAAGAGTTATGCAGACAAACGACGCAAGCCCTTGGAATTACAAGTTGGTGATCACGTCCTTGTCAAGGTATCCCCTTGGAAAGGTGTGATTAGATTTGGAAAGAAAGGAAAACTTGCACCACGATATATTGGACCATTCAAGATCGTTGAGAGAATCGGAAAGGTGGCCTACCGACTTGAGCTACCTCCTGAACCTGGGAATATTCACCCAACATTCCACGTGCCCAATTTGGAAAAGTGTTTAGTCGATAGAAACCTCCACATTCCCTTCGACGAAATTCACGTTGATGACACTATGCACTTTGTCAAGAAACCTGTGGAGATTGGACCGTGAAGTCAAGAAACTCAAGCGTAGACGTATACCGATAGTTAAAGTTCGCTGGGAATTCATACGTGGCCTAGAATTTACTCGGGAATGAGAGGATCAGACGAAAGCAAAATATCCACATCTATTTCACAAAGTTTCCTCTAATTAAATTTCGGGACGAAGTTTCCAAAAGTAGGGGAGACTGTGACATTTGTGCCTTTTCAATCTGTAACACACCCGACCGCGTAAAACAACGAACCGCGGTGGAAACGTCGGGGAGTCATGTCACAGAACTATTGTTTCACAACTCATGGAATTTAAAATTATGTTTGATAAAGTTAAATGTTTATATTGTCTTGGGATAAGCAGAAACAACACATAAATAAATTGTCTTTCATGTTTTAAGTCACTAAGGCCCGCGTCCATTCCTACCTGAAGCATGCATCATATTATCAAGTATTGATTCCTGAAACATATGTGAAAAGAGAATCAGCATAAAAAATGCCGGCGAGTACATAGGTTTTGTGAGTGTGTCAAATTTGTGGCCTTGTATACATATTGCAACACCTCGTCCGACTTCAAGAGTCGTTAAGTGAAAACCTCGTATCAAAAGTGTTTGATATTGCAATATAATTAACCAACTAAAACATGTTGGTTAGAGTTGAAAAACCTTGTAGCCATAAATCTTGACGAAAAACATTTCCTTTCTAAAAACCTTGTAGTAGATTGATTCAAAAGAAAACTTCGTATGGTTTATATCTTTAAGTGAAAATCATTGCGTGACATTGTTCAAAACAATTTGTCCATGTTATAAACCATTTGTCCGTGTAATAGATCAATCGTTTGTGTCATAAACCAATTGTCGATGTCATAAAAAGATCGTCCGTGTTTTTAATTGTGAAAACTTTTGATCATTCTTTAATGAACACATTCAAACTTTTGTTGACTACACCACCAAAGGTTATCTTTAATAGACCACCGAAGGGTCTCTTTAACTAGACAAACAAATCAAAATTTGATTTGTTAATCAGAAATAGTTTCTGTCATTACCCAAACTTCCACCAAATCTAGTGAACAGTCCGATAATGGGATTGTCAGTCCTATGGTACCATAACATACTACTGGTCGGCTTGGCCAAAGCTAATGAATGTCATTCGTGTTATAGATAACGCATCAACAAGTTGTTCACATTATTGAAATCGTATTTTTTATATATAAACCATAGAAATTATTTTTGAAAACTTGAAAATGATTTAGCACATATGAATCACCCCAAAACATTTGCAAAACATAAAAGAGGGGAATATGTACTCACTTTGAAAATCATTTTGTATTTATAAGCCATGTATATTGTTTTGAAATCTTGAAAATAATTATAAGCACATATGAATCACCCCAAAACATTTGAAAATGTAAAAGAGGGGGGCTATGTACTCACTTTGAAAATCATTTTGTATATATAAACCATGTATATTGTTTTGAAATCTTGAAAATAATTATAGGCACATATGAATCACCCCAAAACATTTGCAAAACGTAAAAAAGGGGAACTAAGTACTCACTTTGAAAATCATTTTGTATATAATCCATGTATATTGTTTTGAAATCTTGAAAATAATTATGGGCACATATGAATCACCCCAAAACATTAAGAAAATGTAAAAGAGGGGAACTATGTACTCACTTGGGATTACGAAAGTGTTCTTGATCAACGAAATAAACAAAGCTCAAACGTGTCCTAATGTGTCAGATAAATATGTTAGCGTGTCGGGACTACAAACGGGAGATTGGATAGAATGAAGTCTTATAAATCAAACAAGTGTTGGAACTCATGTGATATGGTATAACAAACTTAGCATTCTGATTTTGAAAGGATCCTAAGTGCTTTTGACCCATTTTGACTCGTTAAGGTAGTTTACGCCACGTTAGCGGGTCATTAGCGTAAACATGTTATCGGATGGTTAAACATGTCCTATAAAAAGTCTTAAATGCCCAAGCATGTTTTAAAATGTTAAATATCAGTTTATATGTCAAAAATTTGGTTATATGTGTTTAAAATGATTTATGCGCAAAAGGGAATTTGGTCATCATTGTTTTTTAAGAACATAGAAGTAACTTATCATAACACTAACCAAACGATGTGACCATAAGGTATAACCTCAGTAGGTTATTCCCTATATAACTATGGTCACAAATATGTGTTTGGTAGGATCCTAAGATCGACCAAACGGGTCGGATTCGAAAGTCAAAGCGGTGGTCAAGACCGCTCGACTTATGACCCTAAATAAGCACTAAACTAGAAGTGACGAGTTAGACATGTCAAAATATGTCTACCTAAGTTTATAAAACTGATTTGGTATCAAAACTTGGTGTTTTGATACCCGAAAATAGTTTCGTCGTGCATGCACATAATGCGCATTTTTTACCGAAACTTTGACTCGTCACTTCGACTAGTAAACGTGGTAATCACAAAATCGTTAGGGATTATAACCTTCGTGAATACGATCACATTCAAAGTTCAATTGAACTTTGACTTGGCCAAATATGGTCAGAACCTAAAGTCAATCAGGTTGCCAAATTGTTCGACTTTTAGCTCAAAATAGCTAAAAATGAAAGAACTAGAAAGAGTTACTCGTGTTGAAGAACACTTTTGGAACTTAATATAGGAGGCTTCCAAAGGCTAGAAACAAGCTCCAAGAAGGATATAAAGAAGAACTTCACACTTTGCTTTGAAGTGTTTTGAAGTGGTGTGAAAAAAAATGGAAGAATCATGTGGTATGTATAGTATTTTAGGATTAAGGTGGTGATGACAAGTGTCCTCAAGTGTGGATTAGTGTCCTAACATGTGTCAACACCATATTAGGTGTGGCAAAGTGAGTGCTAGGTGTCATATTGGAGATAGGTGGTAAACTTGGTGAAGAAGCAAAAATATTTATTATTTTTTTGACATTTTTGGCCCTTAGACTTGTATTTTCACTTGTTTGCCATTTTTAACTCATCTGACCTAATATTTATGTTATATAAAGTTGTTAAGATATGTGTAACTTGGATTATGCCCGAAAATGCCGTGGATGTCGGTTCGTTCAGTTGTATGGTTACGCATTTTGAAAAAATGCGTAAAACGATTTAACGAACACTAAAATGATCGAAATTGTGCAACGATTGACATTTTTGCATTCTCATCAATAAAATACAAGATTTCATTGAATACAAAAATATTTGAAAATAAAACACAGGGTTTCATTGAATACGAAATTGTTTGTAATTGTGCAATGATTGAAAAGGCACAAATGTCTTAGTCTCCCCTACTTTTGGAAATTTCGTCCCGAAATTTAATTAGAGGAAACTTTGTGAAACTGATGTAGATATTTCGCTTTCATCTGATCCTCTCATTCCCAAGTAAATTCCGGACCACGTTTGGATTCCCAGCAAACTTTAACTATCGGTATACGTCTACACTTGAGTTTCTTGACTTCACGGTCCAATATCTCCACAGGTTTCTCGACAAACTGCATAGTGTCATCAATGTGAATTTCATCGGGGGAGTGTGGAGGTTTGTATCGGCTAAACACTTTCTTAAATTGGAGACATGGAATGTTGGGTGAATATTCCCAAGTTCAGGAGGTAGCTCAAGTCGGTAGGCCACATTTTCGATTCTCTCAACGATCTTGAATGGTCCAATATATCGTGGTGCAAGTTTTCCTTTCTTTCCAAATCTAATCACACCTTTCCAAGGGGATACCTTGACAAGGACGTGATCACCAACTTGGAATACCAAGGGCTTGTGTCGTTTGTTTGCATAACTCTTTTGATGGCTTCTATGTTATAAGGTTATCGCGAATTTTCTTGATTTTGTCTGTTGTGTCGTGAATGAGTTCAGGTCCAGTGAGTTGAGCTTCACCGACCTCATTCCAGCAGACAGGTGAACGGCATTTTTGACCGTATAGAGCTTCGAAAGGTGCCATATTGATGCTGGCGTAATAACTATCGTTGTAGGATAATTCGACCAATGGTAGATGCAAATCCCAACTACCACCAAAGTCGATCACACATGCTCTAATCATTTCCTCCAGTGTTTGAATTGTCCTTTCAGATTATCCATCCGTTTGAAGATGATAAGAAGTGCTCAGATTGAGTTTGGTTCCCATGGTAGATTGCATGGTCTTCCAAAAGTGAGATGAGAATCGAGCATCTCGATCGGATATGATGTTCAAAGGAACACCATGACGAGATACAATCTCATCAACGTAGATCTTGGCAAGTTTGTCAGCAGATAGATCCTTACGAATTGCCAAAAACTGTGTTGACTTTGTTAGACAATCGATGATTACCCAAATGGCATCATGACCTCTAGGTGTGCGCGGTAGTTTAGTGATGAAATCCATCGCAATGTTCTCCCACTTCCATACCGGTATTTGTAGTTGCTCAAGTAAACCAGATGGGCGTTGATATTCTGCCTTAACTTTAAGACAAGTTAGGCATTTAGACACATATAACGCAATGTCCTTCTTCATACCCGGTTACTAATACTGGGTACGGAGATCCTTATACATTTTGTCTGCACCAGGATGGATTGAATAACGAGACTTATGAGCTTCGTCCATCAATAAGGTGCGGGGATTGTCTTGACTAGGAATCCACAAACGGTTCTTGTAGTAGAGTAATCCGTTGTCTTTTGTTTCGAGTTGAAGTTCGAGATTTTATGGTAGCTCATTTTTCAACAAGCTTTGGGTCACACATGTATGTTGTGCTTGAAGGATACGTGTCTGGATATCAGATTCAACTCGAACACAATGAAATTTGACACGTTCCTTACGACTAAGCACATCAGCCACAACATTCGCCTTACCAGGATGGTAGCGAATCTCGCAGTCGTAGTCGTTTAGAAGTTCGACCCAGCATCGTTGTCTCATGTTTAGCTCCTTTTGGTTGAATATGTGTTGGAGACTTTTGTGGTCAGTGAAAACCACACATTTAGTACCGTAAAGGTAGTGTCTCCAAATTTTGAGGGAAAAAACTACCGCTCATAAATCAAGATCATGAGTTGTGTAGTACTTCTCATGGATTTTCAATTGTCTTGATGCATAGGCTATGACTTTGTCTCTTTGCATGAAAACACAACCAAGGCCTAGGTTTGATGCGTCACAATAGACAACGAAATCGTCATTGCCGTTGGGTAAAGATAAAACAGGAGCATTACAGAGTTTTTGTTTCAGTGTTTGAAAGGCTTCCTCTTGTTTGGGTCCCCACTCGAAAGGTTTATTCTTCTAAGTGAGGGGAACCATGATCTTTGAAAAGTTCGCGATGAATCGTCGATAGTATCCAGCAAGACAAAGAAATGAACGAACTTCGGTAGGAGTAGTAGGTCTACTCCAATCCCTAATCGCACTGATTTTGGCAGGATCTACATGTATACCTTGTTCGTTAACAATGTGTCCCAAAAATTGAACTTCTTTTTGCCAAAATTCACATTTGGAGAATTTGGCATAAAGTTGTTCTTTCTTTAGGAGTTCCATCGTTAGACGGATTTGTTGTTCGTGATCGGCACGAGACTTAGAATAAATGAGAATGTCGTCGATGAAAACAATGGTGAACTTGTCTAAATAAGGTTTACAAACCCTATTCATTAAGTCCATGAAGATGGAAGGAGCATTCGTCAAACTAAAAGGCATGACAGTGAACTCGTAATGGCCGTATCGAGTGCGAAAAGCAGTCTTCAGAATATCTTCTTCGAGTAAACGAGTTGATGATACCCGGAATGCAGATCAATCTTTGAAAAGCAGGTCGCACCTTGTAGCTGATCAAAGAGATCATCAATGTGAGGTAGGGGATATCGATTTTTGGTTGTGAGTTTGTTGAGCTCATGATAATCGATACACATACGGAAGGATCCATCCTTCTTTTTCACAAAGAGGACAGGAGCGCCCCAAGGTGAAAAGCTCGGACGAATGAATCCCTTGTCTGAAAGTTGTTGGAGTTGCTTTGATAACTCTTGCATTTCAGACGGTGCAAGACGGTAAGGAGATTTAGCAATTGGGTTGGCACCAGGTACAAGGTCAATACGAAACTCAACTTGACGAATTGGGGGTAAACCAGGTAGCTCTTCAGGAAACACCTCAGGATATTCCCAAACAATGGGGATGTCCTGAACAGTCTTGCCCTTGCCTTTTTTTCTCTACGATATGTGCCAAGAAGGCTACATAATTCTTTCATAGGTATTTTTGGGCCTGGGTACAGGTCATGAGTTTTAGGCTACTAGAGGGTTTTGTCTCCGTGAACTTCTAAGGTTCCGCTAGACAAAAGAGGCATACGAACAACCTTGTCGAACCAGATCACCTCAGCATGGTGTTTGGTTAACCAATCCATTCCTATGATGATTTCAAATCTCCTGAGTTGCATTGGTGTGAGGTCAATGGGAAAAAGGTGGTTATCCAAGTTCAATTGGCAACTACGAATGACATTGTCGAGCACAAGGGGTTCACCACTAGCTATTTCCACCGTTGAGGGTTTTCCTAGTTTAGTTCTAGGCATCGAAAGCAAAGGTTCAAAGGCTAGTGATATAAAGCTTCTATCAGCACCCGAATCGAAAAGAATAGAAGCAGGAAGATTGTAAACAAGGAATGTACCATTAATGACTTCATTATCAGCACGAGCCTCATTGGCATTGATGTTGAATGCGCGTCCATGGGCTGGATTTGCATTCGTGTTCACCAACTTTGGTAGTTGTTTCTAAAGGGACCCATCTCACCACAGTTGTAGCAAGAACCAGGTGGGAACGGAGGTCTAGCAGGGTTGGCTTGGGTTGAACAAGGTTCTAAATAACTTGTTTTGGGCCGAATGACAAACATTAGCTAATCTAGAGTAATGTTAAAAATATCGACGGAATATAAGGATGGTGGTGATTCGTGCGTTACTTAAAACAAATAAACGACACATGGTGACCAATCAAAGTAAATGGGTCTTTATAATGTACCGTGAAGACATGCTTTAGCCTATAAGTGGACACTCACCCCAAGAGTTCCCAGGTAAGAGTGACTGGTCCGATAATGCGGATTTGTACGAACACTCGAGCCTTAGAAAGAAAACTCAGGGTATAGGCATCCACCCTTCCAGATTGCACGTGTTCACGTTAATAAAACCCAAACTTTGACGGGATTTTGAAAACTTACAAGGCTTTAAGCCAAAACAAATCATCTAAGGATAGATGATTGATTTTCAAAACGAATTTGTAACTTATGTATTTGTTCTGGTAGTCACCTAAGGATAGGTGATAGTATTGTTTTAATAATCTAAACACAAGATAACTCGCGTTAGGGTCCTAGGAAGGTTAGAGTCTAGGTCAAAGCATTACTAATAACCTAATTCCCTATAACCATAAGCTCTAATACCAATCTTTCTGTAACACCCCGATCGCGTAAAACAACGAACCGCAGCGGAAACGTCGGGGAGTCAAGTCACAGAACTATTGTTTCACAACTCATGGAATTTAAAATTATGTTTGATTAAGTTAATGTTTACATTGTCTTGGGATAAACAGAAACAACACATAAATAAATTTTCTTTCATGTTTTAAGTCACTAAGGCCCGCGTCCATTCCTACGTGAAGCATGCATCATATTATCAAGTATTGATTCCTGAAACATATGTGAAACGAGAGTCAGCATAAAAAAATGCCGGCGAGTACATAGGTTTTGTGAGTGTGTCAAATTCGTGGCCTTGTATACATATTGCAACACCTCGTCCGACTTCAATAGTCGTTAATTGAAAACCTTGTATCAAAAGTGTTTGATATTTCAATACAATTAACCAACTAAAACAAGTTGGTTAGAGTTGAAAAACCTTGCATCCATAAATCTTTACAAAAACATTTTTTTTCTAAAAACCTTGTAATAGATTGATTCAAAAGAAAACTTCGTATGGTTTATATCTTTAACTGAAAATCATTGCGTGACATTGTTCAAAACAATTTGTCCGTGTTATAAACCATTTGTCCATGTTATCGATCAATCGTCTGTGTCATAAACCAATTTTCCATGTCATAAAAAAATTATCCGTGTTTTTATTGTGAAAACTTTTGATCGTTCTTTAATGAACACATTCAAACCTTTGTAGACTATATCACCAAAGGGTATCTTTAATAGACCACCAAAGGGTTTCTTTAACTACACAAATAAATCAATAATTGATTTGTTAATCAGAAACAGTTTCTGTCATTACCCAAACTTCCACCAAATCCAGTGAGTCCGATACTGGGATTGTCAGTCCTATGGTACCATAACATACTACTGGTCAGCTTGGCCAAAGCTAATGAATGTCATTCGTGTTACGGATAACGCATCAACAAGTTGTTCACATTATTAAAATCGTATTGTTTTATATATAAACCATAGACATTGTTTTTGAAAACTTGAAAATGATTTAGCACATATGAGTCACCGCAAAACATTTGCAAAACATAAGAGAGGGAACTATGTACTCACTTTGAAAATCATTTTGTATTTATAAGCCATATATATTGTTTTGAAATCTTGAAAATAATTATAGGCACATTTGAATCACCTCAAAACATTTGAAAATGTAAAAGATATGTACTCACTTTGAAAATCATTTTGTATATATAAACAATGTATATTGTTTTGAAATCTTGAAAATAATTATAGGCACATATGAATCACCCAAAAACATTTGAAAACGTAAAAGAGTGAACTATGTACTCACTTTGAAAATCATTTTGTATATATAAACCATGTATATTGTTTTGAAATCTTGAAAAAAATTATCTGCACATATGAATCACCCCAAAACATTTAGAAAATGTAAAAGAGGGGACCATGTACTCACTTGGAATTGCAAAAGTGTTCTTGATCAACGAAATAAACCAAGCTCAAACGTTTCCTAATATGTCAGATAAATATGTTAGCGTGTTGGGACTACAAACTGGAGATCGGATAGAATGAAGTCATATAAACCAAACAAGTGTTGGAACTCATGTGATATGGTTTAACAAACTTAACATTCTTATTTGGAAAGGATCCTAAGTGCTTTTGACCCATTATGACTCGTTAAGGTAGTTTACTCTACTTTAACGGGTCATTAGCGTAAACTTGTGATCGGATGGTTAAACATGTCCTATGATAAGTCTTAAATGCCCAAGCATGTTTGAAAATGTTAAAACATCAGTTTATATGTCAAAAATTTGGTTATATGTGTTTAAAATGGATTTATGCGCAAAAGGGCATTTTGGTCATCATTTTTTAAGAACATAGAAGTAACTTATCATAACACTAACCAAACGATGTGACCATAAGTTATAACCTCAGTAGGTTATTCCCTATATAACTATGGACACAAATATGTGTTTGGTAGGATCCTAAGATCGACCAAACGGGTCGGATTCGAAAGTCAAAGCGGTGGTCAAGACCGCTAGACTTACGACCCTAAATAAGCACTAAACTAGAAGTGACAAGTTAGACATGTCAAAATATGTCTAACTAAGTTAATAAAACTGATTTGGTATCAAACCTTGGTGTTTTGATACCTGAAATAGTTTCGTCGTAAATTGCACATCATGCGCATTTTTTACCGAAACTTTGACTCGTCACTTCGACTAGTAAACGTGGTAATCAGAAGGTGAAATCGTTAGGGATTATAACCTTTGTGATTACGATCACGTCACAAAGTTCAATTGAACTTTGACTTGACCAAATATGGTCAGAACCAAAAGTCAATCAGGAAGTCAAACTGTTCGACTTTTAGCTCCAAATAGCAAAAAAAATTAAAGAACTAGGAAGGGTACTTACTCGTGTTGAAGTACACTTTCAGAACTCAAGATAGGAGGCTTCCAAAGGCTGGAAACAAGCTCCAAGAAGGATAGAAAGAAGAACTTCACACTTTGCTTTGAAGTGTTTTGAAGTGGTGTGAAAAAAAATGGAAGAATCATGGGGTATTTATAGTATTTTAGGATTAAGGAGGTGATGACAAGTGTCCTCAAGTGTGGATTAGTGTCCTAACATGTGTCAACACCATATTAAGTGTGGCAAAGTGAGTGCTAGGTGTCAAAAATTTGAGATAGGTGGCAAACTTGGTGAAGAAGCAAAAATATTTATTATTTTTTTTGACATTTTTGGCCCTTGGACTTGTATTTTCACTTGTTTGCCATTTTTAACCCCTCTAACCTAATATTTAGGTTATATAAAGGTGTTAAGACATTTGTAACTTGGATTATACCCGAAAATGTCATGGATATCGGTTCGTTCGGTTGTACGGTTATGCGTTTTGCAAAAATGCGTAAAATGCTTTAACGAACATGAAAATGATCGAAATTGTGCAACGATTGACATTTTTGCATTCTCATCAATAAAATACAAGATTTTATTGAATAAAAAAATACTTTAAAATAAAACACAGGATTTCATTGAATACGAAATTGTTTGTAATTGTGCAATGATTGAAAAGGCACAAATGTCACACAATCATTGCACAATTACAAACAATTCCGTATTCAATGAAACCATGTGTTTTATTTCCAAATATTTTTGTATTCAATAAAATATTGTATTTTATTGATGAGAATGCAAAAATGTCAATCTTTCCACAATTTCGATCGTCTTTGTGTTCGTTAAAGCGTTTTATCGCATTTTTGCAAAACGCATAACCGTACAACCGAACGAACCGACATCCACGACATTTTCGGGCATAATCCAAGTTACAATGTCTTAACACCTTTATATAACCTAAATATTAGGTTAAGGGGGTTAAAATGGCAAACAAGTGAAAATACAAGTCCAATGGCCAAAAATGTCAAAAAAATAATAAATATTTTTGCTTCTTCACCAAGTTTGCCACCTATCTCCAATTTTTGACGCCTAGCACTCACTGTGCCACACTTAATATGGTGTTGACACATGTTAGGACACTAATCCACACTTGAGTACACTTGTCATCACCTCCTTAATCCTACAATACTATAAATACCCCATGATTCTTCCATTTTTTTCACACCACTTCAAAACACTTCAAAGCAAAGTGGGAAGTTCTTCTTTCTATCCTTCTTGGAGCTTGTTTCCAACCTTTGGAAGCCTCCTATATTGAGTTCCGAAAGTGTTCTTCAACACGAGTAAGTACTCTTCCTAGTTCTTTAATTTTTTTAGCTATTTTGAGCTAAAAGTTGAATAGTTTGGCAACCTGATTGACTTTTGGTTCTGACCATATTTGGCCAAGTCAAAGCTCAATTGAACTTTGAAACGTGATCGTAATCACGAAGGTTATAATCCCTAACGATTTCACCTTCTGATTACCACGTTTACTAGCCGAAGTAACGAGTCAAAGTTTCGGTCAAAAATACGCATGATGTGCAATTTACGACGAAACTATTTCAGGTATCAAAACACCAAGTTTTGATACCAAATCAGTTTTATAAACTTAGTTAGACATATGACATGTCTAACTCGTCATTTCTAATTTAGTGCTTATTTAGGGTCGTAAGTCGAGCGGTCTTGACCACCACTTTGACTTTCGAATCCGACCCGTTTGGTCAATCTTAGAATCCGACCAAACACACATTTGTCACCATAGTTGTATAGGGAATAACCTACTGAGGTTATACCTTATGGTCACATCGTTTGGTTAGTGTTATGATAAGTTACTTCTATGTTTTTAAAAATGATGACCAAAATGCCCTTTTGCACATAAATCCATTTTAAACACATGTAACCAAATTTTTGACACATAAACTGATGTTTTAACATTTTCAAACATGCTTGGGCATTTAAGACTTATCATAGGACATGTTTAACCATATGATCACACGTTTACGCTAATGACCCGTTATAGTAGCGTAAACTACCTTAACGAGTCATAATGGGTCAAAAGCACTTAGGATCCTTTCCAAATTAGAATGTTAAGTTTGTTAAACCATATCACATGAGTTCCAACACTCGTTTGGTTTATAAGACTTTATTCTATCCGATCTCCCGTTTGTAGTCCCGACACGCTAACATATTTATCTGACACATTAGGATACGTTTGAGCTTTGTTTATTTCGTTGATCAAGAAAACTTTTGCAATCCCAAGTGAGTACATACCCCCCCCCCCTTTACATTTTCTAAATGTTTTGGGGTGATTCAAATGTGCCTATAATTATTTTCAAGATTTCAAAACAAACATGGTTCATGGTACAAAAGTATTTTCAAAGTGAGTACATAGCCCCCCCCCCCCCCTCTTTTACGTTTTCAAATGTTTTGGGGTGATTCATATGTGCCTATAATTATTTTCAAGATTTCTAAAACAATGTCTATGGTTTATATATAAATCAATACGATTTCAATAATTTGAACAACTTGTTGATGCGTTATCCATAATACGAATGACATTCATTAGCTTTGACCAAGCCGACCAGTAGTATGTTATGGTACCATAGGACTAACAATCCCATCATCGGACTGTTCACTGGATTTGGTGGAAGTTTGGGTAATGACAGAAACTGTTTCTGATTAATAAATCATTTGATGATTTTTTTAGTCTAGTTAAAGAGACACTTTGGTGGTCTATTAAAGATCCCCTTTGGTGGTATAGTCAACACAGGTTTGAATGTGTTCATTAAAGAATGGTCAGAAGTTTTCACGTTTGAGCTTTGTTTATTTCGTTGATCAAGAACACTTTCGCAATCCAAAGTGAGTACATAGCCCCCACCCCTCTTTTACATTTTCTAAATGTTTTGGGGTGATTCATATGTGCCTATAATTATTTTCAATATTTCAAAACAATATACATGGTTCATTTATACAAAATTATTTTCAAAGTGAGTACATAGACCCCTCCCTCTTTTACGTTTTCAAACGTTTTGTATAGGACTGACAATCCCATTATCGGACTGTTCACTAGATTTCGTGGAAGTTTAGGTAATGACAGAAACTGTCTTATTAACAAATCATTTGATGATTTGTTAGTCTAGTTAAAGAGAGCCTTTGGTGGTCTATAAAGATACCCATTGGTGGTATAGTCAACACAGGTTTGAATGTGTTCATTAAATAACGATCAAAAGTTTTCACAATTAAAAACACGGACGATATGTTTATGACATGGACAATTGGTTTATGACACGGACGATTGATCTATAACACGGACAAATGGTTTATAACACGGACAAATTGTTTTGAACAATGTCACGCAATGATTTTTACTTAAAGATATAAACCATACAATGTTTTCTTTTGAATCAATCTATTACAAAGTTTTTACAAAAGAAATGTTTTTGTCAAGATTCATGGCTACAAGTTTTCACAACTCTAACCAACTTGTTTTAGTTGGTTAATTGTATTGCAATATCAAACACTTTTGATACGAGGTTTTCACTTAACGACTCTTGTAGTCGGACGAGATGTTGCAATATGTATAATGGCCACGAATTTGACACACTCACAAAACCTATGTACTCGCCGGCATTTTTTATGCTGACTCTCTTTTCACATATGTTTCAGGAATCAATACTTGATAATATGATGCATGCTTCACGTAGGAATGGATGCGGGCCTTAGTGACTTAAAACATGAAAGACAATTTATTTATGTGTTGTTTCTGTTTATCCCAAGACAATGTAAACATTTAACTTAATAATACAAAATTTTAAATTCCATCAGTTGTGAAACAATAGTTCTGTGACATGACTCCCCGACGTTTCTGCCGCGGTTCGTTGTTTTACGCGGTCGGGGTGTTACACCTTGCATTCCGGCAAAACCTACGTACCCTCCGCGGATAGCTTTAACATCGTGTAACAACGCAAGCATCCCGGTCATATGCCTGGAAGCTCCACTATCCATTATCCATTTAGACATTATCGATCGTGGGAGTCCCTGCACACATGCGGAAGAAACTATTTAAACAAAGAAACCCAAGCCTGTTTGGTCTTGGGTGGGTTCGGAATGTCAAATTTCGGACCTACTTTGTTTTAACATTCATTTTTGATTCAGTTTTGTGTGGAACAGAAGGTTCGGTTCTACCTTGGATGGTTTCACCTTTACCACCCATGTTTGCGTTTTCAGATTTCCTTTTTAGCATAAAATTTAGAATCCATGTGACGATATTTAGTTGATGTTTCACCAATTTCAAATTTTGAATGACGTTGAGTAATTGGTTTAACATTTTTGTAGGATTTGTTGGTTCTTTTCAAAATTTGCTTTGACGCAATCATAGGAGTATTTTGTTTCTCGTCCTTGGTAATTTTTTTAGAATGAGAAACAGGTTTTGGAGATTCTTGTGAGCAATATCTTGCAATGTGCCCAACATTTTGACATTTGTAACATGTTCTACCGTCCTTTAACAGAAGATTCCAAAACTTGTTTCCTATTCTCTTTCTTGAAATCATCACTCGATTGTGTTCCGATGATTTATTTTTCCTTCTCTGTTGTTGTCCCAAAAACAAAGTTAATTTTCTTAGTAAAGTTAAGTTTTTGAGACTTGTTGTTCATTCGTCGCTTTTGGAAACCCAACCCTGCCCTTTTATTTTCAGGATAATCTCTATTTTTATGATAGTAGGTTCGGTTGTCACATCTTGATTTAGAGTAGAATGATGCATTGTGTTTATCTAAATCAGCATGACTTACCTCCACAAGCTTGAACAATTTATCAACACGATCCAGATTCACGTTCTAGATGGGAAAGTCCTCATCAGAAAATAGTTTATTAGATCCATTCATTTTATAAACTATGACATTTGGATCATTGCTTAAACTATCTTCCGATGTTTCAACATCAGATTCAGACTTGTCAGATTCACTTTTTGACACATTTTCGACCACTGTTTTAACAACCTCAGAGTCACATTCAGATTCAGATGTAGTGTAAGTTACGTCGATGTTTGTAGGCAACTCATTTGATTGTTCAGTTTTTAGCTTTAGATTGAGTGCCTTTTCCACCCCTGATGGTTTTTTACACGCATAACTATTCCACATAGAGGGTGGAACACAATCGTAACTTGCATTCTTTTTTTCAACATATTTCTGATTCTTCTTTATTTTCAATTTTTGGTAAAATGTGATCAATGACATAAGAGCTTGTTGAATAACTGATTAACAACTTGTTAACCCATTCACTTTCGATTCTTACCTTTTCAAGCTCACTCTTTAGCTCAGCTATAGTGATTAAGTGAATATTAATGGCCATTTGCTTGTCCATTACTGCCGCCTTAAGCATCAAAAGTGTTGCATCATTTTCTCTGGGTGCTTTTGTGTATTGTTTAACAAAATTACTTAATTTGTCGTATGCTTCTTTAGTTGATTTGTAATCACTTGACAAATTATCTGTTAAACTTTTGAGCTCAATATATCGTGTGTCTTTTACAACACATTCATTGCATGGCTCAGCACATTTCAGAAATGGTTTTTCTACCACAGACTCACCCTTAGACTCAATTACCTCATTGACGTTTGCCATGCATGCCTTGCTGATGTCATCCGACAACTTCTCCATCTTTTCATCAACTCTCTCTTCAACAACCGGCTTCTTTTGTTCTTCGCAAGATGATTGATGACTTGGTGCAAAATAACCTGCAAAGTTTTCAACATATCGTTAGGTAGGAGGTGTTTAAATGCACTGTTTAAAAGTTCCTCCTCTTCTGATGATGTGTGATAGTAATAATCTTCTGGTGCCTCATCAAAAGTTGTCTCCGATTCTTCTTCAGGTTCTTCGATTATCTCAGCAACCAAAGCCAAACTTTCATTCTTGGAAATATATTTGTTCCAGTTAAAGCCCTCATCTTCTTGAGTTACCACTAGCGCTTTGTCTTTAGTCTCTGGTTGTGTATCTTCGATCTGCACCATGCGAGTTCTTGGGTGGGGACGGTGGTATATAGCCTTCTTGTAATAATCATCGGCAAATGGGTTCTGGTTTCCTTGAGCTTCTCTGTTTGGGCATTCTCGTTTAATATGACCCTTTTCCCAACACTTAAAACAAGTAACTTTGGATTTGTCGAATCCCAGTTTTCCATCCAAACCTCCCAAGTTCTCTTTTCCCGTGATTTCCATGAAGCGTTGTGCGCGTCGAACAATAGATGCCATACACCACATTATGTCGATTAACTCCATCTCTACTGGATCAATCTGGTCGTAGTAATCTCTGGTCATTTCAGAATTTCCAATCCTTCCTGCCACAAGACTATCATAGGATTCGAGAACCGAAGCTAATAGAGACATGTGTTGCTTCGTGGTTTTCTCATCAAAGTTTTGTGCATTCTAGAAATCCACTGTGATATTGCACTAAAGAACCCTTTGAGTAGGATTTGACTGACTATTCTGGTTGATTTGAGGAGTTCTTGATCCATATGATGACTGTGGACTTTGAGACGTGTAAGGATTAACTGTAGCAAATGATTGAAAGCCACTGTTTTGGTTTGGTGGTGAACTTGGCGTGTTGTAAGCGCTGAAGGCAGTCTGGATCTTCGGAGACTGAATTTGAGTAGCAGAACTTTCTTGAAGTATAGATTAACATCTTGTTGAACTTGGACGGTTTTGTTCTTTGCCATCTTTTGCATTTCAAGTTCATGTCCCTCCAGTCTTTCAATGAAACGTGGTAATGAAAAATTACCATACTCGGTTCCTTTCTTCAAAATGGTCAAATAAGTATAGCATTCATCTTGCGTTAGAGAATCTGCCAACTTATCAACAAGTTCTTCGTTGGTCTTGATGGTTCCATTCTCTTCATTTGCACCACCAAATGACAGTATCTTTCAATCAATTGTTTCACTGTCTCTCCTTTAATCAATGTAAAGATGTCAAACTCTTTACCTAACAACACCCGTTTACTCTTACGTAGCTGAGCACTTCCCTGGAACTTCAAACGAAGAGCATTCCACAATGATGTGCATCATCATCGTGTTGTAATAACGCCAGAATATCTTCTTTGATGGATTGTTGCAGGATGTTCATCATTTCCTTTTCGTTTATGAACCTTTCCCTTTCAACATCCGAGAGTTGAGCTAAAGTCTTTTCGAGGCCATTTTCACGTACAGGAGCTTGATATTTTACTTCGGTAGCGAACCAACAGGTAAAGTAATTTGCCTTAACCCAATTCATGAACCGTTCTCTCCAACTATCGAAGGCTTCTAGGTTCATTAACTTTGGTGGTTTGGTCATTGTACCCATCTCGTTCTCGAGATTCATGTTTTGAGCCGCTGTGGTCGTGACGGTAGATGTAGCAAATTCGTTGTAAAATTCGTCTGACATTTTTCTGCAAAAATTAAGAAACACGCTTTCGAGAAATTTGATTAGAATGATAAAAATTCCATCGTGCGACCAAATCAATTCGTACGACTAAGAAATTCGTGCAAACAATATAATTTGCACAAAACAGCTACTCGTGCGAACAAGTTGTTCGTGCGAGTGACCAAGGTTTGCTCGTACGAGTGATCAGTCTGTGCGAATCACAGTTTAAATATGTTAACTTGTAAATTTCTTAGAACTTATATCCGCACGTTCGTACGAATGAATCAAATTATACGGAAGTCGTTCGTGCGGGTGGTCTCTCTACCCGTACGAAACAACTAAGGTCATCAAATTGATGAATTTTACCAATTTTAACATGATTAGGTTCGATTTTAGATCTGAGATTGTTACGGATTGATTAGAATTGGATTTAACGTGTTATACTAGAATCCTAGTCCAATTTGTCCATAATTCCATCCAAATCCGAGATCAGTTTGGGAGAAATGTAGATGTAGAAAGCTGCAATAGTGAATCTGATCTGAAACAGTTGGTAGCCTGCAGAAACTTAACATTTGTCAACAGATCAGGCCTCAAGACTCTGATACCACTTGTGAACGGGGGATAGACTCCTCCGATGAGCGACTGGTCGGATCTAACTCAGCTAGCAGAGATGGAATTCATTGCTAGAGAGGATGAAAAACGAACAAGAGAGAGATACTATTTAACTGCTCTGAATTGTATTGAATGACGTGCAAGTACAGACGCGAGTAAACAAATCAGCAGGGCTTCGCCGTACCAACTGAACTAACACTACCTAGCTCTGACACAACACTCCTCTATTTATAGGTCGACATGACTCGCACTAGAATGTGTGTAAACAGAGACTTGCTCGTGCGAGTGACTGCCTCGTACGAGTGACAGAGTGTCACTCGTACGAGCCAAGTACTTCACTCCTACGAGTATACTACAACTCATATAAAATAATCAATCACATATATACAATCGACATTTAAGCCATATATTCAATATCGACACATCCTAGACGTAGGCAATAGACATAATCCCCAACAAGTTCTTCAAAACCCGTTTGGTAACGTGGCAATGCAAGAAACAGACCACGGTCACTCTCTCTACGTGTGAAGCTGAATACATTTCAGCATCCAGTTGTTGTTCCCAGATTCTCTGGATTCAACAGCAGATTAGTGACTTCGGACTGCAATTTCTTGACACGCCCATATATGTAGATAATTAGGCTTCTATTAATATCACTAAAAACTCATGTCAACAGTCATGCACTAAACATATTGAAATTCGACACCACTTTATCCATGACTGCTATGAGAAAAAGTTGGTTAGAATTGAAAAAAATCCACACGGATGACCAAAAAGCTGATTTTTATACCAAAGCATTTGATCATTCAAGATTTAAAAATCTTTTAAATTTAAATGGTTTAAGAAATCTGGCATTAGGGGATATTTATGAGGTTGAGTTTGAGGATGACTAGGACTTGACGTGATTCTCAGCGGTATGACGTGTTGTCTGTACATACTTTCTTAAAAGTTCTAAAAATCCAAAAATATGATTTTGATTTTAGGGGGAGAAAGTTTGGGAAAATACAAAAACACTATAAAAGTCAAAAAGAGTTTTTGTGAACAAGGGAGATCTATTACATCAATATGACAATCACAGTATGCTAAGATATGGAATGTTTATACAATTAATCAAACAGGTCTTACTAAGGATGTGACAATAGGCTTCACTAGTTCAGTAAATTGTTTTTCAAGATATAAGCCTAAAAAGAAAAACTGAGTAATGTGTCGGTTAACATCTCTTGGATATATGGACTTAGTACTCCGAAATTTCATTTGAGAGAATGCCAGATTCTGTGATACTAGTTCTTTATATTTAATCGATATCTAGGGTATTATCCGAGTTCTTCTGATTTTGTGTCAGCAATGGCCTAGAACTTGTAATACTTTACGCATTTTTCGCCTACAAAAGCTGCATAAAAAATGATTATGTGATAAGCTTTGTGACATTTGCAGTTCAAAAGATTCCTTAATGGAACACCACCTAAAGACGAGCCTTCATCTCTTTGTCTGTATGGAAATACTAACCTGAGCTCTTAAGGTCTCGCAATTCACCCCATATACAGATATCAATTGGATATATTCACCTATGAAATGATATTCTGGGAATCTCGATACGGGAGTATATTCTGAGATGAGAAACACAGTTATTCATGTTCCTTAATATTACTTAACATATCTTGAAACAATTGAGAAACGAGAAGAAGTTTAAGTGGATTAGTATATTGGCAATCTAAGTAAATTTGTTTAAAAACTTACAGTTACTACCAAGATCAACGGTACTGGTGATTTGTTTAAAAAACTTGATATGATTTTCTTAACACAGAACTCACAAAAATATGTTTGTGTATATATCTTTACTTGTTATTTCTTTTCAGAAAAATCCCAAAAAGATTTTCAGCTTTTAGCAATTTATCTTAGTTTTTAAGTCTACCGATGATTAAAACACCGTTAGTTTAAGTCAAAGCGACGATTGCTAGAAGAAAGCTGAAGACCACGGGTTGGGAGCTGATCTTGAAGAGAAGAGTTACCTGAACGTCAACAAAGTTCATTAATTTGAAACTTTACATTTTTAAATAAATCTGTTTTGGTCAAACAATGGTCAACCAAGGTCATTAACTTGGACTTGGTAGGCAAATCAGATAACCAGGGTCATTAACTTGGACTTGGTTAACTGAGTGGGTTATTAAACAGATAAAATCTCATAAAAATCAAATATCAAAAAGTTTAACAAGTGTCAGAACTGACTCATACGAGTGACACTGCCTCGTACGTGTGACATTAGTATTCATTCGCACGGATCATGGTTCGTACGAGCGACTACTGTATGAGTATAAAAGGCTCATTCATTCGCACGAGTCAGACTATTGACACTGTGCGGTTGAGAGAGAATTTTGTGCGAACCAGTTCTTACCACTTCACATTTCTTGATCTATACTACGTATTGATACATTGAGGAGGTTGATTTCCACACCTCTTGCAATGGGAAAGGTATTAGTGCTTGATTTAAGTCGTTATAATGCCGAACTTAGACCAAACAAACATAAAACATAGATTTAGGAAGATTGAACCGGTAAAACATAAAATGAACTCAAAAACGTTAAAATTGGGCCTATTAACGTATAAATCGACCTTAAATTTGTTAAAATCTACACGCTTTAAGTGCGGTTTAACTTGGTGTTATTTCGTGCGATATGTAACTCGTATGACATTCGTACGAACAAGTGTTAAAATGTTTGAAATTATTTTCACTCGTACGAGTGTGTATTCTTGCACGTCAAGAAATCATCTTTTTCTCCGTTCCATAACATATGTTGTCTTTTGGATGATTTTATTCAAGAAATCGCTGCGTATAGTGGAATCTTAGATTTTTTGGGCAGACTTCCAATTATAAAGCTCTCACCGATCGCCATACTGCGTATATATCACATGTATTTCTGGAATCCAGCAGAATATGATGCAGAGGAGAATGCGATTGTTTCGGCTGTGAAGATTAAAGATGAAAAGATTCATGTTAAGATCACCAAAGACTTGATCAGAAAAGTGCTGGAATTCAACGACCATGAAGATGATCCTACAGGATTTTCTGAGTATATGGTCAAGGGATGTTTTTATCGTATTGGGTTATGCCGGGTTCGTGAATGCTGCTCCATTCAAGAAGGGTAACCTAAGTGCGCCTTTCAGATATATTGCTCATTGTGTCATACATGCACTTAGTCACCAAAAAGAAGGATTTGACGACTTAGTAGATTACCAGATGTGCATGATCACCGCACTTATTCTGAACCTACCGTACAACTTTTCGAAGGTGATATTTTCTCAGATGGTCCAGAATACACAACGAGAGAAGTTCTTGCAGTATCCACGGTTTATTCAAATGCTGCTAGATCATTTGCATCCTAATATAAAGAAAAAGAAGGATGATGTGCTAAGTTAGAACATATGGATGTCTCGACACTGAAGAAAATGAATTTACATCTCAATACATTCCCTAATGCAAAGACTGTGTTTGGAGCCATTGTTGACAAAGATTATATTGTTCCAGCATTAGGAAAGTGGAGAAAAGAAGGAAGTTGTGATGAGAATGAAGAGCTTACAGCGCTTGATGGTTTTATTGCAAAGCGAAGCGCATGGTTTGTAAAAAGAAGGGGGTAAGGGAACCAAGAGAAAGGCAATGTCACATCTTCCTCTTCTACCCCTTAGAAGCAACAAAAAGCATCAGGAAGTTCGAGACTAATTGACAAATCAGAACCAGAGGAGAATATTGAAGATATGGTTGCTATTATTGAAAGACAGACATTTGGAGAAAAAGAGAAAGTGGTTGAAGAAGCGTCCTCTACCAGTACTGATTCGGAAGACAGGATTGCTGGAGAAAAGGAAAGGGCTAAAGAGATAGAGAAAGAACATTTAGCCGAACTACAGAGAAAAGCTGAAGAAAAGAGACGTAAAGCGACAGGTGAAGATGATTCGACATATATACCTTCGGGTTCTGAATATGATACTCCTGTGCGCAAACCAGCAAAGAAGAAAACTTGACATCTGAAAAGATCGGCAGAGAGAAGCATTGATTCTCCTAAAGACAAATCAAAGGAAAAAGTGCAAAAGCAGACTGTAGAAGAGGTACATGTTGAGCCGACTCCTCCAACACCACCACCTCCGGCTCGTCAACAAACACCTCAACCAGCACCATCTCCACCACAGCAGCAAGCATCACAACCGACACCGCAACCTCCGCCTCACCCTCGTAGTCTCAACCCCATTTTGATTTTGACTTTGACTTTGGTGACATACCAGGGGGTGAAGATTTTACTGCTGACATGTTTAATGACCAACATGTTGATGAATTACAGAAGTAGGTCATGTTAAACACGGTCAAGATTGCAGAATTGCAGGAACAGCTCAATGTTTTAAACGAAGACAAACAGCATCTTAAAGCCATGGTAGCCAGCATAGTACCTGAAAATGAGCGTTTACGAATTCGTATGGCTAAATATGAAGAAGAATGTCTCAGGAGCGATAGAAAGATGAATTTATTTGAGAAGATACTTACTAAGAAGTTGGGTATTAATATTGCTGCTGAGATTAACGAGATAGAAAGAGCTGAAGTGAGAGAGCGGGTTGCTGAGCGCGAACACCTTGAGAAAGAATTATCCGACGCACAAGGCAAAGGCAAACTGAAAGTTGGTGAGGATCCTGTGAATGTTACAGCTGAGCCAGAAGCTGAATCTACGCCAGTTATTACTGATATTGTGGTGTATTCGGTGACGCAGAAGTTTGTACTAGTAGGTAAGCCAAAAGATGTTGATATCGATATTTCCAATCTTTCAGCAAGACATCATGAATGGCTAATCAAGGAGAAGTTAGAGAAAGAGATTGACGCCGAGGTTGATGAGTTTGATGATGATGCTGAAAAAGAGAAAGAGGACTTAGATGCTTTTGATGATCTATTTTCAGACAAGTCCGATGATGATGATAATGATGGAGGTGATGATGATTTGGGAGGATCTGGTGTCTGGGTAACAGAAACTGATGAGACTGATGATATTGATTTTTTTGCCTACTTGGATTATTCAGTGAATTCTCAAAAGGATCTAAAGGTGCTCAGCAGGCAGGAATTCTCACGGTAACTGATATATCTACTGTTCCTTTCGTGCCAAAGCTGAAGATTTTATATCTTGAGCACAATGTTGAAGAAGGAGAGTCCGTTCACAGCTACACTAAAGAAGAGATAGTTGAAATGCTGGGAATGAACGAAGAAGAATTTGTGTTTGATTTTGAAGACGAGCTGAATGATATTAGTGCTTTTGAGCCAGTAGATTATGTCTTCGAGCATGTTGATGAAGAAGATGATTATGATAGAGTTGTCATGGAGGATGATTCTGGTGAAGATGTTACTAATCTTGTTGATAAGGGTACAGATGACTCCCCAACTTTTAGTGAGTTGTTTGCAGCTGAAAATGCTGATCTTCTGAAATGTAAAGTCAAAGAAGCTGCCAAACAAGGAACAATTCCTCAACAGATGTCTAGATCTAAAATTGCTGAAATGAGGAAGAAATGATTTAAAGAAACACCAGCGGAGCGCAAGTTTAAACGACCTCTAGCTTTCTTTACGCTTAATTGGTATATTTCACTAGGGGATATAATTAGCTGGGGATGGATCGAGGAGCTTAATGTTTATGCTATTAAGGGGGAGTTTGGGATCCAGTATTTCAGATACTTGAGTGATATCAAGTCCTTGCCGTATTGGGATATAAAAGAGCTCGTGCAAACAGATGATTAATCTAAAGATGAAGTTTCACGACCAACGGCTACGGAAATTGATCAAGCTTGAAGCTACGCACGGATTTACACACTGGAAGCCTCATTTCCCGAAGTGAATTACAAAGATCGATCTGGTAACACAAGAAAAAGATGTCACGTTAATCGTTAAGAGGCCGAAAGGGATGAAGATATGCCTCTGATAAAGATGGAGCAAGATTTCTTCAAGATCTTCAAATTGTGGCACTACGATTCAAATACAGGTGAAGTTGTTATATGTGCACCCAGATGATGACTCTTGAAAGATTACTGAGGAGCTAACCGAAGCCGTCATAGCACACAAACGTATATATGGGCTATGGCGTGGCATTCGAGTACTAGACCCGATGTGGCTAGTCAATTGTTCTAAGAAAGATATCGAATGTTTGTTCTATAGTAAGATCAAGCATTCCAGTTTCAGAAGATAGTTAATGTCTATTTTGCCAACGATATACATTCTGGATCGACATGGAACACTTCGTGGAGGAAACTGGAGGAGATAGAGCAAAGGAAGAAAGATAAGAAGGAAGAGAGGATTGCGGAGCGAGCATGTATTACGTCGCTAAGAATTTTTTGGTTTGGCAATACAGTTAACCGACCTCCTCCTACAGATCAAACGCCGATAGCTTTTGAGGAGCGTCGCAAGCCGCTGAAGCATTTCTTTGGTCGATAAACGTCAGATCTTTTGAAGATTTTTGTAGACTATCCAAGACTACGGCAACATCCAAGGGGGAGTTTATTGGTGCATAATGTCTATTGCCTGCGTCTAGGATTCGTTGTTTATGTATATAGGGCTTTAATCGTCAAATTGTAATTGTTTATATTTGTTTTATTTGTATCGTTGATGACTCGTACGAGTGAGTTAGTTTACTCGTACGAGTGACACTCTATCACTCGTACGAGACGTCCACTCACACAAGTCACACCCAGTTTCACATTCTCCTGTGTGAGTCATGTCGACCTATAACTAGAGGAGTGTTGTGTCAGACCTGGTAATCCTGTTGGTATGGTGAAGCCCTGCTGAATTGTTTACTTGCACTATACTTGTTCACGTGTATCAATACATTCAAGGCATTTAAGCAGTAGATCTCACTTGTTTGTTTATTTGTCAACCACACTAACAATGAATTCCGCCTCTGTTAGTTGAGTCAGATCGGTCCGCTGCTCATCGGAGGAGTCGATCCTCCTCACAGACCTAATATGATTAACATGTGCGAAATCCATTTTATGACAAGTGACAACATCAAGATTACTATTTAACATTCACTGTTTCATTAATGTTCAATACGTGTACAATCTTGAAACAAAACATGAAGGGTTTCGCTGTACACTCTACATAAACTGTTACAGACTCAAGACGCAACCGTGTTATTTATAGACATGACAGCTTCGCACAAGTTGGCTTGCCACTTCGTGTGAAGTGCACTTCGTACGAAGTGGCTTACATACATCCAAAAAGTAAATCTAACAATGTACAACCCTATAACAATGACACAACATGATCCTAAGACATAGGAGATAGACATTCTGAACCAACAAACTCCCCCTTGGATATTGTCGTAGTCTTGGTCAGTCTTCAAAAATCTTCATAACATTAACGTTTAGCGTCCAAAGAAATGTTTCCTCGGCTTCCTACGTTCTTCATATAGAATCGGTATTTGAACAGTAGCAGGAGCCCATTTAACAAACTGAAATCTTCTAAGACGTGCTTCCTTTCGCATTTCGTCAATCTTTTCTAACCTTCATTGTTCTTTCAGAAACTATTTCTTTTCCAGTTCTCGCCACTTTGATTGCCACATCTTTCCAGACTTATACCATGTGCATAACATACATTGATTACACCCTGGTATTGCATTGCTTGAGTCTTCTCTCGTGCTTCATAAGATATCTTGTTGAAGAATAAGCACTCAACATCTTTCGTCTTTCAAAACAATCACAGCTTCACACGTCTCTAAATCATATTGCCACCATTCGAAGTATGAAAATCTTGTTCAATCTTCAATATGGCATGTTCTTCATGGCTCGTGGTCGCTTGACAATCAAAGTCACATCTTTTTCTTCCGTCACCGGATCAATCTTTATTCGTTTCTTTGGAATATACGGCTTCTAGTAATTGAATCCGTGATCAGCTTCATATTTGATCAGCTTCCATAATCATTGATCACGAAATTTCATCTGGAAGTTTATCATCTTCGTCTGTACAAGCTCTTCCACATCCTAGTAGGGTAATGTTTTAATATTACAAAGGTATCGGAAGTACTACACTCCAAACTCCCTCTTGAATAGCATACATGTTTAAATCTTCAATCCAACCCTAGCTTAGGATATCACCTAGTGATTTATCTTTATCACACGTAAAGAAACCCGATGGTCTTCAAATTTTTCTTTCTTTTGGTAGCTCCCTAAACCATGTTTTCTTCGCTTCAGCAATTTCTTCTTTTGACAAACGATTAGGAATGTTTCCCTCTTTCACAATCTCTTCCACTCTTTGTTTCAACATATCATTAGAAGCTTCTGCAAACATTTCCTCAAAGGTTGGGAAGTCATCCGTATTCACACCGGAATATTTAATAGTTTCATCATCATCTGAATTATCCTCCATGAAAACCTGATCATATTTGTCAGCATCTGCAACATACTTGTACTTATAATCGTTAGGCTCAGATGCACTGATTTTGTTTAACTCATCTTCAAAATCAAATTCAAACTTATCTTCCTCAACCCCTAGCATTTTGGCTTTCTCTTCTTTTGTATAGTTAGGTACAAATTCGCTTTCCTCAACGCCATGCTCTAGATAAAAGACTATGGGTTTTAGCAATTCAGGAGCAGCCGATATAGGTGCAACGACTGTAAGGATTCCTGATTACACTGAATCGTGTACTGGATCTTTCTGCTCCCCCTGTCTATCTGCTTCCCTCTCCTCATTCACATCATTCAAAAAATAAGCATCATACTCAAACGATTCATTTATCTTTGCATCAACCACTGTCACACCAGATCCACCTTGGTTATTATCATCACCTTTATCATCATCATCCTTTTTATCATTTTTATCACCTGCACCATCATCATCATCCTCTTGTTTTCATCAAATGCATCAATCTCAGCATCTATTTCAGCATCTCTCTTCTTTTTCTCTAAACACTTTTAATGCCTTTCAGAAATCACAGTTACATCTATAGGTCCACCAATCATTACATAATAGATCGGCTCAGATTCAGTTTTTGCTTCAACTTCTTTCTCACCCTCTGTTGGTATAACTTCCTTAGCTTCTGTTTCAACAATTTCTTCAGAAACAGGCTCATTAGGCACAATAATAAGGACTTCATCAATTTTTTCTTTCCCTTTGCCCATTGCTGCAGCCTCTTCTTCAGCTTTTCGAGTATGCTCAGCAGATATTTCCTTAGTTTCTTCTGTTTCAATCAATTCACATTTAGCTTCAAAGTCTATACCAAACTTCTTGGTCAGAATCTTCTTAAATAGATCCATCTTTTGTTGTTATGAAGACGTTCAACATCATATTCAACAATCAACCTTCTCAATCTTTCATTCACTGACAAAAAGCTTGATAATGCCGCTTTATGATTCTTACGATCATCTTCCAAAAACTTGATCCTGCTCTCTAACTCAGCAATCTTTGTATCATTGAATAGATCAGCATCAAATCCTCCTTCGAATTCATTATAAGGAATATCTCCAAACTCATCTCCTGGAAACGATTGACGCCTTTGCACAGATTGAGGAGTTCCTTGTTATGTTGGTGGTGTTATGTGTTGTGGTGTTATTGGTGGTTGTTGTACGTGTGGTGGTGATGTTGGTGGGATAATAGATTCAACATTTTGTGTAGCAACCACAACTTCAGGTGTCTTCTTTCTACCATACTTTCGTCTAGCTTTCTTTGCAGCTGGAGACCCTGTTGTTTTCTTTTGAACTTAAGTAGCTTTTGCACTTTTTCTAAAAAGTATCTCAATTTCCTCTTCATGCGCAGAAGGAACGTATGTAACATCATCATCACCAACTTCATGTTTTCGCTGAAGTATCGCTCTTCTTGTCTTTTCTTAGATGCAGCGATTTCAAGATCAATGCTATCGTTAGAGCTTTCTTCATTATCACCTTCTACCACCTTTTTCTCAGCATCAGCTACTATCTTTACAACATTCACATCATCTCTGTCATTATCAGATGTAGCAGAGAATACCTCATCATGCACATTTTCAGCCACCGGTTCATTAACAGGCTAATTCATCGGTGTCTCTTCAGGTTCATCAACAAGCAATGTTCGTACTGTAGCACATTGGCGAGCTTGAGTAGGCTTCTTCTTGGAAGTCACCCTTTTTTCTTTTCTTTTCTTTTTTCTCGAACCAACTGCTTCTCCTTGAAATAAAACCAACTAACTTTTCTTCTTCATCTCTTTTAGATCCACTCGTATCTTTCCTTCATTTGCCCTTCGGAGGTGTAATGTAATTCTTATCAAGAATGGATCCAAACATTGGCTTTGCAACTAGCTCAGACTCTTGTTTCAAGTAAAGATTCAATCTGACCAACGTCTCTCTATCCTATTGCTCCAAAACAAGCTCATCATCTTCTTCCTTCGCCAAGTTAGGAAATAAATCATCTAACATTATTTGCAAAAATCTCGGATATTGGAATTCCCTTGTAATGTTCGCCGCCATCTGTCAAAGATTAACTTTGTGAAGTTATATGGCAGATTCCATGTCCAAGTAGTAACCATACACATATGATAATCTAAGAGATCATCGAAACGGCCCTTCCTATGGCTAAAAGCATGTATGATAGAATGCACGAAAAACTTTTACGGCTTTCCGAGATTTGCTTTCTTGAAATTTTGCATATTTACGTGACCTTTGTAGCCCATCCGATAAAAACAACCTTTAACCATCCTCTCTTGATAACCTGTTGGATCAGCATCTTTATCTTTGAGATCCAAAACTCTGCGAATCAGCTCCTCAAAAATTTTAACTTCATACTCTTTGTCATCGATCTTTACAACAAAATGAATTGCCCGAGACTTTTCAACAAATTCAGCAGAATTCCAAAAGCGTTCAATATGAGACTTGTAAACTTTGTGCTTTTGTGTAAGAGCCTTTGTCACAAATAATCTCCCCATAAACTCAAGTACTTCAATAAACGGAGCTATCTCTGGAATTTTATCGTCAAGAATTCAACAAACATTGTGTGTCGGCTCGAACAGAGACTTCTTTCCTTCACCATTGTAAGAAGTGTGCTAATCAACCTCCCCAATGTAAAATTTGGCAGTAGTTCTTCTTAAAACAAGCAAAATATTCAAATCGCACTAAATGCTATCAGTTCGTACAAAGCAGACAATGGTCACCTCGTGCAAGTTGAGTTCTATATATACGACAGTTCCACTTCGTACGAAGTGAACTCTTCATGCGAATTGGATCTCTCTTCGTGCGAAGTGATGAACATTTTTTCAAACATTTTATCATTTTTAACGACCCACTCTATTGACTAAGTCCAAGTTAATGACCCTAGTTAACTTATTTGTCTACCAAGTCCTAGTTAATGACCTTGGTTCAACACTTTATGAACAAAACTGATGTTTTCGGGCAAAGTTAAGTTTCAAATTAAAGAACTTTCGATCTTTTCAAAGCATTTTCTCATTTTAGATAAGCTCCCAACCCATTGTCACGGGATTTTCCTCAACAATCAGCATCTCTAGATTTTGAAGATCCGCTTTCCATCATAGACAGTCGAAAATAAGATAGAAATAAAATCTTTTTGATTTTTTTAAAGTTTATGCTAAAACACACTGAATATCTTTTTGGGTTTTTCTAAAATGAAATACAATATCTATATACAAACATATTTACAGACATAGTTTTGTGAGTTTGTGTTAGAGGATCATATCAATTTTTTAGACATATCACCAGTACCGTTGACCTTGATTAGACTTTAAGTTCTAAACAAGTTCACTTAGATTGTCAATATACTTGTCCACTTAAACCTTTACACATTTCTCAATTGTTCTGGGATACGTTAGGTAATATTAAGAACTTGACTTAACAGTGTTTCCCACCTCAGAATATACTCCTGTATCAAAATTCCCTGGATTTCATCTTACAAGTGAATATATATATAACTGATATTTGTATCTAGGTAATGCGAGACCTTGAGAGCTCAGGTTAGTACCATCGTACAGACAAAGAGATGAAGGCTCGACTTTAAAGTGGTGTTCCAATTTGGAATCTTTTACTACAATTGTTAGGACCTTTCGATAGTACAATATGCTGCAGTTTTTGGTTTTTAAAATCTACAAGTTCTAGGCCATTGCCGACGCAAAATCAGAAGAACTTGTATAATACCGCAGATATCAATTATCTATAAAGACCTAGTATCTCAGAATCCGGCAATCTCTCAAACGAAAGTTCGGTGTACTAAGACCATATATCCGAGAGATGTTAACCCACTAATTAAGACATTTTCTTTATGTTTATATCTTAGAAAAAATCTACTGAATGTGCGAAGCCTACTGGCACATCATCAGTGTGACATGTTTAAACATTTTGACACTACAAATCCTTAGCATACTGTCATAGTCCACTGATGTACCATCATTTCCTCTTTTCACACGAAAACTCTTTTTGTCTTTTCATGTTTTTGTACATTTTTTAATTTTTTAAATGTTTGTGTATTTTTTCCAACATTTCTCCCCCTAAAATCAAAACATATTTTTGGATTTTTTGTTTTAAAGAAATAAATTATAAAACAGTAAAAAAACATGACTAAACCAATGAGGATCACGTGAACTCATCATCTGATCCGTATTCAACCTCTAGTTCCCCATCTGATGTCAGATTCTTCATACCATTAAGTTTCAAAAGATATGTAAATCTTGTTTGATCAAATGGTTTAGTATAAAAATCTGCCTTTTGTTTATCAGTGTGGATCTTTTCAATTCTAAAAAACTTTTTCTCATAGCAATCACGAATAAAGTGATGTCGAATTTCAATGTGTTTAGTTTTAGAGTGTTGAACTGTGTTTTTAGTTATATCAATGGCAGGCTTGTTATCTATATATACGGGCGTATCAAGAAACTGCAATTCAAAGTCTCTCATATGTTGTTGTATCCATAAGATTTGGGACCAACAACTGGAAGCTGAAACGTATTCTGCCTCGCAAGTAGAGAAAGCGACCGTGGTTTGCTTCTTGCATTGCCATGTTACTAAGCATGTTCCGAAGAACTGGCAACCAGCCGTTGTAGATTTGGCGTTTATTTGCAGCAATTGAAATCTGAATCAGAATATCCAACGAGGTCGAAGTTGTCGTTTCGCGGATAACACAAGTCGGTGCTTGGGCAACCCTTCAAATATCTGAGAATCCGCTTGACGATCATCATGTATGATACTCGAGGACTTGATTGATAACGGGCGCAAAGGCATGTTGGATACATGATATCTGGTCTAGAGGTTGTAAGATACATCAATGATCCAATCATCAATCTGTATAAGGTTTCATTTATCATGACTCCGCGTTTATCTGGGCAAGTGCCATGATTAATTGCTAATGGGGTAGATAATGGTGATGTTCCTGACATTTTGAATTTCTCCAAGATATTGTGGACGTACTTCATCTGATGGATGAAGATACCATCAGGCAACTGGTCTACTTGATGTCCCAAGAAGAACTTCATCTCTCCCATTGAACTCATTTCAAATTTCTTTTTCATAACTTCTTCAAATTCTTTACATAACACATCATTCGTAGACCCAAAGATGATGTCATCCACACATATTTGTATGATCAGCAGGTGTCCTTTCACTTCCCATGTGAAGAGAGTGCTATCCATAGTGTCTCTGATAAAGTCATTGCTTAACAGGTGCTGAGAGAGCATCTCATACCAGGCTCTCGGGACCTGGTACAACCCGTATAGCGCTTTATCTAGTAAGTAAACCTTGTCTTTATGCACTGGATCGACAAACTCCGGTGGTTAGCCGACATACAATTCCTCTTTCATTTTTCCGTAAAGGAAAGCTGATTTGACATCCAACCGGTACACTTTAAACCCTTTCCAGGACGCAAAGGCCAGGAATATGCGGATTGCTTCTAGTCGTGCGACCGGAGCATAAACCTCTATGTAATCAATGCCTTCTTACTAATGAAAACCTTTGACAACCAATCAAGCTTTGGTGCGCACAATTATCCCTCGATCATCTCTTTTACACTTGAACACCCATTTTGTAGCTATAGCTTTGTGATTAGCTGGTAGGTCAACAAGCTTCCAGACACCAAGCTTTTCAAACTGTTGCAGCTCTTCCTGCATTACGTTTACCCAGCTTTCGTCAGCGAGCGCTTCTTTGTTCGATTTTGGTTCAACCTGTGAAATAAAGCAACAATGTAGGTATATATCTTGAATAGGTGCAATTTTAGTGTAAAAACAACTTAGATCCTTGTTGATCTGACTGCACATTTTAACTTCCGCTTGAAACTCTCCAATTATACTCTCCGACAGGTGGTAGGACAGATTCCTTCGCATAACCTCATTAGAAACACCCACTTCATTCTCTAGATTTGTAATATTCTATTCAGCAACCTGATTACTCGTTGAAGCTTCATTCTGATTGCTAGGACTTGCAGATTGATTTAGTAGACTTGTGATCTGTTCAGAACCTTCATCAGAGCTGGATCCACCATCATTATCATACGTCGCCGAGCACCAGAATCAGAATTATCTGATTGATCGTAAGTGGGCTCTATGTTGTTCACCTCTGGTTCAACAACGGGTTCCTTTTGAGTATTGCTCGGACCTTCTTCAGAATCATTTGTGCCAACAGGTGGTTGAGAAACCACTATTGGTCTTGGAACTTGTTCTTGATTAGATGCTTGCTATTGTTGATATAACAACACAAGTTCCTCATCTGTAGGTTCTTCTGGCAGATCAAATGAATTCCATAAATTCTCGTAGTTAAACAACCATGAATCACCAGGCTTTTGAGTAGGATATGTATATCTCTGAAAATCTACATGTTGAGCTAGAATAACCCGGTTTAAGCTAGGCAGATATACTCTTGTCTGAGGACTAACGTATCCCATGAAAAAACCCTCTAGAGATTTGACTCTGAATTTACTATTCGGGTCGATAACCGTACACGGCGATCCAAACGGCTCCAAAAACTCCAAATTCGGTTTTCGTTAATTAAGTAGCTCGAAGCATGTTTTCTTGTGAGCCTTGACTGTTAAAACCCTGTTTAACGTGTAACAGGTTGAGGCAACGGCTTCGCTCCAGAAACTCAATGGTAATTTTGAATAGCGAGCATCGTGCATGCTGTTTCGATGAGCGTAAAATTTTTACGTTCAGCTACTCCATTTTGTGGTGGAGTATAGGGGGCGCTGAATTCATGAAGAATACCTTTGTCATTACAAAATTCGAGCAATCGATTATTCTTGAACTCTGTACCATATTCTCTTGATTGGCAAATGATATAGGTTCTCTAACTTTCTGAAGAGAATCATCAAATTATAAAACGTTTCGTCTTTACTCTCTAAAAACATAACCCATTATCTCGAATAGTCGTCAGTCACAACAAGACAATACAAATCACCAGATATACTTTTGACATTAACTGGCCCAAACAAATCCATATGTAGCCTTTCCAGTGGCAGTTTAATTGAGTTCGGGAGTTTTCTTGAATGAGATTTCTTGTGTTGCTTCCCCTTTTTACAACTATTACAATCATCATTCAAGTGGAAACTCTTAAGATTAACTCCCTCCACTAGATTGTTGTGCACTAGATAGTTCATCTTGCATAAGTGGATATGCCCCATCTTTCGATGCTATAAGATCGATTCTTTTTCCGTAGCCTTTGATATAAAACATTATACCGATTTCGTAGTAGTGGATGCAACGCTCATGTCAAGGACATAGAGATCATTTTTTCGTGGAGCTCGCATAAGTATCCACTCCTCAGGAATTTTGAATCCCGACTACAAAATAAGGCACTCTTTGTCGGTAAAATGAGTTGTGAACTTCTTATCCCAGATCTGTGAAATGCTTAGCAAGTTGTTCTCTAATTCAGCTATATAATTCACTTTGTCAAATGAAACCACACCATTCGTGAGTATTCCTTTTCCGACTATTCATCCACCTTGTGTACCCACAAACCCTACATAGCCTCCACGTATTGATTTGACATCGTAAAGCAAGGCTAACAACCCTGTCATGTGACGAGAAGCCCTACTGTCCATTATCCAGTTAGAAATTATTGACCTCGGGAGCCCCTCCACATGAAATCAAATAATTACTTGAATAGAGAGACCCAAGCCTTCTCGGTCTTGGGTGGGTTTGGGATATCAAATTTTGGAACTTTGACTTCAACCACTTGTTCTAACTTTGTCTCGGTTGTAACACATGTTTTGACATCAACAAAAGATGGTTTATATTTTATCACCCATGTTTGTTGTTTAGAAATTGCCTTTTTGGGTAAAATTTTGAACTTTTGATCTTTCTTGATTGATGATTCACCAGTTTGTTTGTTTAAAACATTAGTAGCTACTGGTTTCTCATTGTTGTTAGATTCAGTTTTTCTTTTCAAAATCTGTGTTGGAACAAACTTGGGGGATTTGTTTATCACATCTTCTGATGATATTTTAGCATGGTAAAAAGGTTTAGAATTTGGACAATGTCGTGCAATGTGTCCGACTTTGTTACACTTGAAGCATATCCTGCTGTCAGTGACAGAGGATTTCTAATCCTGCTCACGATGCTTTTTCTCATTGTAAAACTCATCATTTGATTTTTCTTTTGCTAACTTCTCTTTTTCATTTTCCGAGCTCATTCCGAAAACAAAATTTACATTCTTTTTTGAAAATTAGGTTTTCGAAATCTATCATTTTGCTTCTTTAAATACCCCAACCCTTTACTTTTGTTTTCAGGATAATTTTTATCTCTATAATTGTTATTGTAAGACCATTTGGTTTTAGAGTAGTAAGTTGCATTTAGATTTTCAAGCTCTGAAAGACTCATTTCAACCAATTTAAACACTTGTTCATACTTTTCAAAATTCACATTCTGAATCTGAAATTCTTAATCATAATATAGTTTGTCCGATGCTTTCATTTTGTAAGCAACCAAGTTAGGATCATCATCCGAACTAGATTCCGATTTTCTTAGATAATTCTTATAAAACCTTTCTTCATTTTCAGACGGTGAGTTTGAACTAATTTTCTCCAAACTTGACTCAGCACTTTTAGATTCAGTGCTATCACTCTCACTTCCACTTGAAGGTCTGGATCGGTTCACTCAAGAACACAAGCTCTGTGTTTAATCTGGTTTAACGTGCAAAATTCGTTAAACCGAACCTTAATCGTAACACGAACGCAAATATAAACGATTTTTATTACGAAATCGAACCGGACAGGGTTTTGTTACTCTCAACACTAATACGAACTATCTAGACTTGAACGTTGAAGATCTTGTTCTTGATGAAGTTCTTATACGAAGTTGTTCTTTGGGCTTTTCTTCTGTATTTACTGTCTTCTTCAGAGCTTTTCTTTTCTCCCCTTAAGATTTATCCAACGATCCTTTCTTCAAACTTATCGGACAATCTCTGGCAATATGACCTTTGATTTGACAATTATAGCATCTTCTTGTATTAAATCTATGTTTCAAACAATTTACAGCAATATGTCCACTTATTCCACAGTTGAAACAAACACTGTTATCGTACCAATCTTCTTTTTCAAACCATACACCCAAATCATAACATTGATTTGATGTATAATAGTCGTCATTCCAGGTTCTTCGATTAAAATGATTTGTCGTTGAAGCACTGTGGTCAAACCTGCACCACTTATTATCAAATTTTTGTGAGTTTTGTTAAATTTTTGTGAATTTTTTAATGATGGGATGATTAAAGTGATAAACTTTTATTGTTGTTTTGAACATTTTTAAAATTTTGTTTTTGCTTTTGTTTTTGTTCCCCATTCTGCTTAGAAGGTTTTCAAGTTGATCATTCACCTTTTTCAGCCGATTGTAGAACAGATTCTTGAAATTTGTGACATTGTCACTTATTGGAATTTCAACTGAAGAAGTATCTTTATTTTTATTGATCGGTTTTGGAACTATATGATCTAGCAATTACGAAGAAGTAACAAAATCTTTCAATTTCTTTTCTAAATTTTTAATTTTATTTTTAGCAATCTTAACATAATTTTCAAGTTGAGTTATTTTTTCAAGATATGAATTTATTTCTTTTTTTGTTTTTCAAAAATATTGTCATTTAAAACTAGTTTATCATTTTCTAAAAGTTTTATTTGATTTTAAAATTCTTTTTCATTGGATAGACTGGTTCATAACTTGAAGCCTCACTTGTAGATGTAATTGATTATTTGACTCTCTACATCCTCTTCTTCCATTTTGTTGTCGATTTATGTTGTTCTATGCTTTTAAGAAACTCATATACACTAACTTCAGACAAATCATAATATTTCTTCAATATGAACACAAAATCATCCCACTCTGATGGTAACAAATCTGCAAACTTTAAGATCATCTCAGTATTTGAAATCTGGACACCATACTCTATCATGTCATAATTAAATCAAGGTACTTTTCCGTCATATTTGTAACCGATGCACTTTTTAACCCAAAACCGAATAATCGTGATCCAATTGTATTAAGATGATGTGGCCCACTTAACCAATCTCGGCCCAATTAGCAAGCTTGGTTCAACTCAAAATTTGAAAATTTTGCCTAAAAATCCTTTTAATCCAAGTCCACTATCAAACTCAAATCAACCAAATATCACCTTCAACAAGTTTGCTGTCCAACTAAAACGTTATCAGTCCACAAATCAACTCGGCCCAAACTCAAACCAAAAGCCCAAAATTTTTAGCCCACTCAAAAATCACGGTCCAAAAACTTACCTCACTGGTCTAAGCCCATTATTAATATTTGTAGACCAAAAATATTAACAAAAATCACACTAGAAGCATTTAGAATTTCAGAATTTTTCTCTTTTTTTTAAATGAATTAATGTTGACTTGTGTAAACCCTATTATGAAAAATCGCGTCACTTTTCAAATTTTATTCATGACACTACAACAGTTTCTGATTTATTACTTTTAATAATTTTTTAACACAACCCTAATATTCTTTTTATAATCTGCCACAAATAACACCAAAACCCTAAAGAATTTTTACTACAGCCGCAAACTCTATTTCCTCCTTCACCTGAACTCCTTTTATGACATTTCAGCCGTCATCTTAATACATCACCTTTCTTCCTAAGACTTTTTCTATTACATTTTTCACCGCTTCAAATTCACATTTATTTTCTGATTTAGTGTATGTTATATCGATGTTCTTAGACATCTCGTTATTTTTTTCAGTTTTTAATTTTAAATTGATAGCCTTTTTACGCCAAAAGGTTTCTTTCTTGCATAACTTTCCCACATAGGTGGCGGAACTCGATTGTAACTTACACTTTTGTCCTTACCATTTTTATCATTTTCTTCCTTTTCACATTTTTCAATTTTTGAAAGAATATGATCAATGAGCTGGTGGAATAACTGATTAGCAATTTGTTAACCCTCTTAGTTTCAATTTTCATTTTCTCTATTTCACTTTTTTAGCTCGACAATCGTATTCAAATAAATATTTATAGCTAGCTGCTTGTCTATTACGGTGCCTTAAGCATAGAAAGTATGGTTGAATCCACTAAACTAGCTTGTTCATATTGTTTAATGGTTCTACGTAATTTTCCATATGTTACTTTAGTTTCTTTATAGTCACTTGACAAATTATCAGTATGTTTTTTCAAAACTTTGTATTATTCATCTTTTTCAAAACATTCAATGCAAGGTTCAGCACATTTCTTGTAAGGTTTTTCAATTTAAACAATTTGAACTTTTACTTTCTCCTTTGCCAACTTCTCAACAGACTCTTTTTCCGACTTGACTTCTTTTTCTTCTTCAGAAACTACCTCTTTCAGATTAGCCATCATATCTTTGTTGGCTATTTCAGTAAGATTCTCAGCATTCATTTCTTTGTCCACATCTATCAATTCCACAACCTAGGGCTTTGATTCTTTCTCTGATTTTACTTGGTAGCTTGAATCAAAATAACCTACAAAAGTTGAAAACATATCATGTGGAACTAGATGTCTAAAAGCACTATGTAACAAACTTTCTTCTTCAGAATGTTGTTCCTGATAATATCCTTCAATTATAGCATCCTCAATCGCTTCATCAAAGACTGCATCAGAACATTCTTCTTCAGGTTCAGGGTCTTTGATTATCTCTACTAACAATGCGAGACTTTCATTCTTTGTTATATACTTGTTCCATTTAAACCCTTCATCCTCTTGAGCAACCACTAAAGTTTTATCTCATGAGTTCGAGGGACCATCTTCGATCTGAATCATTCTTGTCGTAGATTGTTGTGGCGTCGGTCGATGATATATTGCTTTTTCTATAATAATCATCTCCAAATGGATTCTGATTACCACTTACCTCATGGTTTGGACATTCCCGTTTGATATGTCCTTTCTCCCGGCATTTAAAGCACGTAACCTTCGTTTTATCAAAACCAAGTTTACCATCCAAACCTCCCAAACTATTTCTGCCTGTGATGTCCATAAAGCGTTGAGCTCTTCGGACAATCGATTCCATACACCACTTTATATCGATCAGCTCCAATTCTTCCGAATCTATCTTATCATAATCTTCTTTGGTCATATCTAGATTTCCTATCTTTCCAGCAACCATGCTTTCATAAGATTCAATAACAGAAGCAAGCAACGCCATGTGCTGCTTAGCAGTGTGTTCATTGAAATCTTGTGCATTTTGTAGATTCACAGCAATGTTGCACTGTAGAATCTCTGGTTTGAATTGGTATGTGTGTTTTGACCGCTCTGAGAGTTGTTTGAACCTTTCAAAAATTGAGGTGTTTGAGGAGAATTTGGTTCATAAGACGGAAATGATTGAAAACCACTAGATTGGTTCGCAGACGAACTTGTAGAATTGTTTGCGCTGAAGGCTGTCTGTATCTTTGGACTCTGTGTATTTGCCACAGAACTGCCTTTGAAGTACAAGTTTACGTCTTGCTGAATTTGTGACCCTTTGGTTTTTGCCATCTTTTGCATTTCCAGTTCATGACCCTTCAAGTTTTTCTATAAACTTTGACAAATTAAAAGAACTATAATCAACACCGTTTTTCAGAATTGTCAAATAAGTAAACCACTCTCCTTCTGGCAAGGCATCAGCCAGTTTATCGACTAACTCTTCATTGGTCTTCTAAATCCCCAATCTCTTCATCTGAACAACAAGATGACAATATCGCTCGATCAACTGCTTCATGTTCTCGCCTTTTAGCAGATTGAAAATGTCAAACTTTTTCCGGTGCTTTCTTACTTTTTCTCATTTGAGAGCTTCCTTGGAACTTAAGTCTTAACACATTTCACAAAGATTGAGCATCATCGTCATGTTGCAGAAGACCCAAAATATCTTCTTTGATCGATTGTTGTAATATGTTCATTATTTTCTTTTCATTTACAAACTTTTCTTTTTCGGGTGCTGAAAAATGGGTCAATGTTTTCTCCAAACCATTTTCACCGACTGGTGTAGTATTATTTTCTTCAATTGCAAACAAGCAGCTAAAATGATTGCTTGAACCCAATTAATGAACCTTTCATTCCAACCATCATAGGCTTCTAAGTTCCTCAGCTTCGGAGGCTTCGTCATTGTCCCCATTTCATTTTCCAAATTCATGTTTGTGTTGTTGCAGTTGTAGCAGTTGATGTCGCGAATGCATTAAAGAACTCGTTTTCCATTTTTCGAGAAAATTTGACAAAAGTTGCTTTGTGCGAAGTGAGGCTTGTACGGAGTGTCACTTCGTGCGACCTAGAATCAAACAATAAAAACTCAGATTAAAATTTCACTTCGTGCGAGTTATCACCTCGTGCGAAGTGTAACACTTCGTGCGAGTTGAATGTCACCTCGTGCGAAGTGAGGTTTAAAACTTGACACAATACGTCACTTCGTGCGAAGTGAAGTGTGAGATCATGCGAAGTGGGTTTATAATTTCAAGTTTTTTGCAATTTCCGTTATGAATCCGATTGTTTTAAGCTGATACTGAAAAGTCAGTTCATTTAGTTCATAAATTTGGTGAAAACTGAAACAAAAAGAGAAGTAGGAGTAGAATAGAAGTGTAGAATCTTGATCAACTCCTCAAATCAGGCCATCCGTAGCTCTGATGCCACTTGTAAGATCGTCTTATCCATATAAGCACATGACCTAATATGATTAACTAGTCATAACATGTGCGGAATCCATTTTATGACAAGTGACAATATCAAGATTACTGTTTAACATTCATTGTTTCATTAATGTTCAACACGTGTACAATCCTGAAACAAAACGTGTAGGGCTTCGCCGTACACTCTGCATAAACTGTTACAAACTCAAGACACAACTGTGTTGTTTATAGACATGATAGTTTTGCACGAATTGGCTTGCCACTTCGTGCGAAGTGCACTTCGTACGACGTGATCATCACTTTGTACGAAGTGACTTACATACATACAAAAATTAAATCTAACATGTGCAACCCTATAACAATGACATGACATTATCCTAAGTCGTAGGCGATAGACATTCTTGACCAACAGAACCTATATATATATATATATATATATATATATATATATATAGGGTAGGGTTCCAGAGTGAATACTAGTGTATTTGCGAACTGAGTGAACAAATCCTGACCATTGATTTACACACATGTATGGCTAAGATTTAATCATCAAATTGTAAAATACGCTAGTGTATTTCATCATCAAATCCAGGCCATTGATTTACACACGTGTATGGCAAGGATTAGTTCACTCAGTTCCCAAATACACTAGTGTATTTCATCATCACATCCTTTCCATTGATTTATACATGAAGGGATAACTAAGTGTCAACGTGTTGCATGCTATGTGATAGTATACGTGTAGAAGTTATGTGACTTGCGTGCATAGTAACTAACTATAAAACGGTAACCATATTAGAACGTGGTTGACAACACTTAACTCTAGTCACCAAATTCTAGCCGAGCAAATCTAAAGTGAGTTCATAAGTTTACTAAAAGTATACAATTCCTGGTTGTGAAATTTCACTATCCCTGCTTTGAGACCATGCTTATATTCCCGGTTTCGAATATGATAACTTAAATACTCTATTACTTCATGAGCTGTCATATAGGGATTTGCCATTGGAAATAGAATCACGAATTCAGTATAAAGTGTACACTGATTACGCGCTAGACATGGGAATAATCAAGGAGTCTTGTACATAAAAGCATATACATGGGAATAGTTAAGGAGTCTTGATCATGAAAGCACTAAGAAGTACTAGAGGCATATCTTATATTGTTATTTTAATGACTAATTAAATGTTTTTGCTCTTTAATGAGGTGCTATTGATGAACAACAGCTTGTATGGTCGCATACTTGCCTTGCAAGCCCATTTTCAGCTCAATCAAATCTATTGGTGTCAATATCAATGTAATTTAATCTCAGGTATTATTCTAGCCAACAGCATTTAACATTTGAACTTCTTGTGAGATTTTATTTATATATATTGTAATATGTTGCAACACTAAGACATTAGGAACAAGCGTGAGGGCAGCCAATGCTATGTTTTTTTCTCAGACATGAAGAATCTCCTTAATAAGAAATCTGTTAAAGATGCCCTTGGAGTTGGAGATGTAGCCCGCCATAAGACGCAGGCAACTTCATTAGTATATTTATTATATGACAGCGTAGTTTGTAACCACTATTAAGTGAAATTATCACCGTCAGATCTCCAAAAGATTCAATTCTAACCGTTTAAACTCAGAAAAAAAAAAACTACTGTAAAACAAGCGGTTCTTGGTTCTCTCTCCTCTTTTTGGGCGGTTACTCAACTGCTTCTGCTCTTTCTTTATATTCCAATCTCGACTGCCCTGTTACCACACATCTGAACCCTGAACTCGGCCGCACCACAAGTCCACCATCTCTCTCGCTTGAACCATTGGCGATTTCCTACCCCTAGATACACACCTCTGTAAACAATTATTCAGGCTGTTCAAATCACGTGAATCCGTAATCAGAGAGCTTTTATTCTGTTCCATTGCCAGCGGCCATCGCAATCGATATGTTCTGATGTTCTCAAATCAAATTGTTGATCCCGTTGTTGACAAGCTTGCTCGGGTAATTTACGTTTTAATGTGTTGGGGTTTCAATCTATGGAATTTTAGTAAATTGCAGGTGTTTGAATTTATTGTTCATGTTAAAAAGTATGTATTCTTCGAGAGGGAGTAATGCATCTGGACAACAGCAATAGTCAAATTCGTAGCCTTACTCTGATCAATCTGCATTCGGTCAAAATGTAAGCTTCTTATCTTAGCTTTTGTCATGCTATAATTGCAATGTGCTCTGATATGCCACATCAACCATGAAGAAAAAAAGATCTCTAGAAAGTCAGTTTTCTGTTTTAAGTAGTAAGTTTCAAGAAGCACTTTGAAATCAGCCAAACCTTTTATAAGTTAATTCATTTGTTTAAACTTTTGAAGTTATGTTAGTTATGTATATGAACCATGAAGAAAAAAGATCTCTAGAAAGTCAGTTTCCTGTTTTAAGTAGTAAGTTTAAGAAGCACTTTGAAATCAGCCAAACCTTATATAAGTTAATTCATTTGTTTAAACTTTTGAAGTTATGTTAGTTATGTATATGAACCATGAAGAAAAAAGATCTCTAGAAAGTCAGTTTCCTGTTTTAAGTAGTAAGTTTAAGAAGCACTTTGAAATCAGCCAAACCTTATATAAGTTAATTCATTTGTTTAAACTTTTGAAGTTACGTTAGTTATGTATATGAACCATGAAGAAAAAAGATCTCTAGAAAGTCAGTTTCCTGTTTTAAGTAGTAAGTTCAAGAAGCACTTTGAAATCAGCCAAACCTTTTGTATGTTAATTCATTTTTTAAACTTTTGAAGTTATGTTAGTTATGTTGTGCAACTCTATCTACAGTTTTTTATATGAATTTAGTATTTGGATTTTGAGGTTAATTTATTAATTTAACGGATAAAATTTAGTAATCATTTTTTGAGAAAATATCCACTTCGATTTATCAACAGAGTTGCTCTTATGTTTTGAATCCACATGGGTTCATTATGAGTATTAGAATTAAGGTTACTGTTTGAAATAATTACTCTAAATTAACGTAAGATTAGTTTGCATCTGTTTTCTTGGAAACCTAGGGTTATAGTTATCTGGACCATGCCTCTAATATGCTTTATAAATTGTAGTTATGATTCAAGATGCCAACTTCTTTAATAGGTGATCTTTTGGAATTTTGATAGTTTTAATGACTAAACTTGTAGGGCTTCTTTTTTTTTTTTAAATGTTGATTGCTTGTATTGGGCAGCTGATGGCTATTCTGTTTACATCAAGGGTCTCCCAATGAGTGCCACACTTGCTTTGTTAGTGGAAGAATTCAAGAATTTTGGTCCTATTAAGCCGAATAGCATTCAAGTTCGAAGCAACACGGTACAAGTCTTATTTTTTCTAAGCTTTTGAACCGTTTTTTAACTTTGGTGAAACTCATCGCAGCTGCAGGATTTTTGTTTTGGATTTGTAGAGTTTGAGGTGCCCAATGCATTTCAAAAGGCGATTGAGGTGAGCGTTGGTTTTTGTTTATATGTTACAATAGATAGAAAATGCTAAAAAAGAATTTGTGTATTGAATATTTTCATTCATCTCCTGCTGGGTAGTAACCGCCAGGCAGCTATGGGGCTAAGCTAGCTTGGGGAGGGAGAACCCTCCCGCGGTCAGGGGTACCGTGCATTTACCCTTTCTTTTTTTTTTCTTATGATGTTTTAGGCCTCACCAGTCGCAATCAATGCACGCAATGCTGTTGTTGAGGAAAACGCTCGACAAACTCTAAAGGTAAGCTTTACCTCTTAACTCTAATAGAGGAAACACATATGCAATTAGATTACATGTGGAAGATGGATTAGTTAATGGGTCAAAATATTGGGTAACTTGGATCATAGTAGATAAAAGCATTGAGAACATATTATCAAAGTACAGAGGTGTAGTTTTACTGAAACAGTAGCGCGTGGAAGATTTCCTATTGGAAGGGGTGTGGAATTCAGAAATGAAGGAATGAGGAGTCGTGGAAAGTTCACCGGTGGTAGAAGGTACGGGCAATAGGGGTGGTGGTCGTGATGGTGATGGTGATGGATATAAGAGGAACCAGGGAATGGGTGCTAACAAAAATATGGCACCGCAGGTTCCTACCAGTGCTTGAGTGAGGGGAATTTAATGACTTTAATTGATCTGATTGGTTGTCAGGAAAAATGTGGCTATTTGTGTTGTGTAGTATAGTGAGTGCTATTTTGGATTTTGGTAGAGTAGAGATGTGTAGTTTATTGAGCCACTTGCTTGCATATCTTGTCTATTTGTAGGTAAAAAGACTTTTGACCTATTTTTTTAGCTTTTCAATTGCAAACTAAAATTTAGTATTATACTATTGACCTGAAACACCAAAATCCTAATGCGAAATTATGTTCAAAAATTTCATTAGTTCTAATTGTATTATCCAGTTTGCTTTTATTTTATTTTTTTACGATAACATCTAAACCTGTTCAAACATTGCCAATTCCTTCTCTACCATGTGTGGCTTGTAGGTCATGTCATATGACGACCTGTTTCTCAAATACTGACATGTTTGTTAAATGTGGGCTGGTCTGCTAAATAAACTTTGGGTTAACCGACTAATTAAACTATTACATGTTAAATATTTCATCAATTCTAATTGTTTTTAGAATGTTCGTTTTTATTTATTTAACCTTTTAAAAACCAATATATTTCCTTTACTTTTATAAACTAGTGGGTGAAACACATGGCATCACATTGTAATAGCAAAGGTTAGGTTTTATAAAACTTCGTATCTTAAAATTTGTAAGAGAGAAACAAAAAAAAAACAATAAAAGAAAAGAAAAGGGATATTAAATTTAAATAATCTCAACATTCACCAATTAGCTGATAACACTACTAACTTTCGATTTGTACACTAGCACTCCCAACTTTCAACTTATTGGCTGATAACTAATTAAACTCTAACCCAGTTAGTGGCATTTTTATGACGTGACGACTGATGTGACAGCTATCCTGGCTTTTTATGATATGGTAGCTGACATCAGCTAACTAGGTTAGGGTTTGGTTAGTTAGGGAGTGTTATCGATCAATAAGTTGAAAATTGGGAGTGATGGTATACAAATCGAAAGTTAGGAATTATCAGCCAATTGCTGAAAGTTGTAGTTATTTAAATCTAATATTCCTAAAAGAAATATGACTTGTATGTTTGTGATTCAATGACTTGTATATTATCATGTACAACTCGACTCTAAATTAAATTTACGTTGAAAAAATAAGCATGAGGTGTATTAAAAAGATCATTTTAAAAGTTAAAAAACAAAGAAAAGTATGAGTAGGCAACGTATAAATTACGGCTGAATAAAGAAAAAGTTAAAAGGTTATATAATACATACATAGTTTAAATGGAAGGTCTACGAGTTGCAACTCTCCTATGGCCATGGTTTAAATGAAAGGTCTACAGGTTGAAACTCTTCTATGACCCAAAAAGGCAAACTATGCTTCTATTCTTGATACTCTTAATTAAAGAATAGCAACTTCAACCCCTATCATATAATTATGAAAAATTTAATCAGTAAACTAAAATTAATCGAATTTAACATAAAATGTATTTTGTTATTTTAAAGAAGTTAGTTAAAACTTTAGATGTAAATTGTCTACTCTGCCACAATGTGCGGGTTTCACACTAGATAGAAAAATACTGAAGTATACTATATAATGTTTATCATAATGATTTCTCATGCGTTACAGTTGTGAAGCGCGAGTGCTTTTATATGTATATATATACATACACACACAACACACACAACATATAATAATAATAATAATAATAATAATAATAATAATTTTATATTTTAGAGTAAACTGTCATTTTGGTCATTGAGGTTTGATCACTTTTACCAATTTAATCCAAAACTTAAACCTTTTGAATATGGGTCTCTTTTATTTAAGTTTTATTGTCATTTTAGTCCAAAAGTAAAATTAACATATATTTGTCTAACAAAATCGTTATATTTTTTCCTTTTTATCATGGGCATAATGGTCATTTTACTTTTATTATAACATATTATTAATTAAAATAATAAAATTAAATAATCTTTTAACCTTATAAAAGCAATAAGATCTTCTTCCCCAGAGCTTACCATGTTCTTTTTGTTCTCCATAACCACGATCCAGCCACCGTCACCCGACCACCACCACCACCTGGCCGCCACCACTCATCTTCACCAACCTCAGATCTGCAACACCTCTGCCATCATCTTCCCCCAAACCCAAACCCTAATCCATTATCTTCCCCCAAACCCAAACCCTAATACTTCATCTTCGTCTTTCTAGTGGTTTTGAAGGTGCACGGCAGCGATGTTTTTTAAGAACATCACGTAAAATTCGGTAGAGATGGTGATCTTCAAGGGGTTCGACGGGGTTCAGCGGGTTCATCGGTGGTTTCAGGGGTTCGACGGGTTTTTCAAGGGCTTCGATGGTTGTTTTCTGGTGATGCGACGATGGTTTCCGGGGGTTCGACGGTTTTGACAGTTTTTTACGGCGAGTGGTGGTGGTTCAACGGTGGGTGGCGGTGCTTAGACGGGGGGTGGCGGCGGTGCGACGAGAGGTGTCGATGGTTCGATGTCTTTTCTAGTTTTCAAGCCACCCTCCGATGTTTTGTAACGTGGTGCTTGGTGCTGTGAGGGTGGTGGTTTGTGAGATGGTGGTAGGGACTACGAGGATGGCGGTTGTGCGGTGGTGTGGGGTGGGGCTGCGATGAAGCGGTGAGCTCTATTTTCTTGTGGTTTAATAAACATTTGGGAGTTCCATCCAGGACTTTCTCCAGGATGTGTGACCTTCATTTTTCTTGTGGCTTTCAAGTTTCGGACACCATTGCAAATTAATACTATTAAACTTGCAGGAGAATGGGTTTGAAGAAGATGATGTATTAGGGTTTGGATTTTGGAGGATCATAATTTTGCTGCTCTTATAAAGTCAAAATGATTATTTTATTTTATTATTTTAATTAAAAATGTGCTATAATAAAAGTATAATGACCATTTTGCAGGAAAATGACAAAATAGTAGGATTTTATTAGACTCATATGAGTTAATTTTATTTTTGGACCAAAATGACAATAAAACTGAAACAACAGGGATCCAGATTCAAAAGGTTTGAGTTTCGAACTAAAGTGACAAAAGTGACCATACCTCAGGGACAAAAATGGCAGCTTACTCTATATTTTATTTTATATAATAACATTTACCATGGCAAGGAATAGTGTTTCTCTGCCATTGGTTCAAATGGGAGGCGAGCAACACTACCAGTTAGTTGCCTGGCACTTCCCCAATGGTAAAATAAAATTACATTTTACCCTGTTTAAATTTACTGTTTTCCCATTGGTTTTGTTTTTCCCCTCTCAGCTAAATTACGATTCTGCCCTTAGTTTAAATTTGCAGTTTTGTCATCGTTTTTGTTTTTTTTTCCCGTCAAATTACGTTTTTGCCCCCAATGTAAAATTATAGTCATGCGATCGTTTTAGTTTTTTTTTTTGTTGACAAAACTGTGGTAGTGTTTTGTTTTAATTAGTTGATTCGGTGTAATTTTTTTTCGTGTCAGATGGCTGGCTGACACACGTTCATTTATCCTGAAAAAAATACAATTTTGCACTCAGTTTAAATTAACTTTAGTTTTTTTATAGCAAAAGTACGGTAATGATTTGTTCTAATTGGTTGACTCGATATAAATTTTTTTTTGAAAAAAAAAACAATATAGTATTTCTATCGTTTTTGTTTTTTTATAGCAAAAGTACGGTAGTATTTTGTTTTAACTGGTTGACTCAATGTAATTTTTTTGAGAACGTGTTATGAGTAGCATGTACAAGTAATTGAAACACGAACATACATGTTACGAGAGATAAATATCCGACTTAGTGTCTCACAACGCAAGCAGGGAAAAACTAGTAGTAATACATATTGTGTTTTACTTCTTTGAGCTTGGTGAGATAAATATCCAACTTAGTGTTTCTTGTGTTTTACTTCTGTGAGCTCATTTTTTGTCATAGTATGTTGTTTCTCATAGGGTGCTTATTGTATTGTGTGCTATGCTTTTTTAAGTATATAGTATGGCCATTTGTGTGTGTGCTGCCATTGTTAACTATTGTGTGCTTGTGTCCTTTGTGATTATCTCATTCGCTTACGGTCTCATTTGTGTATTCTTTAACTTATCTCGTGATCACTTGCAAACATAAACGGTAGGGAGTATGACTTTTCCTTGAGATCATGTCCTAGGACGAGGGGTGCCGGTAAGGGTAAGGTAGTTAATATAGTTTGTGTGTAGCCTCTTGGAATGTTGGAACTTTAAATGGTAAATTGTTGGAGGTGGTAGATGTACTTAAAAGGCGTAGAGTACAGATAGCGTGTCTCCAAGAGACTAGGTGGAAGGGGCATAGAGAGGAGCACAATGGGTACAAGCTATTGTATTTGGGGTCCGATGGGACAAAAAATGGGGTCAGATTTCTAGTGGATAGAGATTTGCATAAGAATGTGATTGATGGAATAAGACATAATGATATAATTATGGTGTTGCGGATAGTGTTAGGCAAGAAAGTAGTAGCAGTGATTTGCGCTTACGCACCACACGTGGGATTTGGAGTCTTGGAAAAGAAGATTTTTTGGGAGTGTCTAGACGCGATAGTAAGGGCTATACCTAGAGAGGCAAGAATTCTTTTAGGAGGTGATTTTAATGGTCACATTGGTAAGGATAACGATGGCTTCGAGTCGGTACATGGGGGTTTCGGGCATGGTGATAGAAACGAGCCTAGTAGAGAGCTTCTAGAATTTGTTATTGCCCTTGACCTATGTATTCTAAACTCGTTCTTTTAAAAAAGGGAATCACACTTGATCACTTTTAGTAGTGGGGGACATAACACACAAATCGACTATCTATTGGTGAGGAGAGAGGATCGACGATGGTGGAGAGACTGCAAGGTGATATGGGGGGAAACAGCAGCAGCTTAGCACCATTTTCTAGTAGCAGATATAGTCCTGAGGAAAAAGTTGATTGGGAGGAAAGGGAAATTCGTCCTAGGATCCAGTGGGGAAATTTGAAGGATAAGATTAATATCTTTAGGGATGAGGTAATCTCGGTGCCACCAGCCCTATTGGCTGGGGACACAAACCAGTTGTGGAAGGCTATGGTGACTACCGTTACTCGAGCGGCGGAGGACACTTTAGGGGTCACAATAGGAAAGACAAGTAGGCATAAGGAGGCATGGTGGTGGAGTGAGGACGTGATGACCAAGATAAGGGATAAGAAATAGAGTCTCAGGGATCTTTTGGGGTGCATAGACGAGAGTGAGGTTAAGGGAGAGATACAAAGAGGCAAGGAGGGAGGCGAAGAGGGTAGTAACAAGTGAAAAGAACATATCTTATAAGAGGATGTATGAACTCTTGGAAACAAAGGAGGGGGAACATGATATATTCAAGATTGTTAAAGTTAGGGAGCGTAGAAGACAAGATATAGAAGTAGTGAAGTTCATAAAGGGAGAAGATGGACGTGTTTTGGTTAAAGAACATGCCATTAAGTTGAGATGGCAAACCTACTTTCACAATCTTTTCAATGACCAAATGGCTAACTTGGAAAAGAGTGAAAACACGGCTGCTAGAAGCCGACGAAGGAATAAATGCTATTGTCGGGGTATCACACAAGGAGAAGTGAGGGTAGCACTTAGGAAGATGGGGAGGGCTAAGGCAGTTGGTCCAGACAACATACCGATAGAGGCGTGGAAGTGTTTGAGATAGGAAGGAGCTCAATAGCTGACTAGTTTGTTCAACCTTATTTTTAAGTCGGGAAAGATGCCAGATCAGTAGAGGACTAGTGTCATGGTGCCTTTATATAAGAACAAAGGGGATGCCTAGTGTTGCGGTAATTACAGAGGGATCAAGCTGTTAAGTCATGCTACGAAATTATGGGAGAGAGTAATCGATACAGAACTAGAAGAGAAACCCAGGTTACCGCAAATCAATTTGGTTTCATGCCAGGGCGTTCAATTGTAGAAGCAAACACATCCTAAGAAGACTAATGGAAAAGTATCGGGAAAAAAACAGGGATCTGCGTGGTGTTGATTGATCTTGAAAAGACATATGACAGTGTGCCACGTGAAATGATTTGTGATAGTTTGGAGGGTAGGGGGTTCCTAAGAGGTATATAGACATAATCATGGATATGTATTTTATGGCTAAAACTAATGTTCGCACGCCTGTAGGGGATACCAGTTTTTTCCCTTTGGAGGTAGGACTGCACCAAGGATCTGCATTAAGTCCTTTTCTTTTTACAGTAGTGTTGGATGAGTTGTCTAGATTGATTCAGGAGACAATCCCATGGTGCATGCTTTTCGCAGATGATATTGTGTTAGTGGCAGAGATGAAACAGTGCTTGAATGAGAAATTAGCGGAATGGCGAGCAGCTTTGGAAGGCAATGGTTTAAGGATTAGTCGCTCTAAGACTCAGTATCTTTACTGTGATTTCAGTGAAGTAGGTGACTTAGACATTACTAAAATTACCATTGATGGTCAAATGGTTTCGCAGACAACTAAGTTCAAATATCTAGGATCGTTTGTACAAAGTGATAGGGGAGATAGATAGTGATGTAGTTCATCGCATCTAAGCTGGATGGCGTAGGTTGGGAGTAGCCATTGGGGTATTGTGCGACAAGAGGTTTCCAACTAAATTAAAGGGGAAATTCTATAGGATTGCAGTTAGACCTGCTATGTTGTATGGAACAGACTGTTGGGCCATCAAGAAGACACTGGCTCGTAAGATGGAAGTAGAATAGGTGAGGATGTTAAGATGGATGAGTGGGCATACAAGGTTGGATCGGATAAGAAATGAAGTTCATAGGGAAAGGTTAGGAGTGGCTAGTATATCAGATAAGATATAGGAGAGGAGATTGAGATGGTTTGGATATGTCAAGAGGAGATAGTCGACAGAGCCAGTTAGAGCAGTGGAATCCTTGACTGTGGAGGGGAGGAAGAGGAGTAGAGTAGGCCAAAAATTACTTGGGATGAGCGGATTTAGGTAGGATTTATTAGAGTTGCACCTATCTGCGGACATGGTACATGATAGGGGTCTATGAAGACGTAAGATTAAGGTTAAGGACTTTCGGGGGGGGGGGGGGGGGGGGGTTCCTAACTTGATTGATTTGTAGGGCCTTAGAGTTCCTATATGAATTTTATTATTTTTTCTTCAGTTATGGCTATTTGTTATGACTTTCTCTATATGTTTCTACTTTATTATTTTACCCATCCACAACCTTATGTCATGGTGCTAGTGCCGGGGGTCTATTTGGAAGCGACCTATCCGCCCTTAGGGATAGAGTTAAGGTTTGCCTACATCCCACCCTCCCTATACCCTACCATTAGCTTTGCTATTTGGAAAATTTACTAGGTATGGTTGTTGTACACACTCTTTCACGTGATTGGCCATCACATTTGAAAGGTGTGGGACTATGTTCAACAGAGCGTACGTGCATGCACAGTGCCCATTGGTAAAGTCGAATGCTTAAAAACTTCATTTTTTAAGTCTTTATAAATAATTTTACACATATATTGTTTATTTTTCTCTTATAACAAGATATTTTCTTTTTAGTACATTATAGATATATGTATATCGTTAAGACATGCCTATTAGTATATCCATATGGATATGAATTTTATTTGAAATCATGTTACGTTTCATTGTAAATTTTATTCAAACCCAAGTCAAGTCAAATATGATGTATTTTTACATTTTCTTTAAATACGCTTTATTGAATTTAACATTATTGATTTTCAAACATATCATTGCTGACATGTTTTTTGTATCTACATTCGATGGCTTTCATTTTTGTTACCAATTAATTTTACAATGACGTAACTTTTTCGTGATTTCTGAACATACCATGACGACATTCTTTTTTTTTTATCTACTTATAACCACCGTAGCGCACGCTATATTCCACTAGTTATATATACAGTTACAAACACAAAGAAACACTAACTATATCTTTTTTTTTATTTTGAGTTTCATTTTCACCCCTATACTATCTAGAAAAAATGCTTTTTACAAATTTAATTTATCTTATAACTTACGCTCTTTAGCTTTAAAAAAATAATCGAATATGCAGTTGTGATTAATTTTTTTTGCTATACATGCCGGTATAAATTTTGTTGAAAATGTAGCTGTGTTCAAAATTGAGTATTTTTTTGGTATCGCAGGCTATATTGAGTGCCGGTAGCGTACCGTATCATGACATACAAAATCGGCTTTGACCGAAAAACATCGGTACCGGTGTCGGTATTATAGGAATTGTTATTGATATTCGTTTTTATGTTTTTTGATTGATGTAAAATACGGCATTATTTTTGGGGTTACACAACTTTATTTTTATTATATTAGACAACTTTTTTGTAATGAAACCATTGTAATTTTTATTTTTTTGCATTGTAAACTATAAGATACCGTAACGAACCACATTTTGATAAGAATAGTTTTTAGTCTTAAACTACACTAATTGCCAGTAACTAAGTAAATCAAACCAAACTGATCGAATTTTGTAGCAGGCCGACGTTGCTAAAGTTGGTGCAACAATATCAAGCTTTTTTATTATTATAATTCATTTTAAAGTATTTTGTTTTTCTATAATAACATTTAAAATACGATGTTTAATAAAATTTCGAGTATAATGTTGCGACATGATTATTTTTAGTTACGTCTTTATATAAATTTTATTAAAAACTGAGTTGTGAATAAAATGTACAAGTAACTTAAATATAAGTGTACATGTCATCAAAGCTACCTCACGGTTTAGTTTTAAGGTTTAAACTGATGTCGTTTTTTTGTTTATTCTAATAATATATTATAGCACGTTATAAAATTCTGTATATATGATTGTGACATTTCGGTTTAAAGTGACATTTCGGTTTAAAGTGACTTTTGTTTGTTTTGTTATTCTAATAATATATTATAGCACGTTATAAAATTTTGTATATATAATTGCGACGTGTTTTTTTTTCGTTTACATTTCGATAAAATTTTTGCTGAAAATTGAATCAATCAAATATAGTTAATATTTTCCTTTATCATGACGAATCGAGCCGATATTGTTCAAATAACATTGATACCAGTATAAATATTAAGTTTTATGATTTTCAATAAATGTAAAAATAACGGACCTAAGAATTATTTTTGGGATGCGAACGAGAGGTTTGGCCAAAATTTCAAAAGGGACGATCGGGTTCTTTGTCTATAAAATATACCAATCCAAGCTTATACTTGGGTCGGTCCGTAGAACACGTGTCGATTGTCGTTACAACGAGGGCCAATTCTATGGCTGGAATCCCCCCGGTTATATAACATCAGATACGCTTCTTTGATTTGGGAAGATCCGTGGTTGTTGGGTTAGCAGAAGCCAGGAAAATTCTTCTGTTTTGTGTATCAATGTGAGTTCATCTTTTACTGAAAGTCCCCAAATTACTTGTTTTTTTTAATTTTCGAAGTTCAGTACTTGTAGGGTTTATCAATAGCAAACGCTTCTTTGATTTTTCAAGTGTAGTAGTTCTAGGGTTTATCACATGTTCTTTCTTGCAAAGTATTCGTATTATTATTAGTATTATTATAATATACTACTACTGCCCTGTATTAACATTTCATTTACTATGTAAATGTTAAAGTAACAATGCCACCAAAAAGCAATAAATTGAAACCCAAACAGCAACGACAAGTGAGGAATTGGTTCAATCTTCCATCAGATATAGCAATGAATATACTCCAAAGGGTTAATGCGCTTGACCTACTCCAGAATGCCCGAAAAGTGTGTCCTGCTTGGCGTAAAATCTGTATGGACCCTGCCATGTGGAGGGTCATTTATATGAGGTCAGATTTAGTCGAACCGCTTGCATGCAAGAAGATCTGTAAGCTTGCTGTGCGTAGAAGCAAAGGCCAATTAGTTGACATAACCCTCGTCCGCTTTTACGATTATGAGCTTCTTAAGTATGTTGCTGATAGGTATGACTGGTTACTGCAACAGCCATAGATGCTCTGCAATCTGCATTATTATTTTTTATGGTTTTATTTATTATCATTCACATGGTGCTAAGGCTTCCATAATTTCCACAAAAACTGTTTTGCTGTTTTTCAAAAGTTTCTTTTGTTAAAATTTGTGAAATGTAATGGAAGTTGAAAGGGCAATATATCTAATGTATAAATCTTCACATCTGTTATGTTATGGTTTTCCATCTTCCGTTAGCAGATCAAGTCAGCTTAGACGTCTAGAAATCGCATGTATTTTCGTGGAAGGAACGGAATCTGGAGTGAACCTTTTAAGAAATTATCATCACTTCAGGAACTCAGCCTTGTTAGAATAAAAGTCCGGGTTGAATATATTGAAGCTGCTGGGCGCTGCTGCCCCTTGCTAAAACACTCAAAGTGAACCAAGAAGCATCTTCATCTGAGTATGCTCCTTATGATTATGATGGCTTTGTGAATATGCAGAATGAGATAGCCTTAGCAATTGGGAAAAGCTTACCTCAGTTAACTCACCTTGAACTCATTGGGAGCAGCATGGACAACATTGGGTTGCAGGCAATTCTGGATGGTTGTTGTCACCTTGAATCACTTGATTTGCGTCGCTGCACGGACCTTGATCTAAACGGGGACTTAGGGAAAAGATGTTATCGACAGATTAAATATCTAAAACTTCTTCATCAATCTCTTGAAGGGTATCTACGTACCTATAATATTTTGGATAAGTATTGAGGATGAATGTGATTTAGAATTTGAAAATTACGATACCACATCAGAAGATGAGTATGATGATTATGACATCGATGGTGATGGTGATGATTTTTAGAGAACTAGAGTGAGGCTTTCATGGACATGTTTGGATAATTTGCAGCAAGGTAAGTTATTGCATGGATATTATCTAAAGATTTATCAATTTATCATCATAGAATACTCACTGTGGAGAATTTTTTTTCTTTTGAAGGTGTAGTTGCATGAGAAAACAAATCTTCTTTTTGGCCTTTCTCATAAAAGGTAAGGTAATTTGTGTAAGCAATATTCTGTTTCGCAGATGATTTCTTTAATTTTAGGGAACTTTGTTGAACTATGTAGTTGTTTGTTTGGAAATATTCATGGAATTGGAATGAATTTCTTCGTCGTTTTAGAAGTTTTTTGAATTGGTCTTACAAAAATGTGAGAACGTTTTGCTAAAATTGGATACGAAGACTTGATTGCATTCCCTACCGTTCGTGGTAAATGCAGGTTTACCAACTTTATCCTACCGGAACATTTAAGGTTGTTTCATGGTCCAAAGAGCTTGTCATTTTCTCTTTGTAGTCACTCAAGCAACCCTCATTATGCACTGTTAAGCTATTTTTGTATGTGTGAGTTTTTTTTAGCCAGGGGTCGCGAAAAGCCCCATAGTCCTTTCGCGTTGCTCGAAGGGGTGTCTTTTCTTGATTTTTCATATTTAGCGTCTAGACTTTATCCTTAGTTCCTGGTTCTTCGTTTCTTAATCATTTTAGCTCGCTTCCAGCTCCGTCTCCTCCCAGGACTTGTATTATACAATCTAATAAAATAAAAGCTAAAAACTAATAAAAACAACTCGAAAATTATATAATGTAAATAGGATAAAAGCATGTGTTTTACGACATTGCGTATACAAATTTACATTTAGAATTATGTTTATAAATCTTGAATTATGTTTTATTAGTTAGGTTTTTAGTGTAATAAAAAATGAGTGTCACATACCATTTCATTCTATTTATAAGGATTCTATTTATAAGGAGTGTCATATATTATTTTCATAATCTTTCTTAAACTATTTAAAGAAAACCCAATTATTAGTGGAGTGTTAGAAGTTGTATTAGACATCTTAAATAGATAGATATTTCAAGCTGATAATATTGGGTTGATGGTAATCACAGATGCCTTTATGGATTGTTTTCCACTTTTTAAAATCAGACGTGGGACTCAATTATGTTAAAAGTTTAATAAACGATAAATATTCAAATTCAGATAATTATAAATACTATTTCTTTTGGAGAAGCATCAACTTAATTAGAAGTTAGGAGTAACATAAAAATCGTGTAAACGTATTTAATCCACTAAATTTCCCACTTATCTCCAGATATTTAAAATTCAAGCATATATATGGTTGTTTGTTTAGTTTCTAACGAGCCTTTTAATGCTTTGGACCTGTTACTGGTTCAGCACTTAATAGTTTAGATTATTTGTTTCAGGAGCAGATGTTTGAATGTTTTAAATATTTGCCTCTGAATAGTTAAACATTATACTTAGTTTGAATGGTTAAGACCTCTAATCTAAATTTGTTAGACAATTGCCTCGTTTGCCCTCTGAATGGTTAAACATTATACTGTCTATTAATGGTTTAGACCTCTTATTAATTCAACACTTAATGGTTCAAACCTCTTGCTGGTTCAACACTTAACCATTTATAAGTTGCCAAACAACCCTTTAATCAAGTATTATATGTTCTTTGTAGTCAATGTGTGGTAGCTCACTAGTAAAGGCCTATGCTTTTTAAGAGCAGGTCCCAAATTCAAAACCTGGGCAAGAAGAACAATTTAAGATTATTAGTAAAAAGGAGTATCATTAGCCATTAAAAAAATGATTGTTTGCAACACCCAAAGTTTTGGAGAGAGTTGTTCATGAGCCGAGCTAGGGCAAACTCGGACTCGTCTCAGATTTGAAACCGAGCTGAAATTCTAAGCTCGGATTTGGCTTTGTTTTAAACCGAGCTGGCTTGTTTTGACTTGATTTTAAAAAAGAAAATTTAATACATAGCTCTCAAAATTTGGTAGTCTAAAATATTATTTAATAGTTTAAAAACATATTCAAAATAAGTTCAACCTAGTACACTACAAGCCATAGTCAAGTTTAACAACACAAAATAAGTTTAAAATTTCAACAAAAATACGATATTTATTCATTAACATGATAACCAACTGTAAAATATGTCATAGATATCAAATTACACTTATAAATACATGTAAATAATATATCAGTTTTTTAATATATTATAATGTATATAAAAATAAAAATATTACAAGTAAAATAATCCGAGCTACCAAGCAAGCTAATCTGGCTTGTTATGAGCCGAGCTAGGCTCACTTTCTAATGGAGCCGAGTTGGCCCGGCTCAATTTCAAACCAAGTCATATCAAGCGAGTTGAATATGAGCCACGAGCTTTTTAAACAACCCTAATTTTGGTTTCAATTTATAAAGTTTGTAAAAACAACTATTTGCTTAAACTTGAAGAGAAAGTTATTAATTAAGACTAAAACCCTAATTAATCGGTTTTCGTGGTTTCATTTCTATAGAGCATTAAAGAGCAAGGATCTACTCATTTCAAACCAATTTCCAGCAAAGTATTATATTATAAATTTATTAAACATTTCATATGCTCTATGAATGTTAAGATAACAATGGCATCAAACGGAAGTGAAACTTAAGTTGGTTCAAAGACTCAAAAAAGGGTTGCAGCAATGGCAATCGAGGGACTCAACAACGGAGCTTCCATCAGATTTAATGTTGAATATACTCCCAAGAGTTGGTGTGGTTAGAATGCCCAGAATGTCTGCACTGCTTAGCGTAAAATCTGCATGGAACCTGTCATGTGGAGGGTCGTTCATATCCACTTGTATACGAGGATATATGTGTCACACCCTCAAAATCAAAATGGGGCGTAATGACTGGTATCTTCATTGCATAGCGAAAGTTTATTGCTAAGACTTCTAGAAAGTTAAACGTCCGCTAAGGTATTCGATCCCTGAAGGGTTCTCCTATTCCAATCGTACCATAGTTCTTATGTGAAACCTGAGTAGAACATGCTATAAAGTCAACATTAAGTTGGCGAGTTCATAGTTTGTTTGAAAAGACTTGAAATAAATCTTTTTTGTCACACCCCGACCCGCAACGGAATAAAAGTCGGGTCATGATTGGGTTATCACCAAAGCTCATGATATATACTAAGAAGTTTCATATTTATTAAATTCAAATTACAAATTTAAATATCCAATAAACAAAATTCATACAAATACAAAAAAAACCAATCTAAATGTTTATTCCAACGCAATAGCTTGTTTATTCTTCTAGGCCATCCTAAGTGTTTCTTTCCTCAACTGGATCACTTGTATCATGTGTAAAACATGGGAGATTTTGGGTCAACAAAAGTTGGCGAGTGAACCTTAATAAAACATTTTAAATAATTGCTTGTTTTATTTATTATAGAAAATTCGTGCATAAACCACATGTGAGCAAATATATATATGTAAACAATCACAAACCACATTATATGAATATATGACATGAATGATGATGTATTTGAGATCAAGGCTCAATCAAACGGAGCCGATCTAATGAGGCACCTGATGCTCAACCCGTATCCCACGAGGAGCTGATGGGCCTAATGAAATGAGTGCACTGAAATGATAAATTAAATCCATATATAAACCACACAACAAGCAATTCACATTTGATCACAAAATGATATAAGCACAAGTGTTTAAATTAAATGAAGGAATGGTACGACACATGATGCACCCCAAAACGTTATTAAAACGGGGAATTTGTAAAATTCACTCACTGTGGGTGCGTAGTCTTGATTGATGACGAGTGCGCACGAGTTGAAAAATTGGAGCGACGAAAGAATACTAACCTAAAATACAACGCGATAACTTGATAAATAAATAAACTAACATTTTGATTAAAAACCTTTGTTTAGATTTTTGAGTTTATTTTTTGTGATTTTTATTAATATTTAAGCCTTTGTATTTTAGGTATTTTTAAATAACTTCTCTTTTAATCTAACTATGAAATAATAAATAAATAATAAATGGAATAATAAAAAGAAAAAGAGAAAAAAATATAAGCTGTCAGTCTGACAATGTCTGTCAGACCGGCCGAGCAGCGGACTTGTATGCGGGGGAGAGACTCGAACCCGCGACCTCTAGTTCGTGTGCACGCAGCTCTTCCAACTGAGCTACGTGTCTAACCCGTAAGATTTCGGATTTTAATTATTCTTATAGGTTCATTCAAATTTAATCAAGGTTTTAAAAAGGTTATACTGGATCGAACCGGACGCGCATCAAGGGTTTAGAACCCGGGACCTTGGTGGGGTTTTGCACACAGTCCACCGCTGGACTGTGTGTCTAACCCGGTTAAAATTTGGATTTTAATTACATTTGTATACATACTGTCACTGATATATTTCATTCAAAATAAAAACGGTTATGTGTATTGATGCGGTCATGAGCCGGATTCGAACCACTGGACTGTGTGTCTAACCCGTTTAAATCTTGAATTTTAATTACATATAACCCGTAACCCACTTCTTCTCCTTCATTCAAATTCTTTTACCCAGAACATCAACCCGCCTAAAAAAACAGTCTCCAAATTCCCTTAAATGATTTATGTAAGATAATTAAGATAATATTATATCAAAGTATCAAGAACTTTTACCGAATTGATTTAATCGGCGGTGGCTGATTTCGGCTCCTGCTGTAATCCGGCGAACAGGGCTTCTGGCGAACAGAGGGGAAACTTATAGAGTGGAGGAAAAACAAATTGAAGACTGAGCGAATTTGGATGGGGGGCTGCATTCAGTATTTATAGAGTGGGGCTTGGGCTCGGTTTTAGGAAAACCGCGTGCTAAGATTGTCAATCGCTTGCGGGAATGACAGCTACTCGATTGAAGTTGCCAAGAATAACTCGGCGCCAGTTATCGGAAGGTTTAAACAGAAAAGGAAAGGCGCATGGTGATTTGGCGATGATTTGTAGGTTTTCCCGCTCATATATACGTGAATATAAGTGATGGTGCGCGAGATTTGTTACAATGTGTGTGTTTGGTCTAGTGGTGTTGGTGGTGTGTGGGCAACTGGGCGACCCGGGTTCGATTCCCGGTTCACCTATTTTTTTATTACACTTTTTAATTGTCTATTAAGAATTAAATATTTATAATTGATTATTATTATATTATTTTATTTAACTTATTTAAAACATTAATTATTTTATAAAAGAAATTCTTAAGCAATAATGAAAATAACCGAATGACAAGAATAAATGCACTTTGATTGATAATTTAGGGCGGGCTTTCGAAACCCGATTTGTACAAATGTTACAGTATCCCCTACTTTTAGAAATTTCGTCCCGAAATTTATGTAGTAGTTGTAACTGGAAAAAGATGCGGGTACTTTTCGCGCATTGAGTCTTCACGTTCCCAAGTAAACTCGGGTCCTCGTTTTGACTCCCAACGCACCCTGACGATCGGAATGCGACTTCGCCTTAAACGCTTCTCACCGAAATCCATGATTTCCACTGGTCTTTCAACGAAGTGCATTGATCCATCGACTTGAATGTCTTCTAAAGGGATATGGAGGTTTTCGTCGGCGAGGCACTTTTTCAAGTTTGATACGTGGAACGTGGGATGAATTATGTTAAGCTCTTCTGGTAGGTCAAGTTGTATGCTACAGGACCTACTCTTTCGAGTATCTTGAAAGGTCCTACGTAGCATGGTACCAGCTTGCCCTTCTGGCCAAAACGAACCACCCCCTTCCACGGTGATACTTTTAAAAGTACTTGATCACCAATGTCAAACTCCAAGGGCTTTCGTCGTTTGTCCGCATAACTCTTTTGACGAATTTGAGCCGCTAGAAGATTGTTTCGTATTTGAATGATCTTGTCGGTTGTTTCTTGAATCAATTCAGGTCTGGTGATTTGCGCTTCACCAATTTCGTGCCAACATACTGGAGATCGGCACTTACGACCATATAAAGCTTCGAAAGGAGCCATGCCGATACTTGGAATGATAGCTATTGTTGTACGAAAACTCGACTAACGGTAGGTGAGCGTCCCAGTTCCCTTTGAAGTCTATGACACATGCTCGAAGCATGTCTTCAAGGGTTTGGATGGTGCGTTCAGATTGACCATCAGTTTGAGGGTGAAAGGCGGTGCTAAGGTCTAACTGTGTACCCAAAGCGGTTTGTACGGCTCGCCATGTTCGTGAAGTTAAACGACCATCACGGTCTGAAATGATACTTAACGGTACACCATGACGGCTTACGATCTCGCTGATGTAGATACGAGCTAACTTCTCGTTCTTGAAGTCCTCGCGGATCGGAATGAAGTGAGCTGATTTTGTAAGACGATCTGTGATTACCCATATGGTGTCATACCCACTGGAGGTGCGAGGTAACCCGGTAATAAAGTCCATGGTTATGTTTTCCCACTTCCATACAGGTATTTCGGGTTGGACTAGAAGTCCTGAAGGTCTTTGATGTTCAGCTTTCACTTTGGAACAGGTAAGGCACTTGGAAACAAAAACAGCGATGTCCTTTTTCATGCCAGGCCACCAGTAGGTGTATCGTAGGTCTTGATACATCTTATCGGCTCCTGGGTGTACAGAGTATCGTGTTTTGTGTGCCTCATTCATGAGGAAATCACGAAGGTTATCGCGATCAGGAATCCATATGCGGTTTAAATAGTATAGAATACCGTCGGATTTGGTTTCAATTTTGAGTTCAGCTCCACATGACAGCTCATCGCGTACGTAATTTTCTGTCACAGAAACATATTGAGCTGCCCGGATTCGATCTTTGATGTCGGTTATGATTTGCGAACATAGAAGACGAATAGAGTTCGCATATCCTTTTCGACTGAGCGCATCGGCCACCACGTTTGCCTTACCAGGATGGTACCGAATTTCACAGTCGTAGTCGTTGAGAAGTTCGACCCATCTTCGTTGCCTCATATTCAACTCTTTCTGGTTGAAGATATGTTGGAGACTCTTGTGGTCAGTGTATATTTCACACTTGGTACCGTAGAGGTAATGTCTCCATATCTTGAGAGCGAACACAACGACTCCAAGTTCCAAGTCGTGGGTGGTGTAATTCTTCTCATGAACTTTGAGTTGCCTAGAGGCATAGGCTATCACTTTTCCTCTTTGCATCAATACACAGCCTAGTCCTTGCCCTGATGCGTCGCAATAAACCACAAAGTCATCGCAACCCTCAGGGAGTGTAAGGATAGGCGCGTCACAAAGCCTTTGCTTTAAAGTTTGGACGGCCTCCTCTTGCTTAGGTTCCCAAATGAAGGGTTTTCCTTTGTGAGTCAAGGCCGTGAGCGGTAGGCGATACGAGAAAAATTGGCAATGAAGCGTCGGTAATAACCAGCCAAACCAAGAAATGACCTAACTTCGGTAGGGGTACGAGGCGCTTGCCATTCCTGTACTGCCTTGATTTTTGAAGGATCGACATGAATCCCTTTGTCATTGACGACATGACCAAGGAATTGTACTTCTCCTAACCAGAATTCGCATTTCGAGAACTTAGTGTAAAGCTTTTCAGTCCTTAAGAGTGTAAGAATGAGTCGAAGGTGTTGCTCATGATCGGATTTTGACTTGGAGTAGATAAGGATGTCGTCGATGAAGACTATGACGAAACGGTCGAGGTAGGGTTTGCATACCCTATTCATTAAATCCATGAAGACAGCGGGGGCGTTGGTTAAACCGAAGGGCATAACCATGAACTCGTAATGACCATAGCGAGCTCGGAAGGCGGTTTTGGGATATCTTCTTCACGCACTCTAAGCTGATGATAACCAGAACGAAGGTCGATTTTGGAAAAACAGGTGGCGCCTTGAAGTTGGTCTAGAAGGTCATCAATGCGAGGCAGTGGATAGCGATTCTTGACTGTCAACTTGTTGAGTTGTCTATAATCAATGCACATGCGAAACGTTCCATCTTTCTTCTTCACAAAAAGAACAGGTGCACCCAAGGCGATGAGCTAGGACGTATGAATCCTTTGTCAGTCAACTCTTGCAGTTGACTGGCCAACTCTTGCATCTGGGATGGGGCTAACCTATAAGGAGATTTTGCGACCGGTGTAGCGCCTGGCACGAGATCGATTCGAAATTCGACTTCTCTCACAGGAGGAAGTCCTGAAACGTCGTCGGGAAAAACTTGCGGGAAATCTTTCACAATTGGAATATCTTCGAGCTTCCTCTCCTTGCCTCCCTTCTTGACGACGTGAGCTAGAAATGCGACGTAGTTCTTGCGAAGATAACTTCGGGCTTGAAGGCAGGACATCAATTTTAGTCCTTTCGAAGGGGTTTCCCCAAAGATACGTAGTGTCTGACCGTCGGTGAGAGGAATACGAATGAATTTTTCATGGCACACCACTTCTACGTGATGCTGGCTCAGCCAGTCCATGCCGATGATAACATCGAAACCTCCCAATTTCATAGGAATGAGATCAATTGGGAAATCGTGATCATTTAGGGTGAGAGTACAATCGCGTATAATAGAATTTAATGAAATGGGTTTTCCGTCAGCAACTTCCACCGTCAGAGATTCAACGAGATTAACACGAGGTTGATCGAGGATAGATTCGAATTCTAAAGACACCAAGCTCTTATCCGCACCAGTATCGAATAATATAGATGCATAGCTACCATTGATGAGAAACGTACCATTGACCACATTGTTGTCAGCCCTGGCTTGGTTGGCGTTGATATTGAAAGCCCTTCCTCTAGCAGGTGGAGGAGCTTGGTTAGCTTGGTTTACCGGGTTTGCTTGAGCTTGGGCATGGATAATGTTCACCAGGCGTGGGCAAGTGTTCCTGAAGTGGTTTGGGTCCCCACAATTGAAACAGGCTCGCATGGGTTGCATCATGGGGTAGTTGGGTTGGTAGTAGAGTTGGGCTGTGAGTTGTGCAGGTGGTAGAAGTAAGGGTTGTTGGGCTTGGCCCACCATTTGATTTTGGGTTTGGGTTGGAGGTTGACTGCGGTTCATTCGCTGAAGAGTACGGCAGGTTTGGATGGTGTGACCCGCACGGCCACAACTTGTGCAATGTTCACAAGGGTTTTCAGGAGGGTGATGGTATTGGCAACGGTTACACTTTGGGTGGGGGCCAGTGTATGGCCTTTTGAATGGTGCGGCTGAAGGGGCAACTTGGGTGATTGGAGCAGCAGTGATGGCAGGGTTGGTTTGGGTGACGGCAAAGTTCTTGCCATTTCGCTTCCTCTTACCAGCAAACTTCGAGGATGAATCTGGGTGGTTTGGAGTTGGGGTCTCAATGGGTGTTTTCTTCTTCTCATCCTTGAATTTGCCGTTTCGAATGCGATTTTCAGTGAGTTCCGTAGCTAACTCCATTGCGGCTTCAAGTGTTGCAGGCGAAGTGCTTAAAACCGAATCTTGGATTTTCGAGGGGAGGCCTCGAATGTAGTGTTCGACTAGACGGTATAATGGGGTGAACAGATTGGGGATCATCTGGTTCAACTCGAGAAATATCTTATTGTATGAAGTGTGGTCTCCTTCCTTTTGTTTCAATGAGTGAAACTCGTCTTCTAGCTTTTTGATTTCGCTTCTTGGACAGAAGCGTCTCGTCATGATTTCCCTTAACTCTTCCCATGTTAAGGCCATGGCATCTTCAACACCTCGCTTACCCTTTTCCGTGTTCCACCAGGTAAGGGCTACCCCAAACAACCTTCCAGTCGCGTAACGTACCTTACGGTCCTCGGGACAGTCGCAATTGAGAAAGGTGTTTTCCATCTCCTCAAACCAGTGAAGGAGAGCGGTGACACCTCAGTCCCTTCATATTTTGGGGGATCGCAGAATTTGAAGTGCTTGTAGGTGCATTTGGGGGTTTTGGGAGGAGGGTTGGCGACGCTTTGGTCTTCTTGGTTGGAAGGGTTGATAGGATTAGAGGTGAGGGCTTGTTGAACTTGTATCACGATGTCAGGAAGCACTGCGGCCATTTGTTTAGCAATTTGCGTGGCCAAGCGTTCGTTTGACTTTCCTGACCTTCTACCTCCACGTAATTGCCTAGCCGACATCTACAGGAACATATGTAGGAAGATTGTGAGTTCAAGAATTTCCTAGGTGTCATGTGTCGTAAAAAGAATGAAAACAACATAACTGAAAATAATTTAACTACATCCATAGGATGTCTTGGGTTTGCTCATGTTTGGGCCTCCAAGTGTCCCCCATACCATTGCCTGTGTAGTCATGTGGGCCCCCATGACTATTGGGCTTGGTAGGATTCACATTGGTGTCGGCGGGTTAACACTCGCACCACCCGAATGAAAATCGTAAAACATGATTGCGAGATGTATGGTAGGAGGGTGTCCAGGTGTAGACACAATGACAACTCAAAGTGGGTTAGCTCACACGACGTTTGGTATAGCATGCTTTGGCCTAATAGGTCCTGCGTACTCTCATCGTAGTCCCCAGGTAGGCAATCTGGTCCTTTATTTTGGATTTATACGAATGCCAAGCCTAGACAGGACGTTCTGACTACCGGTACTCGTACCCTTCCAGTTACTACATGCCCGTCGTGAAAACTCACTTTGATGTGATTTGAAAAATACGAAATCATTACAAAAATCATGGAAATCGTGAGGTGTGTGCTTTCATAGATATGACATGTTATGAGGATATGAACTATGATGAGCATTGCATATTAACATGTTCTTGTGAGTGTGCTTGCATAATATTGGGTGTGAAAATAACCATGAAACATATAAACATCATGAATTTTGCATGTAACACATAAAATTTAATTAACTATAGTATAGGCTCTAAGGGTCTAATAACCTATCCTATATCCCTATAACCACAAGCTCTAATACCAATCTGTCCACACCCCGACCCGCAGCGGAATAAAAGTCGGGCATGATTGGGTTATCACCAAAGCTCATGATATTTACTAAGAAGTTTCATATTTATTAAATTCAAATTACAAATTTAAATATCCAATAAACAAAATACATACAAATACAAAAAAAAAACAATCTAAATGTTTATTCCAACGCAATAACTTGTTTATTCTTCTAGTCCATCCTAAGTGTTTCTTTCCTCAACTGGATCACCTGTATCATGTGTAAAACATGGGAGATTTTGGGTCAACAAAAGTTGGCGAGTGAACCTTGATAAAACATTTTAAATAATTGCTTGTTTTATTTATTATAGAAAATTCGTGCATAAACCACATGTGAGCAAATATATATATGTAAACAATCACAAACCACATTGTATGAATATATGACATGAATGATGATGTATTTGAGATCAAGGCTCAATCAAACGGAGCCGATCTAATGAGCCACCTGATGCTCAACCCGTATCCCACGAGGAGCTGATGGGCCTAATGAAATGAGTGCACTGAAATGATAAATTAAATCCACATATAAACCACACAACAAGCAATTCACATTTGATCACAAAATGATATAAGCACAAGTGTTTAAATTAAATAAAGGAATGGTACGACACATGATACACCCCAAAACGTGATTAAAACGGGGAATTTGTAGAGATTCACTCACTGTGGGTGCGTAGTCTTGATTGATGACGAATGCGCACGAGTTGAGAAATTGGACCGACGAAAGAATACTAACCTAAAATACAACGCGATAACTTGATAAATAAATAAACTAACTTTTTGATTAAAAACCTTTGTTTAGATTTTTGGGTTTATTTTTTGTGATTTTTATTAACCCGGTTAAATCTTAGATTTTAATTACATTTGTATACATACTGTCACTGATATATTTCATTCAAAATAAAAACGGTTATGTGTATTGATGCGGTCATGAGCCGGATTCGAACCAGGGATGTGAAAGCTGTGTTTTGCACACAGTCCACCGCTGGACTGTGTGTCTAACCCGTTTGAATCTTGAATTTTAATTACATATAACCCGTAACCCACTTCGTCTCCTTCATTCAAATTCTTTTACCTAGAACATCCACCCGCCTAAAAAAAACAGTCTCCTAATTCCCTTAAATGATTTATATAAGATAATTAAGATAATATTATATCAAAGTATCAAGAACTTTTACTGAATTGATTTAATCGGCGGTGGCTTATTTCGGCTCCTGCTGTAATCCGGCGAACAGAGGGGAAAGTTATAGAGTGGAGGAAAAACAAATTGAAGACTGAGCGAATTTGGATGGGGGGCTGCATTCAGTATTTATAGAGTGGGGCTTGGCCCGGTTTTAGGAAAACCGCATGCTAAGATTGTCAATCGCTTGCGGGAATGACAGCTACTCGATTGAAGTTGCCAAGAATAACTCGGCGCCAGTTATCGGAAGGTTTAAACAGAAAAGGAAAGGCGCGTGGTGATTTGGCGATGATTTGCAGGTGTTTCCGCTCGTATATACGTGAATATAAGTGATGGTGCGCGAAATTTGTTACAATGTGTGTGTGTGGTATAGTGGTGTTGGTGGTGTGTGGGCAACTGGGCGACCCGGGTTCGATTCCCGGTTCACCTATTTTTTTATTACACTTTTTAATTGTCTATTAAGAATTAAATATTTATAATTGATTATTTATTATATTATTTTATTTAAATTATTTAAAACATTAATTATTTTATATAAGAAATTCTTAAGCAATAATGAAAATAACCGAATGACAAGAATAAATGCACTTTGATTGATAATTTGGGGCGGGCTTTCGAAACCAGATTTGTACAAATGTTACATTTTTGATAACCGGTTTAAATAATGTTGAGAAAACGTAATAAACTATATTCTTTGGCATGTCACTTGAAAACATTGTACTTGTAAAACTTGTATAACCGTCACAGTCCGCGTACGACAAAAACAACATGCCCGCATGAGTCTATAACCAAGCTCGAGCTAGAGAGTGACTCGCCAAACCGCGTACTCAAGACGGTAAACTAGCAGTCGGTTATAGTTCCGAAATGTAGCGAGAACTTCATTGTACAGTTATAAGGACCCTACGGCCCTTAAGGTTGAGCAGAGGACAATCCCGTCCTTATGTTTGTACGTAGTACAATCTAGTCACAATGTTTGTATGTAGGACAACCTAGTCCCTTTGTTTGCATGTAGGATAACCCAGTCCCATCGTTTGTTTGTAGGACAACCCAGTCCTATTGTTTCATATTTAGGACAATCCAGTCCCTAATTGCAATTAGGACAATCCCATCACTAGTAATGAAACTCATGCATGTTTCAAAAAACGCGTATGTTTTTTTGTAAAACCGGTATGTTTAGCATAAACCTTTCATAAACCATTTGTGTTAGTTGAAATTCTTTTGTATCATGGTTTAGAAATATGAAATTTTTGTTCAACGAAATATTGTAAGCTTTGCAAAACTTGCATGTCTTTCTCACCCTGAAAACATTTATAAAAATGTAAAACTGTAAAAAGTGGGGGTTATAAACTCACAGTTTGTGTTCGGTGCCCAATGCTATCACAAGCCCAAATGTGTAGAAAATACCCGACCTATGTAATATTCATTGTAAAGCGGGTTTCAAAACCCGTTTTGTTAAATAATTCAAGTATTGAATTTAAAGTCTCGATGCGTATTTTTTCCTCATTTAATACGAGTTATTAATTTATAGTTATTAATTTATAATTATTAACTAATGGTTATTAAATAAATTGGAAGAATTAAATAAATGATAATAATATAATAAATACAACCTTAAAATAATAAAAATAAAAAAATAAAGGGGCACCTGGGTTTCGAACCCGGGTTCCCCACAAACTCACACACACAAAACACCACTAAACCACACACACCACATGTGTTTAAACCCGAAATCATTAAATCTTATACGCATTTAAACGCTAACCTGCAAATTTGAAGTTCAAACCGGTAACTGACATCCGATTCAATCAAGATTAATTAACAACTTTGGTTATGAACTCATGTATAACCGATTTTGTAAATCAGTTTCAATCCTAAAATCAAAACTAACTTTGTAACTGATTCGAAATCAATGTCGTTATTGAAAACGAAAGTAATGATTGAATCAAAAACTGAAAAACGATGATTGGCTATAAATATTCATTGCATTTCATTCAACTCGCTCAATCTCTTGAAAACACTCTAATTCTATTATGTTCCAAATCGACGTTGCCGGAATCCTCGGTTCATCACCAGAAAACATCACTGGAAAACCGAAACCTTTCTCCTAGTCGGTATAACCCTCTTAATCCTTTTGATATCTATTAGTTAGTGTGTTACAATCTTAAAACAGTTAATCAAAATTGTTATCTTTGATTAACAGTCGAAAACGGGTTATGGGTATTTTATTCATGAAGAAAATGAAACTGATTTAGTGTTTTTGTATAATTAAATATGGTGTTTTAAACAGGTTAGACACACAGTCCAATGGTGGACTGTGTGCAAACACAACACATATGTCCCGGGTTCGAGTCTTATGAGCGTCCGATTTTCTGAAATAAAACCACCTTTTTTAAACTTATTCAGATCATCTTACAATAAGTATATAAATGTAATATAATTTCAGATTATACCGGGTTAGACACCCAGCCCAGTTGGTAGGGCTGGGTGCAACACAGATCGAAGGTCGCGGGTTCGAGACAGAGACTATGCAGCGGTTCGTTTACATTTAAAACCTTTTTAAATAAACCAATTTCTGAATTAATCTAATTAATATATAAATATAATAAAAACAGAGATTATTTCGGGTTAGACACGTAGCTCAGTTGGTAGAGCTGCGTGCACGTATACGGGAGGTCACGAGTTCGAACCCCACACGATGCCAACAATAAATACATTTCGACTGTTGACCGGTCAACCCTGTAAAAAGGGAATATTTTTTATTACTATTTCTTTTATTATTTTATTCAAAAAATCATTTAAAAATGCTTAAAAATAAGACTTATTAAGTCTAAAAATTATAAAAAATATCACAAAACTAAACCTAAAAATCTAATAAAAAGCATTAATTAAAAATATTAATTTCAAATAAAAATTTATTTATTTATCGAATTATTACGTGATTATTTAGGTTAGTTTCCCTCGTCGGTTAAATCCTAAATCGTGCGCCATCGCTATCAATTCCAAGAAACGCACCCACCGTCAGTGAATCCTTACAAATTCTCATTTTTAATTCATGTTTTGGTGTGTATCATGTGTCGTTTACATATTTTATTTATTCAAACACTTGTGTTAACACCATTATATGATCTAATGCGTATGTAATTTTTGTTGTTGTTATATGTGGTTACATTTTATCATTTCAGTGCAAACATTCACATAAGGCCTATCAGTTCCTCGTTGGATACAAGTTGAGCATCGTGTGCCTCATTAGATCGGCTCCGTTTGATTGAACCTTGATCTCACAGTTCATCATTTATCATGCTCATGTGTACAATGTTGATGTTATGTGGTTTGTGGTTATATTTATATATACATATGCTCATCTTTGGTCCATGCACACTTTTATTAGATTAATCAATGTAACTAATACGTTTAAATGTTTAATTGAGATTCACTCACCAACTTTTGTTGACCCAAATCTTTATTTTATACATGATACAGGTGGACAGGCCGAGGAAAGGAACACTTAGGATTTGACTTTAGAAGAAGGATAAAACATTACTTGTTTAGAACATTTTTTCTTGCGTTTGTATGTTTTATGTGTTTATTGGGATATTATCTTTTCAATTTGAATTAATAAATATGAAACTTAATTGTAGTAAATGTCATGAGCTTTGATGAAAACCCAATCATGCCCCGACTTCTATTTCCGCTGCGGGTCAGGGTGTGACAACCTATCTTTACCCTAATACAAATAAAGGCACCTTATCTTCTATGGAATATAACCCTAGCATATATGTTGATCATAATCAAATCATCCAACTAGCTAGTTTTGAAATAACTCATTTCTTGATTTAACCCGACATGATGATACGTTAGTGATTTATTATTATCTCAAGGATATATATATATATTGGCACCAAAGCGTTGACATTATTATTCTTGTAGTAGTTCTTGAATAAAAAGCGTCGACATTATTATTCTTGTAGTAGTTCTTGAATAAATCATACCCGGGTATAAAAATAAAAATTACTTCTAACCTGATACATGTATATATATATATTATCATCCAGACTCCCATAACAAATAATATCATCTAAATGAAGGTGTAAGTTATGACTTCTCAAAAATATATATGTATTTTTGTAGAAAACATAGTTTTCTAAGTCTTGTACGTTACATATTTACTCATATATATTTACATAAAACACTATGCTTGTAAAGGATAGAAGTCTTGAACTAGTATTTATAGTTATAATATATATATTAGTACGAACACTTGGAAAATCCTCCTTTAAATATAAGTATATAATTTAGGGTTTGGTAAATAACAACCATATAATACCATACTATGATTTAGGGTTTAGGTCCGATGACTTTCAAACCCCGGTGGAAATTTTCAAGCTTCGCCACTGTATACATGCACATGCATCCTAAAAAGAACATATAAAATATTTTCTTGAAATATAGTGACTAATTAGAAATGCATAGAGTTTTATATTGGTTATTTAAGTAAAACTCACAACAACACCAAATATTGATTTCCTTAGATTACATCATTAAACCTTGTATAAATACACAGTTTAGTCATGCAATCCTTCATAGAAAATTAAGGTTATTTTTATTTTTAGTAAAATAAAAATATTTTACCAACTTGTTACGTCATGGGTCTTAAGCTTGGAAAAAAATAGCTCCTTGGATGAGTTTGGTTTATGGACAACGAATTGAAATTCATGGGATGATATATAGTTAAAAAATCTTACAACAAACAACCAAGGATAAGGAATCGAGACGAGATGGCGGTACTCGAGGTTGTTTTCCTTAAGTTTCTTGAATCTTGAAGGTTAAACACACTGGGAGTGTTAAAGACTTGGGATTTGTTTGATGGAATTTAATCAGGAGTAAAGAGAGGGTGAGTGAACCGAGAGAGGTGGGATAGATGTGGAAAGAAATAAATGATTATGCATGAAATTTGGGAAAATATAATCTTTGTATTATTAAATTACAAGGTATGTAGTGGTGGTGCACTTGGTAATAATGATGACAAATAAAAGAAATCTTTGGGTATTCTTTCTTTTGCTCATATTGTCAACAGAGAAGAAAGAAATAGAATAATCCATGTTGACTTGCTTTGTTGGGTGTGGTTCCATAATCAAGTAAGGTTCATACAATAAAATAATCTATTATATAGAAAACACACATGTTTAAATAGGATTGTAGAGGGAAAGTCGGTTGGGAATGTGTGCAAGATTTGACGGGGAGTAGATTATTTAGGATACTTGATGTAGGTGACGGGCCACTCTTTAGGATGATCCGTTATATCAGTATACGCGTCAGAGATCTTGGAGCACGCCCCTTCAGGGATGGAAGATTGAAAATGGGTGATGATCCGACCCCACCTAGTTTTTTATTTTTCTTTTTAATTTTAGCAAAATATTTATAAAAACTAAAATTAAATATTAATTCAAACATTACATAAAATAAACTAACAAAATATTAAAAAAAACTGATAGTCTTCATCCGGCATGTCGTCAGTGGGTTCGTTCTGTGTGTTGTTCCAAATGTAGTCCACCAAGTCCGCTTATAGGTTGTGATGTTTGTACTCGTTACGTAGAGAGAATCTGTTTAAATCTTGTTGTTCTGCACTCACTGGAACAGAATTCCCGCTAGACTCGTTTTCGTCGTAGTCACAGATAGCTCTACCTTCGTCTTCGATGATCATGTTATGCAGCAAGATACAAGCATACATAATGTATCGCAACCTCTGTGGTGTAAAAGAACGTGCCGGATATTCAATGATATGCCACTTTTTTTGTAGAACTCCAAAACACCGTTCAATATCTTTTCTCGCCCCCTCTTGAAACTTGGCAAATTTCTTTCTTTTATCGTCTGTAGGGTGCGGAATAGTTTTAACGATTGTAGAGTACGCCGGGTATATTCCATCTGCAAGGTTGTAACCGCGCCTGTATTCCACCCCCGAAATCGTAAAACTTGTGTCTGGACCTGTTCTTTGTATTACATCGTCAAATATCTGTGATTGGTAGATGATGTTAAGGTCATTAAGTGAACCAGGCAGACCAAAAAAGGCATGCCAAATCCAAAGATCCTGTGACGCAACAACCTCTAGTACTATAGTTGGATGACCGTGATCGGCCCGAGTATATTGACCTTGCCAGGCAGTAGGGTAGTTCTGCCAGGGCCAGTGCATGCAATCAATGCTTCCGAGCATTCCTGGAAAACCATGTCTTTCTTCGTGCGCTTGATATAATTTTTGGACGTCGTTTGCGTTTGATTTCCGCAGATATTTTTTGCTATATAACGTCACGATCCATTTGCAAAACTTGTGCAAACAAGCATGTGAAGTTCTTTCGGACATCCTTAAATACTCGTCTAACGAATCGGGTGCAGTCCCGTATGCGAGCAGGCGAATGGCCGCGGTACATTTCTGTAAAGTGGTGAATCCCCTATGACCCCTGGCGTCGTATCGAAGTGTACAGATCATACTGCGCCAAGTCGTCTGCTATACGTAAGAATAGTCGACGACTCATTCGGAATCGACGTCTAAACATCGCGTCCGTGTACACAGGTTCGTCGGCAAAGTAATCGGCTACTAAACTATCATGCCCAGCTGATTGTTAACGAGTTATATTAATTAGGAAATCGCATCAAAATAAAGACACACTAAAAAATTAATTACGTTATTAACAACGAATTAAATACATTCTCGTTGTCGATTTAAGGCGGCCGCCCTTGTTTGTGGTTGTGACGACGTTTCTTCCTCTTCCTCCTCCTCCATGATCATCTGTGCTTCTTGCATAACGAAGTTCCCAACAAACAATTTGCCCTCACCCGAAGATAACGAACACCACGAAGAAGATGACATGTCTATATTTTTTAAAATAAAAGGTTGGAGAATGATTTTATAAAAGGTTGGAGAATTATAAAGAGATGTGAATGATTTTATAAATTTGAGAGATGGAGGTGAATAAATTGTGTAAAAAAGTGGGATGGTATTGGTATATTTATAGGTAAATTTATTAATTAATTTTTTTTATTAAACTAGCCTTTCCAACGGCTAAATTTTAAAAAACTCGCCCTGTCTCCAGCGGCTGCAGGCCGACGATTACGACACGAACGCCCCACCCAGCGCGGTGTTATGGGACGTCACCGGTCCAAGCTGGGCCTGAACGGCCCACAGCAAATGCCTTAGAGATGATGGTTATACAAGCAAAGAGACGATGGCCTTGATGTAATAAAGAAATATGAAACATGTCTCAAGATATTACATTCACCGAATGAGAAATTATTTGAAGGAAGATGGGCATAGCATGTGGTGAGCCGTAGGGTCTTGGGAAGGGTGTAGGTAGCTGGTGTTGGGTAGGATCAAAAAGTTGAAGGCAATTATCATGTATACAATAATTTGATTATTTAGACAACACAAGTATGTCTAGTCTGTCGTTGGAAAGGAACAAACAAAATTGTAAGACTTTTTGACTAAACCAATTTTCATACGCTTCAAATCAGAGATGTAATCTATGTACCATACATGGGAAATCGGATTGTGTGGCCAAAAATAAATTGGGATTTTAGAATGATATGATACAAGAATTTACATGGGGTAAAGTCAGGCGTTCGCGAATACATGTATTATGTTAATTATTTTTGAACAGCATGAACTTTTATAGAAAATGGAAACGACAGACCAGCGAAAGGCTGGAAAACAAGGGAAAGAAGCAAACAGAACAGGCCACAACTGGTCCAAACAGAAAGACAACATTAATTTAAACTGGACAGCGGGTTCTCGATCCAAACATCCCATCTTCACAACAAACTCTTACTGCGATTTTTAAGCCAGCTAAAAAGGATGGATACCACCTCTTCCACTATGATATTCGCAGCTCTATTTATCCCTTTGAAAATGCGCTCGTTCCTATCTTTCCAAAGACACCACAAGGTCGCATAAGAAATCCCGGTAATGATCTTTTTCTCCACCCCTAAGCTCTCCAAATTAATCTGAAAACACAGCTGCTCCAGACCTTCGAACCATGTAAAATCCCATCTGGCCCAAACCGAAATCGTTCTCCAAACCTCCTTAGCATGCACACTGTAGGTCCACCTGCGGATGGTGTTAAATCAGTTCCTTGTTCAAATGACATACACACAAGTGCGGAATCCAAGTGTGCATGCAACCAAAGCAAAGTAAAGAACACGTGGTAACCAAAGATTCACTATCTTGATTAATGATTGAGAACAAGTACAAACATATACACACGTACAATGCTTGTATGACTCAAACAAACTTGCTGTGTTCTTGTGTATTCGTCTTCAGAGAGAATACTGAGAGGCTCACTTAGACCAACTAGCTAGCTAACTCTCACGCGCAAGTCCACCCTGACTGAGAAGTGCATGTCTGCTTATATAGTGTCCGTCTAGAGTTCGTGCGAAACATGAATCCAGACATAAGGAACATACTATTTCACACGAACACATTCCAGGGATTTGGTACGAGTCAACTGTTTCGTACGAAATACTCATTTCGTACGAAACAAGTAACACACTTGTTACTAAAGTTATTTCGTACGAATCACATGATTCGTACGAATTCTCTGACTCGCACAGAATCCTTAATCTTGGAAAACGTGTGTAGACATGATGTACACAAGACTTTCAATATGCACACATGCAACTGATTAACACAGACAAGCTAAGATGTCATACTAGATCAAGATAGAAGGATATCTCGATCTATTCGACACGACCAAACCTATACAGACACTTGGGCAAAGACTGTACAATTACAACTGTAATTAAGAACAAGCGACAGATACAAAACTGTATCAACAAACTCCCCCTTGGATGTTTCTTGGTCTTCGGTCTTCGTCTTTGGTCTTCAGACTTTGGCCTTCACATAGAATGGTTTGGAGTATCAATAAACTCCCCCTGAAGATCTGCTATTCATTGATAGATCTGCTATCAAATGATTAGAGCATCAGGTCTTCGAACTTCTGAGAAACTTCAAATCTTTCTTGTTTCCTCTTCTGACTTGTCAGGTTTCTTTGTTGCTGGTCTTTGTTCATGTTCTTTTGTATCAATCTATACTCAATAGACAAATATATAATTAGAACACAACCTTCTCAGGGAATCCACACGAAAAACTTATCATAAATTCTTCGTATGATTGTATTCCCTTAACGAGACACACACACTCGTATGAATTCCAGCAGCAGATTTGAGAAAAACAAGTGACCAAGTCAAATCAAATGACTAGGTTCATCCGTATGAGATACACACACTCAAACGAATTTCAGATTTTGGTTTTCTTTGATGGATTACTTGTTGCAAGATATTACTTTATGAAGTTCTGAAATCAAACAAATGGTTTTCTGGCGTATCTTGGTAGAAACTTTCGAGTATCAACTTTGGCTAACTTTCAAAAAGTAATTACATAAGCAACTAAGTAAACTAGACATAAAATCAAAATATACAGGCAAACTATAATCTTTTTCGAGTTTCAAGGTAAAGGAATCATACCAGCATTTTAATCTTTGTCAAAGACGGTATTAGGTTTTCAAAATTAAACAGATAAGTATTTAACTATGATTATCGGTATTGTTGTCCATGTAAGCTCAGACTTATCAGATGTAATCATGATTAGGAGATATGATTAAGGTATGGATTTATACTTACTAGCCGGCATTCAACCACATCACGACACATTCCCGTATCAAGATATGCACGAGAGAAAATCTTACCGGTGAGTATACCGCTTTATCATCTGTTTGGACGTATATGAATGATGTGAGATACTCACTTATTTCGATTGAAAACAAGCCCTTTGTGATTTAATCACTTATTGATGAGAACTTGATTTTCATATGAATGCATGGCACAAGAGTAAGTTCGTGAACAGGTTAGTACCATCGTACCGACAAAGAGACGAACTTAGCTCCCGCATAAAGCTGTGATATTTTATCACTTATTTTGGGGATGTGATATTTTTATCACTTATTTGAGGGTCGAATGCAGTATGTACACGTATGTATGATATCATGGAAGTTCTAGACTTGCGCCACCGTTATTTTTCGGCAAGAGATTCAACCATGATATCCAGATGATAAGCCAGCATAAAGACCGTATATCTCGGAACCTCGATACTCTATCAAACGAAATTTTGGTACCAATACCATATGCCAATGAATGGTTCCCACTTGGCGTTCTGTCTGTTAAGTTTATATCAATCTGCACATTTTAGTCTGATTGTGAGTCTACCTATACATCATAAGTAAAAGCTACTTATCAATCTACTTTTTATGCTTTTAACCATTTCTGACAGATTTACCGGCGAATTTCATCATCTTCAACTTATCCAAGAAACTCATTTTTGATTTTTTAATGTTTTTATATTTTTCTGAATTTTCTAGAATTTTCTCCCCCTTAAACAAAGAAGGTAAATAAAAGACATATTTTTATATTTTCTTGAAATTTACTCCCCCCTAAAATATAAAACTGAAAATCTTTTTGAAATTTTAGATTTTTGGTAAAGTATTTACAAAAATAGTTAGCCATGGTTGAATTACTCAGGTTTCACCTTGATGCCATTGACCAAAAGTAGATAATCAAAACGTGATTTATCAAAGGCTTTGGTAAAAAGGTCGGCACATTGGTGATCAGTGTGGATTTTAACAACATCAATAAGTCTCTTTTCATAACAATCTCGTATGAAATGATACTTACTCTCAATGTGTTTTGTTTTTGAGTGCTGTACAGGATTCCGAGTGATCTGTAAAGCAGCTTCATTATCAACAAAAATAGGAGTAGTAAGAAATTCAAAACCGTAGTCGCGCATTTGCTGTTGAATCCATAGAACTTGAGAGCAGCAACTAGAAGCTGAAATATACTCAGCCTCACATGTTGATGTAGCTACACAAGTCTGCTTTTTGCATTGCCACGTGATTAGGCGATTTCCCAAGAACTGACATCTTGTTGTTGTTGATTTTGCATCGATTTTGCAGCCGCCATGATCGGAATCACTGAATGCTGTCAGATCAAAGTTATCATCCTTAGGGTACCATAGACCAGTGTCAGGGCGTCCCTTCAAATGACGAAAGATCCTTTTCACAGCCATCAAATGAGAAACCTTCGGACTAGACTAATAGCGCGCCAGAAGACATGTTGGGTACATTATGTCGGGTCTTAAAGCAGTAAGATACATGAGAGATCCGATCATAGCACGATAGAGAGATGGTTCTACATGTTCACCCATTCCGTCTGGATTAATCCCATGATTTTGAGCTAATGGAGTTCCCAAAGGCTTTGTGTCGTCCATCTGAAATCGTTTGAGAATATCTACGACGTACTTGGTTTGATGGATAAAAATCCCTTCCTTTGATTGCTGAACCTGCAAACCTAAAAAGAAAGTCATTTCTCCCATTGCGCTCATCTCGAACTTCTCCTGCATAACCTGTTTGAATCCTTTGCAAATTCGAGTGTTAATAGACCCAAATATAATATCATCAACATAAACCTGTACTAGCAGCAAATCCTCGTCCTGTTCCTTGATGAAGAGAGTACAGTCGATCAGGTCTCGTTGAAAACCATTCTTCAACAGATAGGTAGACAACGTTTCATACCAAGCCCTTGGAGCTTGATGAAGACCATATAACGCCTTGTTGAGGAGCCAAACCTTGTCAGGATGGAGAGGATCTTCAAAACCTGGCGGTTGCTCAACATATACTTCCCCTTCTACCACACCATGAAGAAATGCACTCTTCACATCCATCTGATAAACGGTGAACTTCTTAAAGGACGCATAAGCCAAAAAGATTCTTATGGCCTCAAGTCGTGCATCCGGTGCATAAACTTCATTGTAATCGATCCCTTCGAGCTGATTAAAACCTTGAACAACCAATCGCGCTTTGTTTCTCACAACAACACCTCGGTCATCCTTCTTGCACTTGTACACCCATCGTGTACCAATCTTCTTGTAGCTGTCAGGCCTGTCAACCAATTTCCAGACGCCTAACTTCTGAAACTGCTGAAGTTCTTCTTGCATGGCTTCAACCCAAGAGTCTTCTTTCATTGCCTCCTTCCAAGATTTTGGTTCTACTTGGCACACATAGCAGGCAAAAGACCACTCATTCAGACCACCAGATTCCCTAATTTCTGAATACAATCCAGCATTCTAGTTGTTTCGAAGCTGATTATGAGTCTGCACACCACTCTGGACATCTCCAATAATATTCTGCTGAGGATGGATATTATAAATTCGAGTTTCTGGCACATCAGGAACTCGAGAGTTGATACCCAAATTGTTGATATTCAGATCAACAGTTAAATCGATAGCTGGATTTGATGACGTTGTAGATCCCTGACCTTCAGTCGTTCCTTGAGGTTGAATATTTGACGTATCATTTGAAAATCCAGGAACCGCACCAGAGGCAGCTTCATTTGCATCATGAAACTCATCTTCTTCTGATGAAACATTATAATCCGCAGCGTCTTTGAATTCCTCATTTTGAACAAGATTGTTAACCGAAGTCGACACTTGAGGGTTAATAATAATTGGTCGAACTAGTGATGAATCTACTGCAGTATCACTTTCCAATAACATCTGAGCAGCAGCTGTTGCATCATCAAAAGTTGGCAGATTAAAGGAGTCAAACAGCCCATCGTAGTCAAACATCCAAGGAGCACCCGGAGCTCTAACCGCTTCTGTATATCTCTGAACCTTGACTTTACCCCATTTCAATCTTCTTCGAAGACAAATTCCACACCCGGAAATTAGGAGTAGCATATCCAAGAAAGAAACCTTCGATAGCCTTGGGACCAAACTTTCCATGTGGGTCGATCATAGTGCATGGAGCTCCAAAAGGTTCTAAGAAAGAAACATCCGGTTTCCTTTTATGTAACAACTCAAAGCATGTCTTCCCATGTCTCTTCACCGTCAGAACTCTATTCATCGTGTAGCACGCAGTAGCAACAACTTCTCCCCAAAATTGAACAGGAAGTTCTGATTCTACTAACATGGTTCTTGCAGTTTCAATAAGAGTTATATTCTTCCTCTCAGCGACGCCATTTTGTTATGGAGTGTATCTAGAACTGTACTCATGCAGAAGAGGAACAGTACTCATCCATAACTTGATTCTTGATTTCTCGCTTCTTATTCTCCTTACCTTCAGATTATACAGATTTTCCAACAGAGTCAGGAGATTCTTGAGGATAGTAGGAACTTCACTCTTGTGTGCTAGGATGTTTACCCATGAGAATCTGGAATAGTCATCAGTAACTACCAGACAATAAGAATCACAAAAGGTTGTCTTGTGTTTCATAGGTCCAAAGAGGTCCATATGAAGACGTTCCGGTGGCATATTCACAGTGTTGATCTTCTTCACGGGATGGGACTTTCTTGCTTGCTTCCCTTTCTGGCATGGTACACAAACGTCTTGAAGATGAAAGTTCTTCACTGGTACACCATTCACTAGATTGTTCTTCATAAAATAGTTCATCTTCCTTAGGTGAATGTGTCCCATACGTCTATGCCAGGAGATTGATTCCTTCTCGGTGGTTTTAGAGACAAAACATGTGACTTGTGCAGATGTTGTAATAGCTTGGCTCATATCAAGAATATACAAATCATTAATTATTGGAGCCGACAGGAGAATCCATTCCTTGGGAAGGCTTCAGCACATAACATCCGGCATCATCAAAATGTACCGTGAACTTCTTGTTGCAGATTTGAAAAACGCTAAGAAGATTGTGATCAATTTGCCGCACATAATTGATCTTGTCGAAGCTCACAACACCATTGGAGACCATTCCTTCTCCAGTGATGTATCCACCTTTGTCACCAGCAAAAGCAACATAACCACCCCTTATGCTTTCACATCATGTAGGAGCCGCAAGTCGCCCATCATGTGCCTTGATGCTCCACTGTCAACAATCCCATGACTGTTTACAGTTCATCCTGGAACACCCTGCCAATTGCACAAACAAGATTAGTTTGAGATGGGGACCCAAGCCTTAGTGGTCTTGGGTCGTCCCTTATCATCGAGAAATGTAATCTCAATTTCTCGATAATTAACAAACTGAGAAACTCCTTTTGAACCATTACCTGTCTTCTGTTTCCAAGATCCTTGTTTATTACTAGATTTACTATTATTTACAGTTTTAACAGTGTCTGGTTTTGTTGACTTTGAAGATCTTTGATCCTTTTTCGAAGAATCTGATTTTAAAGCTTTCTCAATTATTTTTACTTGTTTACATTTTTGCTTCTCTTTTTGATCCTTAATGATTCGTTTATCTTGAGTCGGAGAAACATATTTATGTTTGCAAGTTGGTTCATGAGGGGTTTTCTCTATACATCTTGATTTGGCTGGATTTTGACAATCCTTTATAATGTGGCCAAATTCTCCACATTTGAAACAAGTTCTCCTTTCAACAAAACTAGGAGATCGTGTTTCTCGGCTTGATGTTGAACTTGTGGATCCTGAGGTACTAGGTTCATTTTCATTACAACCATCAGTGAGTTGGGTGTAATTGTTTTGACTATTTCTTTTCAAAATCTTAACTTTCTTTACAAAATCAACATTAGATTTTTCTTGAAAAGTTTCGACTTTATTGGTACCTTTAGAACTCACAAATTTAACAGTTTTCCCTTTTTCTGGCAACGAGAGCCTTATGCTTCAACCTTCGGTTGAGAAACTATAGGCTTTTCAACTCGCTTCCATTGTTTTTTGTGACATCCCGGCTTTTCAGGTATCTTAAACGCGCTACTTTACGGTTATTCATTCCTACGCTGATTTAATTCGGAGAATTAAATTACACGCTCGCAATAACTACGCTAACTTTGTGAATCTATTGGGTGAATTACGTGCTATGTGTTATTAGACGTTTGTAGATTTTGTAGATTATTGTATCACGCCTTGATTTCGCGATTATTAGTTTAAAAAAATAATAATATATAAATAGCCGAACCAAACCGAGCCGCGAAACGTGTCGACCTCACCTCCTCGCGGCCCAAGGAAATAACCTAAACTTGAGGCCCAAGCCACTTAACCCAAACGCCCCCCCCCCATCGCGGTCGCGCCCCCTCCCCTTCTTTTCCCTTGTTATATTTATATGTATGTATGCATGGATTGTTTGTTAAAAAAAACAACAACAACAAAACCCTAGCACCTAGAGGAAGGCGACGGCAGCCCCCCCCCCTCACGATCGCAAAACCCAACATCCTTCGGATTGATTCCAATCTTGTCCCGGTTCGCTAATCATCATCTTTTTAAGGTTAGGGTTTAATTGTTTTGCGATTCACATTAGGGTTTGTGTAATCTTGATCATGATTATGTGTAATGATAGGATTATTAGTATGAAAAGTGTTGTGATTTATGATTAGTTCGGATGATTGTGCGAATCTTTACGATTGTGATGTTATGTTGAATACTAAAATCATAGGCTGCGTTTTAGCGTATAAGATCATGTTATATAATTAGGGTTTTCATGAATATTTATATACATGATGATATTTGACAAATAAACCTGTTGTTAATCATTATTACTAAGCGTCATGATCGTTTAAGCATGTTCTAATACGATAAAAGTCGAAAACAGTTTGCTGAATGACATTTACAGCCAACTTCAATTGGCTGTAACCTGATCATTATCTATTGAAAAGCGGATTTTCTGAAGCCTACAACATGTATTTTTAAAAAATTCTTCTAATGGCGCCAGATTCATACTTTTCTGAGGTCGTTTAGTATTTTTAAGTGGTCATTTAGTGCAGCAGCTGAAGCTGCGTAAATTCTGCAGAATTTGCTGGTTGTATATCGAGTCGGATCTCATAGTCTGTAGGGGGTTGGGTCACAAAATTTGTACAGTAACTGGAGATGGGAATATCCGGAAATCTCCCACTGGAATTTTGTTAATTGGATGAACGATGATTTTTAAATAATTTTTCCTGTGGACTGCAGTCAGAAAGCGACGAATCTGACTGCAGCCTAGTATATAAATATTTCTAAATAATTGGCAAAGCGTTAGGACTTGAAAAGTTTACATAAAATTCGACAGTTTAGTTGACACCTCCTGTAAAAAAATTGGAATTTTTGGAATGTTGGAACTATTTTATAAAAATCCTTGAAAACAGCCCAGTTATGAGCGTACAAGCTGAAACATGATAACTTGCGTTTGTGTGTACCTAAGTGTTGTATGAGTTAACCTGTGTTTATGACAAGTTGGTTTGATCATTATTTTGTATGGTGATATTTTGCATGCATGATTTTGGTTTCGAATTGGTTGTTGCGTGTGCCGTACTGTGTGTTAGTTATGCTTAGGATTTTGTGTCAGTGTGTTCACACACTAACTTTAAATCGGTTGTCATGTTAGGACGCGATTATCGGTTCCATCATTTACTTCTTTTGTGTTATTCTAACCGAGCAATTTAAGGTGAGTTCACGGCCCCTATTTTATCCGGTTTTAAACAACAGGGGGAGAAACATGTACCACTCTATAACTCTATCTTTTACGTTATGCGAAATTAACGTTGTTAACTATTCGGTAACTAAGTTAATGTTAATGTATGTTATGGTCACTAAGTAACTTCATCACGGAGGTTCTCAACCAACTCTCGGATCGTTAGTATTGGGTTAGATAGCGGGGAAATTATAAGTAGTACTACTGGGCCCGACAAGCCCCACCCGAGCTAGTCGCGCTAGCCGACCGGGTATAGTCAACGGGTGATTAATTTGGCCTAACTTTCGCCATGGTCAGTGATAGACCTGGCAATACTGAGGCAACAACAGTCAGCTTCTATCGCGAACTCTTATGTGACGTAAGTTTAGGCTCGCTACCTACATGTTAACATTGAACTTATTTACGAACCAACATTATTATTCCGGGTTAGGAATAATGGAACTATATCGTTATCCCGGGTTAGGGATAACGGGGAAAACAAACTTTTAAACCGAACTTGTGAACTTATAAAAACTTGTGAACTCACTCTTCTTTAATGTTGACACTTGTTTCTTTACATGTTTCTCAGGACGCTTGGAGCGCTAGGTGCACTCACTTGCATTTGATCAAGACGTTTTTATCGAGTCTTATTTACGAATAATGTTTGGGATTTTTGGTTTTGGCGTTTATGTTGGCGCCCGTTACTTTACTTTACTCTAATGCTTCCGCTAAACTTTGAAAGTAATGCTTCCGCTAAACTTTGAAACTAAGATATTTTGAAAATGACTATGAATGGTTAAACAAATGTTTTAATAAATCATATAGAGTCGTTCGATATTACTAGTGTCTGAGATTCTGGTTTGATCACACGACTCACGGTAAAACTACGCAAGTGGAAATTGAGGGTGTGACAGATTGGTATCAGAGCCTCTAGCTATAGAGAACCAGGTTTGCATTAAAAGTAGACCTAAACTATAGCTGTTACACGACACTAGACTTAGTTGGCACCGAACTGTGATATCTTGTTATGTGTTATACTACAATTGTTTTATGTGAGATATATATGTATATTGTGATGCACGCAACTCGTAACTAACTATACCAACCCAGCAGGCAATGTCATCATCATCATCCGACAAATCTCGACAATCAAGGGTGCCGGGGAAGGAACGCATGGTCGAAACCTCACCACCTCATGGTGTGGAGACACGCTCAGCTGCTAGGAAAAGACTCGCTCTAGGAGAGGAGTCATCCTCCCGTCCGACCATCGCTATACGGGTCGAACCGGTCAACTTGTTAGGAGTAGGGGACGATCTACTTAGGGATATGTTAAGGAAACAACAGGAACAGCTAGAGAGAATGCAGGAGACTAACGAAGCACAAGGATGGATGATACGCCAACTAACTGGTAAAACTGGAAAGCTCGAGGAAGAGCAATATGAGAATAAGAGAGTTCGAAACATTTTAGCTAAGGATCTTCGTGCTGAGCAGCTGAGGGCTGACTGGCTTGAAGACAGAGTTCTTGAGTCCAGTTGGAGGATTCAAGAACTGGAGCAGAATCAAGCACCTGTCCCAGTACCCGCACCAGCACCGGCCCCCCCAGCGCCGGTAGAGGAAGAAGAGGAGGATCCAGAGGAAGACCCAGAGGAGGATCCAGAGGAGGACCCGGAGGAGGATCCGGAGGAAGAAGAGCCGGAACAGGACCCGGCTGTTGAAGCTGAAAACGCCGCAGAGGATGACGATAATGATAGCGACTTGGGAGATGGAGACGTAGAAGACTAACTCGTCTCGCCAATCACCGTTTTGTTTCCTTTAGTTTGTTTGTTACCACTTATGTTTGAACTTGAAATTTTATAATTAAACTGAGATGTTTGGTTGGTATTTTGTGAGACATTGCAATTTATTTAATAGAATGTTCCTTTTGATTGTTTAATTTGTTGGGTTGACATAGCTTGTGTGATTATTGAAGTGTGGAATATGATAACTATATTGGATATATATTTATCGGTGTGTATTTGTGTTGTCTTGTGAAGATCTGAAATGGCAACTGGTCGTCGCGGAAATATCAACATGTCAACTGAAGAATTGGCCGCTTTAATCCAAGAACACGTGAATGCTGCTCTGGCAGGTGTTCGAAACCCATCAGCAGGTAACCATTATTAAATTTTCATGGGAAATCTAACAGTTTGGCTAGTAGACTTTCTCGCTGACTACCTATCCTCTATCCTCAGGAGGGGGTCTTAACCCCTACAAGATGTTCCTTGATGCAAAACCGAGCAAGTTCACGGGTGTTGAAGGACCCATAGGACTGGTCCGTTGGATTGAAAATTCTGAATCAGTGTTCGAGATGTGCAATTGCCTTGAAGCTAATAAGGTCAAGTATGCTGCCTCAACGTTGGAAGATGGGGCATTAACCTGGTGGAACGCACAAGTCCAAACACGTGGACTTGTTGCGGCGAACGCAATGGCCTGGACCGAATTTAAGGCCCTAATCAAGGAGGAATACTGTCCGCGGGACAGAGTTCAACAGTTGGAACAGGCGTTATGGAACCACAAGATGGTAGGGTCTGAAATTGAAGCGTACATGGCAAAACATCATGATCTGGTGTTCCTATGTCCCGATCTGGCTAACACCGTCGAAAAACGACTTGAGTTTTATCTTGGGGGTCTGGTCCCTGAGATCCAGGGCATGGTAATGTTTAGCAACCCTACGACGGAGCATCAAGCGATTAGGCTGGCGCATAAACTAACCGATAAGGCGGTGGAGCAAAGGAAGTTGCCACCTAGGGGTGCAACTGAAATTATCCCTGGCAACAAAAGAAAATTTGAAGACTCACCTGCTCTACAGTCTTCGTCAGCCCAGCCACAACAAGGAAACCAGAAGCGGTCCAACAATTTCAACAACAATCGAGGTCACAACAATCAGTCTGCCAACAACACCCAGAACTCAAGCGGCTATGCGGGTCGAAAGCCGCAATGTAGTCGTTGTAACCTCCATCATCATGGCCCTTGCGCCGGAAATCGCTGCCAACAATGTGGCAAAGCGGGACACGCAGCAAAGGATTGTCGCGGGGAAATCATGTCTCGACAAAATCAGAATCAGCACCAGGATCAACAGCAAGGTAATAACCGGGGATGCTATCAGTGCGGTAGCACTGCCCATTTCAAGCGGGACTGCCAGCAGCTTCGCAACAACAACAATGGTGGGAACAACAACAACAACAACAACAACAATAATAACAACAATGGAAACAATGGAAATGGTGGCTCATGAGGTGCAAAAGGTCGTACATTCACGCTGGGCCGTGGAGAGGCCAGAAACGACTCGAACGTGGTCACCGGTAAGTTTCCCCTTAACGATCATTTTGCTACTGTACTTTTTGATACGGGTGCGGATAAGAGTTTTATATCTGAGTCTTTTAGGAAGAACCTAAATCTCACGCCTAAACCCCTAGAGACCCCTTACGTCATAGAACTAGCCAATGGTAAATCTGTAGATGTGACCCATTTAGTAACCGGCTGTCAACTTAAACTCGCGGGTCACACCTTTACCATTAATCTGATGACAACTACCCTGGGTAGTTTTGACTTGGTAGCCGGAATGGACTGGCTATCCGACGTTCGAGCTGAAGTTCTCTGTTTCGAGAAAGCTATCCGTATTCCGCTCTCTAACGACGAAGTCTTGATGGTGCAAGGCGAGAAGGCAGGCGCCGTCACAAACATCATCTCTTACATGCAAGCTCAGAAGTATCTTCGGGGAAAGAACTCCTTTGCTTTGCTCGCACTGGTCACCGAGCAGCCTAAGGACGAGAAGCGGATTGAAGATATCCCCGTCGTCCGTGACTTTCCCGATGTGTTTCCAGAGGAGTTACCTGGTCTTCCACACATCGACAAGTAGAGTTTGAAATCGAATTGGTGAACCATGCGACTCCTATCACCAAGGCCCCGTACCGCCTAGCTCCAACAGAGCTGCAAGAGCTGTCTACCCAACTTCAGGAATTGTTGGAAAAAGGATTTATCCGACACAGTACTTCGCCATGGGGAGCTCCGGTCCTTTTTGTCAAGAAGAAGGACGGGACCTTCCGCATGTGCATCGACTACAGGGAACTCAATAAGGTTACTGTCAAGAACCGATACCCGTTACCTCGCATCGACGATCTTTTCGACCAGCTTCAAGGGTCAAGCTACTACTCCAAGATTGATCTACGGTCCGGTTATCACCAGCTACGCGTCAGGGAGGAGGATATCTCCAAGACGGCATTTCGCACTCGGTATGGCCATTATGAGTTCTTGGTCATGCCCTTCGGTCTCACCAATGCACCCGCGGTGTTCATGGACCTCATGAACCGCGTGTGTAAGCCGTATCTTAACAAGTTTGTCATCGTGTTCATCGATGATATACTCGTCTACTCTAAGGGTGAAGAAGAACATGCTGAGCATCTACGATTATTGCTGGAACTACTTCAACAGGAGAAACTATATGCCAAGTTTTCGAAGTGTGATTTCTGGATTCGGGAAGTTCAGTTCCTCGGGCATATCGTGAATGAAAAGGGTATACACGTTGATCCCGCCAAGATCGATGCTATCATGAACTGGGAAGCACCCAGGACACCGACAGAGATCCGCCAATTTTTGGATTTGGCTGGTTACTACAGACGTTTCATTGACGGATTTTCCAAGATCGCACAACCTCTTACCACTCTCACCCAGAAGGGCACCAAGTATGCTTGGGGTGACAAGCAGGAAGCAACATTTCAATTACTGAAGCAGAAACTTTGCAGTGCGCCCATTTTGTCCTTGCCAGAAGGGACGGATGATTTTATGGTATATTGTGACGCTTCCATTCAGGGATTGGGATGTGTACTCATGCAACGTGATAAGGTCTCGCGTATGCATCCCGACAGTTGAAGGTTCACGAGAAGAACTACACGACACATGACCTGGAATTGGGAGCAGTTGTATTTGCACTTAAGATTTGGAGACACTATCTATATGGAACAAGGTGCACAATTTACACGGATCACAAGAGCCTCCAACATATTTTCGACCAGAAGGAGTTGAACATGCGACAACGTCGCTGGGTCGAACTCCTGAACGATTATGAATGCGCCATTCGGTATCACCCGGGTAAAGCTAACGTGGTAGCTGATGCCCTCAGTAGGAAGGAGCACTTGAAAACTCGTCGGGTACGAGCACTACAGTTCACAATTCATTATGGGTTACCCGAACAGATACGCGACGCGCAGTTAGAAGCAGTTAAGGAAAAACATCAAGGCCGAATCTGTGGGAAAGATGGAATGCGATTGGGAAGTGAAACCCAATGGTGCCCGGTATTTCATGAATCGTATATGGGTACCTCTCTACGGAGACCTCAGGAAGCTAGTTATGGACGAAGCTCACAAATCCCGATACTCTGTCCATCCTGGTTCAGATAAGATGTATCAAGACCTTAAAGCCGCGTACTGGTGGACCAACATGAAAGCGGATATAGCCACCTACGTGAGCAAGTGTTTGACTTGTGCGAAAGTCAAGGTGGAATACCAGAAGCCATCAGGGTTACTTCAACAACCTGAGATCCTAGTGTGGAAATGTGATCAGATCTCGATGGACTGTAGCACTAAACTCCCGTGAACTCCGGGTGGCTGCGATACCATCTGGGTAATCGTGGATCGTCTAACTAAGTCTGCACACTTCCTAGCGATCAAAGAAACAAATAAGATGGATAAGTTGACTCGCACCTACATTAAGGAAGTAGTTTCTCGGCACGGGGTGCCAACGTCCATCATCTCAGACAGAGATGCTCGTTTCACGTCCAACTTTTGGCAGTCACTTCAGAAAACGTTGGGTACACGCTTAGATATGAGCACAACTTATCACCCTCAGACGGATGGTCAAAGTGAAAGGACCATTCAGACGTTGGAAGACATGCTTAGGGCATGTGTGGTAGACTTCGGGAACAGTTGGGAAATCCATCTGCCTTTAGTGTAATTCTCGTTAACAACAGTTACCATACGAGTATTCAAGCGGCACCGTTTGAAGCATTATACGGTCGCAAATGTAGATCACCGGTCTGTTGGGCAGAAGTCGGTGACAGTCAACTCACAGGTCCTGAGTTGATTTTGAGGCTACTAAAAAGATTGTGCAAATCAGAAACCGCATGGCAGCGGCACGAGATCGACAGAAAAGTTACACTGATCAACGACGCAAATCGCTCGAATTTCAAGTAGGCGACCGCGTCCTACTGAAGGTGTCACCCTGGAAGGGTGTAATTCGTTTTGGGAAACGAGGCAAACTAAATCCACGATACGTAGGCCCATTTGTGATTTCGAAGCGTATCGGGCCCGTAGCTTATCAGTTAGACCTTCCTACCGAACTCAGTGGAGTTCACAACGTTTTCCACGTGTCCAATCTGAAGAAGTGCCTATCAGATGAGACCCTAGTCATTCCATTGGAAGAGATTCAAGTGGATGAGCAACTGCATTTTGTGGAACAATCTATAGAGATCATGGATCGTGAGATTAAGACTCGAAGGCACAACAAGATACCGATTGTCAAGGTTCGTTGGGACTCTAAGCGTGGATCGGAGTTCACATGGGAAAGAGAGGACCAAATGAAAAGCAAATACCCACACCTTTTTGCAGCTGAGCAGCAATCTGACGTTACCACCAACTAAATTTCGGGACGAAATTCTTTCAACATGGGGATGATGTGACAGCCTGGGAATTACTTGCACCATTACTAACAAACTGAATCTTTGTGCGTTGCATTCTAAACCGCGTTTACTCAATTTTCGGGACGAAAATTCTTTCAACATGGGGATAATGTGACATCCCGGCTTTTCAGGTATCTTAAACGCGCTACTTTACGGTTATTCATTCCTACGCTGATTTAATTCAGAGAATTAAATTACACGCTCGCAATAACTTTTTGTGAATCTATTGGGTGAATTACGTGCTATGTGTTATTAGACGTTTGTAGATTTTGTAGATTATTGTATCACGCATTGATTTCGCGATTATTAGTTTAAAAAAAATAATAAATAATTAGCCGAACCGAACCGAGCCGTGAAACGTGTCGACCTCACCTCCTTGCGGCCCAAGGAAATAACCTAAACTTGAGGCCCAAGCCACTTAACCCAAACCGCCCCCCCATCGAGGTCGCGCACCCTCCCTTTCTTTTCCCTTGTTATATTTATATGTATGTATGTATGGATTGTTTGTTAAAAAAAACAAAACCCTAGCACCTAGAGGAAGGCGACGGCAGCCCCCCCTCTCACGATCGCAAAACTCAACATCCTCCGGATTGATTCCAATCTTGTCCCGGTTCGCTAATCATCATCGTTTCAAGGTTACGGTTTAATTGTTTTGCGATTCACATTAGGGTTTGTGTAATCTTGATCATGATTATGTGTAATGGTAGGATTATTAGTATGAAAAGTGTTGTGATTTATGATTAGTTCGGATGATTGTGTGAATTTTTGCGATTGTGATGTTATGTTGAATACTAAAATCATAGGCTGCGTTTTAGCGATAAAGATCATGTTATATAATTAGGGTTTGCATGAATATTGATATACATGATGATATTTGACAAATAAACCTGTTGTTAATCATTATTACTAAGCGTCATGATCGTTTAAGCATGTTCTAATGCGATAAAAGTCGAAAACAGTTTGCTGAATGACATTTACAGCCAACTTCAATTGGCTATAACCTGATCATTATCTATAGAAAAGTGGATTTTCTGAAGTCTAAAACGTGTATTTTTAAAAAACGCTTCTAATGACGCCGGATTCATATTTTTCTGAGGTCGTTTGCTATTTTTAAGTGGTCATTTAGTGCAGCAGCTGAAGCTGCATAAATTCTGCAGAATTTGCTGGTTGTTTATCGAGTCGGATCTCATAGTCTGTAGGGGGTTGGGTCACGAAATTTTTAAAGTAACTGAAGACTGGAATTTCCGGAAATCTCCCACTGGAATTTTGTTAATTGGATGAACGATGATTTTTAAATAATTTTCCCATGGACTGCAGTCAGAAAGCGACAAATCTGACTGCAGCCTAGTATATAAATGTTTATAAATAATTGGAAAAGCTTTAGGACTTGAAACTTTTACATAAAATTCTACAGTTTAGTTGACAAGTCCTGTAAAAAAATTGGAATTTTTAGAACGTTGGAACTATTTTATAAAAATCCTCGAAAACAGCCTAGTTATGAGCGTACAAGCTGAAACATGATAACTTGCGTTTGTGTGTACCTAAGTGTTGTATGAGTTAACCTGTGTTTATGACAAGTTGGTTTGATCATATTTTGTATGGTGATATTTTGCATGCATGATTTTGGTTTCAAATTGGTTGTTGCGTGTGCCGTACTATGTGTTAGTTTTGCTTAGGATTTTGTGTCAGTGTGTTCACACACTAACTTTAAATCGGTTGTCATGTTAGGACGTGATTAGCGGTTCCATCATTTGCTTCTTTTGTGTTATTCTAACCGAGCAATTTAAGGTGAGTTCACGGCCTCTATTTTATCCGGTTTTAAACAACAGGGAGAGAAACATGTATACACTCTATAACTCTATCTTTTACGTTATGCGAAATTAACGTCGTTAACTATTCGGTAACCAAGTTAATGTTAATGTATGTTATGGTCACTAAGTAGCTTTATCACGGAAGTCCTCAACCAACTCTCGAATCGTTAGTATTGGGTTAGATAGCGGGGAAATTATAAGTAGTACTACTGGGCCCGACAAGCCCCACCCGAGCTAGTCGCGCTAGCCGACAGGGTATGGTCAACGGGTGATTAATTTAGCCTAACTTTCACCATGGTCAGTGATAGACCTGGCAACACTGAGGCAACAACAGTCAGCTTCGATCGCGAACTCTTATGTGACGTAACTTTTGGCTCGCTACCTACATGTTAACATTGAACTTATTTACGAACCAACATTATTATTCCGGGTTAGGAATAATGGAACTATATCGTTATCCCGGGATAGGGATAACGGGGAAAACAAACTTTTAAACCGAACTTGTGAACTTATAAAAACCTGTGAACTCACTCTTCTTTAATGTTGACACTTGTTTCTTTACATGTTTCTCAGGACGCTAGGAGCGCTAGGTGCACTCACTTGCATTTGATCAAGACATTTTTATCGAGTCATATTTGCGAATAATGTTTGGGATTTTTGGTTTTGGCGTTTATGTTGGCGTCCGTTACTATACTTTACTCTAATGCTTCCGCTAAACTTTGAAACTAAGATATTTTGAAAATGACTATGAATGGTTAAACAAATGTTTTTGGAAAGCGTTTAAATAAACCATATAGAGTCTTCGATATTACTAGTGTCTGAGATTCTGGTTTGATCACACGTCTCACGGTAAAACTCCGCAAGTGGAATTGAGGGTGTGACTTTTTTCTTTTGAAGCGGATAATGGTTGTGATTTGGTCGGCCTTTTCTTTTCTACAGGTTTGGTTGTTGACTTTTCAAAAACCTGAGCTATAGAGATTGGATTTATGTTTTTAATTGGAAAATCTTTGTTTGAATAGATTTTCTTATCTCCAACCAAGGTATACAACACATTATCTACTTCTTGTGTAGACACACTTGTCTTCACAGATTTCTTAGGAACTGTCTGTTGATTCTCAACAGATTGAGTACTGGGAGTAGCAGAAGATTTCACTCTTTTCCTTTCATCAAGAGGCTGATCCTGATCATCATTTCTTGATTCATCATCTGATGTATCATCCTCTTCTTCAACAGATGGAGTTTGAACAACATCAGACGTTGAATTTTCTGGCTTGCATGGTTCTTGAGAGGATTTATCTAATTTGAACCCTAACCCTGCTGCGAATTACTCAGGATTCAAAGGTACAGAGGGTTCAAAACGAGGCATCTCCTCTTCATCAGGCATTTTGGTATAGTTGTGTTTCATTGGGGGGTGGACACGAGTTATACCCTATGCATTGAGCATCTCCCTTTAGTTTTTGAACTTCAGTAATATGATCAAGCACATACTGGGAGTTAGAATTACTTTTCAATTTGCGTTTGATCGAATCATATTCGAATATGGCGATGGCTAACTCTTTCTTTGTTTCTTCTAGGAGATTAATGTAATTATTAATTCCTATCTGTTTATTCAAAACTGTTTCTGTCAATTCAGAAACACTTTTCTTAAGGGTTTCTATTACAGATTTGAATTCTTTTTCATTTATAGTTAGCGCCAAATTTGCCTCTTTGCATTTTGATAGTTCAACAACTAAATTCTGATTATGAATGTTGACGGTTTCATATTTTATTTTCAATTCAACACAGTCATTGCAAACAGTAGGAGGTTCAGGATTTACCTATTTTGAAGAACCTTCAACATTTGCCATAAAGGCAATGTGATGAGGAAAAGCTATACCATCTGTAAAGAGTGTCTCTGTCCCTTTCACCCCAGCTTCTGCATTCCTCGTCATACCTACCTTTTCAGATTTGAACATCTCAGCTTCACTCAGCAACTCTTCGACCTCAACATCACTTCCTTTCTTCTCACTAGAATCAGATCCATAACCATCTGAACTTGAACATTCTTCATCAGAACTACCAGCATCCCCAGATGTATCATTGTTATTTGGAGTGTTGATGTTGTGATCATGCTTGATTTGATCCACGATCTTCGCGTAGCATGCAGTTCTTCCGTTGTTCTCAGTTCCCAACTGTACTGACCAATCGCATCCTTCATCAGATTGAACTACCAAAGCTCTGTGCGTGTTTGAAGGTCCTGATTGATTGGTATTGTTAGAGTTGCCAACATTTGGTATTCTTCTTTCATGTTGTACTCTACTGTGTTGGATGGTTGAGACTGATTTCAAAAGGGGTTGTGATTTCCTTCCTTGCTGGGTCTTGTGCATTCCCGCTTAAAGTGACCTCTTTCTCCGCAGTTGAAGCAAGTGACAACGGTTTTGTCAAAGCTGTATTTTGTATCCTTCTTGCTTTCCAAACTGGTTCTACCCGTTCTTTTCATATAATCCTTCGCTCTTCTCATAGCACTTGCAAATGCCCACTTGATGTCCATCAGCTCCATTTCATCTCGGTCAATTTGTTCATAGTCTTCGTTTGTCAAATTGATGTTCCCTATTTGACCTGCAACTAAACCACAATACGCACTGACCATGGTATTTAGAAGTTCTGCATGTTCTTGTGCAACTTCTACGTTTATTTTGGAGAGATTTGACGTGTCAACTTTGACAGTGTTGTGATTTTCCGATTAACTGTTGTTTCCATAGAAAGCTTGTTGAGGAGCTTGCTGTGGAGCTTTATGCGCTAAATCCCTTGGCTGTGGAAGGAAGGCTTTCGGATCAAAAGTCTGTCCATAGGTTTGATTGCTCGAACCTGTAGACTGACTTGTTTGAACTGGTTGGGGTAGAAAAGGGTTCACGTTTGACACAAACACGGTTTGCAGCTTCGGTTGCTGGCTTGAGCTTGTACCTGCATTTATACCTCCAAAATACATTTAAGGGTTGTGTGGAGCAGAGACTCGTTGTGCCTTCGAGTTCTTCTTCATTCTTGTTCTCTAGTTTCTGCACAAATTCATAAATACTGGTTGAGTCCAAAACACTTGTATGTTTTAAAAGATCAATAAATTGACCCCATTTTGGTGGTAAAGCATCAGCAAATCGCATCACAATTTCTTGTGGTGCTGCTAACACTTTATAAGAGTACATTTCTCTGAGAAGATGATAAAACCGAGTGGTCATATCATTCAAGGTCTCGTTCTCCATGAACATGAAACCTTCAAACTCTTTCTTGAGCAGATCATGCCGAATCTTCCTGGTAGCAGCGTTACCTTCACCTCTTGCTTCCAAAGTGTCCCACAAATTTTTCGTTGTAGTACAATACACAAACTGATGATAAATGTCTTTATGCAGAGCTTGTGTGATGATAGCAAATGCCTTTTTCTCTAGATCGTAAGCTTTCTTGTCACTTTCGACTAGATTGGCCAATGTGGTTGGATTTGATCCAGCTTCTTCAAGTGCTTCATTATAGGGGTAGAGAAACACGTCCACAATTCCGTGTTTTCACCGAGAACATACGTATGAAAACGACTTTTCCCTGAAGGATAATCGTTCATGTGATTTAACTTCGGCGATCGGTTATTACTCCCTGTATCACTTTCACTCACTAACATAGTTTGGATGCTTTGATTTTGATTCGCAACACACGCCCATTGATTTGCAGAGATCATTGCTGTATGTTGTGGCATCAAAGGTTTTACCCATGATGTTACGGAGCTTTGCGAAGACTCCTGATTTGAGCTTGAACAACTCCAATCCCATGGGTTAGAACTCATTATATTTTCTTGTTTTATGAAAATTTAAAGGTTTAAAGTTTCAAAATTATAATTACCTTTTAAAAATTCACAGGTTCTGAAAATATGACAAATTCTTAAAATCACAAAGCTTTGAAAAACACGAAAAACAAACAATTTCTGTTTCGTGCGAGACATCTGTTTCGTGCGAAACACTGATGTTTCATGCGAGCCAGGTATTTCGTGCGGGTTAGATGATTCGCACGAAATAACTCAGTCGCACCAAATGTTTTGTTCAGCGTTTTTCAGAGGAATCTTTTCAGAAATGGTTTGGTGAGAGATTTCCTTTCTTGTGTAGACCTGCTTTTTCGAAAATAACTGTTGTCTTACCCACTTTTAGTTAAAACACAGATTTTAACAGTCCACAGTCCAAGTCCAGACCTAAGTCAGAAAATGTCAACCCTACCAAAACTAATCAGATTCAAATTTTTGCAGATTTCTTCTTCAAAGGTGTTCTTCAGAAAAATTTTACCATAAAATTTTCTACGTGCAGCAGATTTTAACCAAGTTTTAAGTTAGTTAACTATCCAAAACTTATGTTTTCTGCTGGAGATTCAAGAACACTTCAGAAATCTTAAAACTAGCTCAGACACAACTAAGCCCGGTTTTGAACAAGGAAAGAGCCAAAGCTCTGATACCACTTGTAGGTCCACCTGCGGATGGTGTTAAACCAGTTCCTTGTTCAAATGACATACACACAAGTGCGGAATCCAAGTGTGCATGCAACCAAAGCAAAGTAAAGAACACGGGGTAACCAAAGATTCACTATCTTGATTAATGATTGAGAACAAGTACAAACATATACACACGTACAATGCTTGTCTGACTCAAACAAACTTGCTGTGTTCTTGTGTCTTTGTCTTCAGAGAGAATAATGGGCTCACTTAGACCAACTAGCTAGCTAACTCTCACGCGCAAGTCCACCCTGACTGAGAAGTGCATGTCTGCTTATATAGTGTCCGTCTAGAGTTCGTACGAAACACGAATCCAGACACAAGGAACATACTATTTCACATGAGACACATTCTAGGGATTTGGTACGAGTCAACTGTTTCGTACGAAATACTTATTTCGTACAAAACAAGTAACACACTTGTTACTCAAGTTATTTCGTACGAATCACATGATTCATACGAATTCTCTGACTCGCACTGAATCCTTAATCTTGGAAAATGTGTGTAGACATGACGTACACAAGACTTATCAGTATGCACACATGCAACTGATTAACACAGACAAGCTAAGATGTTATACTAGATCAAGATAGAAGGATATCTCGATCTATTCGACACGACCAAACCTAAACAGACACTTGGGCAAAGACCGTACAATTACAACTGTAATTAAGAACAAGAGACAGACACAAAACTGTATCAACAAACTCCCCCTTGGATGTTTCTTGGTCTTCGGTCTTTGGTCTTCGGACTTTGGTCTTCACATAGAATGGTTTGGAGTATCAACAAACCCCCCCTGAAGATCTGCTATTCATTGATAGATCCGCTATCCAATGATTAGAGCATCAGGTCTTCAAACTTCTAAGAAACTTCAAATCTTTCTTGTTTCCTCTTCTGACTTGTCAGATTTCTTTATTGCTAGTCTTTGTTTGAATAGATTTTCTTATCTCCAACCAAGGTATACAACACATTATCTACTTCTTGTGTAGACACACTTGTCTTCACAGATTTCTTAGGAACAGTCTCTTGATTCTCAACAGATTGAGTACTGGGAGTAGCAGAAGATTCTACACTTTTCCTTTCATCAAGAGGCTGATCCTGATCATCATTTCTTGATTCATCATCTGATGTATCATCCTTTTCTTCAACAGATGGAGTTTGAACAACATCAGACATTGAATTTTCTGGCTTGCATGGTTCTTGAGAGGATTTGTCTAATTTGAACCCTAACCCTGCTGCAAATTCCTCAGGATTCAAAGGTACAGAGGGTTCAAAACGAGGCATCTCCTCTTCATCAGGCATTTTGGTATAGTTGTGTTTCATTGGGGGTGGACACGACTTATACCCTATGCATTGAGCATCTCCATTTAGTTTTTGAACTTCAGTAATATGATCAAGCACATATTGGGAGTTAGAATAACTTTCCAATTTGCATTTGATCGAATCATATTTGCATTTGGCGATGGCTAACTCTTTCTTGTTTCTTCTAGGAGATTAATGTAATTATTAATTCCTGTCTGTTTATTCAAAACTGTTTTTTTCAATTCAGAAACACTTTTCTTAAGGGTTTCTATTATAGATTCGAATTCTTTTTCATTTCTAGTTAGCGCCAAATTCGCCTCTTTGCATTTTGATAGTTCAACAACTAAATTCTGATTATGACTCTTGATGGTTTCATATTTTACTTTTATTTCAACACAGTCATTGCAAACAGTAGGAGGTTCAGGATTTACCTGTTTTGAAGAACCTTCAACATTTGCCATAAAGGCAGTGTGATGAGGAAAAGCTGCACCATCTGTAGAGAGTGTCTCTGTCTCTTTCACCCCAGCTTCTGCATTCCTCGTCATACCTACCTTTTCAGATTTGAACATCCCAGCTTCACTCAGCAACTCTTCAACCTCAACATCACTTCCTTTCTTCTCACTAGAATCAGATCCATAACCATCTGAACTTGAACATTCTTCATCAGAACTACCAGTATCCCCAAATGTATCATCGTTATTTGGAGTGTTGATGCTGTGATCATGCTTGATTTAATCCACGATCTTCGCGTAGCATGCAGTTCTTCCGTTGTTCTCAGTTCCCAACTGTACTGACCAATCGCATCCTTCATCAGATTGAACTACCAAAGCTCTGTGCGTGTTTGAAGGTCCCGATTGATTGGTATTGTTAGAGATGGCACCAACAACTACTATTCTTCTTTCGTTGTTGTACTGTGCTGTGTTGGATGGTTGAGACTGATTTCAAAAGGGGTTGTGATTTCCTTCCTTGCTGGGTCTTATGCATTCCCGCTTAAAGTGACCTCTTTCTCCGCAGTTGAAGCAAGTGACGGCGGTTTTGTCAAAGCTGTATTTTGTATCCTTCTTGCTTTCCAAACTAGTTCTACCCGTTCTTTTCATATAATCCTTCGCTCTTCTCATAGCACTTGCAAATGCCCACTTGATGTCCATCAGCTCCATTTCATCTCGGTCAATTTGTTCATAGTCTTCGTTTGTCAAATTGATGTTCCCTGTTTGACCTGCAACTAAACCACAATACGAACTGACCATGGTATTTAGAAGTTCTGCATGTTCTTGTGCAACTTCTACTTTTATTTTGGAGAGATTTGACGTGTCAACTTTAACAGTGTTGTGATTTGCCGATTAACTGTTGTTTCCATAGAAAGCTTGTTGAGGAGCTTGCTGTGGAGCTTTATGCGCTAAATCCCTTGGCTGTGGAAGGAAGGCTTTCGGATCAAAAGTCTGTCCATAGGTTTGATTGCTCCGAACCTGTAGACTGACTTGTTTGAACTGGTTGGGGTAGAAAAGGGTTCACGTTTGACACAAACACGGTTTGCAGCTTCGGTTGCTGGCTTGAGCTTGTACCTACATTTATACCTCCAAAATACATTTAAGGGTTGTGTGGAGCAGAGACTCGTTGTGCCTTCCGGAGTTCTTCTTCATTCTTGTTCTCCAGTTTCTGCACAAATTCATAAATATTAATTGAGTCCAAAACACGTGTATGTTTTAAAAGATCAATAAATTGACCCCATTTTGGTGGTAAAACATCAGCAAATCGCATCACAATTTCTTGTGGTGCTGCTAACACTTTATATGAGTACATTTGTCTGAGAAGATGATAAAACCGAGTGGTCATATCATTCAAGGTCTCGTTCTCCATGAACATGAAACCTTTAAACTCTTTCTTGAGCAGATTACGCCGAATCTTCTTAGTAGCAGCGTTACCTTCACCTCTTGCTTCCAAAGTGTCCCACAAATTTTTCGTTGTAGTACAATACACAAAGTGATGATAAATGTCTTTATGCAGAGCTTGTGTGAGGATAGCAAATGCCTTTTTCTCTAGATCGTAACCTTTCTTGTCACTTTCGACTAGATTGGCCAATGTGGTTGGATTTGATCCAGCTTCTTCAAGTGCTTCATTATAGGGGGTAGTGAAACACGTCCACAATTCCGTGTTTTGACCGAGAACATACGTATGAAAACGACTTTTCCATGAAGGATAATCGTTCATGTGATTTAACTTTGGCGATCGGTTATTACTCCCTGTTTCACTTTCACTCATTAACAGAGTTTGGATGCTTTGATTTTGATTCGCAACACACGCCCATGGATTTGCAGAGATCATTGCTGTATGTTGTGGCATCAAAGGTTTTACCCATGATGTTGCGGAGCTTTGCGAAGACTCCTGATTTGAGCTTGAACAACTCCAATCCCATGGGTTAGAACTCATTATATTTTCTTGTTTTATGAAAATTTAAAGGTTTAAAGTTTCAAAATTATAATTACCTTTTAAAAATTCACAGGTTTTGAAAATATGACAAATTCTTAAAATCACAAAGCTTTGAAAAACACGAAAAACAAACAATTTCTGTTTCGTGCGAGACATCTGTTTCGTGCGATCCAGGTGTTTCATGCGGGTTTGATGATTCGCACGAAATAACTCAGTCGCACCAAATGTTTTATTCAGCGTTTTTCAGAGGAATCTTTTCAGAAATGGTTTGTTGAGAGATTTCCTTTCTTGTGTAGACCTGCTTTTTGGAAAATACATGTTGTCTTACCCACTTTTAGTTAAAACACAGATTTTAACAGTCCACAGTCCAAGTCCAGATCCAAGTCAGAAAATGTCAACCCTACCTAAACTAATCAGATTCAAAATTTTGCAGATTTCTTCTTCAAAGGTGTTCTTCAGAAAAATAACCATAAAATTTTCTACATGCAGAAGATTTTAACCAAGTTTTAAGTTAGTTAACTATCCAAAACTTATGTTTTCTGCTGGAGATTCAAGAACACTTCAGAAATCTTAAAACTAGCTCAGACACAACTAAGCCCGGTTTTGAACAAGGAAAGAGCCAAAGCTCTGATACCACTTGTAGGTCCACCTGCGGATGGTGTTAAACCAGTTCCTTGTTCAAATGACATACACATAAGTGCGGAATCCAAGTGTGCATGCAACCAAAGCAAAGTAAAGAACACGGGGTAACCAAAGATTCACTATCTTGATTAATGTTTGAGAACAAGTACAAACATATACACACGTACAATGCTCGTCTGGCTCAAACAAACTTGCTGTGTTTTGTGTCTTCGTCTTCAGATAGAATACTAAGAGGCTCACTTAGACCAACTAGCTAACTAACTCTCACGCGCAAGTCCACCCTGACTGAGAAGTGCATGTCTGCTTATATAGTGTCCGTCTAGAGTTCGTACGAAACACGAATCCAGACATAAGGAACATACTATTTCACACGAGACACATTCCAGGGATTTGGTATGAGTCAACTGTTTCGTACGAAATACTTATTTCGTACGAAACAAGTAACACACTTGTTACTCAAGTTATTTCGTACGAATCACATGATTCGTACGAATTCTCAGACTCGCACAGAATCCTTAATCTTGGAAAACGTGTGTAGACATGACGTACACAAGACTTATCAGTATGCACACATGCAACTGATTAACACAGACAAGCTAAGATGTCATACTAGATCAAGATAGAAGGATATCTCGATCTATTCGACACGACCAAACCTATACAGACACTTGGGCAAAGACCGTACAATTACTTCTGTAATTAAGAACAAGCGATATACACAAAACTGTATCAACACACACATTCAACAAAAAGATGATCCACCGATTCAGCCACCCGGTTACAACGCACACAATATGCAGAGACAAGTTGGACACCTGTTAAGCAGATTTGAGCTACTGGAATCTTGTTTTGAACAACCCTCCAAACGAAGCAGTTAACTTTAATAGGAAGCCAAGATAACCAGTCGCAAACAAAAACCCCAGCCCCAAACACAATTTTCTTATCCGAGACCCCGATCTTCCATCCCTAAGTATCCTCTCCCACCCTGAACGAATATGAATGCACCATATCACACAAGTCATCCAAGTCCAAAGTATCAGCAGGAGATAAGAACCTTCTCTTCCAACGCCAATTTTCCTTGATATCACCGTTATCATCGCGAGAGATCCTGTCTGAAATAACGCAATATTTTTTTGTAAAGAGAGAAAGAGAGAGAAATAAAACACAAAAAGGCACTTTACCAAACCAAACATCCTGCCAGAACCGCGTGTTATCTCCCTGCCCCACAATTCTAACCAAGGAATCATTAATGCTAACCCCCACATCCAACATGTCTCTCTCTGCCTTGATAATATGAGCCCACGGTCCGATACCCCTTCTGTTAGCCTTTAAAGAATCACCTTGGTTGCTGTAGTTATGAATCGCCTTTAGGCATTGAACCCATATTAGACTCGGTCCTCCACATCCACTACCACTTAGCCAAGAGAGCTAAGGTTTGCAATCTAAGACACCCCACCCCCAAGCCACCAAGGTTTTAGGCATCACAATTCTCCTCCATGCAACCTAGTTGATTTTATTGAAATCGCGGACCCCTCCCCAAAAGAAGCGCCTCCTAATTTTTTCCATAGAGTTAATCACATTTTTTGGAGTTCTAAACATGGATAGGTAATAAATATGGAGAGACCCGAGAACCGCCTTAATTAAAGTAAGCCTTCCCCAAAAGAAAGGCAAGAAGCTTTTCAAGAGTTGAGCCTTGATTGAAGTCTTTTGAGAATCGGGTTCCAACTAGACGAGATACCCATGTTTGCCAATATGGGGAGATCGAGGAAGCTAAAAGGAAAAGCAGCCACCTCACACTTGAGAAAGGAAGCCATATTGCTAACCTCGAACCTCCCGACCCCCACACTGAACACTTTACTCTTAGAAAAGTTCACTTTAGACATGACGTGAGATGGAAGCATCTAAGGATTCTCGCTAGATTCAAAACATTCACCGAATTATTAGATCGGATTTACAGATTAGGGTTCTAATGTTTTGAATGTCCGTATTCGAATTGGTGAGTTTTCAGAAATTTTACAATAATGTATATATACATGACGACAGGTTTTGTTAACCGCCCATACCTATATTATCTATCTATAATACTATTACTAATATTAATGTTACATATTAATCTAGTATCAGGCAATATTAAATCTAGCTTATAATTATAATCCTTCTAATATTCCCTCCCGTAAGCTAGATTAGAACGTGTAGAAGCTCTTTGATCCGCTTGAAGTCTCTTGGCTGCAGTGTTTTGGTAAGAATATCAGCAATCTGTTCCTTCGTAGAATAAAAGCTAACCTCTACTTCATCATTTTTTATTAGATCTCGAATGAAGTGATATTTAACCCTAATGTGTTTACTTTTCCCATGATAAACTGGATCTTTGGCCAGGCATATTGTTGATTCTTGTCACAATATATAGTTGGAGGGCAGTCCATATTCATGTGAAGTTCATTAAGTATTCCCTTTAACCAAAGTGCTTGACATCCAGCCATTGATAGCACTATATATTATGCTTCGGTTGATGATAATGCAACCACCTTCTGTTTCTTCGATTGCCAAGCAACTGCTCCAGATCCTAGGTTGAAAATATAGCCTGATGTGCTTTTACTATCTTCTATATTTCCTGCATAATCGCTATCACTATATCCCACTAATTTTCCTTTACTTCCCTTGGAGTAAATTAGGCCATGATTTATCGTTCCTTTTATGTATTTCAAAATCCTTTTACCGGCTTCCCAGTGACGTTTTTTTGGTCTTTCCATGAAACGGCTGACTTTACTGACTGCGAACATAATGTCTGGGCGAGTATTTGTAAGATACATCAGGCTTCCTACAAGACTTCTGTACATATTCTGATTCACTTCTTCTTCGGGATCATCTTTAGTTAGTCGTTGACCGTATTCCATTGCAGTTGAGATTGTGTTGCAATTTTCCATATCTCTGTTTAAACCTTTTGAGTAATCCTTTTGCATATCTCTGTTGAGACACTAGAATATTTCCATCTTCATATTTAACCTCCATACCTAGGAAATAATGTAAAGTTCCTAAGTCTGTCATTTCGAACTCATGTCTCATTGATGTCTTCAGTTGATTTATCATATCTAATGAATTACTTGCTATGATAAGATCATCTACGTAAAGACACACCATCATCTTTGAATTTTTTGTGTTTTTATGAACAAGGTATGTTCATAAACACACTTTCTAAATCAATTCGATCTAAAAAATTCATCTATTCTACTATACCATGCCCTTGGAGCTTGTTTTAGCCCATACAAGGCCTTTTTGAGATGACATACCTTATGTTCTTCTCCAGGTTTAATGTATCCTTCTGGTTGCTCAGTGTAAACTTGCTCATTCAGGTTACCATTCAAAAATGCCGTTTTTACATCCATTTGATGTAAATACCAGTTATTGCGAGCGGTTAAGGCTAAAATTAATCTGACAGTGTCAAATCAGATTACTGGTGCAAAGACATCAAGATAATCGATGCCATATTTTTTATCGTAACCCTTTGCCACTAGTCGTGTTTTGTACTTTCTCACATTCCCGTATTCATCATATTTTGTCTTGAAAATCCATTTCACACCTATAGGTCTTTGATTATTAGGTGGATCTACCAGTTCTCAGGTTTCATTTTGATGTATTGATTCCGTTTCCCTATCTATAACTTCCCTCCATTTATTTTCTCTGTGAGCTTCTCCATATGATGTTGGGTCTGCATCCGCATAAACACGAAGTTTGCTGCATCCTCTGTTGCGAGTTGAGCATTGTATAAATCATCCACTTGTTCTTTTGTAAGTTCCTGTGTTTCTTCGTATATATTTGAGATATCTCTCGTCCTTAATACCCATTTTCTGATGAGGATGAAGAAGAGTCTTCCTCCTCTCGGCTGTTACCTTGACTTCCAGTTTGACTGTCACTAACTTGTTCTTCTTATGGTTCATTCAGATCTGCAGCATCAGAGTTAACTGTTTGTTGACTTCCTTCAGCAGCGGATAAATTACTTGTTTCAGTTGTCTTTCTGCCAGTGTCATCATCGTCCGGATAGTTTAGATGCAAACTTGAGTCTTTTCCATTTCTTTGAGAACCTTCCCAGTCTTGACTTTCATCAAAGTGGACATCTCGACTAATAATGATTTTGTTTGTTATTGGATTATGAAGCTTATATGCCTTGCTATGCTCACTGTAGCCTATCATTATAGTCTTCTCCGTCTTGTCATCTAATTTTTCTCGATGCTGTTTTGGCACATGAGCATATGCCACACTTCCAAATATCCTTAGATGTGATACATCGGGTTTTCTTCCGCTCCATGCTTCTTGTGGTGTCACGTGTTGTATTCCTTTGGTTGTGGCCCGATTCAAAAGATACGTGGTACATGCCACCGCCTCAGCCCAGTAAATGTGGGACATTCGTTTCATCTTTAACATACTCCTGCTAAGTTCCATGAGCGTTCTGTTTTTCCGTTCGGCAACCCCATTTTGTTGCGGGGTATAACTCGTGGTGAGTTGATGACAAATTCCATTTTCTTTGAGGAAATTTTGGAACTCATGGCTGCAATACTCTCCTCCTCTATGAGTACGTAATCCTTTTATTTTACAATCAGCTCGATTTTCTACCAAACTTTTGAATGTCTTGAAGTAAACTAAGGCATCAGACTTTAATTTTAAAAAATAAACCCAATTTTTTCTTGAGAAATCATCTATGAAGGTTATGAAGTATTTACATCCTCCAATAGAAATCATTCTCATATGGCCACAAATGTCTGAATGAACAAGTTGTAAGGGCTTGCTTGCACGCCATGTGGTTTGTTTCGGCAAGGATTTCCTAGCATGTTTTCCGAACAAACAGCCTTCGTAAGCACTTTGTGGAGACTTAGAGTTTATCTTGGGCAATCCTGTTACTACTTCCTTTGATCCCATGTTATGGAGTGTTTCGAAATTGATATGTCCATATCGTTTGTGCCATAACACTGACGGCTCTTGAGTCATCATATTGCATACTCGTGGGATAACATCATAATTCAAGTTCAAGGGAAACATCTTATTACCAGTCATCTTTTCAGTTCCTATGAACTTCCCTGTCGGATCTTTGATATCACATGCCCGATTATGAAAGTTTACTTCATAACCCTTTTGCACGAGTTGTCCTACACTTAAAAGATTATGTTTTAGCCCTTCTACATAGAAAACATTTGGTACCTTCTTCTCCACACCTCTCACTTTGATTGTTACATCACCACTTCCTAGCACTTCTAGTCTCTTATTATCACCAGTTCTAACTTCCCTTCTACCTGACTCGTTTAGAGTAGTAAATAATGTCTTATTTCCGGTCATGTGATTGCTACATCCACTGTCTAAATACCAGCAATCTTCTTTAGTGATCTCTTCCATATTAAAAATCATAAATAAAGTTTCATCATTTCCTTCATAATTATCTTCTTCATGCATTAAAACACTGTTATTCTTATCATCATCATCCTTTTTCTGACAAAAACGTGCCGTGTGCCCCAGTCTTCGACAATTGTAGCATCGTATTTGTCCATAACTTCTACCTCTTCCCCTACTTCCTCCTCTACCGAAATTATCTGATCTAAAAGATCTTGACGATCCTGATTTGTGTTTTGTACTTGAAATGCTTGTTCCATCTGAGCATCATTGTATTGTTTAAGTCTCAATTCATGAGACTGTAATATTCCTAGCAATTTTTCAGTGGATAAGGCAGACAGGTCTTTAGATTCTTCTATTGCTACGACTACCGATTCGTATTTTCTTGTTAAACTACGAAGAATTTTCTTGATAATTCGTTGTTCAGTGATGTTCTCTTCATTTAAACGTAATTGATTGACTATCACTGTCGTTCTACCAATATATTCTTCTATTGTTTCGCTATCTTTCGTTCTTAATGCATCAAATTCACACCGTAAAGTTTGTAGTTTTACCGTCTTGACTCTGTGTTCTCCCCGGTGCGCCTTATGTAGAATATCCCATGCCTCATTTGAAGTTCTGCTTGTTGCAATTCGTTCAAATATTGTATTATTGACCGCTTGAAACATGATATGCAGTGTTTTCTTGTCTTTCTTAACGATTTCTTTGTGATTGTTTTGATCACTCTCTGATGCTCCGGCGGCGGGTTCCCTATATCCTTCTTCTACAATTGTCCACAGATCTTGAGATTCCAACAACACCTTCATTTGAATATGCCAGTGGAAGTAATTTTGTCCCAATAGTTTAGGGATTTGAGTTTGAATTCCTCCATTTGTCGTTGTCATTTTGATTGAATAAACTGATGAATTTCGAGATTTAATCTAATGAATTCTGGATCAACCTGGCTCTGATACCACTTTATTAGATCAGATTTACAGATTAGGGTTCTAATGTTTTGAATGTTCGTATTCGAATTGGTGAGTTTTCAGAAATGTTACAATAATGTATATATATACATGACGGTAGGTTTTGTTAACCGCCCATACCTATATTATCTATCTATAATACTAATACTAATATTAATGTTACATATTAATCTAATATCCAGCAATATTAAATCTAGCTTATAATTATAATCCTTCTAATACGAATCCCACTCTCCTATGAACATTGCGTCGTCTTTGTACAACACATGCGATACAATAGGCCCATTATTCGGGAGCGAGATACCTTTGAAGATGTTATTCGAAATGGCCGCTTTAAGCGTGGCATTTAAGCCTTCCATAGCTATGAGAAAAAAGATAGGGCGAGAGAGGGTCTCCTTGCTTAACTCCTCGCTCAAATCTAAACTCGTTAGTTGGCGACCCGTTAACAAGGACGAACGCTTTACCGGAAGCAAGAATGCTAGACAACCATAATCTCCATTTTGCCCCGAAACCTATAGCATGCAGAATTGCATCGAGGTAACTCCAATTAACTGTGTCAAACACATGCACTTTTTCTTAGCCAACTTTGCCCAAGCTATGGTTTCATTAATAACCAGGTGGCCATCATGATGTTTCTCCCTTCTAGATAGGCTGATTGCTCCACCCCAATAATCTTAACAATAATCCTTTTTAACCTCAAAGCAAGGAGCTTAGAAACAACTTTAGCAAGGCAGCCAATTAAGTTGATAGGCCAATAGTCTTTTAAGTTCAGTGGATCTTTTATTTTAGGTATGAGCGTTACAAAGAAAGAGTTACAACCATTGGAAAGTAAGCCGTTCGAATCAAATTTCATAATAAAAGCCACAAAGTCCTTTTCCACAACATCCCAAAATTTTTTGAGAAATTTGAAGGTAAAGTCATCCGGCCCCAGGGCCTTATCATTGCCACAGGCACATACGGCTTTTTTCACCTCAACTGAACTAAAGGAACCCTTCAACATTCCGTGAAAAAAATTTGTATTCTCGTTTCCTTCCACTTCCCGTTTGACTAGAGCCTTTTGAATAAGGTCCAACCTTTTTATCGAATCTAGGTCAGCCAATTTCTTTTTAGAACTCAATTTCTCCAACCTCTCTTGGACCGAGAGAGCGCACGTTTTAGCTTTTAACTCTAGCCCAATAATATTTTTTCCAGCATATTTTTCAAAGAATCAAGTTGAATAACTTGAGCCTTGCGCCATCTTTTGATATCCTCCTTCATACGTTTAAGTTTTTTCATTAGAACCACTTCCATAGGAGCATTCGTAACCTCACTCGACAAGGAAGACTCAACCACCTGCCTAAGGTCATCAAAAAGAAGCCAAGAGTTGAAAATTTTGAACGGTATAGGGCCGTACCTGTGTTCTTTCCCTTAAAAAACTAAAGGACATTGATCGGATAGAGGACATGGTAGGGCAGTAGCATTGGCAAACAACCACAAATCCATGAAGCTTTTGCGCACCAAAATCTTGTCGATCTTACTAAGTCTTCTACCATCATCACTCATCCAAGTAAAACGTCTACTTCCCAAGTTATATTCAACCAAGCCTACCACTAAGATGAAGTTGTTAAATTTTGCCATATTAGACTAGATCCCAGAGACCGGAAAGCGGTTTTCCTTGCATCTAGTTTCGTTGAAATCACCAAGAAAAACCCATAAACCCCTCCCGCCCGATAGTTAGCTCAACAAAACTGACCATAGCGCCTTCCTTTCAATAGCGCAATTACTAGCATAAACATTCACAAAATTAACCAAAAACATCGGACCCCTTCCATTTCCCGAAACCAAGATGAAGTTAGAATGAATCACTTCATCCTCCTTCTCGAAGACATTAGGATTCCAAATACAGAATAACCCACCTGACCTCCTTGAAGTTATCAGAATAACCCAAATACAGAAGTTCTGACAGCCAAAGAATCAAAGTTATCATAACCCCATAGCCTCCTCAAAGGAATATCCATGATGTTCGAGAGTTGCGACTCTTGGCCACAAAACATCTGAACATACCTGGATTTAATAAGCCCCCAAATCCAATCGATTTTATCAGCACCCCAGCCACCAATGCCCCGGCAATTTAGAGACATAAAATTCATCTACCACGTTAGCCACGACAATTTAGAGACATAATATTCATCTACCAACGTTAGCCCTGAAAATTTAATAAGCCCCTCGATCCAATCGATTTTATGTGTTTTGATGATAGTAGAAGTGTTCTTAACTATTATAGTTGTTAATTTTGTGAAGTATTTGATATATGACATACATAGATGATTGTTCAAGTAACTAATGATATGGATTTTAGCCTAAGAATGAAGAACCCAATTCCATGTGCAAGAGTTTGATGTAAAAGCTTTGATAAACTAACTTTTGAATGTAAATTGATTGTTAAAGAGATTATGATTATATTCGTTGAAACAGAATGGTAGGAGGTTGACAATTGAGCTAATAAGATAGCTTAAAAACCATGCCCATAAGGTGTTTAATGAAATGCCTAAATTGTCTTATGTCATAGTACGGATTAATAAAAGAAATCCTTTGGATGACTGATAGCAGTATGATGGAAACGACTAACATAATGGTGTTCCGATGATTAGTCGGGTTGTTAATTATAGGCAACTCGAGGGATAATCTGGGTGACCAAGGTGGAAATGATACACATCTCAAAGGGAAGCTTTAAGGTACGTAGCTTTATTGTTACATCGTCTATGTACTTATTTATTAAAATTGTCAGTGAGAGTTGTTGTAAATGAAGTATAAATGATGACAACGAAAAGAAAACGATTTTTTGAACAAAACATGTTGGGACATGTAAAACCAAAGTATAAGTGACCCGTGGGGTCATAGAAACAGAGGTGATGTCCAACAAAATGAACACGGTCAAGGTCCATGGCGAAAATGACTTTAAAAAGGTGATGGTTGTCGCTCGTGGAGGAGGAAAACCACAAGGGCGAACCAACGGATCGCTTGTGGACCATAAGGCCATAAGCTACATAACTGACAAGTAAAACCAAGGTATAAGCGACCTGAGGGCCGTAGAAGCTGAGGTATTGTCCATTATTACCAACTACATTTTCATTATTGTTGGGGAAAAAAGAATGGTAATAAGGAATATGGGAGGATTGAGATAGAATACTCAATACCTCCTAACGGGTCGGTTTGGGTAAAACGCCAAACCGAAAGAATGATTTAGGAATTAATGAGTCCGTACCCATACATTTCAACATAGTGCACATTTTAGCGTAATGCACACATTAGAGTAGTGCACATTTCAGCATAGTGCACATGTTAGTATAGTGCACATTTCAGCATAATGAACATATCAGAGTAGTGCTCATTTCAACTTAGTGCACATGTTAGTGTAGGTCCTTGAATCCTATGGATCTTTCATAGAATTGCCTAACTAATCTAGAGTGCGGAATCCTCTTGCTATTAGGAATTCTCTCTCAATCTCTCTCTATAAACTCTATCTCTAGTGATTATAATGATTAACCTAACCCCTAATGCAAAGCTGATATGCGTCAAATGAAACATATAAATTATATCAAATACGGTATAAAATCAAGTCTTTATAATTCTAATGTTGGAAAAAGTGCGTTTCTTTGTATACTTCTGATTTTCAGGATTAAAAAAGCTTAAATGTACAAAAGGAACAAATTTACGACAAAATCCAACATAAGTGTGAAAGACGGGAAGACAACGTACTACACCAACCCACCAAGCTTCAACCCAAAGAAAAAAACAACAAGTAAGAAGACTGGAATGGGGCCATGCCCCTTCATGATTACAGAAAAGAAAAAGACAAATAGAAGTAGACAAGAGACACGCCATGTTCCCTTGGGCACGGGCCGTGGTCAACTTACAAATTTGCATATCCGAGATAGTACAACAAGTACAATGGCCACGGGGTCGTGTCGTTGACGCACAGGGATGTGTAGCAGCCTGATCTGACAACAACATTAAATGAAGACAAAGAAGAAGGGAGGCACGGAGCCGTGCCCACTAGGCATGGGGCCATGTGAGCTCACAATTTCCAGCTATAAATAGGGGTGCTTTGTATTATTCCCACTCATCCTTTGGCAAACCACTTCTCTCACACCAGCCACACACTCCACCACCATAATACCATCATCATCCACCACTTTCGTCCATTTTTCACCTTAGAGTGTGTAGTAGTCTCGGGATCTAAAATGGATCTTAAGAAATTTTTGTTAATCGAAGGCTATGCTTGGCTAATCTCTTACATCACTTGGTGAAGATATGTTATTTATGTATTACTTTTGATTTCCTAGCTTTGGTAAACTTTTTAATTGAGTTTGCACTAATGACTTTAATAACTAGTTTTTTATGTTGAAAGTGAATTTTATTCTATCATCATTTCTGTTCGTTAATTCACTCATTCATGTCTTTATGGTCTGTGTAAAGCACGTTAACTACCTGGAAGGGGGTTAGAAGGGTGGTATGGATAAAGTTCTTGCCTCGTTCAGTGTATAGATCTTGCGAGGACTTGGTTCAAGTTTATTAGGACTTCCCTTGAGGTAGATATCATCAAATTGGCGGAAGTAAGAATGACTTGAACCCCCTACAAGTAAGCTACTATTAAAACTTTAAACCGGCCTTGTGGGACTGTATCCCTGCTGACTAAGACCAATATGGATGAGGGTAGTGTTGCCTCCAAAAGAAAGACATGCAACATTTTGCATAAACAACTTACTTAATTATCTTTCAATATTCCAGCTTTGCAGGACTGTATCCTTGCTGACTCAGACTAATATAGCTGAGGGTAGCGTTGGCTCCAAAAGAAGGACATGCCACTTTAACTAAGATAATCTCTTAAAAAGCCCAAATCGCAGAAATCATCAAAGGATACGTAAATAATGAGTAGGAACCTAGTGATTCTATCTTGTCTACTTGTTTCTTTTATTATTGTTATTTGAGTTTATTCTTATTTATCAAACTTTTCCTAAAAATTTGGTTAGATTAGATGCCGACAATATTCTGGTATTGAAAGATCTTGTGTCCTTGGATGACCTCGGTATCTTGTCATAACTATACTACGCCAACGATGGGTGCACTTGCCCTAGCGTGTTGTAGAAGGTGATAGTAAATATCGTGTTTTATAAATATAAAGCTTGAATAAACGAGTGAATAGTGCTTAAAATATACCTAAAAATATACCCACACTCGCATCAGGTCAAGTTTTTGGCACAGTTTCCGGGGACACAAGAATTTTAAGAAAGTTTAAAATCGGTGGCCTAATCAATTTTATACTTTTATAACATTTCTTTTTAGGTTTTTCTTCTTGTTATCAAATTTTTCTTCTTTCTACAGATACGACACGGGGCCATGTCGAATCAACACCAGGCCGTGTCCTACTTACAACACTAAAAATATCTGTTTTCTAGTTACTGGAACTAAGAAACGGGGCCGTGTTACAGGAGCACGCTGCCGTGTCTAACTTCCAATATCTTGGAACCTGAAAACAGAAACTTTTCTGTGACATCACAGGGCCATGCCACACTGACACAGGGCCGTGATATACTTCTAATCAAACCATTTTTATGTTTTTGTTCGTAGAAATTCACGCCACCCCGCACAATTCTCCACAAAAACGACCTGGTGCATGACCTCCGCCTCCGAAAAAGACATAAAAGTGCCACTAGAAGAACCCGGGCGCTTTTTTCGGAAAAGACTTCAAGCCAAAATCCAACAAAAAGCCCCAACCCAAAACCCCCTATGGCGGATCAACGCACTCTCATGGATTACCTACGGCCTATGGTCTGTTACTTGGAGCAGCAATTAACCCTCCTAATGTCGATGCCAATAACTTTGAGCTTCAACCACACCTCATCCAAATGCTCCAAAATTCCGCCACCTTCCATGGCCTACCCGATGAAGATCCCCATTACATATTACCAATTTTTTGGAAATATGTGATACCTTTTGGATTAACGGAGCCTCCAACGATGCCATCCGGCTACATATGTTCCCCTTTTCCCTAAAAGACCGGGCGAAAGCTTGGTTAAACACCCTCCCAAGTGGGTCCGCACACACCTGGGATGACCTTGCCCAAAAGTTTCTTCACAAATACTTCCATCCCGCTAAAACCGCCAAACTCATGACCGAGATCAACTCTTAATCACAAGATGACAGGGAGTCTATGTATGAAACTTGGGAAAAGTTCAATGAGTTGTTAAGGAAATGCCCACATCATGGTCTTGAACGTTTGCAACAAGTGTATTTTCTACAATGGACTCTTACCACACACAAGTCAAATCCTTGATTCCAACTTCGGGGAGTCCTTGGAATTGGAGACTCGAGGAAATCTACAATTACATTGAGGAAATTGCTCCAAAATAGTTTTCAATGGCACACCCCTAGGGGTTCAAAATCAATTGCCCTGGGTGCCCACAAAGTAGAGGAAAACACCTCTTTACAATCCCAAATCAAAGCCTTAACCACAAAATAAAGAAAATTGAATTAAATAAAACTATTTCGGTTATGGCTTGTGAATGGTGTGGCGGACAACTCAAAAATTGGAATTGTATGAAAGAAATGGAAAATCAAATGGAAGTGGTGAACTACCTTAACAACCGCCCTCGTCCATTAGGTGGACAAGGTAACACCTTTAATCCCGAATGGCGGAATCAATCTAACTTTGGTTGGGGAGATTCGGGAGGTAGTAACCAACAAAACCAAAGCCAACGATCCAACTTTCAACAACAATCTCGAAATGAGCAATAAGGCTTCCAACCACAACAACTGGGAGGAAGAGAAAGGCTTGAGGACCTCATCACTCACCTTTTTCTCCGAATCCGACAAGAGGTACTCGGAATGGTTCCTACAAACCGAAGCCGAAATAAGGAACCAACAGGCTAGAATGAAAAACATCGAAAAACAAGTAAGCCAACTTGCCCAAAATTTCTCTTAAAGACCACGAGGAGCCTTACCTAGCAATACCGAAACAAATCCAAAAGCCCAAGTAAATGTTATCAACTTAAGAAACTGGAAGGTAGGTGCCGAGGATGAACCAACACCCCAACAACCCGACTCACAACCCACAAAAAATCCCATAGCCAATGACCAAGTAAACACTCAACCCTAAAATACCGAACCAACCAAACCTCCTCCGGTCCCTTACCCCATCATTGACTCCGGCAAAAGACCGACAAGCAATTCACTAAGTTTGTAAGTATACTTAAACAGCTTCACATCAACCTTCCCTTTGTGGAAGTCCTCACCGAAATGCCAAAGTACTCCAAGTTTATGAAAGATTTCCTCATTCACAAAAGGAAGATTGAATCAATCAAACAAGTCAACTTAAGTGAAGAATGCTCAGCGACACTCCTCAACAAGCTCCCACAAAAGAAATTCGATCTTGAAAGCTTCACCATTCCTTGCTCCATTGGAGGATCACTGATTAGCAATGCACTTGCCGACCTAGGAGCAAGTATGAACTTAATGCCCGCCTCTATGTTCAACCGGCCTGGTCTCGGAAACCCATGTCCCACATGAATGAGTATACAATTGGTGGATAGGTTGGTAAAGTACCCTCAAGGTGTCGTGGAAAATCTCTTGGTAAAGGTTAGGGAATTTGTTTCCTGGTGGACTTTGTAATCCTAGATATGGAGGAGGACACCAAAATCCCACTCATATTAGGAAGACCCTTCCTTGCCACCGCACGGGCTATGGTGGATATGAGCGATGGAAGATTAACATTGAGGGTAGGTGACAAGTAAATCAAGTTTGAAGTGGGACAACGAGGTGAGGATGATTCGGTCAATTACATCAAAGACAAATACTCGCGCTTAGACTACGCCCTTCGCTAGTGCAACTTGGGCTGCGAGTCATCTCTCTCGGGTAACATTTGGCCGACTTTGGGTCTAGCCAAGGACCCTTATACACATGGCGCACCGTGGAGACAATCCATGGACTATCGTTAGCTTAATTAGTTTAAATTTTAGTGTAATGCTTAGCTTAATGTTTTCTTTAAGAAATCTACTTGTAGGAATAAGTTACACTCAAAGAAACGATGAAAAAAGACAAATGGACGTAAACCAGCACCCCATGCATGTGAACAGGCTCTTCCAGACTCAAATCTTCAAAGTAAGTGCAGCATGGGCCGTGTTTGGTAAACACGCCCCCGTGCCCCAAGCCTGCTGACAAAATTTTGATTCTGGAACAAAGACACGGGGCCGTGTCTCATGCGCACGCCCTCGTGCATGACTTCTTGAAATTTTCGTTACTAGCACTTTTTACACGGGGCCATGTCCCATGGGCACGCCCCCGTGTGTGCCTCCTGAAGATTTTCCCAATAACCTGCTACTGTCACTTTTGACACGGGGCCGTGTTGCCCTACCACACCCCCGTGCCCAGTACCTATTTTTGGAAATTTTGTTGTTTTTAACCCACATTTACACATTAAATCAATTTTAACCAATTTTGGACACACTGAGGATAATGTGTAATTTAAGTGTGGGGGGTAAGCTAAACTTTAAATCGTTTGTCCTAAAAACGAGACTTACATAAAACTCTACTTAGAAATGCTAAAACACCCCAAATCTTTTTCAAAAACATTTTTTAGTTTGTTTCGTCTTGTTTATAGTTTAAGTTAGAAACCAAGATCTAAAATTTTTTAAGTTTTTATAAAGTTTACAACCGATAGTGCCGTGGTAAAAAGAACCGTACAAGGAAACTATGTAAAAATGGAATGACAAATCTTTGTAAAATTTGATTGTATATACATTTTCACACTTATACCCTTTTTCCCACAAAAATGTGAGTTTTGAGCCCTTAACGAGCATCCAAATATATATCTTTACTAAATGCTCATTTTTATTTCTTGTGTAAATAACTGTATGATTCTTACGAATCCAAAACTTGACAAGACAATACATTCGCGGTCCTTACCGACAGATCCAAGTAAGTAAATGATGGAGGCTTTAGGATTTTAAATCCTCTTTTTCATCTTTAACTTTATTACTCTTCATCTCCCCACCATAAACAAAAACAACAAAAATATATCCCCCTAGTTAACCCCTTTGAGCCTAAACCTTCCGTTTCAAAACCCGCAAAATACAAATTTTCATAAACCACCCATCACCCAAAATCTTTTTACACCCATTTATTTTAGTAAAATTCGGTTATTTTGAAATACGCACAAATAAGTGACTTAGTTATCTTGTGAATATTTATTCTATAAAAAACTCTAGTTTCTTGAAATAAAATAAGCAAACTTTTTTGCTTATAAGCCTTTAGTTTACCTAAGTCACAAATAAATAAAGTTTTTAAAAGAAAACCAACATTTTACGCCTTTTAGCCACTTTTCAATAAAACCACCCTACCCCTAACCAAAAACCTACCTTTATAAAAGTCCTATATTTGCAAAGATTTTGTTAAAAAGGAGGTGGATTGATTATTTGTCAAGGATATGGTAGGAGTACGTTCCATACGGTTTCGAGCGTTTCACTTATACATTTACGACCGAGTGTTGAGTGATCACTTGTGATGTATGTGAACTTATATATAGCTAAATAGAATTTTATATGGGCATGTTACGCCCAAAAAATGTTCTAAATAAATCATGTCGAACAGGATTGTAAATAATATAAAAACAAGAATAAAACGAACTTGGATTCCCGACACTCTACATACAAGAGCCGAAAACTTCTTCTCTACCAATTTCATTTGGGTGTGTAAGCAAAAAAATTAAAGAGTTTTGCATGAGGACAATCAAAAATTCAAGTGTGGGGGCATTTGATATGCGTCAAATGTAACAAATAAATTATATCAAAGACAGTATAAAATCAACCTTTTTTAATATTAATGTTGGGAAAAGTGTGCTTCTTTGTAAACTTTTGATTTTCAGGATTAAAAAAGCTTAAATGTATAAAAGGAACAAATTAACGACAAAATCCAGCATAATGTGAAAGACGGGAAGACAACATACTACACCAACCCACCAAGCTTCAACCCAAAGACAAAAACAACAACTCAGAAGACTGGCATGGGGCCGTGCCTCGTCGGCATGGGGCCGTGCCCCTTCATCATTCCAGAATAGAAGAAGATAAACAGCAGCAAACAAGAGACAGGGGGTCGTGTCCCCTTGGGCACGGGTCGTGATCAACTTCCAAATTTGCATATCTAGGATAGTACAACAAGTACAATGGCCAAAGGGCCCCACTGTTGAAGCACATGGCCGTGTATCAGGCTAATCTGACAAAATAGTTAAATGAAAACAGAGAAGAAGGGAGGCACGAGGCCGTGTGAGGTCACTGTTCTAGCTATAAATAGGGGTGCTTGTCTTCATTCGAGCTCATCACTTGGCAAACCACTTGTCTCACACCAGCCACCACTACACCACCATAATACCATCATCATCCACCACTTTCATCCATTTCCACCTTAGAGTGTGTAGTAGTCTCGGGATCTAAAATTGATCTTAAGAAATTTTTGTTAATCGAAGGCTATCCTTGGCTAATCTCTTACATCACTTGGTGAAGATATGTTATTTATGTATTACTTTTGATTTCCTAGCTTTGGTAAACTTTTTAATTGGGTATGCACTAATAACTTTAATAACTAGTTTTTTATATTGAAAGTGAATTTTATTCTATCATCTTTTCTGTTCGTTGATTAACTCATTCGTGTCTTTATGGTCTATATAAAGCACGTTAACTACCTGGAAGGGGGTTAGAAGGGTGGTATGGTAAAGTTCTTGCCTCGTTCAGTGTATAGATTCTGCGAGGACTTTGTTCAAGCTTATTAGGACTTCCCTTGAGGAAGATATCATCAAATTGGCGGAAGTAAGAATGACTTGAACCCCCTATAAATAAGCTACTATTAAAACTTTAAACCGGCCTTGTAGGACTGTATCCCTGCTGACTAAGACCAATATGGATGAGGGTATTGTTGCCTCCAAAAGAAAGACATGCAACATTTTGCATTAACAACTTACTTAATTATCTTTCAATATTCCAGCTTTGAAGGACTGTATCCTTGCTGACTCAGACCAATATAGCTGAGGGTAGCGTTGGCTCCAAAAGAAGGACATGCCACTTTAACTAAGATAATCTCTTAAAAAGACCAAATCGCAGAAATCATCAAAGGATACGTAAATAATGAGTCGGAACTAGTGATTCTATCTTGTTTCCTTGTTTCTTTTATTATTATTATTACGTAAGTTTATTTTTATTTATCAACATTTTCCTAAAAATTTGGTTAGATTAGACGCCGACAATATTCCGGTATTGAAAGCTCTTGTGTACTTGGACGATAATATTCCGGCATTGAAAACTCTTGTGTACTTGGACGACCTCGGTATCTTGCCATCACTATACTATGCCAACGATGGGTGCACTTGCCCTAGCATGTTGTAGAGGGTGATAGTAAATATCGTGTTTTATAAATATAAAGCTTGAATAAATGAGTGAATAGTGCTTAAAATATACCTAAAAATATACCCACGCTTGCATCATGTCAAAAGCCTTGTTTATAAAATACAAGTTTGCAACTTGGGCTAGGGTAAGACATGTAACATTTGTGTAAAACGGGTTCTAAAACCCGCTACGTTTTGTAATGCAAGTATATAATCGTACGCGTTTATGTAAAACATTTAAAATTTTGTTATTAGTATTAAATAGTAAATAATAATAAAGTTTAAATAAATAATATAATAGGTAATAAAACAATAATAACATAAACAAAAATGTAACAATAAAAATAAAATATTAAAAAAAGGGTTGAGGACCGCGGGTATCAAATCCAGGTCTTCACCCAAACAAAACACACAACACACCACTACACATAGCTGATTTAATCCTAAAACGAATAAATCTTATATCTAAACAACACTCTAAACCAATTTCAAAACAACCGCCTGTAACGGCTGTAACTCCCCAAACCATCAACAAATTCTGTTTCAATCCCGAATTTAATTGAAGAAAACTGTTTTTCCAATCATGAATTAGCATTCAATCATGGTCAAAACAATTATGTACATTAAGTCGATTATCAATTTTCTTTTTGAAACCGTAGAAACTGAAAACCAACTCAAGACAACACCTTCAACTATAAATAGACAACACCTCAGAAGTTCTCTACGCTCAAAACCACTCTTCGCCGGAACTTTGAGTTGTCTCCGGAAGTATCGTCGGAGAAAGATCAACCCATCTTCATTTCGGTACAAACTTCCCTTAAATTCTTTTCGTTTTATGTGTTTGGTTAATTGAGGTAATTTATCATCAAATACAGAAGATGATTTAGTAAATCAGTCGGGTATAGTTTCTGAGTATTAATCATAAGAGAATAAGTTGTAGTAGTTTATAAGAATAATTAAAATCATAGATTTAACCGGGTTAAACACACAGTCCAATGGTGGACAGTGTGCATTGCAATTGAAGATACCCGGGTTCGACTCGGTCTATGTGCAACGGTTTGATAATATAATAAACCTTTTTAATTCAATGAAAATATGACTTAACCCAGTTAGTATATATATGTAATTAAAATCTAGTTTATTCCGGGTTAGTCGCGCAGCCCAATTGATCGGGTTGTGTGCAACACGAGTCAGAGGTCGTGAGTTCGAGCTGGTTCGATGCATGGTTATATGATTTCTGAAATTAAATAAACCTTTTTAAAATAAAACCAAAATATAATTTGACTCAGTAAGTATATATAATTAATTAAAATCCAGATTATTCGGGTTAGACACGTAGCTCAGTTGGTAGAGCTGCGTGCACGTATACGAGAGGTCACGAGTTCGAATCCCACACGCTGCGTATAATTCCTTAATACGGCTGGTTCAACCCCTGTAAAGGGTATATTTTTTAAACAAACTTTTCTTTATTTTTCTCCAAAAATCCCTAAAAATATATATAAATATAAGACCTTTTTAAGTTTAAAACTTGTAATAAATACTATAAAAATAGACTTAAAAGTCTAATAAAAGGCATTAAATAAAAATATTAATTACAGATAAAAGATATATATTCACCGAATTATTTAAACACGCACATCTCAATTTTCACATATTTAAACATTTTCATGCTTCTCTTCTCAAAATTTTTGTGATGTTTTCATTTTTCAATCTCATCAAAGTGAGTTTTACGATGGGCATGTAGTAATTGGAAGGGTATAAGTACCGGTAATCGAAACGTCCTGTCTAGGATTGGCATTCATATAAATCCAATATTACGGACAAGTTTGCCTACCTGGGGACTAAGGATGATAGTACGGAGGACCTATTAGGCCAAAGCATGCCACACCAAACGTCGTATGAACTAACCCCACTTTGAGTTGTCACTGTGTCTACACCTGGACACCCTCCGACTTTTTACCTTGCAATCATGTTTTACGATTTTCATTCGGGTGATGCAAGTGTTAACAGGCCAACACCAATGTGAACTCTACAAAGCCCAGTAGTCATGGGGGCCCACATGACTACCTAGGCCAAGTATGAGGGGCATATGGGGGCCCAAACATGAGCAAGGCCCAAGACATCCTATGGATGTAGTGAATTTATTTTTCTCATTTGCTTTGTGGATGTTAATTTCTAAACACGACACATGACACCTAAACGCCAAACTCATCATCTCGTTATGTATTTCCTATAGATGTCTGCTAGGCATCCTCGTAGAGGTAGGAGATCAGGAAAATCAGGCGAGCGCCTGGCTGCTCAAATAGCCCAACAAATGGCCGTTGTGATTCCCGATATTGTAATTCAAGTTCAATAAGCTCTCGCCGCTAACCCTATTAACCCAATCAACCAAGGGGAGCAAAATGCTACCGACCCTCCCACTAACACCACCAAGTGCACCTACAAGCACTTCAACTCATGTGACCCTCCAAAGTACGAAGGGACTGAAGGGGTCACTGCTCTCCTTCGGTGGTTTGAGGAAATGGAGAGTACTTTTCTCAATTGTGATTGCCCCAATGACCGTAAGGTTCGTTATGCTACTGGTCGTCTATTTGGGGTAGCACTCACTTGGTGGAATGACGAAAAGGGTAGAAGAGGCGCCGAAGCCGAAGTAGCCCTAACTTGGGAACAACTTAGACTCATGACAAGACGTTTCTGCCCAAGAAGTGAAATTAAGAAGTTGGAGGATGAGTTCTATTTCCTGAAGCAAAAAGAGGGAGATCATATAACCTACAACAAGAGGTTTCTCGAGTTGAATCAAATGGTTCCTAATTTGTTCACTCCTCTCTACCGTCTGATCGAGCACTACATTAGGGGTCTTCCTTCGACGATTCAGGACTCTGTGATGAGTACTACGCCTGCAACTTTGGAAGCAGCAATGGAACTAGCTACTGAGCTCACCGAAAACCACATCAGGAATGGGGATTTCACGGATGAGAAGAAGAAAGATAAAACACCAACTGAAACCCCTAACACAACTCAAGCCGAATCCTCTTCACAACTTACTGCTAATAGAAAACGAAACGAGAAAAATTTTGCTGTCACTCAAAGCAGTCAGTCAACTTCACAAGCATTACCATTCCAAGCTATCCTAATCACCCAAGTCATACCCAATCACCCAAGTCACACCCAATCTAGCATACCCAAACAAGAAACCTTACACTGGCCCTCACCCACAATGCAATACCTGCCATTATCACCATCAACCCACCGTACCCTGCCGATTGTGCGCCAAATGTGGGAGTTATGGTCATTTGAGTAACACTTGTCGTACCCCTCAAAACCAAACTCCACCCCCTGCTCAAAATATGATTCAACCCTATCAACAACCTCAATATCCCATGGTCCCATATGTTCGAGCTTGCTTTAATTGTTGGGACCCTACTCACTTTAGAAACACGTGCCCTAGGTTGGTTAATATCATTAACGTTCAAGCCCAAGCAAACCCTATTAACCAAGCGAACCAGGCAAACCCAACACCTCCACCGGAAAGAGGAAGAGCCTACAACATCAATGCGAACCCAGTTGAGGTCAACAACGGTACGAACGAGCAACCCAACTAGCCTTCCACCGCAAAGAAACAAGGCTCCGCTCCAACCGTTTATTCCTAATGTTTACTATAAATTTCATTCCTTGTTTAAACAGTCAAGATGTCTTTGTTTTCAATTTGGGTAATAATGTATTAAAATTTTATTAATGTAACATTTGTCAAAAACGGGTTTTCCAAACCCGCTTCGTTTGTAATCGAATATCAAGTTATAAATGTTTCGTTGCATATTTTTGTTTATTTTTATTTTAAACGTTGCATAATTAATAAACAAATTAGAATTTAAAAACTATAATTAATAAAAAGTGAAAATAAAATAAATAAAAAAGAAAACCGGCTGCCGGGATTCGAACCCGGGTCAGCCGGGTGAGTCTAACGACTTAACTTGCGCTCATATAACCACTCCGCCACTTGATGTTTTCTGTTAGTTCTAGGAATCAATTAAATCTTATGTTCAACCATGAATCAACCGGTTTACGCAGACTGTAACCGTAATCGGCTTTCAAACGTCCAAAAACGTTTGAGTGTTCGCGGTTTTCTGACAATAACCGATACACCGACACCTTCAATCAATTTAGCCTTGATTGGACTTGAATTCAAGTGATGTTCGGTTTTTATAACCGAAAACATTCACTTCTGGAATTACTTCAACAAAAGCTTCATTTCGCGACTCAATTACATTCCCAGAACTTCTATTCTCGCGTTTACTCTCGTTTCTGATCGTCGGAATTGCTTTTTGAACTCGCCGGACTTTCGTCGGAATACCGTGTCTTCCATCCAATCAGTAAGTCTCTCAATTCTTTCATCGTCTATCAGTTGTTAAGCTTTTGGTAACTCAAACCCTTCAATCAGAATCAGTTTCAGACGACGATATCGGATAATTGACTTTCGCCGGAAAACTTCTGAAAGTTCTCAATTCTCGCTGTGAAACGGTATAGCCTTTTAAACCTTCTGGTAATTCTTGTTCAGTGCTTCAATTCCGCATTTAGCTAATCAAATTTGTTAATCTGTCTGCTCAGACGAAATCCATAAAAACAGAGCCGACGACTTCGCCGGAATTCTGAGATAGATCGTTTCTCCGGTATGTTTACTTCCGAAATCTTCTCTGCCATTTCATTTTAGTCCTTTGAATGTTTGTCAATCGAATTAAACAAGAAACAGTAGAGTAATCGTAGTCTGTGATATTGTAACGAAGAAGATGAAGTTAGGTTGTTTATAAGTTTAATATAATTTGGATATTATCTCGGGTTAGACACACAGTCTAGCGGTGGACTGTGTGCGCACATATATCACACGCCACGAGTTCAATCCTTGACACACACGTATGCTCTGTAATAAAGATGTTTTATTTTTCTAACTGAAGCGGATTAACTCACGGTAGATGTTAAGTATAATAAAAATCGGTATATTAACCAAGTTAGACACACAGTCCAGCGGTGGACTGTGTGCAACACTAACCCACAGGTCCCGGGTTCGAGACCTGTTGCACACTCCGGGTCGATGATTAAAACCTTTTTTGAAAATAAAAGAATTTTGAATAAACTAAAATAGTATATAAATGTAATTAAAAACAGAATTATTTCGGGTTAGACACGTAGCTTAGTTGGTAGAGCTGCGTGCACGCGTACGGGAGGTCTCGGGTTCGAGCCTCACCCGGCGCACACTTACACTTTAGCAAACCGGTTAAACGGTCAACAGTCTCGGTCAACGGTCAATGGTCAACGCAAAAGTCAACATATTTTTTTATATTTTTATTTATTTATTTAGTTTAAAAATCAATTAAAAATACTTATATAAAAATCACAAAAATATATATAAAAATCTTATTAAAATTATTAATAAAATCCACTCATTTACCATACTTCCCGTTATTATTTAGGTTAGTTAAGTCTCGTCGATCAATCCTCCAAACTCGTGCGCATTTCATCATCTTCAACTGAACGCACCCAATGTGAGTGAATCTCTACAAATTCCCCGTTTTAATCACGTTTTTGGGGTGTATCATGTGTCTTACCATTTATTATATTTAAATCATTGTGCATACATCATATCCATGAACAAATGTGTATTCAGCTTGTATCAACTGTTTGTGTGGTTATTGTTTAGATTTTGTTTATCATTTTTAGTACATGCAATATCATAGGCCGCCGCTCTCCATTACATTATGAGCGTTGAGCAGTTCCCCATTACATTATGAGCGTGAACCGGGCGTTGCCAACATACGATCGGCTCCGTTTGATTGAGCCTTGATCGCACAGACATTCATCATAGGCCGTCCGTTCCTCATTACATTATGAGCGTGAACGTGACGTTGCTAACATATACAGTTTCATTCATGTTATATATTCATGCAAGTTGATATGTTATTGTATGTTATTGTGTGTTATTGTTTGTGGTTGTTATTGTTATTGTTTGATTATTTACATTTGCTCACATATGACTGTTGCACAATTTTTCCATGATAAAGATAATAAGAAATCAATAATAAATGTTTATCTAACAAGGTTCACTCGCCAACTTATGTTGACCCAAAAACCCCCATTTTTACACATGATACAGGTGATCCAGCTGCAACAAGAAACACATAGGATTGGCTTAGAAGAATGAACTGGTTTAGAGCTTGGATTGTTTAGTTGATTATTTTTCTTTGTATTTGTATGAACATGTTTGGATTATTGAGAATGTAATTTTGACTTAAATAAATATGAAACATATTAGTAAATATCATGAGCTTTGGTGATAACCCAATTATGCCCCGACTCTTATTCCGCTGCGGGTCGGGGTGTGACAGATTGGTATCAGAGCCATGACTATAGTGATATAGGATAGGTTATTAGACCCTTAGAGCCTATACTATAGTTGATTAGAAATTTCTAAGATTTTTTTTGTGTGTTACATGCAAAATTCATGATGTTTATATGTTTTATGTTTAATGTTACATTCAATGTTATGCAAGCATGTTCATAAGTACATACTATTATGTAATGCCTATCATGAATCATATTCTCATAACATATCATATCCATGAGAGCACACACCACATCATTTTCATGATTGTTTTTACAATGATTTTTGTATTTTCAAATCACATCAAAGTGAGTTCTCATGGCGGGCATGTAGTAACTGGAAGGGTACAAGTACCGGTAGTCGGAACGTCCTGTCTAGGCTTGGCATTCGTATAAATCCAAAATAAAGGACCACTTTGCCTACCTGGGGACTAACGATGAGAGTACGAAGTACCTATTAGGCCAAAGCATGCTATACCAAACGTCGTGTGAGCTAACCCCAGTTTGAGTTGTCATTGTGTCTACACCTGGACACATTCGGACCATACATCTCGTAAACATATTTCATGGTTTTCATTCGGGTGATGCGAGTGTTAAACCGCCAATACTAATGTGAATCCTACCAAGCCAATAGTCATGGGGGCCCACATGACTATACAGGTGAAGGTATGGGGGACATTTGAGGCCCAACATGAGCAAACACAAGACATCCTATGGATGTAGTTGCATTATTGATATTTATGTTATTTTCATTTTCTTTAAGACACATGACACCTAAAAAGACTCCATAAACTCACAATCTTCTTATATATGTTCCTGCAGATGTCGGCTAGGCAACAACGAGGGGTAGAAAATCAGGAAGGTCACACGAACGCTTGGCCACTCAAATCGCAAAACAAATGGTCGTGGTACTTCCCGACATTGTGGTTCAAGTACAACAAGCTCTCGCCACAAATCCCACCAATCCTCCCCAACAAGAAGACCAGAACATCGGCAACCCTCCTACCAACAAGTGCTCATATAAACATTTCAAGTCTTGCGATCCTCCGAAATTTGAAGGGACCGAAGGTGTCACTGCTCTCCTCCATTGGTTTGAGGAAATGGAAAACACCTTCCTCAACTGCGATTGTCCCGAGGATCGCAAGGTACGATACGCAACCGGGAGACTATTTGGGATAGCTCTTACCTGGTGGAATACTGAAAAGGGTAAGAGAGGAATCGAAGATGCAATGGCCTTAACGTGGGAGGAGTTAAGGGAAATCATGACGAGACGATTCTGTCCTAGAAGTGAGATTAAAAAGTTAGAGGACGAATTTCCTTCATTGAAGCAAAAGGAGGGAGATCATACTTCCTACAACAAGAGGTTTTTAGAGTTGAACCAGATGGTCCCTAACTTGTTCACCCCAGTTTACCGTTTAGTCGAGCATTATATTCGAGGTCTTCCCTCGAAAATTCAAGATTCAGTTCTCAGCACTTCGCCAGCAACACTTGAAGCTGCTATGGAACTAGCTACTGAACTGACCGAGAATCGAATTCGCAACGGTAAATTTAAAGAGGAGAAAAAGAAAGCCCCCGTTGAGGGCCAAACTTCAAACCATTCCACCTCCTCCTCTAAGTTTGCTAACAAGAGGAAACGTAACACCAGAAACTTCGCTGTCACACAAACCAATTACCCTATCCCTGCTGCACCCATTACCCAAGTTGCCCCCTCACATGCACCGTATAAAAGGCCATACTCTGGACCATTACCAAAATGCAACCGTTGCCAATACCATCACCTTCCTGATCATCCCTGCCAACATTGCACCGGCTGTGGTCGCGCAGGTCACACTGTTCAAACCTGTCGCATACCTCAGCGAACGAACCGCCACCAGCCCTCAACCCAAACCCACCATCAAATAATGGGTCAAGCCCAACAACCCCTACTACTACCATCTACCCAACATTTAGCCCAATCATACTACCAACCTAACTATCCCATGGTGCAACCTATGCGGGCTTGCTACAATTGTGGAGACCCAAGCCACTTTAGAAACACTTGTCCACGTTTGGTGAACATTATACATGCTCAAGCCCAAGCAAATCCGGTGAATCAAGCTAACCAAGCTCCTCCACCTGCAAGAGGAAGAGCTTTCAACATCAACGCTAATCAGGCTAGAGCTGACAGCAATGTGGTTAATGGTACGTTCCTTATCAATGGTAGTTATGCATCCATGTTGTTTGATACTGGCGCGGATAAAAGTTTTGTGTCCTTAGAGTTTGAACCCATCCTAAACCAAATTCGTGATAAGCACATGGAATCCATAACAGTAGAAGTTGCTGACGGGAAACCGGTCTCATTAAACTCTATTATACGCAATTGTACTCTCACTTTAAACGATCACAATTTTCTAGTTGACCTCATTCCTATGAAGTTGGGAAGCTTTGACATTATAATTGGTATGACCTGGCTCAGCCAACATCAGGCTAAAGTTGTATGCCGCGAAAAGTTTATACGCATTCCTCTTTCAAACGGTCAGACTCTACGAATCTTTGGAGAAACCTCATCGAAAGGGCTCAGATTAATGTCCTGTCTTCAGGCTCGAAAATATCTACGCAAGAATTATGTCGCATTTTTAACCCATGTCGTCAAAAAGGGAACCATGGAGAAGAAACTTGAAGACATCCCAGTAGTAAAAGATTTTCCGCAAGTTTTTCCTGACGACATTTCAGGACTTCCTCCCGTGAGAGAAGCCGAATTTCGCATCAATCTTATACCTGGTGCTACACCAGTTGCAAAGTCTCCTTATAGGTTAGCCCCATCCGAAATGCAAGAGCTAGCCAGTCAATTGCAAGAGTTGACTGACAAAGGATTTATTCGTCCTAGCTCCTCGCCTTGGGGTGCACCTGTCCTTTTTGTGAAGAAGAAAGATGGAACGTTTCACATGTGCATCGACTACAGAGAACTCAACAAGTTAACGATCAAGAATCGCTATCCATTACCTCGCATTGATGATCTTCTTGACCAACTTCAAGGCGCCAGCTGTTTTTCAAAAATCGACCTTCGTTCTGGTTATCATCAACTTAGAGTACATGAAGAAGACGTCCCAAAGACCGCCTTCCGAACTCGTTATGGTCATTATGAATTCATGGTCATGCCATTTGGTTTAACCAACGCTCCAGCTGTCTTCATGGATCTAATGAACAGAGTCTGCAAACCCTATCTCGATCGTTTTGTTATAGTCTTCATCGACGACATCCTCATTTATTCAAAGTCTAAGTCTGATCATGAACGGCACCTTCGACTCATCCTTACCCTCTTAGAGAATGAAAAGCTTTATGCCAAATTCTCCAAATGCGAATTCTGGTTAAAAGAGGTACAATTCCTTGGACATGTTGTTAATGACAAGGGAATACATGTCGACCCCTCAAAGATCAAAGCAGTACAGGAATGGCAAGCGCCACGTACACCAACCGAAGTAAGATCATTCCTTGGTTTGGCTGGTTATTATCGCCGTTTCATTTCAAATTTCTCCCGCATTGTTGTACCACTTACGGCTTTAACTCATAAAGGAAAACCCTTCATATGGGGACCCAAACAAGATGAAGCCTTCCAAACCCTTAAACAAAAACTCTGTGATGCACCAATTCTCACTCTTCCTGAAGGTTGTGATGACTTCGTGGTTTATTGCGACGCGTCAGGGCAAGGACTAGGCTGTGTTCTAATGCAAAGAGGAAAGGTGATAGCTTATGCTTCTAGACAACTCAAAACTCATGAGAAGAACTACACCACCCACGACCTAGAACTTGGAGCCGTTGTGTTCGCTCTTAAGATATGGAGACATTATCTCTACGGTACTAAGTGTGAAATATACACTGACCACAAGAGTCTTCAACATATCTTCAACCAAAAGGAGTTAAACATGAGGCAATGAAGATGGGTCGAACTTCTAAATGACTACGACTGTGAAATTCGATATCACCCTGGCAAGGCAAATGTGGTGGCCGATGCACTCAGTCGAAAGGGTTATGCAAACTCCATTCGTCTTCTATGTTCGCAAATCATAACCGACATCAAAGATCAAATTCGAGAAGCCTAACATGTTTCAATAACAGAAAACGACGTACGAAAGGAGTTGTCCTGTGGAGCTGAACTTAAAATTGAAACTAAAGCTGACGGTATTCTGTACTATCTAGATCGCATATGGATTCCTGACCACAACAACCTCCGTGAATTCCTTATGAATGAGACACACAAAACACGATACTCTATACACCCAGGAGCTGACAAGATGTATCAAGACCTTCGATACACCTACTGGTGGCCTGGAATGAAAAAGGATATTTCTGTTTTTGTTTCCAAGTGCCTTACATGTTCCAAGGTAAAAGCGGAACATCAAAGACCCTCAGGACTTCTGGTCCAACCTGAAATACCTGTATGGAAGTGGGAAAACATAACCATGGACTTCATTACCGGGTTACCTCGCACTTCTGGTGGGTATGACACTATATGGGTAATCATTGATCGTCTTACAAAATCAGCTCACTTTATTCCAATCCGCGAAGATTTCAAGAACGAGAAGCTAGCTCGTATCTACATCAGCGAAATCGTAAGCCGACATGGTGTACCGTTAAGCATTATTTCGGATCGTGATGGTCGTTTCACTTCACGAACATGGCAGGCCGTACAAACCGCTTTAGGTACACGATTAGACCTCAGTACCGCTTATCATCCTCAAACTGATGGACAATCTGAACGCACCATTCAAACTCTTGAAGATATGCTTCGAGCATGTGTCATAGACTTCAAGGGAAATTGGGACGCTCATCTACCTTAGTTGAATTTTTGTACAACAACAGCTATCATTCAAGCATCGGCATGGCACCTTTTGAGGCTTTATATGGTTGTAAGTGCCGATCTCCTGTATGTTGGCATGAAATTGGGGAAGCTCAAATCACTGGTCCAGAATTGATTCAAGAAACCACAGACAAGATCCATCAAATTCGAAACAATCTTCTAGCGGCTCAAAGTCGTCAAAAGAGTTATGCAGATAAACGGCGAAAGCCTTTGGAGTTTAACATTGGTGATCATGTACTTTAAAAAGTATCACCGTGGAAGGGAGTAGTTCGTTTTGGCCAAAAAGGCAAGCTAGCACCACGCTACGTAGGACCTTTCAAGATACTCGAAAGAGTAGGACCTGTAGCATACAAGCTTGATCTACCAGAAGAGCTCAACAGAATTCACCCCACGTTCCACGTATCAAACTTGAAGAAGTGCCTCGCTGATGAGAACCTCCACATTCCTCTGAAGATATTCAGATTGATGAATCTATGCATTTTATTGAAAGACCAGTAGAGATCATGGACTTCGGAGAAAAATGTTTTTGACGGAGTCGCATTCCAATTGTTAGGGTACGCTGGGAGTCGAAACGGGGACCTGAGTTTACTTGGGAACGTGAAAACTCAATGCGCGAAAAATACCCGCATCTTTTTCCTACTACTACTACTTAAATTTCGGGACGAAATTCCTAAAAGTAGGGGATACTGTAACATTTGTCAAAAACGGGTTTTCCAAACCCGCTTCGTTTGTAATCGAATATCAAGTTATAAATGTTTCGTTGCATATTTTTGTTTATTTTTATTTTAAACGTTGCATAATTAATAAACAAATTAGAATTTAAAAACTATAATTAATAAAAAGTGAAAATAAAATAAATAAAAAAGAAAACCGGCTGCCGGGGTTCGAACCCGGGTCAGCCGGGTGAGTCTAACGACTTAACTCGTGCTCATATAACCACTCCGCCACTTGATGTTTTCTGTTAGTTCTAGGAATCAATTAAATCTTATGTTCAACCATGAATCAACCGGTTTACGCAGACTGTAACCGTAATCGGCTTTCAAATGTCCAAAAACGTTTGAGTGTTCGCGGTTTTCTGACAATAACCGATACACCGACACCTTCAATCAATTTAGCCTTGATTGGACTTGAATTCAAGTGATGTTCGGTTTTTATAACCGAAAACATTCACTTCTGGAATTACTTCAACAAAAGCTTCATTTCGCGACTCAATTACATTCCCAGAACTTCTATTCTCGCGTTTACTCTCGTTTCTGATCGTCGGAATTGCTTTTTGAACTCGCCGGACTTTCGCCGGAATACCGTGTCTTCATCTCGTGTCTCTCAATTCTTCATCGTCTATCAGTGTTAGCTTTGTACTCAACTTATCAGAATCAGTTTAGACGAGATATCTAATTGACTTTCGCCGTGTAAACTTTGAAAGTTCTCAACTCATTCTCGCTGTGAAACGGTATAGCCTTTTAAACCTTCTGGTAATTCTTGTTCAGTGCTTCAATTCCGCATTTAGCTAATCAAATTTGTTAATCTGTCTGCTCAGACGAAATCCATAAAAACAGAGCTGACGACTTCGCCGGAATTCTGAGATAGATCGTTTCTCCGGTATGTTTACTTCCGAAATCTTCTCTGCCATTTCATTTTAGTCCTTTGAATGTTTGTCAATCGAATTAAACAAGAAACAGTAGAGTAATCGTAGTCTGTGATATTGTAACGAAGAAGATGAAGTTAGGTTGTTTATAAGTTTAATATAATCTGGATATTATCTCGGGTTAGACACACAGTCCAGCGGTGGACTGTGTGCGCACATATATCACACGCCGCGAGTTCGATCCTTGACACACACGTATGCTCTGTAATAAAGATGTTTTATTTTTCTAACTGAACCGGATTAACTCACGGTAGATGTTAAGTATAATAAAAATCGGTATATTAACCAAGTTAGACACACAGTCCAGCGGTGGACTGTGTGCAACACTAACCCACAGGTCTCGGGTTCGAGACCTGTTGCACACTCCGGGTCGATGATTAAAACCTTTTTTGAAAATAAAAGAATTTTGAATAAACTAAAATAGTATATAAATGTAATTAAAAACAGAATTATTTCGGGTTAGACACGTAGCTCAGTTGGTAGAGCTGCGTGCACGCGTACGGGAGGTCTCGGGTTCGAGCCTCACCCGGCGCACACTTACACTTTAGCAAACCGGTCAAACGGTCAACAGTCTCGGTCAACGGTCAATGGTCAACGCAAAAGTCAACATATTTTTTTATATTTTTATTTATTTATTTAGTTTAAAAATCAATTAAAAATACTAAAAAATAATGTTTTTAAAGATAGATAATAGCCTTAAACTCACAAAAATATATATAAAAATCTTATTAAAATTATTAATAAATCCACTCATTTACCATACTTCCCGTTATTATTTAGGTTAGTTAAGTCTCGTCGATCAATCCTCCAAACTCGTGCGCATTTCATCATCTTCAACCGAACGCACCCAATGTGAGTGAATCTCTACAAATTCCCCGTTTTAATCACGTTTTTGGGGTGTATCATGTGTCTTACCATTTATTATATTTAAATCATTGTGCATACATCATATCCATGAACAAATGTGTATTCAGCTTGTATCAACTGTTTGTGTGGTTATTGTTTAGATTTAATTTATCATTTTCAGTACATGCAATATCATAGGCCGCCGCTCCCCATTACATTATGAGCGTGAACCGGGTGTTGTCAACATACGATCAGCTTCGTTTGATTGAGCCTTGATCGCACAGACATTCATCATAGGCCGTCCGTTCCCCATTACATTATGAGCGTGAACGTGACGTTGCCAACATATACAGTTTCATTCATGTTATATATTCATGCAAGTTGATATGTTATTGTATGTTATTGTATGTTATTGTATGTTATTGTTTGTGGTTGCTATTGTTATTGTTTGATTATTTACATTTGCTCACATATGACTATTGCACAATTTTTCCATGATAAAGATAATAAGAAGTCAATAATAAATGTTTATCTAACAAGGTTCACTCGCCAACTTATGTTGACCCAAAAACCCTCATTTTTACACATGATACAGGTGATCCAGCTGCAACAAGAAACACATAGGATTGGCTTAGAAGAATGAACTGGTTTAGAGCTTGGATTGTTTAGTTGATTATTTTTCTTTGTATTTGTATGAACATGTTTGGATTATTGAGAATGTAATTTTGACTTAAATAAATATGAAACATATTAGTAAATATCATGAGCTTTGGTGATAACCCAATTATGCCCCGACTCTTATTCCGCTGCGGGTCGGGGTGTGACAATTAACGCCATTAAAGCAATTTATATCACGTTATACTTAATTGTTTCATTACATGTCTCTGTTCATCGATTAAAATTCATGTCATCATACATCACGACGAACCTCGTCTCATCATTTAAAGAAGTTAGGTCATGTCTTACTTTTTCATATACTGACCACTTGCTCATAACACATGAGAGAGGTACCGCCATCATTCAGTCTTGTATCCCTCATATTCGAGACTCAAGCATTGGCTGTTGTGTTTCTTTATGTTTAGATTTTAGGACGAGTCACATAGAACTAATCGTGACTTGATGACAAAGCCAATGAAAATTTGACAAAGATATGGTGGATACGCCACAGGTACTTCATATATATAAGTATTCTTGTTAGGTGATCAAAAGCATTGTCAAACGGTTATGAGAAGTTCCGTGTAGGTAGTGTAAATCGTAATTTGGATAACGATGTGGTTGAAGACTTCGTTTTGTGATGTAGCTTTATCTTTTCGACGTTTCGATTTTCTCAAAACCCTTTATCAAGATACCATATCCAGCCAGTCATCTCCGAGATACAACTCTTTTCACTTCTACGCCTCAGGCATCAAAAAGTGATTCCTGTAACAGGGTATTCAACCCTTACTAGGAATGTTAACGCCTCAATCGAAATCTAAACATCAAACTCACCTGGTTATGTATACCTTTAGCGTCATCTCGGAACGAGATGGGTGTTTTACTTCCCTAACACGGCAAGCCGTGCAATCAGCGTTAGGCACTCACTTAGACCCTATCACCTCACTATGTTGGACAATTTAAAATACTCGAAAGAGTGGGTCCTGTAGCGTATAAGTTTGATTTACTTGAAGAACTCAACAAGATTCGTCTCACGTTCCATGTGTCCAACTTGAAAAAGTGCCTTGCCGATGAAAACCTCCATATACCATTGGAAGATATTCAGATCGATGAATCGACGCATTTCGTAGAGCAACCTGTAGAAATCATGGACTCCGATAAGCAGCGTTTAAGACAATGTCGAATTCCGATAGTCAGAGTGCGTTGGGAGTCAAAACAAGGACCTGAGTTTACTTGGGAACGTGAAATATAATCTCACCCCTTTTAAGTCAAACCTATCACTACTTAAATTTCTGGGCGAAAATTCTAAAAGTAGGGGATACTGTAACATTTGTCGTAAAACGGGTTCTAAAACCCGCTCCGTTTTGTAATGCAAGTATACATTCATACGCGTTTATGTTAAACATTTAAAATTTTGTTATTAGTGTGAACAGGGATCGAGCTCCCGAAATGAGCAATCGACCTGATCTCGCTCAACTAGCAGAGGTGGAATTCATTGCTAGAGAGGTAGACAAGAGAAACAAGATAGTACTTACTGTTTAACTGCTTCCGTTGTATTAATGACGTTCAAATACAGACGCAAGTAAACAAACTGGCAGAGCTTCAGCGTACCAATTAACAAATCACTAACCAGTTCTAACATAACACTACCCAATTTATAGGTCGACATGACTCGTACCGAAGTGCGTGCTAAAAAACTGACTTTATTTCGTACGGGCCAGTGTTTCGTACGAGTAAGACACTCGTACGAAACATGTATATATTTCGTATGAAGCATAGTAACAAAACATATAAAAATTACTTTTAACAAAATAAACATTGACGTGTAAACTCTATAAACATTACAAACATATCCTAGACGTAGGCAATAGAATTATGCACCAATAAACTCCCGCTTGGATGTTGCCCCAGACTGGATAGTCTTAAAAAAACTTTAATTAGATTTGATTCTAACGTCCAAAAAATCTCTTTACTGGCTTGCGACGCTCCTCAAAAGCAATTGCTGTTTGATCAGTCGGAGGAGGTCGATTCACAAACTGAAAGCTCCTTAGAGATGCTATTCTTGCACGTTCTGCAATCCGAGCTTCATTTTTCTCCTTTTTCTTTGTCACTTTCTTTTCAAGCTTCCTCCCGGTTGTTTTCCAATCCGAACCAGAATGTATATCACTTGCAAAACACACATTAACGATTTTCTAAAATTGGAGCGCTTGTTTTTTTATCTTTCTCTTCAAAACTTATCTTACTATAGAATAAACATTCTATATCCTTCTTTAAATAGTTGACTAGCCACATTGGGTCTAGTACTCGAATGCGTTGCCATAGACCATATATTCGCTTGTGCGCTATGACGGCTTCGGTTAATTCCTCAGTGATTTTCCAAGAGTCATCATCTGGATGTACACAAATAACAGCTTCACCTGTACACGAATCATAGTGCCACCATTTGAATATCTTGAAGAAATCTTGTTCCATTTTAATTAGAGGCATGTTCTTCATCACATGCGGCTTCTTCACAATCAATGTAACATCTTTCACGTTCGTTACTAGATCAACTTTAATAATGCGATGAGGATGATGAGGTTTCCAATGTGTAAAATCGTGCATAGCTTCAAACTTAATCAATCTCCAAAGCCTTTGGTCATGAAACTTCATCTTTGTTTGAATAAGCTCCTTTATATCCCAATACTGCAATGTTTTGATATCGCTCAAATATCTAAAGTATTGAATACCAAACTCCCTCTTTATCGCATACACATTAAGCTCTTCAATCCATCCCCAACTCAGAATATCCCCTAGGGGTCTTTTAAATTTACGTTTAGCTGGAATCATGCGAAACCATTTCTTCTTTTGTTCAGCAATTTCAGGTTTAGACATTTTCTGAGGAATGGTTCCTTCTTTAGCAGCTTCAGATACTTTTCTCTGTAACATCTCTGAACTTTCTGCTGCGAAGAAATCAGTAAACGTTGGGGAATCATCTGTACCCTGATCGACAACATTAGCATCGTCATCAGAATCACTTTCCACGACAACGTTATCGTACATATTTGCATCTTCAACATCTTCGAAGACATATGCATTTGGTTCAAAAACATCTATCTCATTTAGTTCATCTTTGAAATCAAAATCAAACTTCTCTTCACTAATGCCAAGCATAACTGCTATTTCTTCCTTTGAGTAGCTGTGAACAAACTCTCCCTCCTCTATGTCATGCTCAAGATATAACACAAATGGCTTTGGTACGATAGGAACAGAAGATATAACATTTTCTGTGAAAATTCATGCCTGCTGAGCATCAACGGACTCATTGGCTTTGTTCGTCTTTTCTTCTTCAGTGGTTTGATTCGCAGAATCATCAAAATACTTAGAAAGATCTACCTGTCATTAACATTTGAATCGGTTACACAAATTCTAGAACCACCAACATTATCATCATCATCCGAACTACTAGAATCCATAACATCAACATCAGCATCCTCTACTTCTGTTTCCTTTTCAATCTCTTTAGCTGTTTCTTCACTTTCTTTCACCATCTTTTTCTTTAACAGCCAATCCCGATGCCTTTGAGTAATATCAAGCGATGCAATATCCGCATCTGTTGGCCATCCTATCAAGATAAACTTTCTCGGCTCTTCATAAACCACGATATCCCAACATGTTACTGGCTCAGACTCAGCTTCTGATACAGTTTCGTCAATCACAAGTTCCTCCACTATCTTTTCTTTTCCCTTCCCCTGGGCGTCAGATTGTTGTTTAGATAAACGTTCCCTTTCAGCAACCCGCTCTCTTGCTTCCGCTCGTTCTATCTCATCTATCTCAGCAGAAATATTCAAACCCAATTTCTTTTCCAAAATCTTCTCAAATAAATCCATTCTTCTATCGTTCCTCAAACGCTCTTCTTTGTATTCTGCCATCCGTAATCGCAACCGTTCATTCTCAGATACAATACTCACCAACATCCTTCTAACTGTTGTTTGTCAACAACCCTCCGATCCGTTCCAGCATTTCGAGCTTTTCAGCAGTTAGCTCATTGATTTGCTCTTATAATTCAACTATTCTTACAATATTTATCATAACCTGTTTTTGCAAATCATCAACCCTTGGATCATCAATTCGAAATTCATCTCCTCCAGGTAAATCGTCTAAACCAATCTCATCAAAAAATGATTGTGACTCATATGGCTGCTGTGTTGGATGAGGTTGTTGCGGATGAGATGGCTGTGATTGTTGTTGAGCAGGTTGTTGTTGTGGTTGTTGCTGAGTTGGCTCTGGTTGAGATTGTTGCTGAGCTGGTTCTGGTTGAGGTTGTTGCTGAGCTGGTTCTGGTTGAACAGATTGTGGTGGAGACGGAATATGCTGTGACGGTTCATCCACATTTTCTTCAACAAAAGGCTCAGTAGCAGTTTCTTTCATAATAACATTTGGAGATACTCTACCAGCAGGTCGCTTCATTCTTCTCTGTTTTTTTCTTGATTGGAGTACGGAGAACAGATTCAGTGTAAGACTCGGATGGAACATAAGTCGTATCATCCTCGCCTGTTGCTTTACGTTTACGTTCCTCTGCTTTGCGCTTTAACTCAGCCTGTCGTTTCTTCTCTAACTTTTCTGCTCTTTTCTTCTGACCAGCTTGTCTATCTTCTGAATCAGTACTCGACGATAGAACTTCTTCAGCTACTTTGTCAGAACCAAAAGCTTGACGCTCGATCTCCTCAACCATATCTTCAACAGTTGCTTCAACATCTGGTTCGTCTCTTAGACCCGAACTTTCAGCTGTAGAAGTAGCTTTAGTTTTTTTTCTTTTGTACTTTATGAACCGATGAATATGTAGCTTTGGATTTCACACCTTTTCCTCCATCTTTCACAAACCATGGGCTTCTTTCGCAACAAACAAAGGTAATGCTTTGACTTCTTCTTCATCATCGCTGCTTTCATCTTTTCTCCACTTACCAGGTGCTGGCGATATGTAATCTTTGTTGAGAATCACACCAAACATCGGTTTTACCACTGGAGCAGTCTTTAAATGCACATTCATCTTACGCAATGTCGAGACATTCATATGCTCGAGCCGTAGAATATCATTCTATGATTTCTTCAGATCAGGATGTAAAGAATCTATCAACATTTGAATAAATCTTGGATACAAACTTTTCTTTCTAAATGTTTTGAACCATCTGAGTAAATATGACTTTTGAGAAGTTGTATAGAAGGTTCAAAACTAACGCTGTAATCATACACATTTGATAATCAACTAAATCGTCAAAACCACCCTTCCGATGACATAAACCATGAGCTATGACATGTGCGAGATATCTAAATGGTGAGCTTAGGTTTCCCTTCTTGAACGGTGCAGCGTTAAGAAATCCCTTATATCCCATTCGATAAAAACATTCCTTTACCATGTATTCAGAAAACCCCGTCGGATCATCTTTATTGTCCTTAAAATCCAAAACCGTCCAAATTAGAGCCTCAATAATTTTCACCAGAATATCAACATCATCAATCTTCACTGCTGACATAATAGCGTTATCTTCAATACTGTATTCAACTGCATTCCAAAAATATTCTACATGAGATTGATATGCTGTGTGTCTGTCTGTTAAGGCTTTTGTCACTCGGATCCGTGTTTGAAAATCCAGAATATCTCGATATGCCGCAATCTTTGGAATCGATGCATCTGTGACACAACAAATATTGTGGAATGGAGAGAACGTAGATTTCTTGGCCTGTACAAAAGAAAAACAAACAACCGTCAGAAAATAATTAAACATTCAAGAATTCTTCTCAATTATTCGTACGAAACAGATGTTTGTACAAATCAAACACTTAACCAAAAATGTAAGTTTGAAACAAGTTTCATTCATACAGACTATTTCCTCGTACAAACTACTTCGAAAGTTAAACAATTTTTGTTTTTCAAACTCTATTTCATACGACCCTGTTCTTTCGTATGCATTAATCACACAAGTTATTTTGAAAATCAACTTTTAAAATTTCTTCGTATGAATTGATTGTTTCGTATGAAACAAACTTCAAGTAACATGACAAATTTTTCATACGAATCAATTCCCTCGTACAAAACTCATCGTCGTCCCAAAATGTCCAAGTATAATCCGAACTCAAAACTTGTTGATTTTAACAATTTGATAGTCGATTTTTAGGTTATTAGAGCCGATTTTAACAATTTTGGTGTCAATTTTAAGTTTTACCGGTCCAATTTCCCTAGATCTAAGTTCTACGTCCGATTTATACAAATTTTGGCATTATAACAGCATGATTTTGTCAAAATTACCTTTCCCATTGATAGAGGTGTGCGAATCAACCTCAACAATGTGAATCAAAAGCAGAAACAATCAAGAAATGAAGATTTTAGTATCAGTTCGCACAAAAACTCTCTGAATATAGTGAACTTGAAATGGTAACTTTTTTTCTGTGCAAAGCGAAGGGTATTTATACTAGAGATTAGTTTCATAAGAATCAATTGAATCGCACCAAAATAACCCTGTTTTGCACCGAAATGATGAGCTTTGTATGAAATTTTGTTTTGTACGAAACAATACTGAAAACTTTGAATTTTTCAATTTTTATTATTTTTATTTTTTATTTTCAATCATTTTTAACTGTTTTTAAACTCACTTGATTAACCAAGTCCAAGTTAATGACCCTGGTTATCCAATTTGCCTACCAAGTCCAAGCTAATGACCTTGGTTGACCATGTTTGACCAAACAAATTTATTTTAACATGCAAAGTTTCAAATTAATGAACTTTGTTGACATTCATGTAATCTTTTCAATAAAAATTAGCTCCCAACCCATGATTTCAGATTTCTCTCAGCAAGATGTTGCTATAAATCCAACCTTCAGTGTCTTTATCATCGGTAAACAAAAATAAGACTATCAAGCTAAGAAAACTGAAAATCTTTTTGAGTTTTGAGATATTTTTCGAAAGTAATAACATATTTTTGTGAATTTTGCATTTTTAGAGGATCATTTCAAGCATATATACAAGTCATCAGTACCGTTGATCTAGAAACACCCTTTAAGCTTTTAAACAAATTTACCTAGATTGCCAATATATTTGTCCATTTAAACCTCTTCTCGTTTCTCAACTGTTTCAAGATATGTTATTGTAATATTAGAAACATGAAATAATTGTGTTTCCCATCTCAGAATACTCCCGTATCGAGATTCCTAGAATGTCATTTTACAGGTGAATATATCAAATTGATATCTGTATATAGGGTGATTGCGAGACCTTGAGAGCTCAGGTTAGTACTTCCGTACAGACAAAGAGATGAAGGCTCGTTTAGGTGGTATTCCATTAAGGAATCTTTTGTACTGCAAATGTCATAATCGCTTAAGACATAACCATATTTTCATGCAGCTTTTGGGGAAATAATGCGAAAGTATTATAGGAGTTCTAGGCCATTGCTTCCGCAAAATCAGAAGAACTCGAATAACACCCCAAATATCAATCAAATATAAAGACCTAGTATCGCAGAATCTGGAATTCTCTCAAACGAAATTTCAGAGTACTAAGTCCATCTATCCGAGAGATGTTAACCCCACAAGTTATTCAGTTTTGCTTTTTAGGTTTATATCTTGAATACAAATTACTGAACAAGTAAAGTCTATTGGCATATCCATAGTAAGACTTGCTTAATCACTTTTAAAACAATACATTTCTTTAGCATACGGTGACTATCGTTTTTGATTTACTATGATCACTCTTTTTATACAAAACTCTTTTTGCCTTTTTAATGTTTTTGTATTTTCCTCAAACATCCTCCCCCTAAAATCAAAAACATATTTGGATTTTTTAAGAATTTATAAGAAAGAAGATACAGAAAAAACGTTTAACCGATGACAAATTCACATTAGATCGTCATCATCCTCAAACTCAACCTCAAAAATATCCCCTGAGATCATATTTTTAAACCATTTAGCTTTAACAAATTATTAAACTTTGTTTTATCAAAAGCTTTGGTATAAAAATATGCCTTTTGGTCATCAGTGTGGATTTTCTCAATTCGCACCAACTTTTTCTCGTAGCAATCACGAATAAAGTGGTGTCGAATCTCGATATGTTTAGTGCGTGAGTGTTGGCATGAGTTTTTAGTGATAATGATCGCGGCCTGATTATCTACATATATAGGCGTATCAAGAAAATCAAAACTGAAATCTCTTATCTGTTGCTGTATCCAGAGAATCTGAGCACAACAACTGGATGCCGAAACGTATTCAGCCTCACAAGTAGAGAGAGCGACCACAGTTTTTTCTTGCACTGCCATGTTACCAAACGGGTTCCGAAGAACTGGCAGCCGGCCGTTGTAGACTTTGTATTCAGTTTGCACCATCCGAAATCAGAATCCGAGTATCCTGCAAGATTAAAATCATCATGTCTAGGGTACCACAAGCCGGTGCTTGGAAAACCCTTCAGATATCTCAGTATGCGTTTAACAGCAAGCAGGTGTGACTCGTTTGGATTAGACTGATAAGGGGAGCACAGGCACGTTGGATACATGATATCTGGTCGAGAAGTTGTAAGATACATCAAGGATCTGATCATGGAGCGATATAAAGTTTCGTCAACTCTTTCTCCAATAACATCTGGACAAATGCCGTGATTTGGAGCTAACGGGGTAGATGCTGGTTTAGCTCTTGTCATATTGAATTTCTCCAATATGTCATGAACATATTTCGTCTGATGAATAAAAATACCATCAGGCAACTGATCAACCTGAAGTCCTAGAAAGAACTTCATCTCCCCCATTGTGCTCATTTAAAATTTGCGCTTCATGACTTCTTCAAAGTCTTTACACAGCTTATCATTTGTCGATCCAAAGATAATATCATCTACATATATCTGTACAATGACTAAATGCCCATCTACTTCCTTTGTGAAGAGGGTAGAATCTATTGTTCCCCTGATAAAGCCATTGTCCAGAAGATGACTCGATAACGTTTCATACCAAGCTCTCGGGGCTTGATGAAGACCGTATAAGGCTTTATTCAGAAGGTAGACTTTATCTTTGTGCACTGGATCAACAAACCCCGGTGGTTGGTCGACGTACACTTCCTCTTTCACTTTTCCGTATAGGAGAGCAGATTTAACATCTAATCGGTACACCTTGAACCCTTTCCATGAGGCAAAGGCCAAGAATATGCGAATCGCTTCAAGATGAGCAACTGAGGCATAGAATTCGGTATAATCTATCCCTTCTTGCTGATGAAAACCTTGAACCACAAGTCGAGCTTTGTTGCGTACCACAACTCCTCGATCGTCTCTTTTGCACTTGAAGACCCATCTTGTGTTAATCTTTTTGTGATGATCTAGCAGGTCAACAAGCTTCCAGACTCTAAGTTTCTGGAATTGAAGCAACTCCTCTTGCATTGCATCTACCCAACTTTCTTCTTTTAACACGTCTTTCCAGCTTCCCGGTTCAACCTGAGAAACAAAACAACTATGAGAAAATCGAGCTTGAAGTGGAGCAATACTAGTATAAAAACAACTTAGATATTTATTGATCTGATTTCGAGTTTGCACTCAAGTTTGTAAGCTGCCTATGATATTCTCTGATGGATGATATGAAACTGTTCTTGGTATCACTTCTGTTGGAACATCTACCTGTGGTTGCAAATTTGTTAGAATTTCATCGACAACCGGTACAGATGAAGAAGCTTTATTCCTAGCATTAGACTGATTAGCCTGTTGTTTCAAAAAGCTTTCAATCTGTTCAGATCCTTCATCAGAACTGGATCCTACATCGTCGAAAGTTGGTACCCGATCAGAGTCAGTATCTGGATTTGGCTGGGCAGATGATTCAGCAGCATTGACATTTGGTGCAAGAACAGGAATTTGAACAGAAGAGCTTTGACCGACATCAGACGTGTTGACCGGTAATGATGTAGAAATCACTAATGGTCTAGGAACTTGTTCTTGATTAGATAACTGATGTAGAAATCACTAATGGTCTAGGAACTTGTTCTTGATTAGATAACTGATGTTGTTGAAATAACATAACAAGTTCTTCTTCTGTTGGCACATCTGGTAGATCAAACGAATCCCACAATCCATTGTAGTTAAACAGCCATGGATCCCCAGGTTTCTGCGTAGGCGTTGTATATCTTTGATAATCTACATGCTGCGCTAAAACTACCTGGTTCAGACTCGACAAGAAAACACGTTTTGAGGAGTAGCGTAACCAACAAAGAAACCTTCCAAGGATTTGGCTCCAAATTTACAGTCGGGTCCAAGACGGTACACGGTGATCCAAAAGGTTCCAAAAATGCTATGTTGGGCTTTCGTTGATTTAGTAACTCGAAACATGTCTTTTTGTGAGGCTTCACTGTCAACACACGATTTAAGGTATAGCATGCTGATGCTACTGCTTCACTCCAAAAATTGATTGGTAATTTCGAATTAGCTAACATTGTTCTTGCAGTTTCTATCAGTGTGCGATTCATTCGTTCAACTACTCCTTTTTGTTGTGGAGTATAGAGGGCGCTGAATTCATGAAGAATCCCCTTTTCATTGCAGAACTCTTGCATCTTCATGTTCTTAAACTCCGTTCCATTATCACTGCGAATTCTTTTAATGGGCAAATGATATAAATTTTTTAGTTTTTTGAAGAGGATCATAAGAGTTTCAAACGTTTCATCCTTACTCTCCAGAAAGAACACCCATGAAAATCGAGAATAATCATATGTAACTATAAGGCAATATAGTTCTCCAGAAATACTTTTGACATTGACTGGCCTAAAGAGATCCATGTGTAGCCTTTCTAGTGGTAGCTTTATCGAATTCAACAGCTTTCTCGGGTGTGATTTCTTATGCTGCTTCCCCTTTTTGCAACTAAGACAATCATCAGATAGAGGAAAACTTTTCAGATTAACACCCTCCACTAGGTCGTTATGCACAAGAAAATTCATATTCCGAAGATGAATGTGCCCCATTTTTTGATGCCATAAAATTGACTCTTTCTCAGTAGCTTTGGAAACAAAGCATTGAACTTTCTTTGGCGTGGTAGAAGTGATGCTCATGTCAAGAACATATAAATCATTTTCTCTCGGAGCTCGCATCAAAATCCATTCTTCTGGAATCCTGAAACCGGGTTTCAAGATTAGACATTCTCTATCATTGAAATGTGTCGTGAACTTCTTGTCACAAATTTGCGAGATACTAAGCAGATTGTTCTCAAGTTCAACAATATAGTTCACTTTATCAAACGATACAATTTCGTTCGAGAGAATACCTTCTCCGACAATTCTTCCTCCCCTCCCTATGTTCCAGCAAATCCTACATATCCTGCACGAATAGCTTTAACATCGTTGAGCAATGCAAGCATTCCTTCACGTGGCGAGACGCTCCACTATCCATGATCCATTTTGACAATATCGAATGTTGGAGCCCCTGCACACATGATTAACAAAACTTATTTAAACAAAGAAACCCAAGCCTGTTTGGTCTTGGGTGGGTTTGGAATGTCAAATTTTGGACCCACTTTGTTCTTATCAATCTTTTTAAACTCAGTTTTGTTTGGAATAGAAGGTTTTTGTTCTATCTTGGATGATTTGAAATTGAAAACTTTAGCAACCCATTTCTGTGTTTGTGGTTTAGCCCTTTTAACATAAAAGTTTGAATCTACTTGTTGAATTTTGTGTGATGTTTCACCAATTTCAAATTTAGATTGAAGTTGAATAGGTGGTTTAACATTTTGATGAGATTCAATATTTCTTTTAAGGATTTGTTTTGGAATGAACATGAGTGCTTTTTGTTTTTCATCCTTGGTGAACTTTTTCGGATAAGAAACTAGTTTTGAATTTTCTTGTGAGCAGTATCGTGCGATATGACCAACTTGTTTGCATTTAAAGCATGTCCTGCTATCCTTATGAACAGAGGTATCCAAAACCTGTTTCTGTTTTTGTTTCTCTTTCTCTTTAAGAAAATCATCATTTGATTGAGTTCTGATGACCTCCTTCTCTTTCTCGGTTGTTGTCCCAAAAACAAAATTGATTTTCTTTGTAAAATTCAATTTTGAGACCTTTTGTTTTTATGTTGCTTCTGGAAACCCAACCCTGCTCATTTGTTTTCTGGATAATCTCCATTTTTACGATGATAGGGCCAGTTATCAATTTTTGATTTAGAATATAAAGATGCATCATGTTTATCTAAATCATCATGACTTACCTCCATAAGCTTGAACATTTTATCTACACAATCCTTTTTCACATTCTTGATTAGAAAGTCCTCATCCGAAAATAGTTTATCAGACCCTTTCATTTTATAAACTATGACATTGGGATCAACACTTAAACTATTTTCTGATATATCATCAGACTTTGAGTTCTTAGATTGTTCAGACTCAGACACTTCAGATTCATTTTTTAACACTTTTTCAACAACATTATTTACCACTTCAGAATCACATTGACCATCATTTTATTGTAAGTTACACGATAGCCGCAGGCAGCTGTTCGGTTTTCAATTTAAGATTTAGCGCCTTTTCCACCCAGATGGATTTTTGCATGCATAACTATTCCACATGGGTGGTGGAACTCGATCATAACTAGCACTTTTTGTTTCACCATTTTTAGATTCTTCAGTATTTTCAATTTTTGGTAAAATGTGATCTATGACGTTTGAGCTTGTGGAATAACTGATTAACAATTTGTTAACCAATTCAGTTTCAATTCTCATTTTTTCAAGCTCACTTTTGAGTTCAACAATAGTGTTTAATGAATATTAATAGCCATTTGTTTATCCATCACTGTGGCTTTAAGCATCATAAGTGTTGCGTCATTTGTTTAACGGACTCACTCAATTTTTCATAAGCTTCCTTTGTAGATTTGTAATCGCTTGACAAATTGTCTGTTAAACTTTGCAATTCAGCAAATCTTTTGTCTTTAACAAAACACTCACCACACAGCTCTGCACACTTTAAACAAGCTTTAATGATGTCTTCTTTCAACATTTCCATTTTCTCATCAGCTTTGACATCTTCAACCGGTTTCTTTTGCTCTTCATCTGCTGAATGTTGGCTAGGTGCGAAATATCCTGCAAAAGTTTTTAAAACATTGTTAGGAAAAAGATGTTTGAATTGACCATTCAAAAGCTCCTCCTCCTCTGATGAAGTATGATAATCGTCATCATGAGGTCCTTCATCAAAAGATGCCCCCGATTCTTCTTCCGGCTCCTTAATAATTTCAGCCACCAATGCCAAACTTTCTCCTTTCGAAATAAACTTGTTCCAATTAAACCCTTCGTCTTCTTGTGTAACGACCAATGCCTTATCTTTAGTTTCAGGTTGCATATCTTCAATCGGCACGATTCTTGTTCTTGGTTGAGGTTGTTGGTAGATCGCTCTCTTGTAATAGTCATCGGCGAAAGGATTATGATTTCCTTGAATCTCTCAGTTTGGACATTCTCTTTTGAAATGACCTTTCTCCCGACACTTGAAACAAGTAACTTTGGATTTATCAAATCCAAGTTTCCCATCCAAACCTCCCAAATTTTCTTTACCAGTGATTTCCATAAATCTCTATGCATGTCGAACGATCGAAGCCATACACCATTTTACATCTATCAACTCCATTTCAACTGGATCAATTTGATCATAATCTTCACGTGTCATTTCAGAATTTCCGATCTTCCCAGCAACAAGGCTGTCATACGACTTAAGAACTGAAGCAAGTAGAGACATGTGTTGCTTTGCTGTCTTTTCATCAAAATTTTGCGCATTCTGAAAGTCAACGGCAATGTTGCATTGCAAAACTCTTTGATTTGCATTGGATGATGAAGTAGTTTGATTGTTTTGAGGTTGGTTTGATCCGAAAGAAGACTGTTGGCTTGAAGGTGTATTTGGATCAACTGATGGAAATGATTGGAAGCCATTTGTCTGAGTTGGTGGTGTGCTTGGTGAACTGTATGCACTGAAAGTGGTCTGAATCTTTGGTGCTTGGATTTGAGCAGCATAACTGTTTTTGAAATAAAGATTAACATCTTGTTGCACTTGAACAGTCTTGTTTTTTGCCATCTTTTGCATCTCTAATTCATGACCCTCCAGCCTTTCAATGAAATGAGGCAGCGAGAAATTGTTGTACTCAATTCCATTCTTTAGTATGGTTAAGTAAGTCGACCATTCACCTTGTGGTAGGGAATCAGCTAGTTTGTCAACAAGCTCTTCATTTGTCTTTACAATTCCCATTCTCTTCATATGAACCACCAGATGACAATAGCGCTCAATCAGCTGCTTTACCGTTTCTCCTTTAATCAGTGTGAATACATCGAACACTTTGTTTAATAACGCACTTTTGCTTTTGCGAAGTTGAGCACTACCTTGAAATTTGAGTCGAAGAGCATTTCATAAAGATTGCGCATCATCATCATGTTGTAGTAAAGCCAAGATGTCTTCTTATTTGATTGTTGAAGAGTATTCATCATTTTCTTTTCGTTGATAAACCTTTCATGTTCAACATCAGAGAATTGAGCAAGGGTCTTTTCAAGACCATTTTCACCAATTGGTGCGATATATTTTGCCTCGATTACAAACCAGCAAGTAAAGTGGTTAGCTTGAACCCAGTTCATAAACCTTTCACTCCAACTATCAAAGTCTTCTAGATTCATAAGCTTTGGAGGTTTTGTCATTGTTCCCATCTCATTCTCTAGATTGATATTTTGAGCTGCTGCGGTGGTAACGACTGATGTGGCGAAAGCATTGTAAAATTCCTCAGACATTTTTCCTGTGAAAAATTAAGAACACACTTCTCAAAAAAACAAACTGATAAGACTAGTAAATTTTTTTGTGCTAACAACTTGTTCGTATGAAACAAGTTTTCACAAAACAATTAATTTTTTCTCACAAACACAATTTCGTGCGATTCAAAGCATTTTGTACGAGTAAGATACTCGTATGAGTTTAAATTTGGTACGAATTTCTTTGAAATCTGAAAAATTGTAAGATTCTATGAACTTTTAACTTTTTTGAATTAATTCGTACAAAAGTTAATCAGTTTTTCATGCGAAACTCGTACGAAATAACCCAGTCTCCAAACTGAAAATTTTTATCGATTTCAACATGATTTAGTTCAATTTTAAGTCCGACTTATGATATGGATTGATTAGATTGAAGATTAAATTGAATTACTAAAATCCTAGTCCATTTTGTCCAAGAATTCGTTCAAAATTCGTCCAAAATCCAGTATAGGTCAGAAAAATGATGAAGATGAAGATATATCCAAGTTTGAACACCTAGTAGCATGTAACTGCTTGTTGTCTGTCTGTAGATCAGATCTCATGGCTCTGATACCACTTGTGAACGGGGATCGAGCTCCCGAAATGAGCAATCGACCTGATCTCGCTCAACTAGCAGAGGCGGAATTCATTGCTAGAGAGGTAGACAAGAGAAACAAGATAGTACTTACTGTTTAACTGCTTCCGTTGTATTAATGACGTTCAAATACAGACGAAAGTAAACAAACTGACTATATTTCGTACGGGCCAGTGTTTCGTACGAGTAAGACACTCGTACGAAACATGTATATATTTCGTACGAAGCATAGTAACAAAACATATAAATTACTTTTTAACAAAATAAACATTGACGTGTAAACTCTATAAACATTACAAACATATCCTAGACGTAGGCAATAGACATTATGCACCAACAATTAATATTAAATAGTAATAATAATAAAGTCTAAATAAATAATAAAATAGGTAATAAAACAATAATAACATAAACAAAAATTTGACAATAAAAATAAAATAGAAAAAAAAGGGTTGAGGACCGCGGGTATCGAACCCGGGTCTTCACCCAAACAAACCACACAAAACACCACTACACTACACACACATAGCCGATTTAATCCTAAAACGAATAAATCTTATACCGAAACAACACTCTAAACTCATTTCAAAACAACCGCCTGTAGCGGCTATAACTCCCCAAACCATCAACAAATCTGTTTCAATCACGAATTTAATTGAAGAAAACTGTTTTTCCGATCATGAATTAGCATTCAATCATGGTCAAAACAATTATGTACATTAAGTCGATCATCAATTTTCTTTTTGAAACCGTTGAAACTAAAAACCAACTCAAGACAACACCTTCAACTATAAATAGGGATCCTAGCACTCTGTTGAACTCGCTTACACACTCTCAAACGACTCACTAAACCCTTAGAAGTTCTCTACGCCCAAAATCACTCTTCACCGGAACTTTGAGTTGTCGCCGGAAGTATCGCCGAAGAAAGATCAACCCATCTTCATTTCGGTACAAACTTCCCTTAAATTCTTTTCGTTTTATGTGTTGGTATTGAGTATTTACCATCAATACAAGAGATGATTGTAATCAGTCGGTAATATTCTAAGTATTAATCATGAAGAGGATGAAGTGTTTATAGTTTATAAGAATAATTAAAATCATAGATTTAACCGGGTTAGAATAATTAAAATCATAGATTTAACCGGGTTAGACACACAGTCCAGTGGTGGACTGTGTGCATTGCAATTGAAGTTACCCGGGTTCGAGTCAGTGTGTGTGCAACGGTTTCATAATATAACAAACGTTTTTAATTCAATGAAATTATGACTTAACCCAGTTAGTATATATATGTAATTAAAATCTAGTTTATTCCGGGTTAGTCACACAGCTCAATTGGTCGGGCTGTGTGCAACACGAGTCAGAGGTCGCGAGTTCGAGCCGGTTCGATGCATGGTTATATGATTTCTGAAATTAAATAAACCTTTTTTAAAATAAAACTAAAATATAATTTGACTCAGTAAGTGTATATAATTAATTAAAATCCATATTATTTCGGGTTAGACACGTAGCTCAGTTGGTAGATCTGCGTGCACGTATACGAGAGGTCTCGAGTTCGAATCCCACACGCTGCGTATAATTCCTTAATTTGGCCAGTTCAACCCCTGTAAAGGGTATATTTTTTTAAACAAACTTTTCTTTATTTTTCTCCAAAATTCCTTAAAAATATATATAAAAATAAGACCTTTTTAAGTTTAAAACTTGTAATAAATACTATAAAAATAGACTTAAAAGTCTAATAAAAGGTATTAAATAAGAATATTAATTACAAATAAAAGATATATATTTACCGAATTATTACGTGAATATTTAGATTAGTTTTCTCGCCGGTTGGAATCTTTAATCGTGCACGTTCGTTATCAACTCAAGAAACGCACCCACTATGAGTGAATTCCTACAAGCTTCCCCTTTTTATTCATGTTTTGGGGTGTATCATGTGTCGTTTGATCTAACGTGCTATGGGTTGTTTATTGCTATTGTGGTTATACTTTCTCATTTCAGTCAAGCATTCACATTAGGCCCATCAGTTCCCTGTACGTGCCTAATTAGATCGGCTCCGTTTGATTGAGCCTTGATCTCACAGTTCATCATTTATCATGCTCATGTGTACTTTGCTAGATGATTATGTGGTTTGTGGATTGTTTACATATACGTTTGCTCATATTTGGTTTATGCACATTTTTATTAAATTAATCAACATATCATTTCTTTCTAATGTTTAAGCGGAATTCACTGGCCAACTTTTGTTGACCCAAAACTCTATTTTTATACATGATACAGGTGATCAGGTTGAAGCAAGGAATATTTAGGATTGGGCCTTAGAAGAAGAATAAATCATTACTTTATTGCCATGTTTAGAACATTTGGTGTTTGTATGGTTTGTGTGTTGATTGGAATATTTCTTTTTTTTAATTTGATATAATAAATATAAAACTTTTATAATATTAAATGTCATGAGCTTTGATGAAAACCCAATCATGCCCCGACTACCATTTCCGCTGCGGGTCAGGGTGTGACAAGACACATATGGGCTGCGAATTGGACACACCCAATTCACCTACCATTCCCCCAATGTGGGTTTGCTTTGGACCAATCACTATTAACTAACTATTACAAATCTAAACCCACTAACCATTTATCGTTTCACTAATTACAAGATATCCAAAGACCCAAATCTAAAAGCTGTTGTCACAAACATGCACCAACAGACCCCCCTTGACAATAGCTTCATAAAAAAAACTTTTGTCTTCATTCATCTTGCATTTTTCATGTAATCTTTCATCAAATTTGGATAGCTTCAGCTTCAATAGCTTCTGTCAGCAACAGACTCCCCCTAAGCTGATGAATTCAATCACCAAATCTTCAAAATCTTAGCACTTGAGTAAACTCCAGTTCAGCATTTGCATAATATTCTTTAAGCTTTGCAAACTTAGTCAGCAATGTAGAAAGGAGGTTTCTACCATGCATCCAATAAGACTCCTCTTTACTAAAGTTTGCAGCAACTCATCACGTTACTTCACTTTGCGTCACATGAACAAATTGCAACTATTTGTATATAAAACAAACATCTCAAGAAACCGTAAGAAGTTTTCAACACAGTTTAACAAATTATTATTAATCAAGAGATGTGAAAACTGTATTATAGATTAAACAATTTTCAACTCAACACCAACACTCAAAATTTCAACACGCAGAAATATTTGTCCAACACACCACAACCTGCAAGTTTAAAAATTTTGAACTCATCTTCTAACACCAGCTCCCCCTTTTGGTAACAATTCTCCATGAACAACCATTTTTCATAAATTAAGAATTTTAAAGAAAAAGAAAATCTTTTTAGATTTTTTTATATTTTCTAAAAGCAAATAAATAACAAGAAAATAAACACTCTGTTTTTTTTTTTGTGAGAATCACTGGTTAAGAAGATCATATCAGCCAACTCAAACAGTTTCACACTTTTAGTGCATTCTTTCTTTTAATTTTTGTGAAAAAGCAGTTCAAGATAATTAATTAAACAAAAAACACATGAACATTAATTATACTGATGTACTAGTGTGTCCCACTTCTAGACATACCCCCTCGATCAAGGTATGCACAAAGATTCCTCGTAGTAGGTAAGTATACCAAATTCATCCTTTGTGTTTTACAACGTCAGATAATTGGTGGTCAGGTCAGTACTTCCGTATAACAAAGAGACCAATATCTAACAAGGGTAATGTAAATACCAAATTTTGGTACGATTTAAGCATTTTGCACATTTGAATGACTCTCTAGGAGAGCTTCTTCAGTTTCTGGGTTTTAGCATTTGTAGCTCTTTTAAGATATCTTGGTTGTGCCTAGGTCAGCATATATCTGGATGCAGCAAAAGGAGAATCCTGATATCTCGGATGAAATATCTGTATAAAGACCTAAACCAGGGATTTTGGCAATCTATCAACGCAAGATTTAAGGTTATAAAAGCATACGCCACTGATATGTTACCCACTCATACACAGTTCGTTTAATTTATATTACCATGGTAAGTTGATTATTTTATGTTTCTTGCCTACTTGTACATCATATGATGAAGTTGCTATCACATTTATGCAAATTTAAGTTCAAATTCAGTGTGATAGTCTAACTTGCTGATGTACTATCATCTCTTCTTTTTCACATCAGCATTGCCCTGATAACGATTTTCTAATGCATCCCGCATCTCTTTCTACGCATGAAATGTCCTAAAAATAAGCTAGTTCAAACTGCGCAGTCCGTTTTAAAATTCGTTTACGGATAACTTTCTACGCATGAAAACGTTTAATACCGAATACTTCAGCTTTGTAAAATTCCACCCCTTGATATTTAATTCGGAACAGTTTCCGGTTCAAAACAACAATTCGGAACAATATTTCAAAATGGAAATTCGAAACAGTCCTTATCCGAAATAGTCCGAAATCGTTTATCCGAAATAGTGTATTTGAAATAGTCTGAAATAGTGTATCCGAAAATAGTCCAAAATAGTGATCCGAAATCCGCACTAATGATCCGAAATCCCCACTGATGATCCGAAATCCACACTAATGATCCGAAATCCTTTGCTGTTTATCCGAAAGCAGTAGTAGAAACCCTAGAACAACCTCCAAAATTCGAACTAGCCATCAATACCTCTAAAAACCCTAGTTTTCAGCAGCAAACAATTTTGAACCAAGCCAATCAAGATCCTGATAGCTCTGCTACCAATTATAGGTCCCTTAATTCTATGGATCTTTCACAGAATTGTCTATCTAATCTAGAGTGCGGAATCCTCTAGATCAGACTGTCACGGAAAGGTGTAAAAGCAGAAATCACGACAAACTGATCTTTATCTATTAAATCGATTACAATCAATCAAGATCACCAACACACTCCATTCGTCCAAGCCTGTTGCTATTACGAATTCTCTCCCAATCTCTTTGTAAACTCTGTCTCTAGTGATTATGATGATTAACCTGAACCCTAATGCAAACGATTTTTTATATATCACAAGTTTGCAACTTGGGCTAGGGTAAAACACATATTGGCTGCGATTTTGACAAGACCAATTCGCCTACCATTCCCCTAATGTGGGTTTAGTTTAGCCCAATCACTATTAACTAACTATTGCAAAGCTAAACCCACTAACCATTTATTGTTTCACTAATTACAAGATATCCAAAGACCCAAATCTAAAAGCTGTTGTCATAAACATGCACCTACAGTTAGTATAGTGCACATTTCAACATAATGCACACATCAGAGTAATGCACATTTCAAGATAGTGCACTTGTCAGTATAGTGCACATTTCCGCGTAATGCACACATTAGTGTATTGCGCATCTCAACAAAAGTTTCTCCTTGACATTTTCCGTCTGTCCCATCGATTTTAGTAATTTTGTTCGTTTTAATACGTATACGTCTAGTTGAATGTTTATTGGAATGTATTGATAGGTAATGCCTATATCAAGGACTGGGATAAAGATCAAGCCGCGCATGGAACCGAACACTTTCCAAATACATATTTATTTCAGTTTTTGTTAATATCATTTTGACACGTTTGGAAAACATGTGGTCATGTATTACGAAATTGAACTATTTCCACTTTGTGTGGCTTATATTTTAAAACATGAAATCTTTTTTTAAAAGTAGTCGTATTTTTAGGTCCTAGAAGTGTGAGACTGAAGCATCAAATATACACAACGGGCTATGGTAGCGAACTCGGATTTATTTGGGTTAGTTTGTATTTGGTTTGGACCTTGTATAGGTCATTTGGGCATGCCTAAGGCCATGTGGGCCAGACAAGCCCATAGGGAGCCCATGAGGGCCATGGCCTTACCCTAGTTATATAAACAACTTTATGTCATTTCTAGGGTTAAGCCTTTAGAGAAGAACTTAGGAGTCTCCATTGATAGAACTTCTATAGACAGAAACCAAGAGAGGTGAAGAACTTTGTACCAGTGGTTTTGATTATTCATGTAATAGAATCGTGTGCAAAGTCTGAAAGTGATTCGCGTGTTATTCTTGTTCATCTCGTTTATCTTATTTTTTTGGTTTTCTTGAATATCATCAAGTTTGGATTGCGCCCATCCTTGGTGATTGTTTGATATCATTGTTAGATCTGGATTATTTGAGACTTACACGTATAAAATGTGAAACTCTTATATTTATGAGTTGGGTCTTACAAATATAACCAATATAACTATATAAATAAAATTAAAATATTCAAATTTAGAATTCTCCGTTTTGTATAACCACCAACGTTCAAATTTTCATGAAATTTTACCGTTACGCGATATGACAATATCTAATGGTTACCAGATGCAATCCTATGCATTTACCCGGATTTTGCTAGACTTTATGGACTCAATTAATATATAATTAAGTCTAATTGCACGTAATTAATTTAATAAGCAGTTATTAGCTTGTATAGATTAGCCTGAAATTTTGCGGTTTTCATAACATGCAAGCAGGCGGTTGATAGAAGCCAAGGCCAATTGCTTCATTTAACCATGAGTGGTTTCTTCACTAACAGGCTTCTTCAGTACATTGCTTATTTGTATGCTAGTCATTTTAGCTATACCTACTTTTTAATCTTCATTAGTTTCTTCATTAAATATATTAAAGCTCATAAATCTAAATGATGGAATTTATTAAATAGCTCATATGAATTATGGAAAAAAAATTTAGATGCCACTAGTTCCGAATTTAGTCTCCTAAAAAGGAAAAAGCGTACCAATTTAACTAAAAAAACTTATAGGTTATTTACTTATAGTGATTCCTTTTCTACCCTCAACAGTTTTGGTTTTTCTATATCACATAAGATGAGAACCACAAGACTTCATGATTTTTAATACCATATTTTAAGAGTAATCCAGGGAACTCCCTAAGTTGTTAGGTCCTAGAAGTGTGAGACTGAAGCATCAAATACACAACGGCTTTGGTAGCGAACTCAGATTTATTTGGGTTAGTTTGTATTTGGTTTGAACCTTGTATAGGTCATTTGGGCATTCCTAAGGCCATGTGGGCCAGGCAAGCCCATAGGGAGCCCATGAGGGGCATGGCCTTACCCTAGTTATATAAACAACTTTATGTCATTTCTAGGGTTAAGCGTTTAGAGAAGAACTTAGGAATCTCCATTGATAGAACATCTATAGAGAGAAACCAAGAGAGGTGAAGAACTTTGTACCAGTGATTTTGATTATTCAAGTAATAGTATCGTGTGCAAGCCTGAAAGTGATTCGCGTGTTATTCTTGTTCATCTCGTTTATCTTATTTTTTTGGTTTTCTTGAATATCATCAAGTTTGGATTGCGCCCATCCTTGGTGATTGTTTGATATCATTGTTAGATCTGGATTAATTGAGACTTACACGTATAAAATGTGAAACTCTTATATTTACGAGTTGGGTCTTACAAATATAACCAATATAACTATATAAATAAAATTGCAATATTCAAATTTAGAATTCTCCGTTTTGTATAACCACCAACGTTCAAATTTTCATGAAATTTTACCGTTACGCGATATGACAATATCTAATGGTTACCAGATGCAATCCTATGCATTTACCCGGACTTTTGCTAGACTTTATGGACTCAATTAATATATAATTAAGTCTAATTGCACGTAATTAATTTAATAAGCAGTTATTAGCTTGTATAGATTAGCCTGAAATTTTGCGGTTGTCATAACATGCAAGCAGGCGGTTGATAGAAGCCAAGGCCAATTGCTTCATTTAACCATGAGTGGTTTCTTCACTAACAGGCTTCTTCAGTACATTGCTTATTGGTATGCTAGTCATTTTAGCAATACTTACTTTTTAATCTTCATTAGTTTCTTCGTTAAATATATTAAAAGCTCATAAATCTAAATGATGGAATTTATTAAATAGCTCATATGAATTATGGAAAAAAAAATTTAGATGCCACTAGTTCCGAATTTAGTCCTCCTACCAATTTAACTAAAAAAACTTATAGGTTATTTACTTATAGTGATTCCTTTTCTACCCTCAACAGTTTTGGTTTTTCTATATCACATAAGATGAGAACCCACAAGACTTCATGATTTTTAATACCATATATTTAAGAGTAATCCAGGGAACTCCCTAAGTTGTTAGGTCCTAGAAGTGTGAGACTGAAGCATCAAATATACATAACGGGCTTTGGTAGCGAACTCGGATTTATTTGGGTTATTTGTGATGTGGTTTGGACCTTGTATATGTCATTTGGGCATGCCTAAGGCCATGTGGGCCAGGCAAGCCCATAGGGAGCCCATGAGGGGCATGGCCTTTACCCTAGTTATCTAAACAACTTTATGTCATTTCTAGGGTTAAGCCTTCAGAGAAGAACTTAGGAGTCTCCATTGATAAAACTTCTATAGACAGAAACCAAGAGAGGTGAAGAACTTTGTACCAGTGGTTTTGATTATTCATGTAATAGAATCGTGTGCAAAGTCTGAAAGTGATTCGCGTGTTATTCTTGTTCATCTCGTTTATCTTATTTTTTGGTTTTCTTGAATATTATCAAGTTTGGATTGCGCCCATCCTTGGTGATTGTTTGATATCATTGTTAGATCTGGATTATTTGAGACTTACACGTATAAAATGTGAAACTCTTATATTTACGAGTTGGGTCTTACAAATATAACCAATATAACTATATAAATAAAATTACAATATTCAAATTTAGAATTCTCCATTTTGTATAACCACCAACGTTCAAATTTTAATGAAATTTTACCGTTACGCGATTTGACAATATCTAATGGTTACCAGATGCAATCCTATACATTTACCCGGATTTTGCTAGACTTTATGGACTCAATTAATATATAATTAAGTCTAATTGCACGTAATTAATTTAATAAGCAGTTATTAGCTTGTATAGATTAGCCTGAAATTTTGCGGTTGTCATAACATGCAAGCAGGCGGTTGATAGAAGCCAAGGCCAATTGCTTCATTTAACCATGAGTGGTTTCTTCAGTAACAGGCTTCTTCAGTACATTGCTTATTGGTATGCTAGTCATTTTAGCAATACTTACTTTTTAATCTTCATTAGTTTCTTCATTAAATATATTAAAAGCTCATAAATCTAAATGATGGAATTTATTAAATAGCTCATATGAATTATGGAAAAAAATTTTAGATGCCACTAGTTCCGAATTTAGTCTCCTACCAATTTAACTAAAAAAACTTATAGGTTATTTACTTATAGTGATTCCTTTTCTACCCTCAACAGTTTTTGTTTTTCTATATCACATAAGATGAGAACCCACAAGACTTCATGATTTTTAATACCATATATTTAAGAGTAATCCAGGGAACTCCCTAAGTTGTTAGGTCTTAGAAGTGTGAGACTGAAGCATCAAATATACATAACGGGCTTTGGTAGCGAACTCGGATTTATTTGGGTTAGTTTGTATGTGGTTTGGACCTTGTATATGTCATTTGGGCATGCCTAAGGCCATGTGGGCCAGGCAAGCCCATAGGGAGCCCATGAGGGGCATGGCCTTACCCTAGTTATCTAAACAACTTTATGTCATTTCTAGGGTTAAGCCTTTAGAGAAGAACTTAGGAGTCTCCATTGATAAAACTTCTATAGAGAGAAACCGAGAGAGGTGAAGAACTTTGTACCAGTGGTTTTGATTATTCAAGTAATAGAATCATGTGCAAAGTTTGAAAGTGATTCGCGTGTTATTCTTGTTCATCTCGTTTATCTTATTTTTTGGTTTTCTTGAATATTATCAAGTTTGCATGTGGTTTTGATTATTCTTGAGATAATGTATGTTATATGTATAATATTTTGAAAACCAAAAATTTCAATTTTTCTTTCATTTTTCATGTATTTTCAAAAACTTTCAACAACATTTTCTATTTTTTAATCTATATGGATTTTTTTAAAATTTTAAAATATTTGTTTTTGATTTTTGTTCGACACAACTAAGCTAAATGGACGTAGTGTTCTATCCCCACACTTAAATCAAACATTTTCCTTGGTGTGGATGGAAAACCAACTAAAAACAAAGAAGAAATAAAAAACCTATAAATAAAATAAAATGACAACAAATTGGAAAGTACTTAGCTGGTTAGGATAAAAATCAATCCCAGTTGTGCGTGTCTTCAATCCACCTGAACGATCGTATAGCATACCATTTGCGATCGTCTATGACAAACTGGTATGCTTGGGTTGCCTTTTCATAAAGATAAACAACTCTGAATTCCTCGTCCCAAGCATAATACCTACTCGCAAAAGAAAAAGTGACTCAAAACCTGCTCACTTAGACTCAAGATACAAAATAATGGAAATGTGTATCGTAATAGTTCTGGGTTAGAAAAATTAAAGTAACCAGACATAAAACAATGCGAGCTCACCTGGTACTCCGCGCGGGTCGCGAAGGAGCCATGCACACCTATTGCATGGCATGACAGGGCTACGCGACGGGTCCTGTTTACACCTTGAAAGGTCACCCAAACCTATCTCTAGATTAGGATCTAATTCAAACATAATCATGAGGTGTGCAGAATCCACCACGAGATTACCCCTGTAGAAAATTGGACAAGAAAGAGTAGAATGAGATGATAATCTGAGAATACACACAGTATTGTCAGATGAAGATGAATGATGTCACACACAGTATAGTCGGCACTGCACAAACACACACAATAATTAGGGTTTCTTCCCATACAAACTTTCCACAAAAGAAATCGTTGTCTTGTCATTATCCATTAAGGGTTATATACAAGACACATCCGGACACACATGTCCGGACAGACAAAAGGGCCCAAGCCAAACAATATACACAAACTTGGACTGAGCTAACAAATGCTCAAGTCCGGACAAACAAAACCTTATATAAGTTCGGACTAGGACATCCCCTAAGTTTGAACATACTAACACCTATAATAAATCCAGATTAGGTATAAACCCTAATCCGGAAAGCACAAATTCGGATAGAAGACATAAATTCAGAACCTTCATAAGTTCGGACCATACAAAAGACTATGACAAGTTACATTAAGACCCCTAACATTTGGAAGACTAGCACTTATCACCCAAGTGCATTTACAGACTCCCCCTTGATCGAGTACTCATTGCCTGCACATACTTGGTTCTTCACACAAAATTGGACAACCTTGATTTACTGATGAGCCAACAGACGATCTTCTTCAATGTAGTGCCAAAGGCAGACGTCTCAGTATCTTTAGATCTTCCGTTCTCAGATTACCAACCACATCAGATCAAGAATCCAACAATCTATTTAGATACTTTCTTTTCTGTGATAACCACTTCACCAGTCTTCCCATCCACATACCAATAACCAATTCCCTGAATTTTATCAAGATCAAACATACGCATAGGAATCTTTCGCAGACATCTAGCCAGAATGTATACCATTTTTAGAAATTCTTTACCGGTAAACTTGTTTATGGAGTTGACAGCTCGACCAATAGCAGGCTTGAATCTCTTCCATTTGCTGCTTTGGCTTTCGGCTTCACGAATAGGAATTAAGCCTCTGATGCTGCCAAAATTGGTATTGTTGTTTAGATTCAATGGAACAATATGATGAAGATCTTGAGTAGGTAAAGTCAGTAGGTACCTGACCCTTGGCCTGAAGTATTGTACTCCATCCATATGCTTGATCATAACTAGATTGCTGCTCATCAAAATCCCAACTCTTGATTTGACCCGAGTACTCCCCTTTAGTGTTCACATACTTTTTCCTTTGATTCTGGTCGGGAGGAAGAGGCTTAAGTCACCTACGAGACGCTAAACGAACCTCTTCATGATTCAGAATTTCCTCGGGAAGAGAATCTCCAAAGGCATAGTTCCTGAGATCATCAACATTCACCTCAACGGATTCTACACCTAGAATGTCTCTAGTGTGTATCTGATACTTTCACCCTTTCCCATTTCAACATAATCAAACTTCTCAACAATATCATCATCCGATTGCTAGTCTTCTATAATCCCCTCTACAACATCGTCTTTATCCAGATCATCATTTTTCAGAAAATGTTCACCAGCAGTATCACTATTATCAGAATCAGAGAATGAGCTAGATTCAGCATCAACTTGACCCTTGCCTTTACAAGCTCCAGCCCCACTTCCAGACTCCCCCTCAGCCTGAGCACTGGTTGCAGTTTCAGAAGCTTGTAAGCTCCTTGGTACTCCACTTGCTTAGCGACATTAGGATCCTTGTCTTTGTCTAAATCCTCTCGGAATTTTCTTCAGTTCATCAATTTTGCACGTAGCTTGAACTTGCAAGGCCGAACTCTCCCCCTAAGCAGCGAAAAGCTCTACAAGATCAGTAACAATACGATGTCTGGTAGTAGTAGTTTAATCCCGATTACTTAGATTACCCAACTGTATAACTTGATTCTTAAACTGTTTAAACAAGTGAGTGATTTGTTAATCCTTCATGACATCCTTCTTCTTTAGATAATCAATTTCTAAATGCTTATTTTTAATCTGCGCTTGATGTTCTTTCACCACTTTAGCAACATCTATAAACTGAATTCAAACAAACTCAAAAAAGTTTTGCGTATCACTACTATTTGTTGTGACTCGAGTTTCTAGAATAGAAGTCAGTGCATAAGGTCTAGGACCAGAAGTTCTTGGAGCAGATGGAAGAGGAGCAGATGGTCTAGGGACACTTTGCTACTTCAGTATCGGAGGACGAGGACCGAAGGCAACCTTCGGGCGAACACTTTGAGCCTTAGGTGCCTAGTGTTTATGGATGTCGGCCAGATCATTTTAGGTCCATAAGTACTTTGAATAGCCGGAGAACTCGGTTGTACGAAACTTTGAGTAGCACCCGACAACATACCCAAAAAGACAGATGGCAAAGGAGGCACAACAATACTTTCCGAAGTGGTAAACAAATTACCTAAACCCAGCGAAGAAGAAAGTGATCCAAACAACGGTGTAGTGGGAATAGAAGACGACAACATTGGAGTAGATGTAGCCATAGTTATGGTAACACTGATGGACTCCACAGAGAAAACAATTGGAAACGGAGCATACACTAACGGAAGAGAAACTAATCTTCCCAAAATAGTAAGGCCACTTGAAATGGAAGTACTAACAACACCTAAAGAAACTTCAACTGAAGCAGCTTCAGTACTTGAGACTTGAATACTCGAACTCACTGCAACTCTTCTTCGTTTATAAGTTCTGATTGGTTGCGAGATACGAATCACTCTAGTATCAGGAGGACGATGGTCATCATTGCTATCATTGTCGTAGGAAGAGTCAAAAGTGATAGAAGTAAGATCATCCAACTTATTGTTCCAACTTGCTAAATGTACACCCCAGTCAGAAGAGGGACCAAAAGAGACGACTTTCGCTTGGAACTATCAAGCTTCTCTTTATCATCTGGTGAGATCCTGTTTTGCAAATCTTTGCGCACCAACTTAAAATATTCCTTTTCTAACAACATTCCATCATCCATATCTTCAATAATTCTTTTTTCCTTTATCCAACACTCTAGACGACAGTCCAGCTTCGAGAGCCGCATTAAGTGCTAAAATAATAGGATCAGTCTCTACACGAACACTTGGTGCAGAAGTAAGTTGCTCAACTCTTAAAATAATAGGACCAGTCTCTATCACGGGTTGCTCAACTCTTACAATATTCTCTTCACCCATTACAATATCAAACGACTCACTACCAATCGGAGCATCAACCAACGGTTCAGTAATACCAAGATTCTCAACAATAGGCAAATCTGCTATTGGTTCTTCCACAATTGGCTCTTCAACTACAATAGGTTCAGCTACGGGTTCGACTACAAGTTCATTAGGCGGTGGTTGTTGAAGATCAACATGTGGTTGAACAACCACTGGATTCTATACATGCGGAGGAGCACCATCATCATCCCTGTCTCCAAATAATTCTTCAATGCCATTTCTAATTCCAATCCAAGTTTGATCAGTATCAGGATTATAGTTATTTTCTTGAACGATTGCGCCTAGCAAAGGATGAGGAACATGAAGAACATCTGCATGAATCGAGTCATTTACAGCTTTACAATCCTTAAAGATACGCTTATGCATTGGTTTCTGAGAATACGCTTGCAAATGAGTACCAAGTGGAAGATTTGGGATCAAGTGTCGAAAAATCAGCGTAAGAAACCACGGATATAGAATCATCAAGCGTTTGTCACTGGCTCGCAATGTGATATGAGTTTGAAAGGCATGAAGAATCATAAGAGAAATATTGTATGGCTGAATAAAAGTTAGATCGATCATAGCAGATAAAAGGTTATGTCCCATTCCATCAATACCAGACTTTCGAGGATCCATGCACTGCATCAACACATGATAGAAGTATCTCCATTGATCGATAAGCATTCCTTTTTACAACTGTTTTGAAGGAAAGGAACCAACATAAACGAAAGCTCTAGCTGCCCTTTCACGAATACGCTTAGAGTAGCACGTTTCCCCAAAATCTAGATCCCCAAAACATAATGTTGCTCGTATAACATCTTTAGTGATCACAATTTGGATGTCGTGTATAGTTGCTTCAATCATATTGTTCAATTCACTTTATGACCCGATCGCCAAAAATCCATAATGTAAGACCTGACTTGATGCACGTTTTCTGAAATAGCAAAAACAATTCTCGAGCCTCGTAAGAATTGCATAAGCTGCACATAATCCTCAGAATCGTGAATTGTTTCGTCAAGTAATGCGATTTGATTATGTTTAGGCACAAATTCTCTCACTGGAACAGGCTGAGCCGCTGCAGCAGCAGGTTCGCTCCTTGTTGTTCAACCATATCTATAACTATATAAATACATCCAAGACTAATGCATTAGAATTGCTAAACTACGGACAGTATGCAGTAGTCACACAGAACAACTACTACTGTTGTGTTGTGAAAATATTCTGACAAGGTTACCAACTTATTCAAAAGACGATTCGGAGAATAACAGTTAATTTGGGCAAAACAAATTTAATCTGGATTTAAGTATAGTTAAACACACAAACCCGGATACTAAGGTATTCCGGAGTCACAAATATTAAATGATTAAAACCAGAAACACAACGAAAATGGTTGTTAAGGAAAATCCGGAAAAAAATATGTTTTGAAAATAAGTCTGGAACAAACCAATTTGATAAATAACCCCAGAAAATGAGATTAACTTGGACAAACAGTTAAACCAGGAGATACAAAATTATAAGTAATATGTAAACCCGGATACTATTAAACTCGAAGATAACTGATAATCCGGAGGACAGTTAAAGGCTAAACCCGGAAAAAAATTCAAGTTTCTTGAATCCTGAATATTTATCCGGACTAAGAGTATAGCGCTTAAGTCCGGAACTGATTTAGCTTAAGTCTGGAAACCAATTTTGAAACCCTTCATCAAATCTAAGTTTAGAACCCTGCGAACTTACGGAGGGGAAACTTAAATTCTCCAAGTTTCAAACACGAACAACATGGTTACAACATTATAACGGATCGAAAAGTAACTTTTCAAAAATTTTATCCTTCTTCTCCACAAGGTTTTCTCAAGCACCAAGTTTTCATATGAACAAATAACAAGAAATCAAACAAACAAATGAATCTCGATTTGCTCATTATCATTCTAGAACCGATTCAAAACAAGCTAATCATTCAACAACACAAGGTTCCCATAATGACAATCCAACCCAAACCCTTGTGGGTTAAACCCTTCAAAAACCCCGAAATAAACCAACTTAATGATTAAACAAGTATTCTAGATAATAAGTATTCCAAGAAATCATACATGTGGTCTTGATTATGCTAAGATGAAATCACACAGAACTTCAAGAAAAACACAGTGTATCAGATTTGCAAAGAACATGGGTTTTGTTAAGTGGTTTTTTAGAGGAGAGATGAGAGGGAAAAAGTGTCTGAATGAGGAAGATGAACTGTTAGTTCCTTTATATATGAACTTAACTCCGGATCAAACCCTAGGTAAAGCCGAAATCAGTCAAGGTTATTACAAACCCGGAGAAACAGTTCTAATGGATTAACCCGGACGAGATTCGCACTTATAACTGATAAACTCGAAGACAAGCACAAACCTGGACCTCCTAAGGTATAAACCCGGAGCCCCTTTACAATACAATAAATCCGGAGAAGTAGATGTAAGTCTGGACAAGACAAACTAATTATCTTAATCGGATTCCAACCCTAAAGCCCAAACCCGGAGCCCAAACACTTTGATAACTCCGGAGAACAACTTAACTTCATAACCCGGACCCCAAACTCGGTTTCTCAAAAGACAATTTTTAAGGTTGAAATCATTTTAAAATTTATCATTCGAACATTAAAAAAATCACTAACTTTCAATCATTTTGAGTAAGTAACTCATACTTCGGAAGAATTTCAAAACTTGAATTGGAATAAATTTTACCAAACACATTAATTCTCGAAATTACCCTCACAACATGGATAGATTTGTGTACGACCAACTTTTATTGAAAAAGACTTATTTTAGTAGTTACCTAGCCAGATATTTAAAATCATTATTAAAAAATGTTCACAACCTCTTGCGTATCTTTAGAAGGATAAACTCTCAAATAGAAACAAGAAAGTAAAATCTTTTAGTTGTTTTTCAATTTGGACTAAAGTTACGAAATTAAAACTAAGAATGTATTTACACTATCTATCATTTTGTGAAATCGGTGCAAGGGGATCATATCAGTTTCTATCAATATCCAACACAAGATCATAGTTTCCGATTAAGCACTTAGAATGATATTAACAGGTCAAGATGTTCAACAATATTGTGGTCCATCTAAGCTTTAGCACGCTTTCAAACACTATTTTCGAGATATGTGATTAAGTTAGTGCCACTGCACAGACAGAAAGATGAAGGCTTAACTTAAAAGGTTTATGTAGTTTCTACTATGTACCCTGTGGAAACATAGAAATGCAATTTGTGCATTCGGTGATGACAATTTTAAACAGATCATCTGGTGATGATTGTTGTGGCAGAAAAGAAATCCACAGGGGGGGGGGGGTTGGGCACAAACGAAGCGCTTATCAAAGCATTATACGAGGTCTAGGCTATTGCTCATGTAAAATAAGTAGACCAGGTTTAATACCCCAAAGATTTATCAAACATAAAGACCTAGTATCTCAGAAGTTTAGGTAGCCTATCAAACGAAATTGTGGTATGAAGACCATATATCCAAGATATGTACCACACAAGTTACGCAGTTCATTATGATTATATACCAAAAACAGGTTCTTATTAATGCGTAAAACCTACCGAAGTAACATATAATGAAGGTGTTAAATTTAACGATTAAATTTATGTATTCCTACAATCCTGCATCAGATACGACTAACTACGACTAACTGGTGTACTATCATTTCCCTATTTTCTCATCACGACTTCATTTTTACATTTTTCAGATGTTTTGGTATTTTTCTTACAAATAATCCTACAACTAAGTAAAATACTTTTGAGTTTTAGATTTTTGCAAAGCAGTAAGAATTGTACATTAAACATAAAATAAAGTTTTTATGTGAGTTTCTAAAAGCGTATTACTCGGGATTGATCATGCTGATCATTCGGACTAGATCTTCGAATCTAGCCCGATCGAATGTCTTAGTAAACAGGTTGGCAAGATTATCAGAAGTGTCTACCCTTACTAGCTCGATTAAACCCTTTTCAGCATAGTCGCGAATGAAATGATGCCTAACATTTATGTGCTGAGTGCGTATTAGTAATGAAATGGTAGAATTATTATTAACAAGAATTGGATTTTGAGTAAAATTCAAACCGTAGTCTCTCATTTGTTGCTGAATCCACAAGACCTGAGCAAAACAACTCGAAGCTGCAATGTACTTGGCCTCGCACATGGATAAAGACACGACAATTTGCTTTTTGCATTGCCAAGACACGAGACGGTTTCCAAGCAGTTGTGCGCCGCCAGAGGTTGACTTTCTATTAATTGGGCACCCTCTGAAATCTGTCAGCATACACTATCAAATACAGACCACCTTCTGCTGGATACCACAATCCAAGCTTAGGCTTCCCTTTCAGGTTTCTGAAGATGTGTTTGACAACCTTCAATGAGACTCCTTCGGAGTAGACTAGTACCTAGCACATAAACACACAGAAAACATAATATCGAGACACTAGGCTGTGTGATACATAAGTGAACCTACCATAGCTCGATACAGAGTTGGATCCACTTCAGGATCTTTCTCTTTATCGGCTGTTAGCTTGTGATTCGTCGGTAATGGTATGTTGTATGGTAAGTTGTCTTTCAACCTGAATCTCTTGAGAATCTCGTAGAAATACTTTGTTTGATGCACATACATCCCTTCTTTCTCTTGACTCACTTGAAGACCAAGAAAGAATGACAACTCTCCCATTGCACTCATTTCAAACTTCGACTTCATCACTTCCTCAAACTCGCGACACAATGCTTCATTTGACGAACCGAAAATTATGTCATCAACGTAAATCTTCACAACTAGAAAGTCTCCCCCTTTCTTCAAAAAAAAGGACAATGTGGAATCTATCACACCACGCGAGATCCCATGCTACAAGAGATGCTTCGATAGAGTCTCGTACCAAGCACAAGGAGCCTGATGGAGACCATAAAAAGCTTTGTCTAATAAATAGACTTTGTTCTCAGACTCTGGAGTCGTGAATCCCGATGGTTGGGACATATACACAGTTTCATGCAGTTTTCTGTAAAGGAACACGTTTTTACATCTAACTGATGGACTTTGAAACGCATGTGTTCAGCAAAGGCTAGAAACAAACGAATGGCTTCTATTCTTGCCACTAGAGCATAAACTTCTATATAATCAATCCCTTCCTCTTGATTGAAGCCATTAACAACCAACCATGCTTTATTTCTGACGGCTACACCCTTATCGTCCTTCTTGCACTTGAAGACCCACTTCGTGTTGATTACATGTTGAGCCTTCAGTAGATATACCAAATTCCACACCTTTAACTTGTCAAAGTGAGCTAACTCCTTTAGCATCGCCTCACACCAAGAATTATCCTTCAATGCCATCTGATACTTCTTTGGCTCTACCTGAGAGATAAAACATTCGTGTAGGCTAAGATTGTATATCTCTTCCTGCTTGATTTTAGAAAACAAGCATTGCATCTCTTAAATGCTTCTTCGTGTAAGCACTCCGACATTTGGATTCCCAATAATATTATCAACATGGTGATAAATATTTGTTCTCGGAATTGGGATTGCCGGTGCTTGAAGATTGTCTCTCAAATTTGATTGGATCTCCCCCAGCACTTGCATCAACTATTGCATCAGAATTACTTGAACCAGCTTCATTGGGGAAATGCACAGCAACATCGTTTATAATCGAAGACTCAGTGACTAGAACTCCTGATGCGACATTTTGGGTCACGTTTGTTGGAATAATTACTCTCCAGCTAGCATCCACTTCATCTTTATTTACCAGATGCGTGTAGACAACCTCCGAATCTTCTTTTGGAACATCAGGAATATCAAATGAATCAAATAATTTCTCATAACCGTACCCGCTTTTAGGACCAAATTCGGACGGTGGAGGGTTGTAACTCAAAGGAGTTATATCGTACATGACTTCCACAATTTGCTTTTTAATGTTATAAACACGTTTGTTCAAAGCTCCATTAGCGTAACCTAGAAAGAATCCTATCTCTCCAAGTTCGCCCATTTTAGGAGTATCATTGGTGTGTTTGATAGCACACTTGATCCCAAAAGGTTGAAAACTTGATAAATTCGGTTTCTTGTTTTAAAGTAATTCATAGCAAGTTTTATCTTCTCTTTTGACAGTGAGCACATGGTTAAGCACATAGCATGCAATGTTTACCGCCTAGGCCCAGAAGAAAATTGGTAACTTAGATTTAGAAAGCATAGTTCGAGCCGCTTCAATTAGGGTGCGGTTCTTCCGTTCTGCAATTCCATTCTATTGAGGAACATATGGAGCGCTGAACTAATGAACTATTCCCATTTCCTGACATAACTCATCCATATTTTGATTTTTATATTTAGAGCGATTGTCACTTCGGATCTTCTTAATAGGAAGTGAATAATTTTTCTCAAGTTGTTTAAATAAATCTCTTAAAATCCCAAGTTTGGTCCGGTTTTTAAGAAAAATACCCACGAGTATCGTGAGAAATCGCCAGTGACAACTAGGCAAAAGGACATTCCCCCAATGCTAGCAACATGAGTCGGTCCGAAAAGATCCATGTGAAGCAATTCGAGTGGTTTTTGGACATTCCACCAACCACTATCGATATACCAAATCCTTAACCAGTGATAACCCTCTTCAGCTGCTCACACTCACCAACAAGGAAATCAGTTAGAATGTGGGACCCAAGCCATGATGGTCTTGGGTCGTCCCATTTCGTCTACATAAGAAAACTCCTTGAGATAACCATCATCACCACTTTGCCCTATATTTCCGTTTCGGAAGTTGTTGGAGTGGTTCCCCACAAATTGTGGATTATACAGAGTTGACGATCTGTTATTATATCTTGAGTTTCCATAACCTCGGCTTCCATTGTTTTGGTATTCGTAATTTTGACTTCTTGGAGTCTCAAAATTCCTACCAAATCTAAGAGCATCGTTGTTTCTTGAGAATGATCATGTTTGATTATCCGAATGTTCTCCTCAATATTGAGATTGGGGAGGTGATGCATTTCGGTCATTCACGAACGGGTTCTAAGCATGAGGTCTAACATAGGCGTTATTAGATTCTCCAGAACGTTGAACATCCTCTTGTGATTGGAAAGTAACACGATTTTGGCGTCGGTGAGGAGTTTTCTCACGAGCATCATGTTTTTCTAATGAACTTTCCAATACATGACCATGGCAAATGTCGAATGGTTCCTCCCTTTAATCCTGACGTTGTTGTGATTTAGCATTTAATTTAAGAACATGTTTTGTTTCTCGCTTAATTACTTTATCTTTGTAAACCTTTTGATTTTTACCATTTTCTTTTTTACTGTTCTGAGTCTGAAGCTATTTCGAGCTCAGATTCCGACTCACTTAGCAGATCAACAGTCAGAGGGTTCGTTGGCACAAAATTGCCAATTCAGTATCAATGCTTGACATCGATGTATAGTTATGGTTAGTCGGTGGAGGCACTTTACTATAACTGATGCTAAACATTTCTTCCTCAGTCTCTTTCACACGTTGGTTGTTAATGCAGAAATATATCACTTCAGATGAATTCCCAAACTTTCAATTTTTCTTTGCAAATCTAAAATTAGATTATCTTTTTCCAAATAATTTTGTTCTTTTCCAAAACGCAGTTTTGGTTCAATTCAAGTTCATATTTTAACACTTGGTTTTTAAAAGTTGCCTGAGCCACACGTCTTTCAAATTCAAAGATATCATTTTTCAAAGTCTTTATCTTAATTCGGTGTTCCTTGTCTGAACAAGAGAAAACTGCAATGAGTTCTCTGGATTTTTCAAGATCAGCAATCAAGTTTGTATTATGAAGTGCGTATCTATCGATCATAGCTACAAACTCTACGCGTCTAGCACAAAGCTTATCTACGGAAGTCGATTTTACCTCAATTCCAGCCATGAATGCGCAAGCTTCCTTTTCCATAGAAGCTTCTTCCAACTTTTGACCTTCTACATCAGCAAATTCCTACATTTCAGCCGTTGAGATCTTGAACTTGAAACATTCATTCTTTTCTCCACTCTCGGTGATTTTTGATCTTCCTGTTTCTTCATCATTCAAGTTTTCTTCATTCTCAACAAATTTACTCACTCCATTTCTTCACCCATAAGTTCAGCTACAACAGCAAGTTCCTCCATGCTAGCTTCTTCTATAACCTCTACATACACTTCTTCTTCGATAATTTCAGCCATAAAGGCTTATGTAACAATAACTCCCGAAATGTTTTCTAAAGCACAACCCCAATCATAAGGCTCGGTTACTTCTTGTAGAGGTTGAGCCACCAAGGCGTTGTTTGCCGAATGAGTAAGATTATCTAAAGCATTTGATCGAGAATTTGAAGTTAAAGCATTAGCATAATTTGTATAAAGTATGGGACTGCTTTCTCTGTTGGACCTTTCCATCTTAGGCTTTCGACAATCTCGTGCATAATGCCCATAGATACTACAATTGTAGAACTTCACTTTTGTCATATCGATGCCCATTCGAGTCTTAGTTTGACCACCAATGAATTTCTTACCCGTTTTCATAAGAAACTTCTTTGTTCTCCAAACCAATAATGCCATATTAAGTTGGAAATCAAGCTCTTCCATTTCATCTTGATCTATTTGGTCAAAATCTTCGTCGAGACTCGATTGCTCTACAAGCTTTCCAAGACAAAAGTTTTCGTAAGCCGTCATGAAGGACGCCAAGAGACTCATGTTACCTTCTATCAGTTTTAAACAGTTTGGATCCAACTTTAGAATGTTAAAGCTTGTTGTTTGAGATTTCTTAGTTGCACCAGACGAATACATTCCCTGACTTGAATTAGTAGCGCCACTCAAACCATTTGTGTTATTGCTTATAAAAGCATGATGACTTTCAAGAACTTCATTTTCTGAAATAGGGCAACACCGGCTTAGAGGTGTATAAAAAACCATGAAAAAACCGAAACCGGTTTTTTTCTAACCGCTTTTTCTAAAACCGGTTTTAGAACAGAACCAACGGTTATAGACCGGTTAGTGATATTTATCTTCGAAACCAGTTTTAAAAAACCGGTTAAGAACAGACCCTAACCGGTTGGACACGTTATTGTTTTTAGTTAAAAAACCGGTTAGTAACCGAAGCCAGTTATAAAAAATTGGTTTTTGTTTTTAATGTGAAAAACTGTTCGGTTAATAACCGGAACCGGTTTTTGAAAAAAAAAAACAATTTGTACACCTCTAGACCGGCTCCACCATTGCTGCCCTTTTCTACCATTTTTGAAGCTTTATACAGCTGAGGATCTTGAATCTTCTCAAAGTCAGATGCTTGATCTTTCATGTTCCAAGCATATCCCTTCAGCTTTTGCACGACATCTTCCAATGAATGCTCTTCATTGAGAACACATTCTCTAATCAATGTCGTATACATATTCCATTCTCTAGGAAGACAATCTAAGAACTTCTCAACTTTCTCAAACTCTGTGTAAAGACCTTCCTGACTTCGATCAAGCTCACTTAACAAGTGATAAAACCTATTCATAGTATCATCAAAGGACTCATTCTTTATTGCTTTGAACACAACAAAATGAGTCTTCAATCGTTCTAAATGCCGCTTCTTAAATATGGAATTTCCTTCGTAGCGTTCAATCATGCTATCCCATAACTCCTTTGTGGTTTCTTCTATGGAAAGTAAGGAGTATGGACTGCGTAAGAGCCATTGTTATCATGGACATGGCTTTTTCTTCACATTCGTAGAACTTTTTTTGCTCATCCGTAAGAGCCAAGTAAGTGTTGATAGTTAAAGTTCTAATTGGTGTAGCTCCACACCCCTTTGGAATGCATAACCAAATCTTGCTATCCTTAGCTCTCACATGTCTCTTAAATCGTTCCTTCCATTTTGGAAAATCAAGTTCGTTTATTAAGAAAGGAGGTTTGTTGCTACTCCCACTTCAACATTATGCTTTATGTTTTGAACCATTGCAGTTAGATTGTTTGCAATTTGAAGAGGATTTGAAAGAAACAGAAAGTTCATAGTGGGTTTAAACAGTAGCTTTCACTGGGAAAAGTTTCTAAGTCCAAAAAGTTTGTAGCAAAAAGTTAACTTGAAAACACGGAGTGAAATCCGTAGAATATCAGAGTGGTAAACCCGGATCAAAACCTGATTTAAACTACCAATTCAACAACTCAAACTCGGAATCTTAACCATCAATTTCTAAACTCGGTCTCTCAAAAGGACTTGTGTATAAACTCAGAAATTTAACATGGACTTTGAAATTTGGAATAGAAAACAGAAGTTAAACACAGACCAATTTATGTTCGGACACAACAATCTTTTAAATTCGGACACTATGATGTTAATTCGGAAACTTCTTTAACTCAGAACCAGTAATCCGGAGATTGTTATATTCTGGAATTCCTTAATTCGGAGTAAACACCACCACAAATCCGGATAAAAACAAGTCCAGAAGGGATGGTAGCCTGCTTCCGGATATCTCTCAAGTGTGACGTCACACAAGATCACCAATAATCCAAAAACACAAACAGTAAAGCAAACATGGAAAAACTTTTAAAAGATCAAATAGGGAATATTTCACCAACCTTAAAAAAAAACCCAACAATATTTTCAAAACCTCTGTAGAAAATCGGACAAGAAAGAGTAGAATGAGATGATAATATGAGAATACACAGAGTATTCTCAGATGAAGATGAATGACATCACACACAATATAGTCGCCACCGCACACACACAATGATTAGCGTTTCTTGCAAGACAAACTTTCCACAAAAGAAATTGTTATCTTGTCATTATCCATTAATGGTTATATACAAGACACATCAGGACACACATGTCCGGGACACACATGTCCGGATAGACAAAAGGGCCCAAAGCCCAACAATATACACAAACTCAGACTAAGCTAACAAATGCTCAAGTCCGGACAAACTAAAACCTAATATAAGTTCGGAGTAGGACATCCCCTAAGTCTGAACATACTAACACCTACTATAAATCCAGATTAGGTATAAACCCTAATCCGGAAAGCACAAGTTCGGATAGAAGACATAAATTCGGAACCTTCATAAGTTCGGACCATACAAAAGACTATGACAAGTTTCATTAAGACCCCTAACATTTGGAAGACCGACACTTATCGCCAAATCAATTTACATACCTTCGCGTGGCACGAAGAAGGATGGTTTTCAGAAGGTTTTAGAGGGCGAAAAATTTCATCCCTTCTCCAAATTTCCACCATTTTCCATCCTAACTCTCCCAAAATCGTCCGAAACTCCATAATTAAGCTCCCAAACTTATTTCCACCATAATTTCCACCAATGTACCTGCGAATCCCTGCAAAATAGACACAAAACACAAAATGCAAACCGAAAATCACAAAAACAGTATCGAAAATATACACAAAATACCACCTAAAATGTACAAACTCCACAAATAAGTTCCTACTCAATCATCCAGCAATCAGTGGGAGGTCTAAATCCTCCACGACTCTCTCCACACTTGGTCCCTTGATATAATGCTTCAACCTATGACCGTTTACCTTAAAACTCTCACCTTCCCCACGTTTCAACTCAATTGTACCATAGGGAAAAACATGAACAACGTCATAAGGACCCGACCACCTAGTCTGCAACTTTCCCTAGAATAATTTAAGCATAGAGTTAAACAATAACAGCTTATCACCTGCTTTAAAGTCCTTACTACCTTTCAACTTACTATCATGAACTCTCTTCACCTTTTCCTTATAACCTACACTCCTCATATACGCCTCATGTCTCAACTCCTCTAACTCATGTAATTGTAGAAACCTATGCCTCCCCGCACTAGCTAAATCCATATTCACCATCTTCAACGCCCAATAAGCAGGTGCTCTAACTCATCCGGTAAATGGCATGCTTTCCCATAAAGCATCGTAAAAGGCGTAGTACCTAAAGATGTCTTAAATGTTGTCCTAAACGCCCACAAAGCATCATCAACTTATCCGGCCAATCTAACCGGTTATTCCCAACCATCTTCTCTAAAATCTTAATCCCCCTATTAGCATTCTCCACTTGCCCACTAGTTTGTGGATGATAGGCAGTCGAAAACCTATGGGTGACCCCATACTTTTTCAACACTTACTCTGTCTGAGCATTACAGAAGTGGGTACCTCTATCACTAATCAACACCTTAGGAGTACCAAAGCGTGAAAACAATCTTCTAAAAAATCTCATGACAACCCTCGCATCGTTTTTAGTCAAGGCTTGAGCAACGAGGATGTATTGATTCCCATTAGGCATCGAGCACAGACCCATGAAATCAATACCCCATATATCAAATATTAACCACCTTGAAGGGGTTTTGGGGCATCTCATTCTGGGATGAGATACTACCTGTCCTCTGACAGGCATCACAACTCTTCACCAACTCGTACGCCTCCTTAAAAAGAGTCGACTAATAAAAACCCGCATCGAACACCTTTCTAACAGTATACTACACTCCATAATGGCCTCTAGTCGGCTCTGTTAGAACTTTTTGAGACCGTTGATGCTTGATTATGAATAGTTTGAGCTAGTTTGTATTATTTAGTTAATGTTGAAGGGTCAAAAGTGTAATTTTGTGAATCTTGTAGTAGGCGGCGTATTTAGTAGTCCAGCGTAATTAATAATTACGCTGGATGATCAGTTTGTATAAATACTATGAACAATGAATGTATGTCCAAGTTTCTTGGAAAGATTTTGGTTATCTTCTTGTGTTGTGATTTTTGCTATTGTGGTTTCATCCGAATATCCATGTGCTGTTATTGATTACATGTTATTGGGATTACATATATAACACTAGTTGTTTGATCCAAACAAGATTCTTCATCTTCTTTGCTTGGTTTTTCTTAGTATTTGTACATTCAAACAACAAATCCATAGTTGTTTGGGTGAAAACAATCAACCACTGTGATCCGAATATGTTTTGGGACTCACAATTTGGTATCAGAGCCTTTGTGCTCTTGATTGTTTGAGTTTTTGTTGAGATTTGTCAAGTTTTGAAGGTTTTACAAAAGTTCTTAAAGTTTCATGGTTTTTCAAATTTTTGGGATTAAAATGGATTGATCTGGTGCGTTTAATCTTTGGATTGTTGTTAATCAGTAGTTTGGTAAATATTTTGGTCATTTAGCTGCAAAGAAACATGAATTTTGGGTCGTTTTTGGGTGATTAGAGGGTTTTTGTTCGTACTAAAACCCTTTTGGGCGTCATTAATGTTGAAGCTAGCGTAGATATATTTGAAGTTGGCGTATTTATTTTGAATCTAGCGTATTTAACTTGAATTTAGCGTAGATAACAACTACGCTGGTTCTTAAATCAGCGGAGTTATAAAATTGGCAGCGTAATTGTCCAGCGAATTTACTCGAAGGCGACTTCGAAATCAGTGATACTAATTCTTAGCGGTTTTATCATGGTGTCCAGCGAAATTAACTAAACCTTTGCTTGTTTTCGAATATCCAGCGGATTTAGGTTTTTGTAGGACAAAATCACCGATCCCATCAGCGTAATTGTTTCCAAGTGCAACGTAATTAATCTCTGGTCCAGCGTATTTACCTCCTTGCGAGCGTAATTATTCTCTGATTCAGTAAATCTCAGCATAATTGATCATCTTTCATCCATCATGTCTCTCAATCAACTCAATCCGATTGCTCAAGCCGAACTAGAAACTGGAACTGCTACAAGGCCACCAAAGTTGAAAGGTTCGGAAGATTTCAGCAGCTGGAAAAACAGGATCAAGTCTTTTTTTGAGTATATCGATTATACTCAATGGATGTCAGTCACTATGGGCCCACATATTCCCATGATAATACGTGATGAAATTCGTACTATCAATGAAGATCCTTCAACATTCACAGATGAAGATAGGACACTCATTCAACGTGACCGGAGGGCTCACGCTGCTCTCACTATGGCTCTGTCAAAGGATGATAACAATCTGTTTGAAGAATACACCTCGGCACATGAACTGTGGTTGGATCTAATCGACCATTATGAAAGCAATAAGGAACTCAGGGAGACATGGTGCGGAAAGAATATGATATGTTTGGAAATATTCGTGGCGAAAGCTTGTCCGACCACATAAGCAGATTTCTGGGGATGTTGACCAAGATGAAGAAGGTGGGAAACCCAGATGCAAATTATGTATCGATCAAGAAGCTACTAGATTCTCTACCAAAAGAGTGGAGTCTTCAATGCATGATGATTAAGAGAACTTTCCTCACCAGCACAACTCTAGTTACTCTCTCAGAATTGATTAACACTTTAAAAGCCTTTGAAATGGACATCGTGAAACGAGAGATGAATCAAACTGGATATTCTCATAAGACGTCTCAGTAAGCTGCTGCAACCTCGGTCCCCAAGAACATGGCATTTCTTGCTCCTGTCACCTCATGTGGATTAAATCCCCAAAGTGCTGTCGAATCTTATTCAAATGCTTCTGCAAACTCTGTGAAGCCCTCGTCATCTTCTGAGAAGACCACCGTGGCCAGCGACACTTAAGCACTTAAAATTTCCACAGAACATGTAGCTCTTTTTAATACTTTCTTAAGTAGCTATGAGGCGCTTATGTCAGGAGAGTTGAAGAGAGAATTCCTAACAGCAGAGGGCATGTATAAAGTAGATCCAGACGACATGGAGGAGATGGATCTAAAGTGGCAGATGGCAATGATCATTCTACGGTTGAAGAAATTCCAAGATAAAACAGGAAAGAGGTTGGCTCTTGGAAAAGCTGGATTTGACAAATCTAAGCTTAGATGTTATAACTGCAAAGACTTGGGCCACTTCAAAAGAGAGTGTCTGTTGCTGAAGAACGAGAACACCAAAATCAACAAGACAAGGAGGTCGATTGCCCTTGAAGGAAATAATAATCCTGCTAAAAATAATCATAAGGCTTTAGTGGTGGAAGATTATGATTGGTCGGAGGAGATAGCTGAGATAAAAGGTGAAGTAAACAAGGCCCTCATGGCAAACATTACCACTGTCTCTGCCATGTCTACCTCAAATGATGTTGAAAAACAAACCTCCAAGATTCCAAAAGATGACACTGGTTTGAAAAGCATCATCTCTCCTGCCTTAGAGAAGAGACAACAGAAAGTTGAAATAAATGAGTCGAAGCCTGCTGTTTAAGAAGTCATCAGTACCAGCAAGAATGCAGCGGTTGGAACATCCTCTACCGCCATGAAATCAGAAGCCGAAGATAAGGATTTGGTAGACAGCATTCCATATGAATTTAAAGCAAAGTTGTGCTCAAAATCATGTTTGAACGTCGTGGCACACTACAAATCACTCAACCGTGATATAATTAAAGAAAAAGAAAAGGTTTTGAAAATAAACCAAGAACTAAAGGAAAATGAGGCTGCATATCAGTGAAAGTTGAATTCAACCATAGCTGAAATGCAGACTCTAAAGGAATTTGTTTTCAGAAAAGATTTGATAATAAATGATTTGACCGAAAAGCTAGAAAAATCTCAAAACGAAAACAATACGCTACAAATCATTATTGATAAATGGAAAATTAGCCAAAAAGCACTGGTTGACATTGTAAACTGTGAACGACCCACATTCATAAAGGATGGAATTGGATTTAAAGAAAAATTTGGAAACGAAAGAAACTTATTTCCTCCTCCGCACAGCAAAAATTATGTCCTATGCCATCTCCTCATCCTAAGAACGACTTAATCAATAAAAATGATCTTTTGGGTCAAAGTATTTTTTATAAATCCGAAAACAACACTAACCTTTCTGAAAGTATGCAGATCTGTGCGAGAGTAAGGAAAATGTGTGCGATGGGGAAGATAATTGTGGAGGGATGAAAATAGGAATAGGCTATTCAGGCAACAGTTATTCAACTGTTAATTGGTTCGCATGGAATTGTGATAAGACGAACAAAATTTCTATTCGAGATAACTGTAATAGTTTATCTAGGATGGATGATTGTAATGGTTGTATGCCTAAATTGACAATTCAGGATGTCTATAATGGCAATGTGCCTACACTTAAGGCTCACAACCAAGGGTTTGCCAAGGTTGAGGGTCATGACCTAAACTTTGCTCTCAATGATGAAAATGTTATGCTTGAATCTCCTGTATTTGTGCCAGAGTTAAAGAAAATAGTTTTGGAAAATTCCTTACAGAGGAAATTCCAGAATTTGTTCCATCAGTTGCAGGTACATCAGAGATTAATAAAGATTTCACTGAAGATTCAGGCACAACAACTTCAGAAAGCGATAAGAAAGGTCAGATGAAAGTCAAGAATCAATTTCCTCATCAGACAGTGAGCACAGTGAAGTCGACATTGAAGATAAACATCATCCTGAAGAGAAACTGAAGAAAGCAAAAGATTTAAGCCACATTACATCATCAAACTCCTCAAGATGCTCCAGACTCTCATCACATACATCATCTTCACACTCAGCACCCAGGAAGAAAAGATCGAGTCAAAAACAATGTTTTCGCTATGGTCATTTAGGACATACGGCGAAACATTGTAAAAGCAAGAAATTTTCTAAACCTAGTCAAGATCTAGTTAAAAGTTTTACTGATCAATTTGATAGTTTAAAGAAATCAGTAAAATACATAGTTGATTCAACCTGTTTTTGGAAAAGAAAAGACAACACTCTGGCTCAAAATCATGATAGAACGAATGTAAAGCAAGTCTGGGTTCCAAAAACTAGCTAATTGTACATATTTTCTTGTTGTTGTTGTATAATAGAATAAAATTCAAAAATGGCTTTGGATGCTCATGGAGTATATCTGGCACGTTGACAGCAGTTGCTCCAGGCACATGACCGGGCTAAAGGATCTGCTTTCCAACTTTTGAGTTATTGATGGTGAATTTGTACCTTTTGCCGGAGACAAAAAGGGAGGAAAAATCATCGGAATGGGTGACGTCATGTCAGAAGCACTCACTTTGGAGAATGTGAACTATGTTCTAGAATTGTGTTACAATCTTATGAGTGTTTCACAAGTCTGTGACAAAGGAATCACGGTACTGTTCAATGACACGGAGTGCTTATTCCTCAAACCCGATTACTCCGTCCCAAAAGAGATGGTCAGCTTAGAGCTCCCGTCAAAATAACACCGACGTGCTAAATATGAAGAATGCTAAATCAAATGAGCCAATGACATGTCTTATGTCAAAAGCATCTGAATCGGAATCACTACTGTGGCACAGGCGTTTGGGGCATGTGAATTTTAAGAACATAAATAAACTTTTTAAATTAAATCTAGTAAGAGGTTTACCTATGAAAGATTTTCCTTTTTCAGAAAAGTGCATCGCATGTGCCCAAGGAAAGCAGTATAAAAAGCCTCATAAGTCCAAAGCAGTGAATACGATATCTGCTCCTTTGCAATTACTTCACATGGATCTTTTTGGCCCAATTACCGTTAAAAGTTTAGCTAAAAGATCTTATTGTTTGGTGATTACAGATGATTTCTCACGGTTTTCATGGGTATTCTTTCTTGAAGTCAAAAGCAAAACGGCATCCATTCTGAAGAGCTTCATTCCCACGATTGAAAACGTGATCAAGCTGAAAGTCAACTCCATCAGAAACGACAACGGAACTGAATTTAAAAAATCATACATTTGTCTCCTTCTGTGAAGATAAGGGAATTCGCCTCCAATACAGCGCTGCCAGGACTCCTCAGCAAATCGGGGTAGCAGTGTGCAAAAACAGAACTCTCATCGAAGATGCAAGAACTATGCTTGTCGACTCTAAGCTTCCCATAATCTTCTGGGCGGAAGCAGTCAACACAACATGCTATGTTTTGAATCGTGTTCTTATCGTCAAACCTCATGGAAAGACAGCCTATGAACTACTTTTCAAAAGGAATCCTCTGATAGATTTCTTCAAACCGTTCGGGTGTTCATGCACACTTCTCAACACTGAAGACAATCTCATCAAGTTTGAAGCAGTTGGTGACGTGTGCTACTTCATGGGCTATTCATCTTCTCAAAAGGCATATCGAGTCTACAACAAACGGACCAAGATGGTGATTGAATCATACTACGTTGATTTTCAAGAAGGAAACTCCACTAACACTGGAAGCGCTCCAAACTGGTTTCATGACGTGGATATTATATTAAACACTTTCAGCGTCAATGAACCGATCACTGAATCCGAACCTGTAGAATCCACTCCGTTGGAACCTTTGTTTGATGCCTCAGGCATTGGTTTTACTCAGTTTACAACCCGTTTCACCCATGCCTCTGCCTCTCCTACTCTTCTGGTTTTCGAAGTAAATGGTGACACATCTGCTGAGAATGCATCTACACATGATGATTCTTCTTCACAGCAGGTTGTGGATGAACCACCCAAAGAAGACGAAACTCCAATCATCTACGTTGATGAACACTTTTCTAATCTACCTCAACCAGCTGAAACTCACACCAATGCAGGGTACAAGACAAATCGAAACCATCCAATTGAAAATGTCATCGGTTCTGTTGAAGATGGAGTTCGAACACGTGGTCAAACACATACCATCAACACAGGACTGTATTTCCCAGTCTGTCCCAAGGGATATCGAAGAAGCTATTCAAGATTCAAGTTGGGTACAAGCTATGCAGGAAGAATTGGCACAATTTTGGAAACTTAAAGTCTGGGAACTCGTTGACCTACCAGACGGAAAGTATCCAATTGGTACCAAGTGGGTGTTTCCTAATAAGATGGATGATCGTGGTGTAGTTATCAAGAATAAGGCTAGATTAGTGGTTCAAGGGTTTCGACAAGAAGAGGGGATTGACTACGAGGAAGTTTTTGCACCTGTTGCACGGTTTTGAAGATCCTCATTCTCCCACGAAATACTACAAGCTTGACAAAGCTCTCTATGGTCTTCACCAAGCTCCTAGAGCATGGTACGAGACTTTGTCAACATATCTTCTGGAGTGTGGATACTCAAGAGGCAAAATTGACATAACTCTCTTCACAAAAAGGATTGGAGAAGATGTGATGTTGGTTCAAATCTACGTAGATGATATCATTTTTGGGTCGACAGATGAAGCCCTTTGCAGAGAATTCGAGAAGGTGATGAAAGCGAAGTTCGAGATGAGTATGATGGGAGAACTCACGTTTTTCTTAGGACTAGAAGTGAAGCAACGAAAGGATGGTATTCTCATTCATCAGGCTAAGTTTATTAGAGTTATTCTTTCCAAATACAGCATGAATGACTGCAAATCCGCAAGCACTCCTTTTGCTGCTCAGACGGAACTCACTTCAGATCTTCAAGGAAAGCCAGTGAACAAATCTCTCTATCGCTCAATGATTGGCTCGTTAATGTATCAGACCTCTTGTAGGCCTGACATAATGTGGGCTGTTTGTCTCTATGCCCGCTTTTAGACGAATCCCAAAGAATCGTATGATGTTGCCGTCAAGAGAATCTTTCGCTATCTCAAAGGAACTCCAAAGCTTGGTTTGTGGTATCCTAAAGATAGTAATTTTAATATAATAGCTTACTCCGACAGTGATCATACAGGTTGCAAAGTAGACATAAAATCTGTCTCCGGAGGCTGCCAATTCTTAGGAAATCGTCTTATTTCGTGGCAGAGCAAAAAGCAGACAACAGTCTCTACATCTACCGCTCTGGCTGAATACACGGCAGCTTACAGGTGCTGTTCACAAGTCCTTTGGATACAAAATCAGTTTGTGGATTATGGGATCAACATCATGAAAACTCCAATATTCATTGACAATGAAGCGTGTCTGGGGATTGTGAAGAATCCTATCCACCACTCCAGAACGAAACACATCGAAATTCGCATTCATGCGATTAGAGATGCGTACGAGAAAGAATACATCTAAGTGGTGCCAGTGGATTCAGTGCAACAAAAAGCTGATATATTTACGAAAGCCTTCGATAAAGCTCGATTCAACCAGTTGGTAACCTGGTTGGAAATGGTGAACGTCCTTGAGTGGAACTGACTTTTGGTTAAAAAAAATAAAAATAATGGTTTTCATAATAATAACAATCTCATAAAATGTGCCCAACAAAAGGATTTTCTGCAAAGTTAAAATTTCTTTTCAAGCAATGGATTCTCGAAAATAAAATTTTAAGGGGGGAAGTTTTCCATAAAATATTGTTGAGACTGAATCTCTTCTTTGGCACCTGCACGAGAAATGATAGAATAACTGCTAACACTTTTGTTCTGATCTTAAAACAGAAAAAAGATTAAGGTCTCAAGCAACGACGTGTCGGTAGATTCAGCAATACCTTGAAGTAAACTGTGAAACAGAGACAAACTCTAATGATCACACAAGAATTCTGAATACCCACAATGTTGTGCAACTTGCGGGTAACACGTTGCGGCGTATGGCTTAATGGTCTTAAATCTTGCATTGATAGATTGCCAAAGTCTGAGATTTCGGGTCTTTATATTGGCTAATCATTCGGGGATATCTAGTTGCTCTTCTGCTGCATCCAGATATATGCTGACCTAGACGCAGCTATGATATCTTTTCTAAAAGAGCCTATGCGGCCAAAACCCTACACAAATGAATCTCTCATTGAGAATCATTCAAGTGATTAATTCGTACCGCATCTGGTATCTGTCATAGCCCTCGTTAGACCTTGGTCTCTCTACTGTATGGAAGTACTAACCTAAACACCAACTGTCTAACGTTGAAATCTCAAAAACGAATGAAGTCAGTATAGTCACCTGTTATGAGGAATCTTGGCGGGGGTATGTCCTGACGTGGGACTCACGGGCACAATACTCTGACTGTGTCGGCATGAGTGGGGAACATTGAAGTTCTTGTCAATATTACCGCAACATGATAAAAAGGCTCTTCGATCGCATGTTGAAAGATAGGTGCATGGATTTAAAAGGACAAGCATACTGACAGTTTTTCTTGTGCCTTAATCATTTTATATATATAATTTTTATCTCAAACGAACGAAGTGTTACCAGTATGATCTTTTGCAGGAATGTCATGGGATTCAAGTCAGTTAGCATAAACTTTATGTGAAAAAGGAGGCTCCCGGACTCAAAAACAACTTTCAGGATCCAGATTGCAATTTTACTTTTCTCTTAAGTTTAATTTTAAAATTCTTGCACTATCTTTTATCAAAAAGGGGCACGTTTTTCTAGAAAAGTTCAAATTTTCGAGCGTATTTGTTTCTAAGTTTTCTTAAAGATGAAGATATCTTACAAACATCTCAATGCGGCGTATTTAATGTTCCAGCGTATTTATAGTATTTGATAAATACGCTGGAAGGTAATCATGTATATATAATTCAATTCCGTTTTTGTGCAACCTTTTTCAAATTCATCTTCATCTTCTTCTTATCACTAACAAAACCCACATCCATTTTCATTTTTCTCTTAAGTGAATCTGAAAGAATCGACATCGGTATGGTTTCGTTATTCAAATGTGCTTTGTTCTATGTTTTGTTTATGTTTAAATCATTGATCTCGGTCACTGATATGTGTATATAGTTTCATTTGAATCTGGTTTTCCAGTTTTAAGGGGTTTATCAAGAAAAATTTGAAGTCAGCGTGTTTATTATGAATGCAACGTAGATAATTTTGAATGCGGCGTAATTATCACAAACCTGAGCCAGCGGATTTAATTCTTGAACGCGAGTTCAAGCAACCGGAGTAATTGACAATTATGCCGGTAATCTAGCGTAGATAATCATCTTTGTTGGACTCATTCTCGTGTCAAAGTTTAAATCCGCTAGTCGTGTGCAGCGTAAATAATACTTCATTAGTGTATGTGTGTCTAAGTCTCTTGCTTAGTGTTGTGTCTGGCGAACTTAACTGTTTTGCCCAGCGTAATTATTAGCGGATTTATCAGTTTCTTTTGTATATTCTTTATATTATTATTATTATATATTTATATATACTTATACTTATTTATATATATATATATATATATATATGTATAAATATTTCTATGAACATAAATCTAACTTAGCTTGTTTTCGATTTCAGAAATGGTGAAGGAGATTATATGGGATAAAACTCGAAATCACAATCAGCCATGCAAGCTGGTCCCACCTCCAATTGATTTTGAAGATGTAGCAGAGTGGATAAATTCAAGTAGGATCAGCTACGCTGTACAAGCTGATCCGATCATCTACAACATCCACATCGAAGAGTTTTGGAAGACAGCCAAAGTGTCGACCGTAAACGAAATTAAAAGAATCACAGCTACAGTCAGAAATAAGAAGATCGTAGTTATAGAGGGAAACATACGCAGAGTCCTCAGTCTTGGAGACAAGAACAGTGATTTGCTCAGAATGAAGAAGGACGACATTCTAGATGGGTTCAAAGGGATGAGGTATATTGGAGACTTCAGAGAGAAAAATGAGATCAAAAGAAAAGGGCTTACCAAGGACTGGAGATTCATTCTTCATGTATTCTCTATGAGCTTGGCACATAGGAAAGGAGGATATGACAGATTGAACTTGGAATTGTCGGCTGCTATGCTTAGTCTCTACACGAAGCAGTCATTCAATATCTCTGGTCTCATTTTTTACTGCATGGTTGATAATGCTAATTCCTCCACATGGGCCATGTACCCTCGTTTTGTTCAGCTCCTCATCAATGACCAACATCCAAATCTTCCTCATGACGGCGACCTATACAAGTTCCAGCTGCCAACAGGGCGTCAGATTACCGAGCTGTTTGGGTGAAAACAATCAACCACTGTGATCCGAATCAACTAATTCATAGTTGTTTGGGTGAAAACAATCAACCACTGTGATCCGAATCTGTTTTGGGACTCATGGGCTCCTCATGACACTCCCTCAAATCTTCCTAGCCTCATCACCACTAACACATCTCCTCAAAACCTGATCAGCTCCATTCCTAAAAATAATAAGATACAAATCCTCCCAAATATAATATTTAGCAACAGCTATAAGCTTCCTCTTCAGGTTGGGGCATGTTCTTCAGCATAATTCCATGTGTTATATAGTTCACTAAATCAGAAAAACCATGGCAAACCTTCATCCTCAGGTCACACATACATCAAACTCTCCTGAGGAAAACTATCACCTATCTCCTCAACTGCACTATCCTCATCACTCTTCTAATTCCTCTAACCTAGATAAGTGATCCGCTACAAGATTCTTGGCTCCCTATTTATCCTTAGTCTCTAAATCAAACTCTTGCAACAACAGAATTAATCAAATCAAATGCGGTTTCGCATCCTTCTTAGCAAACAAGTGCCTCAATGTCACATGATTGGTATAGACAATGACCTTAGATAGAATAAGGTAAGAACAAGATTTGTCTAGAGCGAATATGACCACCAGGAGCTCTTTCTCAGTTGTGATGTAATGCTCTTGTGTGTCATTGCGAGTCTTACTAGCATAGTAAATCGGATGGAAATACTTCTCCCGACGCTGTCCTAAGACTACCCCAACCTCAAAATCGCTCGCGTCACACATCAACTCAAATGGAAGGCTCCAATCGGGTGCTATCAACATCAGAGCACTCACCAACTTCTCTTTCAGAAACTCAAACGCCTTCATGCACTCCACATCAAATTCAAACAGGACATACTTCTCCAATAATGAGGTCATGGGCCTCTTGATCTTAAAGAAATCATGAATAAAACGTCGATAGAATCCTGCGCGGCCTTGAAAACTCCAAATAGATTTCACAGAAGTAGGTGGCGAGAGTTTGGAGATGATTTCTATCTTCAACTTATCAACCTCAATCCCTTCTTATGAAACCTTATGTCCTGACACTATGCCCTCTTTCACCATGAAGTGGCATTTCTCCCAGTTCAGCTTCAGAATTGTCTCTCCACATCTGGCTAATATACGATCTATATTTCGCAGACAATGATCGAACGAACTCCCAAAAACCGAAAAGTCATCCATGAACACCCCCATGGAGTCCTCGATCATATCATGAAAAATAGCTCCATACAACGTTGGAATGTAGTTGGAGCATTACATAACCAGAAAGGCATAAGATGATACGCAAAAGTACCATATGGGCATGTAAATGTGGTTTTCTCCTGATCCTATGGTACGATAGGGATCTGGAAGTAATCCGAAAACCCATCAAGGAAGAGGAAAACCCATCAATAAAACATCGATGCAAACTCTCTAGCCTTTAACAACCCTAATGGATATCAACTCATGCTTCTCATTTTGAACAACTATCATGCCTCCTTTCTTCGGTATCACTTGGACTGGACTAATCCATGCATAATCAGATATAGGGTAAATCAAACCGACATCGAGTAGTTTGATTACCTCCTTCTTCACAACCTCTTGCATGTTCGGGTTTAGTTGGCGCTGAGGCTGAACTACTGGTCTAAAATCATCCCCATCAGAATTTTATGCGTACATAAAGATGGTTAACACATGTGATATTCATGAGCTTCCCCGCAATAACAAGCTTGTGTGCCTTCAACACACCCATCAACTTCATCTTCTCCTCCTCTGTCAACTCAGCAAATATAATGATAGGTAACTGGGATCCTCATCTAAAAATGCATACTCTAGGTGATATGGCAATTCCTTAAGCTATAAGGATAGGGACTCTTTGCAGAAGGTTTCTCTTCAAGCTCCGTCTTCTCATAAATCTGTAAAACCTTCTCACAACTCCTATACTCTCCATTACCTAAATCCACTTACTCAACCTCCTCTAAATTGCTCTCCAACAATTGTGTGTTAGTCAAATCATGTCCACAAATACCCTCTAAACAACAGCCTACATACGTCATAATAGTGTCAATGTAATAGCATGTGTCATCGTGCTTTCTCGAGTGTGCAATCGACTGTTTGACATAAAAGGTGACCGTGTCAACATTCACGCGAAGCGTGAGCTTACCATCAAAAAATCGATCAATGCTCTCGTAGTAGCTGAGAATGGTCGACCTAATATCAAAGGCACATCAGAATCCTCATTCATGTCCAGAATAACAAAGTCAACAGGGAAGACAAACTTGTCGACTTTCACTAAGAGGTTCTCAACAATCCCCCGCGGATGCTTCACCGTCTGATCTCTGAGTTGTATACATGCGTGTAGGGGCAGGCTCGCTAAGGTTATGCTTAGCAAATACTGAATAAGGCATTAAGTTTATGCTAGCACCCTAGTCTTCCAACGCATTAATGACATAAAGATTCGCGATTACGCAAGGGATAGTGAAACTTCCCGGATCGGTTCTCTTCTTCGGAAGCTTATTTTGCAAGACAAATGAGCACTTCTTAATCAAGGAAATGTGGGAGAGCTCTTTCAGCTTCTTCTTGTTCGTCATAAAATCCTTCAAGAACTTAGCATATTTGGGCACCTGCCTAAGAGCATATACGAGTGGAATATTCACTGAAGTTGCCTAAAGATCTCTAAGAACCTAGGGAACTGCTCAGACACCTTCTTTCTCCTCAATATGCCCGGGTACAGAATGGGATCAGAAAATTCTCTAACAGGCACCTTCTTCTTCTGCTACTCGATTGCAATATTAACAAGACTCACTTGATTGTACTATTAACAAGAATTTTTAAATTAAACCTAATACACTACAAGCCAAAATTAAGCTCAACAACATAAAATAAGTTTTAAATTCAAACAAAGATACGATATTTATTCATTAGCATGGTAATCAACTTTCAAATATGTCATAGATATCAAATTACACTTCTAAATACATGTAAATAATAAATCAGTTTTGGTAATATATTATAACGTACTAGCAGGGTGCCCGCGCGATGCAGCGGGGTGGCACTTTGCATTACCGCACTCGTTTCTGATAGTTTTCTTATTCATGAGTGTTACACATGTCTAGTAACTAATAAATTTAGTATTTAAATTATCAAGTACTTCAAGAAACCATTACCATTGATACACTAATGTAGAAATAGAAAAAAATAGTATTAAACATAAAAGTTAATTAAAGTAGCACACGAATAAGGAATGACAAGTTTTAAACATTAAGTTGAAAACTTAAAATCGGATCCATTACTAACTTTTTTAAGCAATTGGAATAGGTGTGCAATACTAAGTTTTATAGGATAAACATTAGTATTGTAGTAGATTTAAATTTTAAACTTTGTTTTCCCGCTTGGTTTTTAGTAGATTTTGCCACCCCAATAATTAGGAAGTTTTTTTTTGTTGTGTTTAATATTCTGTTTATTGTAATTAATATTATGTTATAATTTTTATGTATTTAGTGTGATATTTTTAAAGGTTTTACTATGTTCTATATTTTTTTTCATCAGTTACATACGCATACACATTTTATAGTATGTTAAAAATATGCACACGGTATCTAACCCCCAAACTGGTTGTAAATATACGTGTGAGCTGTTAATTGCTTTTAGTTTCTTAAACTTTTAGTTATGCTGATTCAAGTGGAGCAACAAACGTTGTGTACCAATTTGCGTGAGTCCCAAAACAGATTCGGATCATAGTGGTTTGATTGTTATCAACTAAACAACTATAGATTTGTTGCTTGAATGTGTAAAAGTTAAGAAAAACCAAAAGATGAAGATGAAGATTCTTGTATGGATCAAACAACAAGTGTGTATATGGAATCCCAAAGGATATAGTCACTGAATGCATCTTGATGTTCGGATTTAGCACAAAAACAACAATCACAACACAAGAGAAATCACCAAACTTGTTCAAGAACCTTGGACTAGGGTTTTCATTACCAACATATATATACACACTGACTACCCAGCGTATTTATTAAATACGTTGGGTACATAAATACGCTGCTACAGGATATTTTCCTGTAGTTACACTTTTAGCCCCTGAAATTCTAAAATACCTTAAACGATTACAAAAGTATCCAAAACCTACTAAAACTAAGTACCAATGATCTCAAAAGATCCAACAATATCCCCCTTAGACCGTTGCGTACTTGTTTGATTCTTCATTCCTGATATTCGGTTTCTAGATTTGAGGCAGCTTGATCTGTAGTCTGTTCCGGTGGTGCTTCGGTCGGGTTGACAATAGCTTCACTTGTGGTGGGTGGATCCTCTGTCGTGGCCTCATATGTGGATGAGGCTGGAGGTTGAGATTTTGATGCAACTGGAGTGGGTGATGGAGCCTTCTACTGAGCTGACAATATTTGCTTTCTTTTCTTTTTCCTAGCCTCCTCTTTCTCCTTTTGTTTTTCAATTCTTGTCACGATGTCCATCATTTCGATTTTTCTTTCTCTTGCTCGTTCTACCGCCCTTTGGAACAACATACCTTCTTCTTTATACTCATTTCCTGCACCGACATGAATCTTGTGGCCATAAAGAATATTTAGATCAGATAGGAAGAACATAAAGACATCCATTGGGTCAAGAATACGAATATCTTCGTTAGAATCAGATCTAATCACTGCTCTCATGTTTTCCCGTCGTAGAACCATTTCTTGAAATTCGTGAGCGTCACAGGTTGTTCTGGAGGGATTTTGACTCTGGTTTCAACTTTAGCAGGATCAATGACCCACGTGACCACTCCCTTACCAGTAATGGGATCTTTTGTTATCTTTGAAACCCCTCTGCGGGGGCGCTGCGGCTTGAACACATTAAACCCTCGATTGCATTCTCTTAAGATCAATCTTTCAAAGTTAGCACCAATATTACTGTTGGTAGGGTTTATCATATCTAACCTTCCAAGCTCATGGATATCCCACCGAGGAAGACTTTTCATGTCTTCTCCAGTTTTGAAGTGTTGGATGACTCCACCTAGTGTTTTCACGATAAACATCCCTTTCAAATTGCAGTACTTCCAGCTGATTATCTTGTCAGTAACTTATGTCTTTTCAACTGTGACAACTTGATAAAAATCTGGGAGCTTTTCTCTTTCTTTCTGAACTATTCTGGATGTATTGGAGTCACTTCATCACCATCTTCATTTTCATACAAAATATCTTCCTCCAACCCCCATTCAACAAAACGTGCTGGCATCTCATCTCTATCCACCTCTTCTTCCTCACTTACATCTTCTTTGGTAACATTCACTACTGATTCTAAACGTCTCTTCTTTTTCTCAGCTTCCCCAGCCTTACGTTTGTCTTCTTCAACCTTAAACTTTTCATAGTCAAAGATATCTGTAGCTGAGAACATTGGTTGAATTTCTGCTTTCGCACATAGTTCTCTTATCATTCTATACATTTTCTCCATACCATCTTGCTGGAATCTAACGAATCTTGTTTGTTCCTTGACATATGCATGAAGCTCCTTTTTTTCTTTCTCTGCTCTCTCAGCTTCTCACGTATCACATTAGTGTTGCTTACTTGAGGCTTCAGAAGGCATATTTCTTGAGCTGGACCTGTCTCGATATCGTTCGACAATTTATCATAAAGTTCCTGAAATGGATGAGGTTTGCATGGAACTTGCTGAGGCATTTGCTTTGTTGGTGCACTTTTCGAATACCCTTCCCCTGTTTTCTTATGTTTCTAGGGAGGTGACCTGCTAGGAGCTTCTCGATCTACAATTAGTTGATCAACAAACTCATCTAATTGTTCTTGTACAGTAGTGACAGTCACTGGCGTCTCAGATTCCGTCATCTCACGTCTCTTTCTCTTTGCTTCTCTCTTTTCTCTTTCTTTGGCTTCATGTATGGCACGTAAGTTTTCGATATGCTCCCTGTGTTCTCTAGTGCCACCGGCCCGAAAGCTGCTTTCCATCAGACGTTCTTGAGTCGGGGTGTCTTTCTTTTTCTTTGATGAATCCGCCTTCTTTGCAGGCTGTTTTCCTTTATTCTTTCTTATCAGTTGTTCCGTTTCTTCCTCTTCTTCATCTGCTTCCTCTTCAACGTATGTCTGTCTCTTTCTTTTAACACCTTCTCTATATTTTTCATACGCAACTTTTACAAGTGGAAATCTCTCCTCTCTATACATCCACTGGTATAGCGACCCATCCTTGAGTTTTCAGTTCCGTGTTTGTCAGCCAGTTGGCAATTGAAATTTGTACATGTCATTGTCATGTGGAAGATTTGGATGCTGATCATTAATGAGAAGCTGAACAAAATAAGGATACATGGCCCATGTGGAGGTGTTAGCGTTGTCGACCATATAGTAGAAGATCAGACCCGAGATGTTGAATGGTTGCTTGGTGCATAAGTTGAGCATAGCAGTTGACCATTCTAGGTTCAAACCATCATAGCCTCCCTTTCTGTGATCTAGACACATTGCAAACACATGAAGAATAAATCGCCAATCCTTTGTGAGACCCTTCCGTTTAACCGCATTCTTTTTTCTAAAATCTCTGACATATCTCATTCCTTTGAAACCATCCAGAATATCATCTTTCATTAATCTTAGTGGATCCTTGTGATCATCTCCAAGACTGAGCAATCTTCGCACATTGTCTTCTGTTACAGTGACTTTCTTGTTTCGTACGGTTGTTGTGATCCTTTTGACTTCATTGATGGTTGAAACTTTGGTTGTTTTCCAGAATTCTTCGATGTGAATACTTTATATAATTGGATCAGTTTGGACAGCGTAGCTTATCTTGCTTGAGTTTATCCATTCTGCCACGTCTTCAAAGTCTTTTGGTGGCGGCTGTATCTTGCACGGTTGATTGTACTTCCGTGTTTGTCCCAGATAATTTCTTTCACCATTTCTAAAAATATGGAAACACGCCAAGTTAGATCTGAGTTACGAAACACAACTGTTAGTCAGTTAAAAAATTAAAACAAATTTGACTTTAAAAGAAATTTTATAAAAGGATATAATTTCGCTGGTATGTTCGCTGTTAATTACGCCGGATTCATCAACTATTTACACCGGACATGCGACTTACATACACGAGACAGAATAATATATACGCTGGTTGTAGCTTATTTATGGTGATAATATGTCGCGTATTTAAGTCTTGTTTTGAAACAGCAGTCAGCGTAGATGCTTATCTACGCTGGTTGACCGGCGTCTTTGTCAAGTACGCCGGTTACTTGAACTCGCGTTCAAGACTTAAATGCGCGATCATTTGTCTTCCTCGTAAATTCGCCACATACATTATAACTACACTGCATTCAACACAAATACGCTGGGATCAAAATTTTCTTGATAAACCCATAAAAGACATTGAACGCTGATTCAATCATACTATTGATTCTCTCAGTTTCAGACGTGGTTTCCGATGATTCAACAAAAGACAATCAAAGCATAAACAATGAAATCATACCAAAATCAAACATGAGGAAATCGGTTCTTATGTTTTTGATAAGATTTGAATGTGAGTGTTTTGAAAGTGGGTTTTTAAATTTTGAAGGAGAAGAAGTTGATTGAAGATGAAGCATGTTCAGATCTGATATATATATATATATATATATATATATATATATATATAATGTATATATATATATATATACAAATTAATAAGCCAATGTATTTAATAAATACGCTGACAGATTAATTATGCCGCTTCGGTTACTTTTTGAGGTTTCTTCAAAGTTAAGAAGTCCAAACCAAATACGCTCGAAAATCTTAACCTTTTTCGAAAAATATGCCCTTTTTAGCTAATAATAGTGCAAAAACCGAAAATAAGGTTAAGAAAAACACAAATTTGCAATTTGGACCCCGATAATCATTTTTTAGAGCCACGAAGATTCCTTTTCACAGTTTTCTTTTGATTCAAACCCTGTGACTTTCCTGCAAAAGATCATACTGGCAACACTTGTCTGTTTGTAACAAGAAGATTTTGAATAATCAAGGCACAAGAAAAACTGTCAGTATGTTTGTCCCTTTAAATCCATGCACCCTTCTTTCAACTTGCTTTCGGTGAGAGTTTTATCATGTTGTGGTTATATTGACAAAAATTGCAATGGCCCCCACTCAGGCAAGACAATTAGAATGTTGAGCCTGTAAGTCCCACGTCAGGACATACCCCCCGATCAAGGTATGCACAAAGATTCCTCATAGCGGATGAGTATATAGACTTCATTCGTATTAATTTTCAATGATAGACAATTGATCATCAGGTCAGTACTTTCGTACAACAGAGAGACCAATGTCTAACGTGGCTAAGGCAAATACCATAGACGGTACGATTTAAGCACTTGAATGATTCTTAATGAGAGCTTCATCTGTGTAGGGTTTTGGCCACATTGGCTCTTCTGTAAGGATATTATAATTGTGTCGAGGTTAGCATATATCTGGATGCAGCAGAAGAGCAATTATGATAGCCCCGAATGATTAGTCAATATAAAGACCCGAAATCTCAGACTTTGGCAATCTATCAATGCAAGATTTAAGACCATTAAGCCATATGCTGCACCGTGTTACCCGCAAGTTGCACTACATTGTGGGTATCCAGAATTCTTGTGTAAGCATTAACTTTTGTCGCCTAATTGCAATTTACTCGATGGTATTGCTGAATCTACTGACACATCGTTGCTTGGCACCTCGATTTTCCTTGCTTAACATCTTGAATTTCCATTCTTTTTCTGTTTTAAGAACAATCAAAGTGTCAGTAGTTTTCTATCATTTCTTAAGCAGGTATCAATCGAAAGATCACATCATCAAAAATATGCTTATTTTCTGGAAATCTTCCCCCCCCCCAAAATTTGATGTTCGAGAGTCAAGTGCTTGAAAATAAAATTTTAATTGTTGCAGAAAATCTTTTTGTTGGGCACATTTTTAAGATACTTATGTATTTGGAAAAGGCAGTTTTTTTTAACCGGTTATGAAGACCCAATTCATTTCCACCCAAGGAAATTGACAATTTCAAACCAGGTTACCAGCTGGTTGAAACGGGTTTTGTCGAAGACTTTCGTGAAAATATCAGCTTTCTGTTGCATAGTATCCACAAGCACCACTTGAACGTATCCTTTCTCGTATGCATCTCTGATCACATAAATACGAATTTCGATGTGCTTTGTTCTGGAGTGGTGGATAGGATTCTTCACAATTCTAGACATGCCTCTTGTCAATGAATATCGGAGTCTTCATGATGTTGATTCCGTAATCCAGCAACTAGTTTTGTATCCAAAGAACTTGTGAGCAGCTGTAAGCTGTCGTATATTCGGCTTGAGCAGTAGATGTGGAAACTGTTGTCTGCTTCTTGCTTTGCCACGACATGAGAAGATTTCCTAAGAATTGACAACCTCCAGGAATGGACTTTCTATCCACCTTGCAACCTGCATGATCACTGTCAGAATAAGCAATTAAATCAAAATTTTTATCTTTAGGATACCACAGTCCGAGCTTGGGTGTTCCTTTCAGATAGCGAAAGATTCGTTTGACAGCAGCTTCATGAGATTCTTTTGGATTCATCTGAAATCGTGCACAGATGCAAATAGCCCACATAATGTCATGCCTACTTGTGGTGTGACACATCAACGAGCCTAACATCGAGCGATAGAAGGACTTGTTCACTGATTTTCCTTGAAGATCAGATGTGAGTTCCGTCTGAGCTGTAAATGGTGTGCTGGCAGTTTTGTAGTCGTTCATGTTGTACTTTGCGAGAATATCCCTGATGTACTTTGCTTGATGAATGAGGATACCGTCTTCTCTCTACTTCACCTCCAATCCCAAGAAAAATGTGAGTTCGCCCATCATGCTCATTTCGAACTTTGCCTTCATAACCTTCTCAAACTCCTTGCATAGGGCCTCATCGGCTGACCCAAAAATAATATTGTCTACATAGATCTACACCAGCATCACATTATCTCAGATCCTTTCGTGAAGAGAGTCATATCGATTTTACCTCTTGTGTACCCACATTTCAAAAGATATGTTGACAAAGTCTCATACCAGGCTCGAGGAGCTTGATGAAGACCATAGAGAGCTTTGTCAATCTTATAGTGTCGTGTAGGAAAGTGTGGATCTTCAAATCCCGGAGGCTGGAAAACATAAACTTCTTCCTTCACCTTCCCATAAAGAAACACACTCTTTACATCCATCTGAAACACCTTGAAGTTTTTGTACGAAGCATATGCTAAGAATATTCTAATAGCTTCCAAACATGCTACCGAAGCAAAAACTTCCTCATATTCAATCCCTTCCTCCTGTCGAAAGCCTTAAACTACCAATCTTGCCTTGTTCTTGATGACTACACCACGATCATCCATTTTTTTCACGAAATACCCACTTGGTGCCAATGGGATACTTTCCATCTGGTAGATCAATGAGTTCCCAGACTTTGTGCTTACCAAAATGAGATAACTCTTCCTGCATAGCCTGCACACATTACCAACGGCTTCAAACTTGATAAGATTGTCTTCAGTGTTGAGGAGTGTACAGGAACATCCAAACGGTCTAAAGAAATCTATCAGAGGCTTCCTTTTAAAAAGAAGTTCATAGGCTGTTTTTCCATGAGGTTTAACAATGAGAACTCGATTCAAAACATAACATGCTGTGTTGACTGCTTCTGCCAAGAAGATGATAGGAAGCTTGGAGTCTATGAGCATAGTTCGAGCAGCTTCAATGGAGTGTTCTATTCTCCCGTTCTGCTACGCCATTCTGCTGAGGAGTTCTGGCTACACTGTACCGTAGGCGTATTCCCTTTTCTCTACAGAAGGAAATAAAGGTTTGATTTTTGAATTCCGATCCATTGTCACTTCTGACTGATTTGACCTTCAGCTTGATCACATTTTTAATCATGGGAATGAAGTTCTTGAGAGTGGAGGCGGTCTCGCTTTTGGCTTCAAGAAAATATAACCATCAAAAATGGGAGAAATCATTTTTAATCACCAAGCAATAAGAACTTTTAGCTAGACTTTTAACACTAATAGGACCAAAAAGATCCATGTGTAGTAGTTGCAATGGAGCGGATTTCGTATTCACTGCTTTGGATTTGTGCAGATTTTTGTGTTGCTTGCCTTGGGCTAATGCGATACATTTTTTTGAAAATGGAAATTCTTTTATAGGTAAACCTCTCACTAAATTTAATTTGGAAAGTTTATTCATATTTTTGAAGTTCATATGCCCCAACCGCCTATGCCAAAGCAGTGATTCCGATTATGATGCTTTTGAGATTAGACACGTCATATGCTCATTGGAATTTGTATTTTTCATATTGAGAACGTAGGTGTTGTTTTGACGAGGAGCTGTGAGTATAACATCTCGGCAGGAACGGAGTATTCGGACTTGAGGAATAGACATTCCACATCGTTGAACAACACTGAAATTCCATTGTTGCAGACTTGTGATACTCTCATGATATTGTAACACAATTCTGGTATATATAATTGACGTTCTCCAATGTAAGTGCTTCAGCTACGACGTCTCCCATTCCAACAATTTTCCCTCCCTTTTCATCTCCGGCAAAAGATATGAAATCGCCATCGATGACTCGAAAGTTCTTCAGGACGTCCTTCAATCCGGTCATATGCCTTGAGCATCCACTGTCCACGTGCCAAATGTACTCCATGAGCATTCGGAGCATCACTCACTATCCAATATAAATGTTTATAAGTGGACTATGAATGATGCATTCATGGTTTAACTTAACATTTTTAAATAATCTTTGCTTAGGTCAAATCTATTGGGTGATTTAAAGAGACAAAACGAATAGAAGGTACATGCAATATAAGCATGAGAATCATCAAAGATTACAACAACTATGTGATGCACAATTTGGATCGAGCCTATTCAAGAACGGATCTCGGCGTCAGCTATGTTAAGGTATGTATACTCTTATTAAAGTTTGGTGTTTCTTATGTTCTTTTAGGTTAATATTTGAGTTAGCGTAAGATTTAATGTTACCGGAAAGATAGTTGTTAACATACATGTGATGTGTGTTAACATACATCATTTTGAAGAAAGCAAAAGCAATTAACACATCATATGTATGTCAACAACCAGCTCTTCACATTCTCATTCTCGTTGTTTTGTTATCGGTAAAGTCTTTAAGGGCTCGACAGCCACAACAGGTAAAATGGTTGAGGAAATAATAAACGAACCACAGGGTAAACATCACAAACCAACTACATGGACAGGGTCATGTTACAATTTAATCTTGCATTTGCTTACATTTGGTGTTCATTTTTGTGTACTGTCATCACAAAGAAGCACATTCATAGGGTTGGTATGCTACTTCGCCACATGTTAAGCTCAGAGATTCATGGTACCCTATCTTCCTCTCTATAATGATATGAATTTAATCTCCCGGGTACGGGCTGTTTAATCTTGTGTAGTCTATTGAGATATTTTGATTTTGTACACATTCAAGTGGGTCACAAAAAGCTCAAAGTTGGGCGAGTTACCTTATGCATATTGGTTCAGGTTCGAAGGTGTGAATATTCAAAACCGTGTGGTGTATCTTAAAGTACAACCATTCTAATGTTTGTTTATTTATGGTGTAGTCAATGTACATGTTTATGTGTGATTAAATTTGTTTCAGTTGTGGGTGTGTTTTATTATTTATCTTATGGTTTATACTTTTAATACTTTGTTGTGGTATGGTTAATTTGCTTTACTCTATGTAGTTTTATTTATTTCATTTGTATTATTAAATTTCCACCCACTTGTATTATTAAATTTCCACACATTTGTAATTTTAATCAAAATTATATAGAATAGCTATTAAACATTCTGTGGCATTAACGGTGTTTAATCATTTAACATTTTGTAGCTATTAAACATTATGTGATAATGACTAAGGACATTGGGCTTTAATCACTTGTATACAAAGGCATCATCTACTTGTACCTTTTAATCCACACGCCAATACTAACCAAGATAACTATTAAAAGGTTGACAAAAATGAGTATGTCATCACATAACATTTGGAATTTTGTAAAGCATTATAGTTTATAAGATAAGGCAAAATACGTAAAAAATTATAAATTTGTTGTGGAGGGGGAAAATTGCAACTAATTATCCATAATTTTGTTAAAACTTAGGAATTTAAGTGTAATAAGATGAGTGGCTAAAAATAAATAAGACCAATGTACCCTTATTTTAGGGGTGTATTTATAAATTAAAAGTGATGAAATTCTTATTTTTTGGGTATCTTAAAATTCTCCCACCTCATGTATTATAATATAATATAGATATAAAAATAAATTATATTACATGTAAAATAATCCGCGCTACCAAGCGAGCCAACCTGGCTCACTTTCTAACCGAGTCGAGCCGGCCCGGCTCAATTTCAAATCGAGCTGAATTTGAGCCCTAAGCTTTTTGGACAACCCAAGTTTTGGGTTCAATTCATAAAGTTTCTAAAAATAACTATTTGCTTGAAATTGGAGAGAAAGTTATTAATTAAGACTAAAACCGTAATTAATCGATTTTTGTGGTATGATTTCTCTGGAGCATTAAAGAGCAAGGATCTACTCATTTCAAACCAATTTCCTGCAAAGTATTATATTATAAATTTATTCAACATTTCATATGCTCTGTGAATGTTAAGGTGACAATGGCATCAAACGGAAGAGAAACTGAAGTTGGTTCTGTTGATCAGTTTTGTTTAAACGTAATGAAAAACATGAATGAAACACATGTGACAGAAGACAGACCAACAGAGAATCCAGTAAGAGATGCATCCATGGAGTTCGACATCTTTGTCAGTATGATCTGGTTCCTCCTTAGGGTGTAAGATTATGATGGTGATAACCGAACTAGGGATGAATTCGGTTTAGGTTATGGAGAGAGAGGTGGGGCGATAATGATGATGATGTTATGAGTAAAATTGTCGAACCCTAAACCTCTCTAATCATCTCCTTATATATACACCCAGAAGGAAACCCTAATTAGTTAATAAGGGTAATATGGTCCATCAACAATTACCAACTAATATATAATAGGATTAATAATATAATATAAATGATTATAATGGCTACATGATTAAATATTATAAATATAATATATTTAATCTTACATTCTCCCACTTAGCCGAGTAATCATTTATCATGAGTATTAGATTAGTCTGATAAGAGTTAATACTCATTTTAGCTTTAAACCAAGAACTGCAGCTGAGAAATATAGCCGTTTAATCATTATTCTACTCAGGACCCTCATTAGTCATACTACAGCCTCAATTTAAAACCTAACACTTATGATCAAAATATGCAAATAAGCCCTTTAACGTTTGATTTGTATTTATATTTGTCTATATGTCATTATACCGGCAGAACATATGTTAGAGACATACAAAATCAAACTGATGAGGAAAAATAATAATTACTCATTCATGGTACGATATGCAGTTGTACATAGTCATCAATAAACCTGTCATTATTATAAGCGCTTTCATAATAATTATGGGTGATAGACTTTCAGTTATAGGATCCTTAAGCATATCATGAATGCATTCGATACAAAGATTTAGTTTCCTCAATTCGTTCATAAACGAATAATTAATTTTGTATCAAAATTTAATGCAGCACCCCTCGAAATGTTACTGTCCAAGGAGACATGGTAGCTGACTTTATCACAATAAGTCTTCATTATATAATTTATATGGAGTTAATAAACTTATGAGTCCACTGATAAATTTTCAACAACATTTAGTGACTAATGCTTTGTGATCAACAACATATTATGTCATTATATCTTAGGTTGTTGTTATCAGTTCATTATGACTCCTCCATGAGATAGGTTTTGTCTGCTGACATAAGGATATGCCCTGAAATCACATTTTGTCATCTTTGAATATTACAAAGTTAGAGTAATCAATTGGTTTCAGTTCTCACTTCTTCTTTAAATTATAGTCTCTCGTTTCCTTTATAGATATTTTAATACTCCATAAGATGCTTCACATTAATCTAGATATATCTAGTGTGTTGCAATGTGAGTGATATCTAAACAAGTATAGACTTAAACTACATAAGGTTTCTAATTAATGAAGCATGAGGAAATAATCTCATTTACCCATTATCCTCTAAAGGGGAGCTGTATAGTTTGTTACATATGTAAGGACCCATTTAAAGTTAAACTGATAGAACAAAAAAATGTCTCATTGGGTCTATCTCGGTATGTTATGATATCTATTACATAAGAGATATCTCTGAGATCTATTATATCAAAGTTTGTTTTTAACAATGCTTTGACTTGTATAACATATACTTGTCAAAAAATGTCATCTATGTATAGACAAATTTGTTTTAGTTGCTCCCACTCATCTTGAGGTAGGTACATAATCCACTTGGTTGTTGATGAAAATAATTGTGTTAAGATTTCATCGCAATATGATGTTTGCATTAACTCATACATGGATTTTATCGGCTCATAGACAAACTGTTCTTTAACCTTAAGTTTAGAACTTTCAGGTTATTATATAAACATGTAAAGTTGTCAGCCAGTTGTTTGGAAAATTGTTTTAATGTTCAGCTAATGTAGCTCTAAATTGTTATAAGGTACCAGAATAGTGATGATCCTCAAAGAAACTTTTGTAATATAGGTAAGAAGATTCTTTAATAATTTATCTCTTCCTGAGTATAACCTTTGACAATTAATCATGCTTCTTGGTGTCTTAACGTTTATATTAGGATTTGGTTTGGTTATGAACACTCTTAGGTAATTCAATCAAATCTCGTACGTTATTTGAACACATAAAATCAGTTTTACTATAAAACAGTTTTATTCCATTGAGAAGATTGATTGACGCTAATGGTTTAATTAGAAGAGATAGGATAAGTAAACTTTTCCAAAATCCACTTCAACATTAGTTAGGGAGGTTATGTAATCATCAAAGTTAGTAGGTTTTTAAACCTATATGACATCCTGAGTTGATTATTGGGTTTATTAGAAGTTTCAATTTTGTGAATTAACTCTTGGTTAGGTTGCTATCATTTTCAGGATTTTATGTGTGTAAGAGTTGGTGCAGTATGATGTACACAAGGTGTAATCGGAGTTAAATTCAGAGTAAAATTTAATGACTCTCTTCCCCCCGCCTCTTGTATTCCTTGCAAGTCATGATAAAGACTTTACTTCTCCCACTAACCTTAGAAGTCTTTAGGAACTCAACATGCTTAGGGTCAATATTTAACGACCAACATATTCTAATAGAGAAACAAATTAATGACGTTAGTCGTTGTAGTTTCTCTTGAGGATTATATTAGTTTAGGTAAGAAACCTAAGTGTGCCCACAATTAAGCAACAATGAAACTTTTGTAAGAGTAGCATTAGATTTTTAGGAGACAAGTTTTGATGAAACAATGCTGAAATGGAGCAGTGTCTTGTATAAGAGGTGTAAATTGAAGTAATGTGAAGTTTTCACTCTCCCACCTCTTACAACTTTTGCAAGTTATAATTAAGACACTTAATGCTCCACTGATCTTTGATATCTCTAAAATTGCTACAGAGAAATTTCAATGAGGTACGTGAGGTGGAAACCTATCATATATATGCTAGACTTTACTTGATTTCCTTAATGTCAGATGTCATAAGAAGCTTAGGGACATATTTAATAGAAATCATATTAAGTATATATATGAATAGATTTTTTAAGACTATGGGCCATATGAGACAAATTTAGATACAAGTGGATGGTCTTTAAATGATAAATGAATTGTGTCTGAATATTCCATTTTGAATAAGTTTCACGAATGTCAATGAAATATAACTTATAGTTATGAGAAGGGATCGACTCTCCTCTAATGAGCACCGGACTGATCTGACTCAGCTAACAGAGGCGGAATTCATTGTTAGCGAGTTGGACAAACAAACAAGAAAGATATACTATTAAATGCCTTGATTTGTATTAATAAATGTGATCAGTTACAGATGAGTAAACACTTTGACAGGCCTTCGCCACACACTAACAGATGTCTGACACAACACTCAAGCTCCTCTATTTATAGGTCAACAATGAACACACAACACATTTATGTAGACATGAGCAGCTCGTGTGAATGGTTGCTCATACGAGTGACATCTTAGATGTTTATCACTCGTAAGAGTGACATTTTCACTCGTACGAGCCAGTTCTCATTCGCACTTGGGTCGTGTGTTCGTATCTAATCTAAACAATATTCAATACACACTCTTTCTAGCATATTCGCACAGTGATGGACATAAAGTGTATCAACAAATTCCCCCTTGGACATCATTGTCAAAACTTGATCTTGATCCTGAAATCTGAGGGTTGTGTTTGAATATTCTATAACTTCAATCAGGTATCTGTCGATGTCGTAGAACGCGTCAACAAATTCCCCCTTGATTGACGATCTGGGTTTGCATTATCTATTTTAAGCAACATTCCCCCTGAAATAATTTTCTTTAGAAATTAATCTTTAGGTCTTTGTTTACACGGTTCAAGACCTCCTCTGATTTTCTTAATCTACAAATTTTCTCGAATAATCACCAACTTGAAACTAATCAATGCAGCTTCTCCGTTTCCGCGTTTGGTTTAGCGCACTCCTCCAATGCTCGATCCTCTGATCTTCAAAACCTAACCGGCAATTGATAGAAACTTCGAATTACCACAACGATAAACTTCAACTCAATAAATATCCGCAAAAATATGAGATCCCGATTTCCATAATCATGATTGATCAGCAAATCGGTAATCATCTCAATCAACAAATCATTATTGGAATCAAATTATCTGGTAGCACATCGAATCTGAGAAACATTCTTTGGTGATCAGAAACACATTCTTCCTTTTTAGTCACAATAACAAATGTATAGCTATCTCCACTGGATGGGGCAACTGAACTACAAGACATCCTCATTTCCTGGCGGTTAGTCCGAAAAACAGTTCATTTGCCTTGCAGAGTTAAAGATAAGCAGTCGTATGTGCTTCTAATTCCACATCAGGGACAGGTAGTTAGCCCTTAAGCATAAATTTTTATCATGAACTGAAAATTCTGAACATCTTTTGATCACACATTCTGCCGCAATCAGAATCACATTCTTCCTTTTTAGCCACAAAAACAGATGTATAGCCATCTTCGTTGGAATGGGGCAACTGAAACTACAAGACATCCTTGTTTCCCGGCGATTAGTCCTAAAAACAGTTCATTTGTCTTGCAGAGTTAAAGATAAGCAATCGTATGTGCTTCCACTTCCACATAGGGGATCAAGCATTTAACCCTTGAGCATCAATCTGTATCACGATGTGAAAATTCTGAACATCTTTTGATCATAACATTTCAAATGTATAGTCTATTTCGTGAATAGACATAAACGTTCTCTCATTCCTAATGAATCTTCGATCCTCTATGTTTCTCAGATAATCTGTAGTCGGAACCACCCGGATACTGTTGCATCGTCACGAATTTCAAAAATGCCGAAATTTTAACATATACGTGAAAATTTTTATTCCCCCTCACTTTTGCAAATTCTGATGTCTTGAGTTCTTATGGGGATGAAAATTTTGCGGAAAATTTCCCAAATTACAGTTTTGATCAAATGTTGATTTAACGTTAAGGCCCATTAATAGTCACTACACCAGATAATCAACGGTTTGCGAAGGTATTAGTGACTACCCAAAATATTCATCATTCTGTGACTTTATCATCAAATCTATACTCTGAAGCTCCAGACGATGTCCCCGAACAACCCGAATTAGACGTTAAAATCTCGAAAAAATTTGTAATCACCAAATTTTTTTGGACACTCGTCTCGTCAATACGATCAAAAAATGCCTTTTTTTAACAAACCTTCGTATGAGTGGTGCTTCGTACGAGTGACCAATTGTCACTCGTACGAGCCACAGAGGCTCACTCGTAGGAACGAAACTGATTACGTTTTTTGATCCAGAATCTTCATTTCTTCGAACTTCAACATGATTTTTGCACATATTTGGCCGAAAATCAGTTTCTAACAATCCTATGGTTTCAATTTTACATTATGCCCGTGGATTGTCCAATTATTTGATGTTTTACGTCTAAAACCCCTCATACGTCCAAAATTCATGAGCGTAGGTGATTCTTCAACTGTTAGATTGAATGAATCGGTACCGTAGCTCTGATACTAGTTGTGGCCTCGGTGATGGCGGTTCTTGACGGAAGTTTGGGCGCATGTTAGTACTGATTTGGTAGAACGTTATTAAGAAGGGAGTAGAAACAGAATCAGCGGAAGCATTCATTCATTCATACCGAAAGAGTATACATCTTTTCTGGCTGGCGGAATTCCTGGAGAGAATCCGCCAGCGTTTCCCCTCAAGGAACTTCCAAAACTTAACAAACAATGAACACACAACACGTATATATAGACATGAGCACCTCGTGTGAATGGTTGCTCGTACGAGTGACAAGATATCGCTTGTACGAGTCATATTGTCACTTGTATGAGTGACATTTTCACTCGTACGAGCCAGTTCTCGTTCGCACTTGGGTCGTGTATTCGTATCTAATCTAAACAATATTCAATACACACTCTTTCTAGCATATTCGCACAGTGACGGACATTAAGTGCATCAACAGTAGTGGACCCATACTTATTCCTTAAGCCAAAAATATTTGATGGCTTTTAACATCATGATTTAAAATCACTTAGAATGAGATTAGATGGAAAAATCATCCTCATTAACCATGTCATGATTTCTCATGAATTTTGGTTACAATGAATAAAATTTATAGGTCTCACTTTTCTTCTGTCAAATTCTCATTTGCATGATAAGAAAAGTTGTGAAAGTGTAAGGTAACAAATAATATGAGAGTTTAAGGTAAGTGTGACTTTATGTTGACTATGCAAACCTTACAACTGTCATAATATAGCTTTAGTATTGATACTAAATTCTTATTAATTTCCAGAATATGTAATGTATCATAAAGCGTAATTAGAAGACAACTTTTCATGGTTCTTGTAGCCTTAACATTTATTTTTGTCACTAACTCTCATGTTAGTTATTTGTTGAATTCTAGTAAGGAAACATTTAGAAATAGATTCAACTTATCAGGTGTTAACTGGAATATTGAAATTATCAGACTTAAAAAAGAGACTACCTATTTTATCCAACTGTTATTTTGAATTATGGATGATCTCTTTGCTTATGCCTAATGGTATAATTACCCAATAAGTTTCTCCCTTGAAGAAACTTAGAGTTGGAATTACTACTTATATTTTGTCTATGAACCTTAGAAGTATCCTCTTTTAGGTTTTAGTGGTAGTTAGGTGAATTACATCTTATTTTCTAGTTTTAGGCATTTCTTTTCCTGTACGTATGTTGTTGATCAACACACTCATTTTCCTTTGATACTTTTGAGTGTTACAATTGATTTATAAGGCATCAAATTGTACATGTGGAAAAGTTAGTAGTCATGCACTGAAAAAAATGTACTTATTTCCATGCGTAAGCCCTTTATTTTATGGGTCAGGTATTGTACATCATGATTTATTCATGGGTACCATTTAACCTTTAAAGTTTAGAATTTGAAATGAAGACATGCACCTTAGGAGTTCCTCTGATTATTCCATAAATTTATATTAGTCTTAGGAAAAACATAATCTGGAATAACTTTAGTGATAGCAGTTATGTTAATCGAGATCTTGATTATTATAAGAGACATCATGTTCGACTTATCCTATTCATCATACTCTACTTTGCTTCTGTAGCACTTTTATCAAAAGAGAGCAATAGGATTATCGTGTCTTAAGGGATAATCAAGGATTTAATTCAAGAGCTAATCTTATAGAAACTTTAAGTAAAGCAAAACATATTAGGTTTAGGAATTAGAGTGAGATACTGATTTATAGAAGAAAGTTACAGTGAGTAATATTATGGGGTGTTAAAGATAAGGCAGACAAAATATGATCATGGGATTAATGAAGGATCATTAATGTGAGGATCATTATTTGAAGAAGTTTTGATATGTCTATTACTAACATCAAAATAATAGACTTATTTGAAAATTCTACTTAAATGAAGACAAATCAGCTTTGACCAGAAGTGTAATCATCTAAGTATGTGTGCCAGATAATTGTGACAAATCAGCTTTGGCCAGAAATGAGACAATCACTTTAATTATGCACTTGTTAAGTATGCTAGACATGAATGAATTAGATCAGCTTTGGTCAGAAATAAGACATTCACATTTAATGCATAATTAACATAACTTTTGTAATACTTGAACAATAAATAGATGCATCAAATCACCTTTGTGCAGAAGTGATACATCAGAAGCTCATTCAAGCTAAGCTATTTGATTTTGTAAAAGGTTATCTGATTATGATTAATTAAGTATTTACAAAACACTTTATTTAATAGCAAACCCCCTATTAGCGCGGATCGAACTAATAGCCAAATGTAGTAATAAGATTTTTGATAAAATCTTGGATTTTGAATGGATTCGGATGAGACTCGAACTACTCCGAGATAGGCATCTTGGATGAGTTTTGAATTAGTCCAAGATAGGCATCTCGGATGAGACTCGAATTAATCCGAGATGGTGATCTCGGATGAGACTCGAATTAGTCCGAGATGAGGTGTCTCGAATGGATCTCTGATGAGACAGACTTGAATTAGTTCGAGATGTTCATCTCGAATGGATATCTAATGAGACTCGAGTTAGTTCGAGATGGGCATCTCGAATGGATCTCTGATCCATCCGAAACTTGTTCTCCAAGATTTCAAATTCTCTAATCATGGCAGTTAGTTGTGATAAGTTTGAAATTTGAAATTTTAGGGATTATGAGATCAGTTTTCTTGTTTTAATGCTGATCTAAATACATCAAAATATTTCGAAAATATTATCCATTTATCTCTTAACAGATTTCGAAAACTTTAATTAAATAAAATAGATAAAAACTGGGAAAACACTCAATAATCCGAATTTAACTCCAAAATATAGGAACTTTTCGAATTTCATAAGAACATGATGATGAACACTAAAAAATTTAAAACCGAGTTCAAGAATCCAAAAACTGATACTTTAATATATTATGCAGATTTCGGAACAATGGTATTTCGGATGTGATTAAACATCCATTTAAATCATAAAATCCGAATTTTTTAACTCACAAGTTATGTGATTTCAAATTATTATTAGATTTTCAAAATTATGTTTTCCAGATTTTAATCCCAGAATAATAGATTTAAAACATAACTGATTATCAACATATGCTTTGATGCCACATGTTGATCAGTTCTATTAAACATAATGGAAAACTTGAATGAAATACCTGTGACAGCAGACAGGCCAGCAGAGAATCTAGTCAGAGACGCAGCCATGGAGTTCGACATCTTTGTCAGTATGATTTGGTTCCTCCTTAGGCTGTAAGATTATGATGGTGATAACGGAACTAGGGATGAATTCGGTTTAGGTTATGGAGAGAGAGGTGGGGCGATAATGATGATGATGTTATGAGTAAAAGTGTCGAGACCCTAAACCTCTCTAATCATCTACTTATACATACACCTAGAAGGAAACCCTAGTTAGTTAATAAGGGTAATATGGTCCATCAACAATTACCAACTAATATATAATAGGATTAATATTATTTTGATCTAATATAATATAAATGATTATAATGGCTACATGATTAAATATTATAAATATAATATATTTAATCTTACAGGTTCAAAGACTCAAAAAAGGGTTGCAGCAATGGCAATCGAGGGACTCAACAACGGAGCTTCCGTCAGATTTAATGTTGAATATACTCCCAAGAGTTGGTGTTGTTAGAATTCCTGGAATGTGTGCACTACTTGGTGTAAAATCTGCATGGAACCTGCCATGTGGAGGGTCGTTCATATCCACATGTATTCGAGGATATATGTAAGCAGGCTGTTGATAGAAGCCAAGGCCAATTGCTTCATTTAACCATGAGTGGTTTTTGCACTAACAGGCTTCTTCAGTACATTGCTGATAGGCATGACTCGTTTTAGTAACCGTGTGTAGTTATTCTTATATGTTCATGTTCTTTTCATTTTGTTCCCTTCGTATCACATTTTAATAATCAAATTTCTTATGTGTTATTTGATGTGAACAGATCAAGTCAGCTTAAACGTCTAAGTTTTTCTGATAAATGCAGAGTGAAGCCTTCCAGAAATTATCATCATTGGAGGAACTCAGTCTTGCTAGGATAGAAGTTTCGCAAGAAGATATTGAAGTTGTTGGCCGCTATTGCCCCTTGCTGAAAACACTCAAACCGAACCAAAAAGCATGTAGAATATGGACTGATGTTGATGATGACTTCACGATTATTCACAATGAGATAGCCTTAGCGATTGGGAAAAACTTACCTGAGTTAAGTCATCTTGAACTCATTGGCAGCGAAACGGACAACATTGTGTTGTAGGCAATTATGGATGGTTGTTGTCAACTTGAATCACTTGACTTTGCTTGGGTGTGTGTACCTTGATCTGAACGGGGACTTAGGGGAAAGATGTTCACAACAGATTAAACATCTCAAACTTCCTCATCATTCTCCTGAAGGATATCTACATACTTACGATGAATATGATGGATACTCTGATAAATATGATACATGCTATGACAATGTGAACTATGAGAACATAAGTGCGATGATGGCTTGCATGAACGTGCCTGATTTGTTTGCTATGTGGAAAGGTGAGTTGTATGAATGTTACCTCAACATATATAATTGAATCAGTCTTAATGACAGGGTTACTAATTGCGGATGATGTTTTTCTATTGCCTGCTTACACCAATAATCTTATTTTTAGGAAACTTGGTATATTGTGTGATCAATAATCTAGTTGATGATTCTTCAATTATGAAACTTGTGTAAATTCTATAGATATGTTTGTTTGGGAGTTGTAACTTACTCTTGGAATATAAATGTATTACTTGATAACTGTTGTTTTGTTTATGCAAAGGATTTGGGTGGGTACCTTCCTAAGTATGATGTTTGGTATCTTATATCTTGGTATGATATAACAAGCAAATGAGAATCTCATCTTCCTTTTTGCTTACAATTTTTTGATCATATTATTTTTACCAAAAAAGTTAATACTATTTGGTTATTTGAAATAAAAAAATGTATATTTTTATGTTAAATAAAACTATACCTTGCACAACGGATGAGTCAGTCAGGGTAACGGTTCAAACCGTATTCATGTCAGTTTGGGCTATTATTTAAAAATCTGTCACTCAAAAATGTGTCGTATTAATACTAGTCAAAACGGGTTTGACTAAAATGGGTATGGGTGGAAACGAACTGTATTTAGATAAACTAAATAGTAAATACCATATATATTTTTTTGAACGATCAACAAAGCTTCAAATTATATAAGCAAATGCTAACAACTGTTAGCCATTTACCAATTTACATCCACCAAGAACAACATGAAAAAAGAGTACGCTAAATCCCCATACACAGTACATCAGCCCTGCACCAGTCAACCCAAGAGAGGGAAAAGACCTTTGCCCTACTTTTTAGCCACAAATAGCCTAAAACCTTCACTTCATCCATATCTCCTCAACCTTTGGTTTAGGGTTTTTAATACTGCAAGTGCTCGCCACCACTACATAACCTTGTTCCACACCTGTTGCGCGAATGAGCATAAAGCAAACACATAGTCTGCAGTTTCCTCAAACAGTTCGCAAATAGGACAGCAAGTTGAAGTGATAGCATAATGCCTTTTAGCTAAATTTGACCGCATTGGTAGACGATCAAAAGATAGCCTCCAAGCGGTAAAGTTTACCTTCAAGGGAGCCCAGTTCTTCCAGGTGAACGAGGAGCCCTCATCCAACCCGTTCGATACAATTAGTCGACGAAGGCTGCTGACCGAGTACACTTCCGATGACCCCAAAGCCCAATACCACCAATCCTCCCACCTAGTCACCACCCTGGAGTTCAGTTCAGCCGAGAGCGCAACTAGCTGACATAATTCCTACCCTTGCGCAGGAGTCCGAGTCCATGAGAAGGACACATGTCTACTACAAAGAACACATGGGTTTCTTAAACTACACACCATTATATAACCACAATCTGATAGCACCATAGACAACAATGTATTGCACCAAATGGAAATTAGTTATTGGTTATCATTTTTCAGGGGCAACCCTGGGGTGAATGGGAAGTACAACTTGTCAAGGTCTGTTATTCTAAGAGGCACATTTTTTAAAATAAAATCTTATTATATATATATATATATATATATATATATATATATATATATATATATATACATATATAGGGTGAGGTTATTGTGAGAAAATTTAAAAGTGTGAGAAGGATAAGAAAGATTTTGGAGGTGACATGTGTCCCTTTTATTTTGTTAGTTTAAGGGGATAAGTGTAATTTAACTAATAAAATCTAATTATGGAATGAATATATGCAACCGATTTTTAGCCGTTATTGTAGGGATTTTCGAATTTGAAATAACACCCTAACTTATAAAAACACCACAACATGTATATTGAAGGCATACACCTTATAAAGAACAAAAATATAACAGAAACAACACCCTAACTCATAAAAACACCACAACATGTATATTGAAGGCATGCATCTTATAAAGAACAGAAATATAACAAAAATAACACCATAACTCAGAAAAAACACAACAGCAGGTATATTGAAGGCACACATCTTATAAAGAACACCCTAACATTGAATATAACAGAAATAACACCCTAATATAACACCAGTCAACACTTTAATCAGAATCAAACAGAAATAACACCCTAAATATATAAAAACAGAAATAACACACTAACTCTTTGAAGGCAACAGAAACCTACTGAAGACACCAGAAACCACAGCAATGCTAGGACCTTTGTCCTCGCATTAAATATAACAGGAAATAACACCCTAACTCATAAAAATACCACAACATGTATATTGAAGGCATACATCTTACGAAGAATAGAAATATAACAGAATAACACCATACAATTAAAACACCATTATAGAAAAAACACCATGGACTAAAACATCCAAGCGAGACGTAATTTTTTTCTCTACATAAGTATATCAATATGGTACTCATATTAAAGATAAAAAACACTCATTATTATGGTGTAATTTTTTTTAAAAATAGTTACGTATAAAAGTTATGGTATTTAAAAAAGAATGGGGGAACTTTGCATGTGCATTAATGTTAGTTTCTTAATTTAAAAATGTTAAATTTACATTTATACCCTTAATCTAGAAAATTAGTTAGTTTAATAGTCAACACTATTTACAGAATTGCCACTATGATCTCAACCATTAGATTAAATATCTAATGGTTTAGATTCTTTATTATCCTTCTCACACTTTTAAATTTTTCTCACATGAACCTCTACCTATATATATATATATATCATAAATTTTTTTAATAAATAGTATACTCTAATACTCATACAAACATCAAGTTATTGGTAGGTCCATTCATAAAATAATTCTTAAAGTTTAGAAGTTAGCCCATTAGTTTAGTTAGTCCAATACCTATTTGATTTAAAAAATAATAATGATAAAACAATATTTTTCCTTAAGCCTAAGGGACACATTTTTTCAAACTCGGACAGGGCACCAGAATTCTTATAGCCAGCTCTGCCATTTAAAAATGCATGGATCAATAATCATGTGCCATTAGAACTGACAAACCAATGAAATTAATTATCTTCTCTATCTAATGCAACTAGGAATTCCAGCAACGTCCTGTTTTGGTATCAAAATTCAATCTTTTAGTTCAGCTGATTTTGGGAAGAGGGGTCGCTTTATGTTTCCAGTTTGGTTCGAGACTGCTTACTTTGGTTCAACGAAGATGACGTGTGTGAATGCAGCCGGAAAGGTTTAGTTTTGTGTCTGCCGAAATGCGGCATAACATGTGTGCGTGGTCTCATGAAGAAGTGGCGCTCAAGAATAAATTTGGTACAATACGAGGAAGAAGATTCATGTGAAAAGTTTACATAGTCTGACCTGCTTTCTATTTTTCCCATTCATATATCTACTAGATTAGTAGTTAACCCAAAACAACGGATGAGATTTAAAGCCATCACTAAGGGTCTTCTTCGGGTTATTTTTCGGGTTTCAGGTTTTTCGGGTTGGTTGTGTTGGAAATTTATGTAGTGTGAATGGATATTAATTTAGTGAAATTATAATTTAGTAAAACTACAATTATTTACTAGACTCTTCATATGTATGATAAACTCTTAAGTAGAGTTTTTATGCCAATTTATTTGTTATTCTTAGAATTTATGTTTCTAATAAAATAACTAATTAAGTGAGACTTTTCACTTATTCTCAACTATTGTAAAAATAGTAGATATGTGTCTCATTTTGAGATAGAAAAAAAAGAGGCTAGAAAAAAAGACAGGAGAAGTAATACAAGAGAACACATGAATTTATGGAGAGTTCTTGAAAAGAAGAGATACTTGAATACCCATGTGTCTGGTACTTAGATAGATAAGTTTTCTCTACTCAATTTCATCTCCTTCGTATCATTATGTTTTCCACAAGTTCTAAGACTATAATTTTGTCCGATATAACCTCGGGCGTGTGGCCATTTCCGGCAGTACAGAATGCTCCAGCTGTTGTACCCTGGGAGACAGACCCGTCATCTTTAGTAGAGGCGCGAAATCTGTTTTAAGGGAAGCGTGTTGAACACGTGCCTCAACCACAACCGTCAACACTTGTTTGTTCATTTTGTAGGAAATTATTGTATAAGAAGATGTGGTTCAAGATCTCGTTGAAGCCCACACAAAGGATCATACAAGGAGACGCGATTCAAGAATTCGTTGAAGACTACACAACGGACCATACAAGAAGACGCGATTAAGGCTCTTATTGAAGGCAACGATTTGAATCGATTTACTTAAATATGTTGTACTTCATATTTAATTTTCTATTGATTTGTACATGGTACGGGTATATACATATCTCCTAATGAATAACAATAGATGTGTGCAAATTACTTATGGAAAAATTATGAATGTCATGTTGTTGAGTGTGATCTAGTTGACTCTATCTTCCACATAATAGCGATTGTAAACGAGGAACATTCATCTTGTTGGTGATGAGTGTGTTCACCAAGTGACTTGGATTGAGACTTATCTTTAAGTACTTATGAGTCAATGGTAAAGCTTTGGAGATCAAAGGTAAACAAGTTATGTTCCTTAATTAAATGATAAAATTTAGCAATGTGTTATATACAATAATTTATGAGACCTTCCTTTATGTTGATGTTTTAGGATTATAAGTAAGTTTCATTATATTGTCTTAACAAGTGATGAATGTTGCAAAGTGATATTATGATATCCTTGGGGCTGTGAAGAATCAGAAAGATGCATCTTCTGTTCACATGCTAAAGTATGTAGTCTAAAGCATGCTAGACTAGTACTTGGTTAATTATGGTCTCGACAGAGACTAATTAACTCTAAACATTCAAATGTGTATGAACACAAAAAGAATTTGTGTATAAACAAAGGTGAGAGAGAATTTCATTCATTATAAGGAAAAGACATGTAACTTTTGAAGATTTTGTTCGAAAAGCTAATGACGAGAACTCATTGTCTAGGCTTATTCTAGATGTTAAATTAGAATTATTCTAAGTTGGTGACAAACAATATATGGCATGTGGGTTGTTTTGGTCAACTCGGAAGCTTATGTAAGCTAATGCAATATGAGTTGAATTCACTGATATAATGATGTTGATATTGTTCAATCATATGTGTATAAATGTCGTCATAAGTAAAGTTACAGAAATGTTGATCAAATGACAAGATATTTAGGGGAGGATTCATTTAAGAAAAAACAACCCTATAAAGGTATGTAGAAATGGTTTTCATAACCCCATCTGAATGTTATCCAATAACACTTAAATGTGTGGGTGTCTTGCATTTGTACCATAATATTTTGGCAATAAGGATTTTGTAATCCAATCTAACATTGCAAACAGACGACTAGTGGAAGACACAAAGGTCATAGTGCATAATGGAGATGTGTTTGCCTTAAATTATAAATGTATCATTCTAAGACAAATATTATAGCTAGATTCAGGTGGCCACTGAGGTTATAGTCTTAGAAATTGACAACAGGCAATGTTAATTTTCGAGTTACGAACACGTCATGACAATTGATCTCAACTGCAAAGTTATCTTCAGTGACTTGTCAATGACAAAGATAACATTATGGATCCAACAACCTGAGGATTTATTAGAGATCAAGTTTTGGAATGAGACTAAAGCCCATGGAAAAAGGGTGTGTGAAGGAAACCTAACTTAGTTGACTGGAGATCCCAAGATTTAAGTTCAATAGGACAACGAATTCATATGCCTAAGGGTGGTCACTGTGGGGGCATAGCTGATATGCATAAGCTAGTATATATGGTTATATATACCCCTTAAACGATAAAAAGGGTGTTTAAATACGTCATCGTTCATTCCTATGAAATTCAGTGACAAATTGTGAGGCTAAGCGTATTATGTGGTAAATGATTTTGCGTAATCATGGTAACCATGATGCTTTTTAATGATTTAAGGAGAATCACCTATATTAGAGAGAAGCGTGGTCACTTCGAATGGAATTGGGGGCACAATTCCTAGAGCTCTCGCAGATACAAGAAAGTGTTCCACGACCATTATTGGACACAACTATGAGGGGATGACCTGGCTAAAGAGAGTATTGTGTGAAGTGTATTGTCGTCAACACAAATGGGGATTTGTTCAAGGACATCGCGTCTACAAACCGCTAGGAGACTAAGTATGCTTCACAACGAAAAGTTCAAAGGGAACACCTACTTATCCGGCAATACTCAACTATCGAGGTTCCATTGGAAATTTGATGTGTTTTGAACGATCTCCATCATGTCGGGGATTGTTGGAAATTTATGTATTGTGAATGGATATTAATTTGGTGAAATTATAATTTAGTAAAATTATAATTATTTACTAGACTCTTCATATGGATGATAAACTCTAAAGTAGAGTTTTTATGTCAATTTATTTGTTATTATTAGAGTTTATGTCTAATAAAATAACTAATTAAGTGAGACTTTTCACCTATTCTCAACTCTTGTAAAACTAGTAGGCTATGTGCTTCATTTTGAGATAGAAAAAAAAGAGGCTAGAAAAAAGATAAGAGAAGTAATACAAGAAAACACATGAATTTATGGAGAGTTCTTGAAAAGAAGAGATACTTGAATACCCATGTGTTAGGTACTTAGATAGATAAGTTTTCTCTACTCAATTTCATCTCCTTCGTATCATTATTTTTTCCACAAGTTCTAACACTATAATTTTATCCGGTGTAACCTCGGGCGTGTGGCCATTTCTGGCAGTACAGACTGCTCCGACTGTTGTACCCTGGGAGACAGACACGTCATCTTTAGTAGAGGCGCGAAATCTGTTTTAAGGGAAGCGTGTTGAACACGTGCCTCAACCACAACCGTCAACACTTGTTTGTTCATTTTGTAGGAAATTATTGTATAAGAAAATGTGGTTCAAGATCTCGTTGAAGCCCACACAAAGGATCATACAAGGAGACGCGATTCAAGAGTTCGTTAAAGACTACACAACGGACCATACAAGAAGACGCGGTTAAGGCTCTTGTTGAAGACAACGATTTGAATCGATTTATTTAAATATGTTGTATTTCATATTTAATTTTCTATTGATTTGTACATGGTGCGGGTTCTACAATTTCCAAAATTATGTAAAGAGAGTATCTTTACAATTTTTATATTTATTTATATAATTTTTATTATAAAATTGTGACCCATGTGCTACAGGTTGTTCGGGTTTTTTGCTAGAAAAAGGTGACCCGATAACCGACTCATTTAAAGTTCGGGTTGTTCTGTTATGGGTTATTCGGGTTCGGGTCGGGTTGTTCGATTTATGGGTTTAGATGTAAAATGAAAAAAAAAATGTTATTTCACAAAATGTCATCAAATATATCATGTTGTTAATAAAATATCATCACAATTCAAACCTCACTTAACAATATGGTACGATAACATTCAAAAGTCTCAAAATTTAATATTTCTAATACAAAACACTCCAAATCAAATCGCATCTATAAAAAAAGACAATTAATGTTTAGATAAAATGAACAACCCTTACCCATCACAAGCGAGGATCAAACACTAAGAGAGGTTTTCAGTTAGGGGTGCTCATAGCTCGGTATGGTTGATTTAATAAAAAAACACGGGCCGAACTGTTAACTATGGTTTATGGTTTCTATGAACGACACACCAAACTAGCTAAGTTGGGTTGGCGAGTTGCGTTTTTTACCGGTTTAGTTGTTTAAATGTTTGGTTTTGCATAAAAGAAAGTGGGTGCTTTCACTGGGGAACTAAAAAAGTAGTGAATCGGGAAACCATTGATAAATCATAAAATGATTACACGGTTGTTCCTTGTGGTTTGTGAAAAATAACAAGGTTGAGTATTAATAGTTTGAAGTAACAATCTAGGGTATTAACTTTTGATTTTGTAATATCTTAGAGTATTAAGGCTAACTCAAGTTACAAACTAACTGAGAACTAAGGGCATTTTATAATTTCAGATTTTAATACCCAACCTTGTTACTTTTGAAAAACCACATGTACTTATCGTGTAATTAACTCTTATTATTTAAAATACAATTTTTTTATTATTTAAGTATAGTTAAATAAAAAAAAAAAGAAAAAAGTTGTGTTTTAAATGATAATAGTTAATTACGCAATAAGTTCATGTGGTTTTCTCAAAAGTAACACGGCTGGGTATCAAAATGTGAAATGACAAAATTAAGCTCATATCTTAGTTAGTTTTAACTGATGTTAGTCTTTATAGCCAAAGATGTTACAAAATCAAAATTAATACCTTAGATTGTTGCTTAAACTCTTAATATTCAATCTTGTTATTTTTCACAAACCACCGTATAATTAACTCTAAACTCATAAAAATTCATTTTTACATGAGAAAAGTTAATTACCAAAAAGGTTTTGGAGTTTTTTTTCAAACAACACATGTAAAAGCGGTTCAAATAAAATAGCCCAAAAAGTAACTATATATTTTTTATTTGAATGGCTTCTACATATGTTTGGATGCAAAAGCTTTGAAAATATTGTGTAAAATGATTTTTTTCTATGTAAGAATGATTTCACTAATGTGTATTTTACATGTAAAAGTAGTGGTACCTCGGTGCTTCACTTTTTTGTGGTTTTCACCGTCTAATATTTGATAATTAAAGTCTTATCATCCAAAAATAAACAAAACTCGCATATAACAAAGTGAAAATTACTAAAATATCATATTCAAACCCTAACAGTTCATAAATAATTTTAATCTAAAGGCTCACATCACTTTTTAGGGTTTAGATTTTATACCCAACTCTAACTTTTAGGGGTGTTTATCGAATCGAATATCGGATTTTCGAATTGCTCGAATCGAATTTTTTAAATAATTTATTTTTTTCTTGAATTCGTATTCGATTAATCGGCTAGTTTTTAATAGTATCTAATATCTAACATGAAACAGAAATATTGTTCACATTCATGCTTTTCTAATAGTATGTAATATGAAACATGAATACTATTCACATTCCATGTTTTTTGATAGTATCGATAATTAATAGTATCGATAATGTATTTAAAAGCAATTATAATATTAAATTTTAAAACTACTACTCTCTATTCCATACTGTATAACTCTTATGTCAAACAAGCTTAGCAGTAATTGTGTTTCAATTCATGCATTAGGTTTTGTTGTACATGCATTCATACTTATCATTATCTCAATCAGTGAGGACAATATCCATTTAATTGATAAATTGGAGGCCACATAGTAGAAGAGTTTAGAAGGCAATGTCATTATTCACCTCAATTGGGTAATCTTAAAATGAAAGGGTAGGCCGCGGACAAGAAGACACAACTGTCCCTAAGGTTTCAAATATGACAAAAAGCCTCTAAAGTTTTAAAATTGAGATTTACATTTTCTATAAACATTATAAAATGTTATTTTCATTCCTTTTACATTTTAACTTTTCAAATCTAACCTCCCGTATTTTTATTCTTTAGCTTAAAAGAAAAAACCTATTTCTCTCACTTTATTATTTTTATGTATATGTCGGTATAAATTCACATTTCAACGTAATTTTTTTTGGAAACGAGTCGGTCAAATATAAAGCGTTTTCATGATATATATATATATATATATATATATATATATATATATATATATATATATATATATATATGTTTTCAGGTGGTCTACATTTTGACATTTTAATGTATGTGTCGGTATAAATTTAAGTTTCAACGTAAAGGATATAAATTCACGTTTTGACATAACTTTTTTTTTTCGGAAACGAGTCTGGCCAAATATAATACGCTTTCATGCTTACTTTTGTGTACAATTTCGGCTGGTCTAAGTTTGGACATAAACTGTGTTCGGAAACGAGTTAGGTCAAATATAATAGTTTTCTTTTGACGTTATAAATTCGAATTATTGTATGTTTTGATGCCACTAAGTCTTGATGAAAGGTATAGGTGGTATTAGTGGTTAGGTGGAACACTCAGTAAACGAACCAACTCGGGTTCAATTCTGGGTTTTTTTAACCACAATGCTTTAGATCGGATACGTCGAAACACTCGTTTTCATATGGTTAACGCATCACATAGCGTGTGTGCCACTAGCTAACTAAGGCGTCGCAACCGCAACGCGTGATCTATGGCAATAGTCTAGTTAGATTTAAAAAGACAATTGGTTTCCATATGTTTGATAATTTAGTTATAGTTAGAAATGTATAAAATGACATTAAAGGATACATAATTTAAAACTTAACAGTGAAAACATCAGAAGCATCTACATTCAGATACCTTTTTATTGCAAGAAAAAGTTTTTCTTTTTATTTCTTTTAACTCTTGGTCTAAGATATCTACAATGTCGTTTAATTTGTAAATATTCTATAACGTTATATTTGTCCTTTTATACTTTGTACAGCACATACCTATTAAAATTTTACAGATTCATATTTGATTTACTATATCGATCATAAACATAAGAGAGAAAGAAAACAGCCGTCAATATATACAACAAACTCATGCGAGTCATGCATAAACTGGAAGTTACACGCTTACATCTAAAGTAATGGGCTAATACTTACTAGACCTATAACTCGGCCCAGTAAGCTTTCTTTAGTGGGCCAACTTTTGTGTCTCGTTGACTGTTAAGTATTAATTATTAGAGTTAAATGACATTTCACTTCTTATGGTTTGGGTCATTTTATCAGTTTAGTCTAAAGTTTTTATTTTTCACCTATGAGTCCAAAAATGTTTCACCGTTGTCATTTTAGTCCCCTAGGTTAACTTCATCCATTTTTTCTGTTAACGAGAAGGGCAATTCAGTCATTACCCTTCTCGTTAACAGAATTACATACAAAATGATCGAATTGCCCTACTCAACAGAATTACATATAAAATGATCGAATTGCCCTTCTTGTTAACTAGAAAAAATGAATGAAGTTAACCCATTGGATTAAAATGGTAACGGTAAAACCTTTTTGGAATCATAAGCGAAAAATAAAACCTTTGGACTAAACTGACAAAATAACCAAATCACAAAAACTAAAATAGCATTTAACTCTAAAGTTACTTACATGTGACTCACAAACAAATCACATCCAGGCGTCATTTCTTGAGCTCTATGTCAAATTCTGATTAAAAAATTAAAATTTTTTTTTTTCTAAGGCTCAAACTATTTAGACACCCCTATTGCCTATTTGGACAGATTTGGTGTCCTAGACGGGTCGTCTAGGCTTAGACGGGCCGTATATGCACTGATTTCTATGAGTCAGCAGGTGAATGGCAAGGTGTAGAAATTTATGGGGCTAGACGTGCCGTCTAGATCTAGACAACCCGTCTAGGAACATGGTTTTTCTTAGTTGAAAAAGGGGTGTTTTGGTGGGGTAAATTGGTTGTTGTTGGAGGTTGATTCTTTTTTCGTGGTGTAAATTTTTAATTTTAAAAAGTTTTATTTTTTGTATAAAAATAAGTTAACGTTTTCGATCGTTTAAATACTTCATTGTTTTTACAATTTATTTTTTTTAAATTATACTAATTAAATTTAATATTGTTTTGAACATTTTAAGAAGAATGCATATATTATATCGTGTAAATATTACTTAACATCTCAAAAATTATTATGTTTCCGTATTACATTTCAATGTTGATTTAACACAAACAATAATATAGTAATCGAATAACTAAAAATAAAATTAAACATATATGATTAAATATGTGGTGGAGTATGAAGTAAATAAAAAATGAAAATAAAAGAATGTGTCGTACGAGGTGGGGGGAATCATATATCAAATGAAAGGTTTAGAGTTGGTGGGATGGGTGAAAGAAATATGTTTAGTGTGTACTTTTTCGATGCTTTCCGATGTACCTTTTCTCTAAAAATAAAATAAAATTGAAATGAATGAAATTTTTAAATTTTAAGGGTAAATTGCAATTTTTGAGGTATTTTATTGGACCATGGTATTCACACATCCCATTTTTATTTTCATACTTTCAAAACACCGCATTTTGGCCAAAGAGAGGCGTTTAGGGTTGTTTTCCAGACAAAAGGTGATGTGAGGTATTTGACTTTGATACGAGGTTTGATTCGGTACAATGTTGTCAGTCTGGTAACGAGGAAACCTAAATGTCGCGCTTTGGGCAAAGCGCGGCGCTTCGGCCCCAAATTCTGGGTAATTTAATAAGTAGACGTTGCATTCGACAGTTATTCAAAGGCTCAATCTATTTGGACACCCCTGCTGCCTATTTGGACACCTTTGGTGTCCTAGACGGGTCGTTTTAACACAAACAATGATATAGTAATAGAATAACTAAAAACAAAGTTAAATATAACATATATAACATAACTTTCTACATCCATAATATCTATTTGTACAGCTGAATACTAAATACAAAACATCTATATATACGAGTCGAAGTCGGAGTCGGGATCTAGCTGTTGTGGCTGCTGCTGATGATGTGGTGCTCGAAGTGGTGGGAGCGGTATGAGAGGTAACCTGTCTCTCTCTCGTCTATCCTGTAACTCCCGAACCACACAGCCAATGAGATCCATAAGACTGTCGACGTCAGCTCGTAAGTGCGTGTATGCTGCACCTCCTGGGGCATGACCTGGAATAACGTGCTGCGGAAACTGGGGCGCCCCGGGAGGTGGGTGGTAGCAGTGGCGGTGTCGGTCTGTCAAAATCCACCGGAGGCTCCTGAATGACCGCTGCCTTAACTGCCGGCGGATAGACTGGATCGAAGTGATCTGGCAGCGGCTCCAGAATCCATGGCTCACCTGCGCGGGTTTTAAACCGCTCGCCGAGCACGCCGAACCTCTTCACCAGCTTCATCCCCCGCAAGGTCTGAAAACCCATCCGCGTCAACGGTATGGCCGACTGCAAGTGTGGGTCTGTCTCCGGCAGATGACCCAATGACCGGGCAATCACGGTGATGTACGCCCCGCCGTACAAAAATCCGCGCTCCTGTCGGTGATGGGCGGAGGCAAAGTACTGGGCGAGACCGTGCGCTAGTGTGCACAACCTCCTGTACAATAGGCAATAGTAGAAAAATAAGTCAGTGCTCGTACACCACTCACGGCTGTGTCCCCGAGCGGTAATAGACGTAACGAGCATCCGATGTAGATACCTGCACATATTGTTAGCGAAATACGGAATTAATTCATAACAATAATAATCAAATAATTACTGTAATAAACTTACGTACGAGTACAACGGGTCGTCAACGTGTGAAATCCTCCCCTTCGCCCTGACATGCTCCCAAGTGTCATGCCCTATGACCACCTCCCAAATTCCCAAAAGAGTGGGTCTATCCACCACCACAAGCCCTTGCGTATAAACATCCGTAGCAATCTCCTCCTGCAGGTATATACCGCTATGAATGGTAAACTTAGCAAGCGTCATCGAACGGCAGACACCGGCAAGCCTAAATGAAACCTCAGGCAGAGGGGGAGGAGCCTGTGGCTGGGAAGGCAGCTGGTCGACCCGTGGAGGGTGAAACGTGAAGGTCGACAGGAACTCAATGAGCAGCTCCCTATAACTCGCGTGCCAGCTAAGTCAAACAGACGGTGCCACGGTGAATCAACGGGCACGAAAAACCGGAGTCTAGGCGTCTCACCAATCGCCTCGATCGCATCCAAGTCGACCGCAGCGTGCGATCCGACGTGCATCCGTTGAAGCTTCCCGCGAAAACGGGCAGCCTCGGTGTCGGGCGGGAACTCGAGATACGGATGGCCGTGTAGCGGATCCACCGGCGCTGGCGGAGCCCGTCGCGGACCATGCGGATGTGGAGCCCCGTGTATCTGATCATCAACCTCGTCCATAATCAATTTGCAATAATAATAACACAAATAATAACAATTAACCATATTAATAAAACTAATCTAATAATAACACATAATCATAAAACAAAAAAAATATATATGTTAAATAAAAGAAAAAAAATATTCTGGTCGTTTACGGGGGTCGTCTAGGGGTAGACGTCCCGTCTTGTTCAACAAAAAACCCAAATACTTGAAGAACACAACCAATAAACCCCAAAAACATCAAATTCACACACAATATACGGTCTAAATGCATAATCCATTAAAGATTATTGAAGTATAGCTTCGAATACGTACCAGAGATGCTTGAATTCGCAAAAAATACGGTCCAAATACGCTGAATTTGGGCAAATACGTATCTGTGTGTGTTTTGGTTTCTGGTCGTATGTGGCAGGGTGTCTAGCCTGGCCAATCATATACGATACATGTCTAGATCTAGACGACCCGTCTAGTATAAATGGTGAAAGACCATTTTACCCATAAATTGCCACCAGTCTAGGCCTAATTCAGGGGTAAAATGGTAATTAACCATAGACGTGGCGTACTGGTCTATACGTCCAGGCTAGTCCAATGGTTAATCACCATTTTACCCCTGAGTTGCCACCCGTCTAGGCCTAATTCATGGGTAAAATGGTAATTAACCACTTGAGACCTTTTCAGTCGGAATGGTTAATTACCATTTTACCCCTGAATTAAGCCTAGACGGGTGGCAATTCAGGGGTAAAATAGTAATTAACCAGTCCCCTTTAAAATTCAAAAGTTTGAGAGTTTGAAAGTTGCCTCTCAAAGGGTACGCGATGTCTAGGCCTAGACTGGTCGTCCAGTGCGTCAATATTACCCTTTTGCCCTTGAATTTGGCCTAGACGGAGTGCAATCCAGGGGTGAAATGGTCTTTTGACAAAAAAACAGACGTCCCGTATAGGTCTAGACGAGTCGTGTATTCTAATTTATTTTTTTTCTTTTCCTTTTACATAGAAAATCATATTAATTATATAAATAACTTATTAATTATTCAAAAAAATCTTATTAATTATACAAAAAAACGTATTCACTATAAAAAAAAACTTTGTACTAGTTATAAAAAAATCATATAAATTATAAAATAAATTGTATTAATTATACAAAAAATCGTATTAAATATAAAAAATCGTATTAAGTAAACAAAAATTTGTATTAAGTATACAAAATTCGAATTAAGTATACGAAAACTCATTCTTCTGATTCACTGTCGACGTAATTAATACTCGGGTTTGGATTTGATGGGGGACTCATTATCGAGGTATACCATTCTATACGGGGCGTGTACATGTATAGCCATTGTTCTGCATTGGCGCTTCGGTAGGTCAACCATAGCCCGTTTATTGTCGGCATTGGAAATTGGCCTTCCAACTTTATATGTATGAAGTGGTTATTGTTAATTGTGAAGGCGCTCTTGCAGTGCTTACAAATATTCTGTTGTATGTGAAACCTGCAAAGATAACAAGAGGCGTTTGGAAAAACTTTAGCACACGCATTAATTAGGGCCAGGTCTCTATCCGTTACAATCACACGTGGCTCCATACATTCATCCAACATCGACCTGATCCTCTCAAGCACCCATACAACGTTATCACTACGTTCATTGCAGATAACGGCATGTGCGATACAAAACGAATAGTTTGGTGGGCGTCATACTAACTATCTGGACAAATGGCATGTTGTATACATTTGTCTTGTACTTGGAATCGATCATCAAAATGTGCGGGAACGTACACCACATTTCATTCAAGTAGGGATGAACAAGAAGATCTCTGTAACGACCTCTGTTTCGGGTTCCTCCCGTGTCTCGTAAATAAATTCGTTTGTAATAAGGATGTTTTCTAGCGACTGCATGGGAGTCAGTCCGTATCTTTGTTTGGCCCTAATCTACTGAACTGCGTTTTGTACGTCTACCTGAACATGGAAACTGTCGGGAAACTGTTTCCTTATCGTTTGAAAAGTTCTGCGCGGCTCCATGTTTTGAGCTATCAGCTGCTCGATCAATCTGTATTCGTCAGGAGTAAACCTTCGCACAAACGCGTGGGCCGACAGGTCCTCAAAAAGTTTGTGGTTATGTTCAGTCTTTCCCCCTTTTATCTCCCATGTTTCATGCGGATGGTCTCGTACAGCCACCAGGTAAAATGGGCAACCGATTTTCTTGCTTCCAGCTTTTCTAACCGTTGTTGTAGTATGGTGCTCACCACCACGGTCACATTTAAGCCATATCCTCCTGGTTCTTCCACCAATTTTTTTTGATCGCCAGGTCACAATAATGAAACCATCCGCCTTTGCTATTTCATGTGCCCAGTTTTTTAGCTTATCTAGAGAGTTGAAAACCTGTAACATTGATAGCGTTATGTTAGATTTTATGTTTACTCAACTGCCCACATAAATAGTTGTGATACCATCTTTGTGAGGTACGAATTGCCTGCGCACGGGGGTGCCTCACCACCATAACCTCCACCATCAGGAATGACTTGTTGACCGTGCAAAGAGTGTGTTGCATTGTAACTTTCGTAACCGTCTCCTCCGCATCGATCCGGATAGTGTTGTTGCACGTACAAATATTCACACCCGTATCCATAATCCAGAAACCCATGTTGCACAGGATAACATGGTTCATCAACATAGTACGAGTCGTCCACATAGGATATTTCATCAACGGGAAGAAGCTCGTTCGAATCTAGAAACGATCTGTTTTGATTTCCTTGTACACTTGACACAACCTCCTCTTGCTCGTTAGAATCAGGAACGGCGGTCTCTCCCCTAACAACGATATCATCATTAGTAAATAATTAAAACAAAAAGTAGTTTAACCTAATAACTGTTACCAGATTGGCTTGGGCACCCATGACTCGCCATAATACGGCCCAAAGAAATAGTTGCCATTCCATTATGATGACACTTCACCACCTTTGAATGATATCAGATGGAGTAATATAAGCCAAAGAAGAAGACGCAGAGAATTCCGACATAGTGCAAATTGGCTGTGATATCAAATGCTCTGCATGGCTCTATTTAACAAAGAAATATATGCCCCGTCTAGGCCTAGACATGGCGTATCACTTTACTGCTTTACTCACATGCATGCAGACCACCAAAGTCAAAATCAACCTCCAAGACGCCTCGTCTAGACCTAGACGACCCGTCTTGGGCAGGTCGTCTTCACGATCCGTCTAGGGCTAGACGCTCCGTCTGATGTGACTGATTTGACATTGTACGAGGGCAGAAATGTGGTCGGAGAAAGGAACCCTAGACGCCCCCGTCTAGGTCTAGACAACGCGTCTAGAAGGTATGAAAATAGATAGGTGGGTGTGTGAATATGTAGAAACTTTTTCTAATTTGGTTAAACGGACATCTACTAAATTAATGAATGGTGGATACTTTGAACCAAAGTCAAAAGCCCACCAGAAATTAATTATAAAAATTACAAGAAAAATCTCATTTTTATTTACAAGTAGCTATAATTATATTTAAAGGTATAAAATATCGGTTGGATGATATACGTTATGTATATTGGAGGATAATCATAAGGATTCAAGTTAACTATAGTTGTAATTTGTTATTTAATATAGTTATAATTATTATCATTTAAGCAAATTGATATGAATTTGATTCGGATTAAAATTGATTGCAATGACTCGAATAAGTGTAGATATCGTTTCAGACATATTCTGATTTCATTTGTTGAATTTCCTTTTAATTTTCTATAGTGTGTACCATACCAACACTATAACAAAATAAATCAATACCTAACGAATACCCGTCGAAACACACGGGTTAAACTCCACTAGTTATTAACATTTGAAACTATAAATGATATTTTATGAATTAACTGGATTACAATTATCATTTTCCGCTTCTTGCAAGTGGGACCACAACATGATAGAAAAACTATTAATTCTAATCGAGCTAAGCTGATAAAAGAAGATCAACAGTGTTCACCCAGCAGACTTGGCATGAACAAGATGACCACAAGTCCACAATCTGTAAGTCGTCTAACCATATCCCTTGCTTGTAATCACCAAACAAATAGAACAACTAGTTGATCTTCACATATTTGATATTTGTAAAGCATAGCAGGTAGCTCTTAAACGCTTAGGTCCATTAAGCCTGGACGCGAGCTTCAGATACGTGAGACGTTTGGTATTCAAAAAGAGGTAGTGGTGCAGCTTGTTGCCTATTTACCTTCTACCTCATGTAATTTTCATTTGGAAACTTCGTAATAAGATTTACTAAATATAAAAAAATATACATGACAACTTTTACATTTTTATAGTTTGACCTAAAAAAACTACATATGAAAGTCATCAAATACTAGTTGCGTTAAAAGAAATAAGCATTATTGGATTTTATCACCCCCCAACTATTGGCTATTGGCCACTGCCACCCCTAACTAACACTTTTTTGCTCGGCACCCCCAACATAACACTTAGTGTATTTCAGTCGCCACGTCATTAACTGAGCACTAACTCAGTTATGTTTTTGTCTGACGTCTCAATGCCTTTCCTATGTGGCTATAATTACGTCTCAATGTCTCAGTTATGCCTTTTCGAACTCACAGTTTTATTAATCCAAACTCAAGCCCTAATTCGAATGTCAGGGGATTATCAACAACGGCGACAAGAATCAAGCCCAAACCTTTTGTTTTCAAGGTACGATTTAGCCTAGGGTTAGCAACATTTTGATTTTATACATTGATTGAATATGGAAACAATCGAAGTCATAATTTGGTATGGTGGTACTATTGAAGTAGGGTTTGTGATGTGGCGGAGTGTAAGTATGATTTTTTAGATATATTTTAATTACTTTTCACTCATTTACTCAAGCTTTAAATTTATAAACAGGATATGTAACTATCACGTTTACAACACGCTAGGGCAAGTGTACCTATCGTTGGCGTAGTATAGTGATGGTAAGATACTGAGGGCGTCCAAGGACACAAGAGCTTTTAATACCGGAATATCGTCGACGTCTAATCTAATCAAATTTTTAGAAAAGGTATAAAAAAATAAACTAAGTAATGAAAGAAACAAATAGACAAGATAGAATCACTTGGTTCCGACTCATTATTTATGTATTCTTTGATGATTTCCACGCTTTGGTTTTTAAGAGATTAGCTTAGTTAAAGTGGCATGTCCCTATTTTGGAGGCAACGCTACCCTCAACCATATTGGCTCTGAGTCAGCAGGGATAGAGTCTCGCAAGGCCGGAATATTGAAAGATAATTAAGTAAGTTATTAATGCAAAATGTGGAATGTCCCTCTTTTGGAGGCAATGCTACCATTGGCCATATTGGTCTGAGTCAGTAGGGATACAGTTCCGCAAGGCCGGGTTAAAGTTTTAATAGTAGTTTATTTATAAGGGATTCAAGTTGTTCTTACTTCCCCCGATTTGATGTTATCTACCGCAAAGGAAGTCCTACTAAGCTTGAACCAAGTTCTCGCATGATTTATACACTGAACGAGGCAAAAACTGTCACACCCCGATTTGTGTGGCCAGAGCGGCAATCATTGCATTCGACCAAGTAAATGACAACTGTAAAACATAATAAGATGTTCATCCATACATTTTATTTGAACCAAATTTCCAATGATCTACTTGTTTTGAAATCTTAGTATAATTTCAACGATATTGTTCAAACTTTAAAACATAAGTTTTACAAAGATGATAACCAAAAACTAGATGACATCAAACTGCTTGACTTCAAAACACACGAACATATGTTTCCAAAGCTGTCCACTAGTTACTGTAATAAATGTTAGTTTTGAAAAACGTCAACAAAAGCTGGTGAATTCATGTATTTAATTTGCATCAAATAATTTTTGAAAATGTTTGAAGTATTGAATCTGGTATGTAATCAAATGAAACTTGTAAGATCATTAGTTTTTTGCAAGGACACTAATCTGTATGCCGAATATGGTGGCAACCAAACCTTGACGATTTATTGTGTCTGGGACACTCGTTTTAGACACAAAAGCACTCTATTACGATCTGTTATTGTTGTCGTAATATAGTGGGGCTCGCCCAAACCCAATAGATCTATCCCCTTGTTCCTCGGTTCTTGTTATCCATTAATGGTCCCAATGCTTGAGCTTTATCCACATGTGATCTAAATATTTTCATTCCTTAAAAATAGTCATACCCATTTGAAACATGTATTCTCCCCATACGTTTAAAACCTTAAAACGATTAAATAAAAAGGGGAAACATGAACTCACAGATTCGCGCTCCGTGAAAATCTTTATGTATTGTTTTATTCTTTATTCGTTTTCTCAACCTACAACTGTTCTAATCCTATTAGACACTTAGGTTTATGATCGTTTTCGTACAAGTATTCATCTTGAATTCATAATTACACTTGTATTTGTTTGTTTTCTTTGTTTTCCATGTATATATATATTTCATATCTTTCGTATTTTAATGGGCCTAGCCCAAGGGTTATGTGTAAGAATTCAATTCTTATATTTTTGTATGTGTGGGCCTAGCCTAATTGGTTTCATATGTGTGGGCTTAGCCTAACTTGATTAAAATGTGTGGGCCTAGTCCAACTTGATTTAAATGTGTGGGCCTATCCCAAATAGTTTTATATATGTGGGCCTAGCCTAACTTGTTTTAGATGTGTGGGCCTAGCCCAAATAAATTTACTTAAAATGGGTTAAGCCCAAATGAGGTTGTAAAAGTGGGCTTTAGCCCAAGTCAATCATGTAAGAGTGGGCCTAGCCCAAAATAGTTTATAGAAGTGGGCTTAGCCCAATTTAGTTTATAAAAGTGGGCTCTAACCCAACTTAGTTTATAAAAGTGGGCTCTAGCCCAAGTCAATTTTAAAAGTGGGCTCTAGCCCAATTCAGTTTATTAAAGTGGGTTCTAGCCCAATTCAGTTTATAAAAGTGGGCTCTAGCCCAATTCAGTTTATAAAAGTGGTCTTTAGCCCATATAGTTTATTTAATTGGGCTAAATCCATGTTTTAAACACTCACTAATAATAATTTATGAAAATTAGTTTACAAAACTACTAATATTTTATATAAGTTATTCTTATAAATTCTAATATGTATATATTTTTGTGTAGTGTGTGACGGTTTGTTTATTTGTTTTGACCGTTTCGTTTGTGCCGCCCGCTTCATTCGCGTTATTTGTTTCGTCCGTGTCGTTTTATTTGTTTGATATGTCCAAATTGTCCGTTTTTGTCCGAATCGTCTTATTGTCCGATTTGTTAGTTTATGTCCATGTTTGGACAAAAATGTTTGTACTTGTCATATTTCAAGTATATATATAAGTTCTTGTACATTTTGTAAAATTTGTATTTTTGTATTTATTCATACTTGGTCTAAATACATAATATTTATACATAAAATATACATACATACTTGATCATAACTAAATATGTATATTTCGTCTAAAAATACATATTTATCCATTTTAGTTTGAGAAAAAACTCTTGAAATTTTATTTAAACTTTTTCATCCAAATTTTTGTTTTATCATGATTAACTTCCTTAGTCATTCAAAATTTTTAGTTTAACCATACTTTAATCTTAACAAATTTTATAAAAATTTTGCCATAGTTTCTCCTAACCTATGGACTTTCCCATGTTTTAAATAAACATGTTATAAACAATTTTCAACTCAAATAATGATCAAGTATAATGACTAATCTTCTAGATCATAAATCTTTAACAAGAAATGTTATGAACTTGTAGTGGTTCTAAACTGTCCAGAAATGGAAACTTTATTATCACATTTTAACAAAACTCTTAGATTATTTATTTTATATAAACATACTTTATGTAGTATATGAAATCTTTTTAACTGTGTAGACATGTTTATATCATTTCCAAAAATAAGTGCATGTTCATGATCTTTCCAAAAATGGAAATTTTATTACTACATTTCAACAAAATTTCTAGATCATGAGTTTTAAATAACAATCTATATTTTGTATAATGCATATGACCATTTTAAGTGCGTAAATCATGTTCATAACATTTTTGTTAGTAAATCTTGCTAAATCTAAACATGCATGTGTTTAACTAGTATCTACATTTTTATTAGTGATTTTTAAGTGGGTTTTTAAAGTAAGCTTTCAACATGAACTTGTACATGGGTTTTAAGCAAAACCATAAGAATGTAAATACTATTTATGGAGCTTACTAGTTTTCTATATAAACAAGATGATGATGGTAAAAAGATGAAGAGAAAATGATGATCTAAGAGCTCCCAATGATTCCAAAGTGCTTCAAGTGTACTTCCAAACCTTACATGTGCCTTGAATCATCCATGCAAGTTTGAAATTGTGATATTTCAATTTTTAAAAGATGAAGATGGTGAAGATTTGGGTATGGTCATTTTTAGGAGAGAGATAAGAGAGGAGATGAAAGGTTTTTGGTTATGTTGGAAATGAGAAGTGTGGTGGAATGTAAGTGTGTTGATTTGGTTAAGTTTTTCACTTCTCCATATACTAATCATGTTTTCCTTGTTCCAACACATCAAAGAAGAAAGTAGCTAGGTGGGGGACCCACCATTGCCGTGCAAAAGGGGGGGGGGTGGTTTGATTTTAATTTTTTTTATAAAAATCTTGTTATATTTTATAAACTTTAAAATCTTGAATGTTTGTATATATTAGTTTTTATAAAGTTTAGTGACCCAACACACTAAAGTGATGTTATAACATGTCAAACTAGCTCACTAGGCTAATTGTTTGGTTGTTTGGTTGATATATTCGGTTCAGGTCTCGTACCAGGTTAAATACTGATATTTTGTGTTCTTATAAAATTTTATCTACACAATGGTCTTTGTACAACTCTCTACTAATAAATTTGTTATTTCGGACTCACTTCCTGTAGCGGCTCTGTTGTTAGGTATTTAATGAACTATCCGTGTAGCTTAAAAACCTAAAGTTTAAATAAGGGTTTTATCACACCCCAACCGATGGCGGAAACATCTGAGTGAGACGAACTAGATTGCTCGAGACATCATAACACTAATTGTGACAGTATTTAATTAAACAACCCATTTCATTTCAAATAACCAAATTGTCAAATATAATACAATTCAAATACAAAACAACATCATACGAGACATGTTCAACAAAACCTATTAAATAACTTAGCATTCTAAGCGTGTTTCTATGCCGATCCTACTAAGTTTCGTCATGTCATTCTCATCAACCTGCAATATTTTAAAAAGTATAGTTCAATAACAAAGTATTGGCGAGTACACAAGTTTGACATCAGAGCATAAGTAATAAAAAGATTTAAACAAATGCACATGATAAGCTAGTATACGAGATAAATGTAAACAAAGCATGTGAACTACAAGTCAATCCTCTAGTGTACCGCATAATAAATTAAAACTTAACCTTGACCACAAGAATACGGGCGGTGCGTTACTCCTATAGCGCTATACATGTTAAGGGAGGCTTGATCGAAGTTAACGACATTTAGTATCACATATGAATGTACCAAGTAACAATTCAAGTATCACATAACTATAGCATGTATGATGGATTGTTTGTGTGATTTCATAGAATAAAGGTGTGATTTTGTGTATTTTAATAGATTAACATGTTGCACCCAAGAAGTGTAAAGCGTAAAAAGGGTGTCGAGTGTACTCACAGTTTTGCAAAGTTAAGTTTCGTGAAAGCGTTAGGTTGTTTAGTGGGACGAACACCAAGTTATCCTACACAAGGAAACGTAGGTGTGTGAGTATTGGAATGACGGTGGAATTTGGTAATTTTAGGAATTTAAAGTACGCAAAAGTATGTATAGTTGAAAGTATTTATCTAGACGTTAACGCTCGTTTTTTTACACTATAAGCCCCAAGGGGTGTTTGTGTTTTTTATGGGTCATGCCCAATAGAATTGTAACGATGGTTAGGTCTTAGATAAAATAACCTAATATTAGGACAAGTTAACCATATGGTCATCGTCAAAGGTTCGGTTATATTATTTATTTACATATATAGTTTACATATAATATACAAGTTCATCATAGAATTCATATAGTTCATGGATATCATATAAATCATAGAATCATGCATGGAGGTAGGAGGATAACCGTCCTAAACCTCTTTCGTAAGATTCACCAATACACAAACTGCCACAAGGACAATTCAGATGGTCAAGAATATAGTACTTCACTAAGCTACACTTCGAAGCGAATAAGCAAGCCAGGTGCGTGCATCCCGAACATGGCAACGTTTGGGACGTGTCATAGCCTTGTTACTCTAGTGAAAGTGAACCGTAGCTTAATGGATAAATCATCAAGTGAGGGGTGGATTGGAAAGTTGGATAGCCAAGGCCTCCATGTAATCACACCTTCACCAACACAAGCTTGTAAGCTCGGATGGCCAACACTTGTGGGTTTAAACCCTAGTAAAATCACAATTTTAGAGGCATGTTATGCTTCTTGATGTTGTATGGAACAAGCCTAGCTAGCTCCCTAACCATAAACTTGGTTAGAGGCACAAGTAGCATAGAGTTGTTATGTTCAAAAACAAGTTCGAAAAAGTTTATAAGTTTAACTTCCAAAACAGAAAGTTTGGCCCTAAAAATGGTATTGTTCCACCTTGGTTTTCCATGGAAAACCTATGGTAACATCCCATGGGGCTTAGAAAACAATGTTGAGGAAGCAAACATGAAGAAAACATTGAAAATCTTAAAGTTTAAAAAGATAAAAAGTGGGCAGAAAGTTAACACACTTTTGGACCTCAAATTGGTGGGGTTTCACCTTAGTTTTCCCAAGCAAACTTGTGAGAACCTTCCTAGAGGTTATCCAAGGGTGTTAGAAAGAAAAACAAGGCTTGAAGAAGAAGGGAAGTGAGTTGAAACTCACTTGCAAACTGTTTTGGGACAGGAGGGAATTTCTGGACTTTAGGAGGTTGTTTGAAGTGTTTGGAGACTTGTAAAAGTGAGAAATGGGTAGGGGAAGGCTTGTTAATATAGGGAAGGGATCAGGGTTTGGATTAGGGTTGCAATTAATGGGTTAGTTGGAGTTTTGATTGAAACAAGAAGAGATGAGAAGGAGACAGCTTGTGGCCGTAAGCTGTCTTCCTTTTTTTTGTTTCAAAATTATAATTGTTATGTTGGCATATTTTGTTGTATTATAAGTGTGTTACAAAAGTAGGTCATTTTAGAAGGTTAGAATTAGGGTTAAGGGTCTTTTATAATCCAAAAAAAAGGACTTGATTACGTAGAAGGTTATAATGCAAACTTGACAAATTGTGTGATGCTGGAAGCTTAATTCTTTGTTGTTACAAGTCACTAATCATCTTGCTTGGCTTTAATATTAAGATGTACAACGTTCAATAGGTATTCACGAGTCATTTTGAATTGATTTATCGAGTCAACAAAGTAACGTACGTTCATAAGTTTAAGCGTGTATAAAGTTTGTGAAATTCGCATAATTGATCAACTTGATTTCATTCAAAGCCTTAGATTTACAATGATTATGAATTGGAAATATGATTACAAGGTTTGGAATTTCCAATTATAGAAACACGAAGCGAACTACTAAAAACGGAAAGTTACAAATGCGAAGCGTTACAGGTTTTGTATTGTTTTTAATACCCTACATATTATTTATGATAAATAATATTTATTTTTGAGTTTCAGACATTTGTTATTTTCGTTATGCGGAGGTGCTGTACATTCAGCAAAATTGTTGTATTTTTCTGCGGACTGGAAAATTTGGTGTTTTAAAAAAATTCGTCGAAAAGTAATATTTGCACATTATTGCCAACTAATGCTCCCATATAATAATTATCACGGACATACTTAATTTCTCATTTTTTCCGTGTCAGACTGTATCGCAACTAGTCCTGACATGTACAGTGTGTTCGCATTTCCGCCGCTAGTCTAGGATATAAGTTTATATGTTTCTAATTGTGGTGGGTTTGTTATGATACTAAGCTATGATTTTGAAATTCCTAGACCTTTAAGACTCAATTAAATAAAATCAAGTCGAAAATTACTAATGTAATAGTTGTTTAAGCTGTATGGATTTACCGGTATTTTGCCGTATGTCACAAAAACTTTACCCATACCACCCTTCTAATCCCCTTCCAGGCAGTTAACGTGATTTATACAGACCATAAAGACGAATAAGTGAATCGACGAAACATGAAGAGATGATAGAATAAAGTTCACTTTCAATATAAAAAACTAGTTATTAAAGTCATTAGTACACCCCCAATTAAAAAGTTAACCCAAGCTAGGAAATCAAAAGTAGTACATAAATAACTTGTCTTCACCAAGTGATTTATGAGATTAGCCAAGCATTACCTTTGTTTGACAAAAACTCTTACGATCAATCTTGGATCCCAAGACTACTACACACACTCTAAGATGGATGATGGATGAATGTGGTGGATGATGGTGGTATTGTGGTGTGGAGTGGTGGCAGGTGTGAGAGAAGTGGTTTGCCAAGAATGAGTAGGAATGAAACCAAGCACCCCTATTTATAGCTGGGAACAGTCTTTTCACACGGCTTCGTGCCTGAAAGGCACGACCCCGTGTCTTCCTTCTTCTCTGTCTTTATTTAATTCGTATGTTAAATGATTCTGCTACATGGCCCCGTGTGTCAACGGCACGACCCCATGTCCATTGTACTTGTTGTACTATTCTAGATATACAAAATATTGAAGTTTACCATGGCCCATGCCTAAGAGACATAACCTCATGTCTCTTGTTTGCTTCGGTTTGTCTTCTTCTGATCTGGAATCTTGAAGGGGCACCTGACTAGGCACGGCTCCATGCCAAACCTCTGATTTGTTGTTTTTAGTCTTAGGGTGAAGCTCAGAGGGCTGGTATAGTGTGTTGTCTTCCCGTCTTTTGTACTTATGCTGGATTTTTTCGTTAATTTGCTCCTTTTGTACATTTAAGCTCTTGTAATCCTTAAATCAAAAGTATAAAAAGAAGCACACCTTTTCCAACATTAGTACAAAAAAGGGTTTCTTATATACCGTATTTGATACAATTTATATGTTGTGTTTGACGCATATCAAATATCCCCGCACTTGAATATTTTCTTGTACTCAAGCAAAACTCTTTAATATTTGCTTACACACCCAAACGGAATTGGTAGAGAAGAAGTTTTTTGGTCTTGTTCGTAGGGTGTCGGGAATCCAAGTTCTTTTATTTTTTGTTTTTATATTATTTACAATCTTATTCGATATGATTTATTTAAAACACTTTTTTAAGAAAAATAAATATTTTTAGGTGTAGCATGCCTTAATCAAATTTCATTTAGTTATTTACAAATTCACACGCCTCACAATTGATCACTCAACACTCGGTCGATAATGTATAAGTGAAACGCTCAATTCCGGTATGAAATTTACTCCTACCATATGCTTGAAAAGTAATCAAACCTCATCTTTTTTTAACAAAATATTTGTAAATATCAAAAGTACTTTTAAAAGGGTAGGATGTTGGCGAGGGGTAGAATAGTTTTATTGAAAAGTTGCTAAAAATGTAAAATGCGGGTTTCTGAAAATTTATTTATTTTTGACTTAGTTATAAACTATATATTTATAAGAAATATGTTTGCTTATTTACTTCAAGTAACTAGAGAGATTTTTTTTGATTAAGCTAAGTCACTTCTTTTTATATAATTTTCAAAAGATCCGCATTTTACTAAAATAAAGAGGCGTGAAAAGAAAATTTTGGTTTTGGGTGATGGGTAATTTGTGCAAAATGGTGTTTTGCGGGTTTTGAAATGAAGGCTTTAGACTCAAAGGGGTTAACTAGGGGATTATTTTTGGTTTTTGGTTAGGAGATAAAAAGAAAATAATGTGGCAGATGAAAAATAATATCCTAATGCCTCCATGATATACTTACTTGGATTAGTTGGTAAAGACCGGGAATGTATTGTCTTGTCAAGTTCTAGATTCGTAAGAACCACACGGCTATTCACACAAGAGAATGAGCATTTAGTAAATATATAAATTTGAATGCTCGGTAAAGGCTCAAAACTCGCATTTTTGTGTGAAAAGGGAGTAAAAGTGTGAAATTATATATACAATCAAATTTTACAAAGAATTGTCATGCCTTTTTATAAATTTTTCTTATATAGTTCTTTTTATCACGATGCTATCAGTTGTAAACTTTATAAAAACTTGAAAATTTTTAGATCTTGGTGTCTAACTTAAATTGTAAACAAGACAAAACAAACTAAAAAAACTGTTTTTGAAAGAGATTTGGAGTGTTTTAGCGATTCCAAGTAGGGTTTTGTGTAACGCTTGTTTTTAGTACAAACAATTTCAAGTTAATCTTACCCCCACACTTAAATTACACATTGCCCTCAATGTGTACAAAATTGGTGAAAACTGATTTAATGTGTAAACGTGGGTTAAAAACAACAATTTTATTTTTCAAAAACTAGGCACTAGACACGGGGGCATGTTTGGGGGACACGAATCCTTGTCAAAATTATTAGTACCAGATTTCTGAGAAAATTTTCAGGAGGCAGATACGGGGGGTGTCCTGGAGACACGACCCCGTGTAAAAATTGCCAGTAACAAAAGTTTTCCAGAAGCTAGGAACGGGGGTGTGTCTATGGGACACGGCCCCGTGTTAGTGTTCCAGATTCAAAAAATTTTCTATAGACTTGAGGCATGGGGGCGTGTTTACCATACACAGCCCTGTGCTGCACTTCCTATTTTGAAGATTTTGCCTCGGGAAGTGCATGTTTACATGCATGGGGTGCTGTTTCAACATCCCTTGGGCTATTTTTCATGCTTCCTTCGAGAGTAGCTTATTACTACAAAGAGGGAGCTTAAAGAAATATATTAGACTAAATATTACACTAGAATATAAACTAATTAACTTAAGGATAGTCCATGGAATGCCTCCAAGGTGCGACACATTTATAAGAGTTCTTGGCTAGACCCAAAGTCGGTCAAATGTTACCCGAGCGGGATGATTTGCATCCTAAATTGCATCAACGAAGGGCGTAGTCGAGGCTCGAGTCTATGGCATTAATGTTGTAACACCTCGTAAATTTATGTCCAGTAATATACTGACACGTGTCCATACTCTCAATTGTGCCTAATATTGGTCGAGAGGGACTATTTTTGTGAATTTATGAAAAGATGAATGTGGAGGGACTAAAGGTGTCAACATGCTGAAACTATGCCTCTGAGTGACCCTTTACAGTGTCCATACTCTCAAAATGAGCCACTTGTTGGACGAGAGGGACCATTTTGAATTTATATATATAAGTTAAACTTTACAAGGTCTGATGATACATCCTCTGTTAGACTTCAGCAGAGCTTTGTATTCAACAGAGCTTAGAAGAACTTGGACATTTAAACTCTGCTGAAACATCGATGGTAACCACTGCTAAGCTAAACACTGGTGATAGAAGACACTGATGATAACCATTGCTATGCTAACCACTGCTGATAGAAAACACTGATGGTAACCAGCCTCTGTTGATCTTCAACAGAGCTTGCTATAGCAGAGTTCGGACATCAGCAGAGCTTTGCCTTCAGCAGAGCTTTGTCTCAACAGAGCTTGCTATAGCAGAGCTTAGACATCATTAGAGCTTTGTCTCAACAGAGCTTGCTATAGTAGAGCCTAGACATCAGCAGAGCATTGTCTCAACAGAGCTTGCTATAACAAAGCTTAGACATCAGCAGAGCTTTGTCTCAACAGAGCTTGCTATAGCAGAGCTTAAGACTTTAGCAGAGCTTTACTAGGGCAAATGTTGTAGTATATTTTGGCTTGTTGCCCCCACAAAGCTGTCAGAAATCATTAACACAAAACCAGGGGCTTCAAAACAGTTACGCCACGTTCTAGGACACTTATACTCATCTTCTAACTTCTGCTAACACCTAGAACCACCTCCTTCAAGCTCCAACACTATAAATAGAAGTGTTTGCAACACTTTAAACTTACACATTCTTAAAAATACTCCTCTTATCTGTTTTGAAGATTCCTAGTCTTTAAGAGCTTCTGATTTAAGTTCATTTTCATCTAAGGATCACTTGTAAGTGCTCCTTTTAGTTACATTTCGTTTATTAGGCTTTTTAAAGCCAAAAGTCAAACAATTTTGATAATTGCTTTGACTTTCGGGTTAGACCTGATTGAGATTAGTTTGCTATTGATTTAAGGTTGCATTATATCGTAATTTAATGTATCGTAACCCTATGAGGTTATAATACGTGATCATAATCATATTCTAGGCTTTTGTACAAGTATCAATATTACGCCATACTTTGACCATATAAGATCATAAACTATGTCACTTAATGACTAAAATGCCCTCGTGGCACATATTTTGATTTTAAAACCTTAATGATCATTTAAGTTGATAACATACTAATGTTACAACTTATTTAAAGTATAATGGCATATAGAACTTGTTTATAACTCATCCGAGTACCCAGTATCGCTTATGTAACTAATTTACGTAAGCTTACTCATATTATACAAGTCCTAGTACTTGTTGGGTTTAAACTACGTTCCATTCCGGTCATCGCTTAATCAAGCGTATCTTACCGTTTTCATTAATTTAAGTTAACCGATGAAAGTCTATGACTTAAAAAGGACCCGTTGACATTCTAATTGGTTATTAAACCATTCATTCCAGACTAGGGACTTCCGTAAATTGCAACCAACCTTAGTTAATTGATTACGGCTGAGCTTTTTATAATTCTTGCATATTAAGACGAGTTTTAGCCCACGTAGATACTCTTAATCTATTTTCCCTATACGAGCTCGGGATACGGTAAGTTATTACCACTTGGTCGTGTATGAGATCATATGTCAGATTGTGACTAGAAAATCCGCATAAATTTTAATCTGTTTTGTCTGATAACTTAAACATTGGAGGTTAACACGACCATATCCTGGATATCCTCAGCTCATTTAAGTTGCTAAAGGCCCCGACTAAGCACGGGGTGTAGGCATACACCTGACAGATGCTAATGCTATTTAAAATGTTTTCTTACCCATATTGGGGATACCCCTTCGTGGATTAAAGTGGTGTGTCGGTTAATCATGTTATTCGGTTTCTGCACCGGACCCCATATGTATTGACAGGCATGTAAAATTGTATACAAGATTATTGTAATTGTCCCAAGTTATTTATGAAATTACATGTGCCTTGTGCACTTTAATAAATTTTGAAATATTTTTAAAATGTGTCGGTTATTTGTATTTACCAGTGAAAACTTACGTATCTTCAAAAGACTAAGCGCAGGTTGCAAAGAACTTAAATACGCTGGAAGTTGCCTGGTAAATGCTTAAGTAGAATTTGCAACTCCATTGCATAGAAGCGTATAGTCTGTTATTTCATTTTGTAAGTTTTTGATCCGCATGTGGATCTTTTCATATATTATTAGTTTGTATATTATTTTAAACATTCAGACATTTATATTGTAATAATTTAAATCAAAGACTTCCGCTGTGCTATCGTGATTATATGACTATGACGATACCAATCTTACGTCACGATACTCCCTACCCGGGCCCACCGGGATTTGGTTGGAAATTCGGGGTGTGACAGATTGGTATCAGAGCCAACGTTTTAGAGAATTAATCAATAGCCTTTTGTGTTTAATATCAAACAGCACGAAGCACATTCCTTAGACTTTCTGAGTCTAGACATTGACCTAGGATCACTTATATCTCTATTAGGTTATCATTATTATTTTGTTTTTGATATTTAACAGATATTATGCCGCCAAGATTTAGAGGAAAAGGAAAAGGGCCTATGAGGGGAGGACCATCTAGACAAGTACCCTCTGATTCGCACAACTCGGATCCTTACCAAGATTCGGGAAATTCTTACTCATCACAACCCGCGAGACATTTTATTTTGCATCATTCTTCTCATCATATGCACCATTCTTCCCACTCACATCACTCACACCATTCACATTCATATCACGACTCTTTTAACTCTAACCAATATATAAACACACCACCAGTTGGTCAAGATCAGCAGGATGATGACTCTGATCCAGAAATGCCACCATCATGATCCAACATGCATCCAATTAAGATATCAAGCGGGACTGCATCTTATGCAGGATCTCCTTATCAAGGTCCCGAAGAATGGGACCAATATTTTAACCAATTTACCTTTGTAAATACACCTTCCTATCATTCTACGACACCGCCTCCGCCGCCTCCACAAGAAGATGCGCAAATGGAACCAGTGGAGCAACCACAACTACCTCCAGAACCACCAAGGAAGAAACATAGAGCAGCATGTCTGTGCGCACGGGAGAACGGTCGGGCTTGCTACCCCCATTGCCCCAAACATACCCCACTATTCCCAAGGACCCACAAATGGGTGGACCCTCGAATACTATACCGGTAGTTGACCCAACACTACAAACTTTTGTTCAACTACCACCACCATCAGGTTTTGATAACCCAGTCCCTACGTATCTAGATACGTCTGGGTACAATCCTTTAAATCCGTCTACACCGATGGATTATGACTATTAGATGCCATCGTATGACCCTTATATGCAAGCAGTTGTACATAATACTTTATACCCGTCTCCTTTCCCTCCCACATATCCAACTACGGGATACCCAAATTATGGGTACCCGTATCTTACGGTGCCACAGCCACTGCCACCGCCACAACTACAGGCCATTAATCAGGCCTTGGAAAAAGCGGAACAAATTCAACATCAGGAGTAAAGGACTGAGAGGAAGACGAACAAGTTCTTTAAAAAGCTCTCCAAACTAGTCAGGGGAAAGTAAGATGAGTGAAAGCTTTCTTCTTATTATTGTGTATTAATTTTTCTAAAACTCCCTGCGTGGACAAGTATCCTATTTATTTTAAGAAGTCCTGTTTAAGGCAAAAGTATTGTAATCTTTTCATCACTTAATGTTAATTTTGGAATTTTCATAATATATGTATTATTTCATTACATCCTCTTCAAGCGATCGCCTCAATCAAAATTTTATCAATCCACTGTCTATTACAAAAAGATCATCTTAATAGTTTTTTACCAGCAAATTGGCAAAGTCCATGATATTTGGCAACTACAAATGACAGTTAAGGATGACTAGCGCTTCTGTCCAGAGGGGGTGAACTATGTTGAATCCTTATAAGCCTTATGGTTAAATGCGACCATGGCTACATATATATATTATTGTCAAACTATTAAGACAATTATTCATTATTAACATCAAGGTAGTGTGAAATGAGAAACCACGCTAGCCGTCCAGGTGATGGACTACGTCCAAGCCTTATAGCCTATATGATCAAATTTGATCACAACTAGCATCATCAAATGCGATGATCATTTGTATTAACATCCTTAGTGATGAACTACCTACGGGTTATATTTTTATTGTCAAATGAGACAATGACAGTTGTGACCTTATGATCCACTGTCCAACAGGTAATGCACTACGTCCAAGCTTTATAGCCTATATGGTCAAATTTAATCATGGCTAATATCATTAATTGTGATGATCATTTGTATTAATATCCTTAGTGATGATCTACCTACGAGTTATATTTTTATTTGTCAACTAAGACAATTATAGTTGTGACCTTATGATCCACTGTCCAACAAGTGATGGACAATGTCCAAACCTCAAATGCCTTTGATGGTCCTTTGAGACCTAGGCTAATTATATATACTTACTTTATTCAATATTTACTTTGAAATGTCAAAATTATAAATTTTGGCAGTTGTAATGTTAGGCACACTGATCCAAAGGAGTGAAGGATACATATATATACATATATATATATATATGTATATATATATAACCACATAGTCTATATGGTTTAATACCATGACTGATGAAACTTTTAAGACATCAAATTAATGATCACTTATTATATTGCCACTGAGCAATTATTTAATTAGTCTGTTTAGACCAAGCTTATTGAGATGGTGAATCCACATTCTAATGGAGCCAATCGCGGACAAAATAATGATATTAATGTGAATGTTAACCGCAATGGCGAGGGAGTTGATCTCCAAGCCATGATAGCCGCAGAAGTCGGCAAGGCTATGAATAACTTTTTAGCTAACTTTAAGGGATCTAGTATCGCTCATTCTAAGTCCCATTCAATTCCACATCCATCTTCCCGTAAGGAAAGCTCGCATACTCTTCAACTGTGAAGAGCGAGCCAAAGCGGGACTATAAGGAAAAACCCTATTCTTTAAAGGATGGTTGTACTTACAAGTACTTTGTCTCGTACAAGCCCCGAGATTTCAACGGAAAAAGGGGGCTATTGATGCCATGAAGTGGCTAGACGCGATGGAGACTGGAGTGGATATCAGCGGTTGTCTGATAAATATGTTGTGAAGTACGTCTCACAATCATTTAAAGGCGATGCCTTAACCTGGTGGAAGGCAATGATACAATCGACAGGGAAGATACCCCTATAAAATTTGGAATGGTCCAAGTTTGTAGACCTCATCAAGGAAACCTACTGTCCACCACACGAGGTGGAAAAGGTGGAGTCAGACTTTTAGACTCTCAGCATGAAGAACTTAGACTGTCAGAAATATGTAACCGATTTTAACTTTTTGTCTAGGTTAGTGCCCTATTTGATTACTCTGGAACCTAAGCACATTGCGCGATTTATTGGGGGTCTAGAACCTGAAATCAAGGGTATGGTGAAGGCTTCAAAGCCTACCTCATATAGGTCTGCTGTAGACCTACCCTTTCCCTCACTTCGGATGCAGTGAGGCAGAAGTCGGTCAAGACCGAGACTGAGGGGAAAAGGAAACGGGAGGATAATTACTCCCAAATGTCAAAAAGACGGAGTTATGGGTTCAAGAGGAACCAAAAAAGTTCCGATGAGAGGCCTTTGTGCAAGACCTGTGACAAACGGCATGGGGAGAGTGTTGTTCAGATCAGCAGGCAAAACCCTATGGCATATGCAAGAAATCGGGGCATAGGTCCTTGGATTTTAAGGACTTAAAGAGCACCGTCTGTTATGGTTGTGGCAAGAAGGGCTACATCAAGACTAATTTCCCCAAAGCTGCCAATGAGGGTACTTCAAAATCAGAGAGGCGAAAAAAAGGGAACGCATGAGCCTTCTAGATGAATGCGAGGGAAGCAATTAATGACACAAATGTCATAACGGGTACGTTCCTCATTAACGATATCTTTGCTAGAGTTTTTTTTCATTCCGGAGCTGATAAGTCTTTTGTAGACCATAAGTTTAGTAGACTACTAAATCAATCTATAAGAACTCTAGATATACCCTATGATGTAGAATTAGCCGACGCTACATTAGAAACCGCATCTTCTATCCTTGATGGATGCTCTATATCCGTTATGAATCATTCAATCCCTATGTCTCTTTTGCCAATGAAATTGGCGGGGTTCGATGTAGTCTTAGGCATGGATTGGTTATCTGGTAACCAAGCCCGCATTGCCTACGATAAGAAACTCATCGAAGTTAAGACCCCATCTACTGAAATGCTCACCATCCATGGAGATTTACACTGTGGATTACATGAGAAAGTGTCACTACTCAAGGCAGGCATCCAAATGTGTGAAGAGTGGATGTGTCATTTACATGGCAAAGGTTACAATAGACGAGCCAAAGCCCAAGATTGAAGACATTCTAGTCATCTCTGAATACCCTGATGTATTTCTTGAAGAACTACCTGGCCTACCACCAGAAAGACAAGTGGAGTTTAGGATTGATATCATACTAGAAGTTGCACCGGTTGCAAGGGCACCATATCGGCTAGCGCCAACGGAGATGAAGGAATTAAAGACCCAACTTGAAGAACTTTTGGAGAAAGGCTTTATTCAGCCTAGTTCTTCACCTTGGGAAGCTCCTATCTTATTCCTTAAAAAAAAGGACGGGTCAATGCGGATGTGCATTGACTATCGCGAACTAAATAAGATAACAATCAAGATCCGTTATCCTCTGCCCAGGATCAACGACCTGTTCGACCACCTTCAAGGGGCTAGTTACTTCTCGAAGATAGACTTAATATGAGGATATCACCAACTGAAAATTAGGAACGAGGATGTTCCAAAGACTGTCTTTAGGACCAGATACGGCCACTATGAGTTCTAGTGATGCCTTTTGGGCTCACTAATGCACCAGCAGCATTCATGGATCTCATGAATAGAGTCTGCAAGCCATATTTAGACAAGTTCGTCATAGTCTTTATAGATGACATACTTATCTATTCTCGTAATTAGAATGATGACGAGAAACACCTCAGATGCATCTTAGAGTTGTTAAAACAAGAGAAGCTCTATGCAAGGTTCTCTAAGTGTGAATTTTGGCTTAGAAAAATCCAATTCCTTGGACACATGATAAGTGAGCATGGTATCCAAGTGGATCCGACCAAGCGTGAAGCGATTATGACTGGGAAGCACCAAAGACTCCATCCGAGATTCGTAGCTTCTTAGGATTGGCCGGTTATTACAGAAGATTCATTGAAAATTTTCCTGTATTGCCACTCCTTTGACTACTTTGACCCGCAAAAATGTCAACCTTGACTAGGGTCCCAAGCAGAAGGAATCTTTTGAGATTCTAAAGCACAAATTAAGTAATGCTCCTGTCTTAACCCTACCTGAGGGTATTGAAGACTTTGTTGTTTACTGTGATGTCTCGTACACCGGCATGGGCTGCGTGCTGATGCAGAGTGGCAAAGTGATGGCTTATGCATCACAACAACTTAAGATGCACGAAAGAAATTACACCACCCATGACTTGGAGTTGGGTGCAATTGTATTTGCACTAAAGTTTGGAGAAAACTATTATATGGCACAAAGTGTATTATATACACTGACCACAAAAGTCTCCATCATCTATTTAGTTGAAAGATTTGAACACGCGACAACGCCTGTGGATAGAGACCTTGAACGATTACAAATGTGAGATTCGTTACCATCCCGGTAATGCAAATGTCGTTGCTGACGCATTAAGTCGCAAGGAAAGAATTAAGACGATAAGGATTGATGCCAAAAGTATCAAGCTCAAATCTAGATTGAATGAGAAGCTGCTAGATGCTCAAAAACAAGCTTTATTAGAAGCAAATACTCCCAATGAAGGATTAGGTGCAACTGTTGATCAGTTAACACCTAGGAGTGATGGATCCTGAGATTTAATAATCGTATTTGGGTTCCCATCTTTGGAGAACTCAAAGATCTGATTCTCCAGGAAGCTCATAATTCTAGATATTCAGTTAATCCTGGAGGTGACAAATGTATCAAGATTTGAAAAGGAATTATTGGTGGATTGGCATGAAGAAATCTATAGCCACCTAGGTAGCTAAGTGCTGGACGTGTTCACAAGTTAACGCTGAATAACAAAAACCGTCATGACTCCTACAATAGCTTGAGATTCCTACGTGGAAGTAGGAAATGGTAACTATGGATCTGATTACCAAATTACCTAAGACCAAAGGTGGCAATGACACGATTTGGGTGATTGTAGATAGACTGACTAAGTCAGCCCATTTTCTGCCAATTAAGGAACTTATAGTTCCGATAAGTTGGCCAAGTTATATGTGATGAGATTGTGTCCTTGCATGGCGTGCCCATATCTTTAGTATCTGATAGAGATACTAGATATACATCACACATTTGGAAAAGTTTCCAACAATCATTAGGCACAAAAATGAATTTCAATACGGCTTACCACCCTCAGACTGATGGTCAGAGTGAGCGTACTATCCAGACTTTAGAAGACATGATTATAGCATGTGTAATTGATTTGGGTGACCATCTACCCCTAATAGAATTCTCCTACAATAACAGTTAACTTACAAGCATCAAGGCTGCTCCTTTTGAGGCCTTGTATGGGAGAAAATGTCGAACGCGCGTTTGTTGGGCTGAAGTTAGGAAAGTTCAACTATCAGGACCTGAGATTGTCCTAGAAACCACGGAACAGATTGTACAAATCCGTGATTGTCTCAAAGCTGCCAGGGATAGGCAGAAGAGTATGCTGACAAGAGGCGCAAACCTCTTAAGAGGCAAGTTGAGCCCAAGATATTTCGGAACATTCGAGATAACTAAATGTATCGAATCTGTAGCATATAAGCTTAAACTACCTGAGGGGCTTAGTGGAATTCACGATGTGTTCCACATTTCTAATTTCAAGAAATGTCTAGCCGATGAATCGCTAGAAATGTTACATCATGATGCGCAAATTAATGAAAACCTGAGGTTTTTTGAAAAACCAATCTCGATCAAGGATCGACAGGTTAGGAAGCTCCAAAGGAAAAAGATTGCAATTGTTAAAGTTAAATGGGATGCCCGTCGAGGCCCCGAATATACATGGGAGACCGAGTCCATTATGTGACAAAAGTACCCCTATCTTTTTGAATAAAATCTCGAGGTCGAGATATTTTTAAGGGGGTGAGAATGTAACACCTCATAAATTTTTGTCCAGTAATATACTGACACATGTCCATACTCTCAATTGTGCCTAATATTGGTCGAGAGGGACTATTTTTGTGAATTTATGAAAATATGAATGTGGAGGGACTAAAGGTGTCGACATGCTGAAACTATGCCTTTAGGTGACCCTTTATAGTGTCCATACTCTCAAAATGAGCCACTTGTTGAACGAGAGGGACCATTTGTGAATTTATATATATAAGTTAAGCTTTACAAGGTCTGATGATACATCCTCTATTAGACTTCAGCAGAGCTTTGTATTCAACAGAGCTTAGCAGACCTTGGACATTTAAACTCTACTAAACATCAATGGTAACCATTGCTAAGCTAAAACTGCTGATAAAAGACACTGATGATAACCACTGCTGATAGAAAAACTGATGATAACCATCCTCTGTTGATCTTCAACAGAGCTTGCTATCGAATAGTTCAGACTTCAGTAGAATTCAGCTTTGTCTCAACAGAGCTTGCTATAGCAAAGCTTAGACATCAGCGGAGCTTTGTCTCAACAGAGCTTGCTATAGCAGAGCTTAAGACTTTAGTAGAGCTTTACTAGGGCAGATGTTGCAGTATATTTTGGCTTGTTGCCCACACAAAGCTGTCAGAAACCATTAACACAACCAAGGCTTCAAAACTGTTATGCAACGTTCCAGGACACTTGTCCTCATCTTCTAACTTCTGCTAACACCTGGAACCACCTCCTTCAAGCTCCAACACTATAAATAGAAGTGTTTGCAACACTTTAAACTTACACATTCTTAAAAATACTCCTCTTATCACTTCTGAAGATCCCTAGTCTTTAAGAGCTTATGATTCAAGTTTATTTTCATCTAAGGATCACTTTTAAGTGCTCCTTTCAGTTACATTTCGTTTATTAGTCTTTTAAAGTCAAAAGTCAAACAATTTTGATAATTGCTTTGACTTTCGGGTTAGACCCGATTGAGATTAGTTTGCTACTGATTTAAGGTTGCATTATGATCGTAATTTAATGTATCATAACCCTCTGAGTTTATAATACGTGATCATAATCATATTCTAGGCTTTTGTACAAGTATCAATATTATGCCATACTTTGACCAAAATGTCCTTTTTGCAAGAAATAAGGTTTTAATCAATAACGAACTTACAAATAACTTATGTACTGATATGTTAATGTAATTAACATATCATTAACATATTTTGATGTTATTAAACTGATCACAAACTGAGTTTTCATATAAGATCGTAAACTATGTCACTTAATGACTAAAATGCCCTCGTGGCACATATTTTGAGTTTAAAACCTTAATGATAATATAAGTTGATAACATACTAATGTTAAAACTTATTTAAAGTATAATGGCATATAGAACTTGTTTATAACTCAGCCGAGTACCCGGTATCGCTTATATATGTCCGGTTAAACTTATGTAACTAATTTACGTAAGTTTACTGAAACTAATCAAACCTTATCATTTTTATTTCAAATTCCAGAATGTATATTGCTTACCCATATTATACAAGTCCTAGTACTTCTTGGGTTTAAACTACATTCCATTCCGATCATTGCTTAATCAAGCATACCGTACCTTTTTCATTAATTTAAATTAACGGTCCAAGTCTATGACTTAAAAAGGACCCGTTGACATTCTAATTGGTTATTTAAACCATTCATTCCAGACTAGGGACTTCCGTAAATTGCAGCCAACCTTAGTTAATTGATTGCGGCTGAACTTTTTAAAATTCTTGCATATTAAGACGAGTTTTAGCCCACGTAAATACTCTTAATCTATTTTCCCTATACGGGCTCGGGATACGGTAATTTATTACCACTTGGTCGGGTATGGGATCATATGTCGGATTGTGACTAGAAAATCCGCATAAATTTTAATTTGTTTTGTCTGATAACTTAAACATTAGGGGTTAACACGACCGTGTCCAGGATATCCTCAGCTCATTTAAGTTGCTAATAGCCACGACTAAGCACGGGGTGTAGGCATACACCTAACAGATGCTAATGCTATTTAAAATGTTTTCTTACCCATATTGGGGATACCCCTTCGTGGGTTAAAGTGGTGTGTCGGTTAATCATGTTATTCGGTTTCTGCACCGGACCCCATATGTATTGACATGCATGTAAAACTGTATACAAGATTATTGTAATTGTCCCAAGTTATTTATGAAATTACATGTGCCTTTTGCACTTTAATAAATTTTGAATTTTTTTCAAAATATGTGGCTATTTGTATTTACCAGTGAAAACTTACATATATTCAAAAGACTAAGCGCAGGTTGCAAAGAACTTAAATAGGCTGGAAGCTGCCCGGCAAATGCTTAATTGAAATTTGCAACTCCATTGAATAGAATCCTATAGTCTTTTATTTCATTTTGTAACTTTTCGATCCGCCTGTGGATCTTTTCATATACTATCCGTTTGTATGTTATTTAAAACATTCTGACATTCATATTGTAATAATTTAAATCCAAGACTTCTGTTGTGCTATCTATGATTATATGACTATGACGATACCAATCTTACATCATGATACTCCCCACTCAGGCCCACCGGATATGGTTGGAAATTCGGGTGTGACAAATGTAGTTACCATCCTCCACCCTTTGTCCCACATTGAACTTGATCTCCTTGTCACCTACCTTCAAAGTTAACCTTCTTTCACTCATGTCCACCATTACTCGTGCCGTGGCAAGGAATGGTCTTCCAAATATGAGTGGGATCTTGGTGTCTTCCTCCATATCTAGGATTACAAAATCGGCCAGGAAAATAAATTCTCCGACCTTTACCAATAGATTTTCTACGACACCTTGAAGATACTTTACCGACCTATCCGCAAGTTGTATGCTCATTCTTGTAGGATGTGGCTTTCCTAGCCAAGGTGGTTAAGCATAGAGGCGGGCATTAGGTTGATGCTAGCCCCTATATCGACAAGAGTGTTGCTTATTGGTGACCCTCCTATGGAGTAAGGAATGTGAAGCTTCCGGGATCAATCTTTTTTGGGGAGTTTGTTGAGGAGTGCCGCCGAGCATTCTTCACTTAAGTTGACTTGTTGGATTGATTCGATATTCCTCATGTGGGACAGGAAGTCTCTCATGAATTTGGAATATTTTGGCATTTGGGTTAGGACATCCATAAAAGGAACATTGATATGGAGTTGTTTAAGCAAATTTACAAACTTGATGAATTGCTCGTTGGTCTTTTGCTAGAGTAAACGACCGGGGTATGGGACCGAGGGCGGGTTGGTTGGTTCGGTATTTTGGGGTTGAATATTTCCTTGGTTATTGGTTATGGGTGTCTTTGTGGGTCGTGAATCATGTTGTTATGGTGTGGGTTCGTCTTTGGGTCCTACCTTCCGGCTTCTTAGGTTGATAATGTTTACTTGGGCTTTTGGGTTTGTTTTGGTGTTACTAGGCAAGGCTCCTTATGGTCTTTCGGAGAAATTTTGGGCAAGTTAGCTTACTTGTTTTTCGATGTTTTGCATGCTAGCCCGTTGGTTCCTAATTTCGGTTTCGGTTTATAGGAACCTATCCGAGTACCTTTTGTCGGATTTGGAGAAAAGGCGAGTGATGAGGTCCTCAAGCCTTTCTCTTCCTCCTTGTTGTTATTGTTGGAAGTCTTGTTGCTCATTCCGGGGTTGTTGTTGAAAGTTGGATCATTGATTTTTATTTTGTTGGTTGCTACCGTATGAATCTCTCCAAATTGGATTGATTTCGCCATTCGGGGTTGAAAGTGTTGCCTTGACCACCCGGTGGGTGAGGGAGGTTGTTAAGGTAGTTTACCACTTCCACTTGATTTTCCATTTCTTTCACACAACTCCAGTTTTCATGGGGTCTGCCACACCCTTCGGAGCCATAACTGAAACCGTTTTATTTAATTCGAGTTTCTTTATTTTTGTGGTTAAAGCTTTGATTTATGCTTGTAAAGAGGTGGTTTCGTCCACTTTGTGGGCACCTGGGGCAATTGATTTTGAATCCCTAGGGGTGTGCCATTGAAAACTGTTTTGAGCAATTTCCTCAATCTGTTTATAAATTTCCTCGGGTCACCGATTCCCAAGAGTCCCCCGGAGTTTGAATCAGGGATATGCCTTGTGTGTGGCAAGAGTCCATTGTAGAAATAGACACTTGTTGCCATCGTTCAGGACCATGATGTGGGCATTTCCTCAATAACTCCTTGATATTTTCCCATGTTTCGTACAAAGATTATCGTCGTCTTGAGAGTAAGATTTAATCTCGGTCATGAGTTTGGCGGTTTTAGCGGGAGGGACGTATTTGTAGAGAAATTTTTGTGCAAGTTCATCCCATGTGTGTACGGATCCACTTGGGAGGGTGTTTAGCCTAGCTTTTGCTCGGTCTTTGAGGGAGAAAAGGAACATACGGAGCCGAATAGCATCGTTGGAGGCTCCGTAGATCCGAAAGGTATCACATATTTCTAAAAAGTTATTATGTAAATGGGGATCTTCATCGGGTAGGCCGTGAAAAGTGGTGGAATTTTGGAGCATTTGAATGAGGTGTGGTCGAAGCTCAAAGTTAATGGCATCAATATTAGGAGGGTTAATCGCAGCTCCAAGATTACCGACCGTATGCCGTAGGTAATTCATGAGAGTTCGTTGATCCGCCATAGGGGGTTTTGGGTTGAGGTTTTTTGTCGGTTTTAGCTTGAAGTCTTTTCGAAAAAAGCGCTCGGGTTCTTCTAATGGCACCTTTATGTCATTTCCGGATGTGGAGGTCATGTACCAGGTTGTATTTCCGAGACTCAAGCGGGATGGCGTGACTTTTGGCGAACAAAAACATAAAAATGTTACTGATCAGAAGAGTAGCACGGCCCCGTGTCGAGATGGCACAGCCTTGTGCTGTTAAAAAAAGGTTTCTGTTCAGGTTTTCAAATACCGGAGGTTGGACACGGCCCCGTGCTCATGTAACATGGTCCTTTGTCTTGGTTCCAGTAACCAGAAAACAGACTCTTTCCTATGCTGTAAGTTAGACACGGCCCTGTATTGATCAAACACGGCCCCGTGTTATTTCTACAGATATAAGAAAACTTGAGAAAAAAAAAGAAAAACCTAAAAAGAAAAAATAAAAGTATAAAATTGATTAGGCCGCCGATTTTAAACTTTCATAAAATCTTGTCCCCAGCAACGGCGATAAAAACTTGACGTGGCAGAGTGTGAGTATGATTTTTTTGATATATTTTAATACTTTTCACTCATTTATCAAGCTTTAAAAATGCTTTTTAAAAATGGCAGAATCATTGGAGCATGAGCGAATGGATGATTGCTCAAAGCATCATAACAATTAAAAATGAGAATACTTAAATAAACCATTTTTATTTCATAACTCAAATTCGTATATTGTCAAAAGAAACGAAATTACGTCAGTTCAAATATTCAAACAAAAGAAAACTAATTTATTCATGCGTTTCTAATTCCACCTAATTAGTTTTCTTGAACACCATCAATTTCCTTCAATAAATGAATAATAAAGGTTAACAAAATAGTTGGCGAGCATACAAGTTTGTTCTATATAATATAGAATAAAAAGTCTCAATCTAACATGGCAATTTGTATACTATTAGCATGTGTAAACTATCAATCAAACCAAGTGTCCACTAGCATATCATTTCCACATAAGGTAACTGGCCGTATAAGATTGAATACTTAACAATACCACATAAGGGCGCTGTGCTACTCCTATAGCGCTATAATCGTTAAGGTAGGCGATTGAGTACACAAGGTTGACTTCTAGCATGTATGTATGACAAATAGCATGTATTCATAGATTAAGTGTTTGAATAATGTGATTGATTGTGTGTATGTGAGTTTTTATCATTTCATATATTGCAACCCAAAGTGTGTTTAAAGGAAAAAAAGGGTTCGAGTATAATCATAGTTTGCAAGTGGTTTCCACAAACGTGAGATGATCATCTTGAGAGGTTGAACACCAAATTATCCTAACAAGGATGAACAAGGTGTGTAAGTACAAGGATTTAGACGTTGGAATGTAAATGTGATTTGAATGATAGATAAATAATAATAATAATAATAATAATAATAATAATAATAATAATAATCTATGAAAATACATAAAAATATTATCTTGACTAAACACTATTAATTTGTATGTATTTCGTGGGCACAAATTCACCCACTAGAAGTCCATGTGTGAGGAATTTAGTCTAAGATAAGTGTTTTACCTTTGCACACAACTTTCTACCATAAGTTGGTTGGTGTCATGGCTAGGTTTAATATTTATATATCTTTAGTACATAATAATAAATAATGAATTGACAATGATAATTAAATTGCAAGTCTAAATAAGCAAATAACAAAAATTAAATGAGTTAGTATATTTATATAACTTTAGTATGTAATAATAATTAATGAATTAGTAATAATGATCTAATTAGAAGACTAAATAAGTAAATGATAAAATAAAAAAGAGTTAGTTTTATACATTTTTAGTATGTAATAATAACTAATGAATTGGTAATAATGATGTAATTGTAAGACTAAATAAATAAATTACAAAAGTAAAAGAGTTAGTAGTATGATTAGAAGAGTTAGTAGTTAGTAGCATGATTAAAAGAGTTAGAATTGGTTAGTAATGTTAGACATTGTAATAATATGTGAGTTAATAATGTTATGTAGATTAAGCATGAATAATAATTATAAGTTAGATAATATAATAGTTATTAGTAATGGGTTAGTAATGTAATGACCATATTATGGAGGTAGGATAAATTTCATCTATTGTACCCCTTTGTTACACCAAGAATCATCAACTTAGGTGATGATCTTGGTTAGTCATGTATAAAATATAAATGACATACAATAATAAAATGTTGAAAGTTATAGAAATAAACCCAAGATTGGTACTTATTTTGGTGATGCACCATCTTTGTTTACTATGACAAACATTGAGTGACGTTCCATAAGGATTTCTCCAAGATGGGAAGTATGTAAATACAAAAAAAAAAACAAGAGAAAAAAACAACAAGAGAAGGAGGTGAAAGGAAATGGAAGTCACTTTCAAGAGGGAAGAAGAATTATTTGAGAAATAGTAAAGAAAAGTGGTAGAGTGAGTGTGGTATTATAGGTGATGGATTAGGGTTTAAGGTAGTGAAAAAAATATGGAAAGGTGAAAATTGGCCCATTAATATTTTTTGGGGCCTAATGTCATGGGCTTATTTGTTTTGTGCATTTCTTTTTTTTTTGTTATTTATATAAATTTGAGTTTTAAACATAATTTATAAATATAGTATGACACAATAGGTGATTGGTTGGGTCTCGAATATCGAATTTACACAACATAATTCGGTTTTTGAATGATTTAATCGTTTCTTGATGATTATATGAATAACACCTATGTTTGATTGAACAATTATTGATAATAAAATTAAATAAATAAAATGAATTCCATTATAATCATAAGTTTCGGATTACAATGGTTGAATACGAAAAAAAACACGGAAATAAATAATACAATAATGAAGATGGTGATATTAGGGGTAAGAAGTCTAAGGAAGCTGCTCTAGTTGTAGGGGAACACACTAACTGGAAGGATTTTATTTGGAAGGTTGGAACAAGGTTTGCATTAAGGGATACCTTTGAACAGGCAGTGAGAAGGTATTCAGTGACTAATAGTAGGAATTTGTACATTGCTAAGAGTGAGAAGAACAAATGTGGCTGTATAGCTGTCAAGTGTGTAGAAGGGTGTTCTTTCGGTATATTATGCTCACTACATAAAAGGAAGGAGTGTTATATGGTAAAAAAAATGTGAAGAACAAACACACCTGCCAAAGAAACATGACTTATAATAGAAAGCTAACACCTTAGTTTATAGCTAATGAGTTCCTACCATTGTTTAGATCCAAGCACAATTGGTCTGCTAAGGAGATCATATCAGCTATAAAACAGAAGTATAAGTTCATAATTACCAAGTGTGGTTGGCTTACAAGGCTAAATCATCTGCTCATAAGAAGTTGCATGGATCAATGAGGGATCATTATAGTAAAATTGGTTCATACCTGGATGTTTGAAGAAAACAAATCCAACAACATTTTTACTTGTAACTACACCACCAGATTTCATCAATCTAGATCCAACAGCTGTAACATTCGTCAAAAACGGATTTTACCAAACCCGCTCCGTTTATTAACCGAACAATCAGTTAAAAATTTCGTTGCGAATTAAATGCCCAAAATATTTTTAAACGATACATAACCAATTATTATATGTGAATATATTTTTAGTTTTTGAAAAAATGTTAAAAATCACAAAATAAAAATGTTTTGGCACTGCCGGGTTTCGAACCCGGGTCAGTAGCCGGTTCAACAACAACTTAACACCCAGCCGTTCAACCACTGCGCCACTTGTGATTTTTGTTAGTTATTAGAATCATTTAATTCATATCATGCGTTTCCGAATTCAAAACCGGCGCCCAAATCCGCAGACGCCGGAAAATCCGAAGTTTTCGCCAATTTGCGACAGTTACTCTTGACCTAACGTTTATATTAACGACGACATCGGTTATAACCGATGTCTAGATTTAATTCCGGGTCGTAACCGCAGTAGTGGCAAGGAAGTCAAGGGCATAAGCAGCCTATAAATACAGAACTAGTTTTCTCAATCCAACCAGTCTAATCCCTCGAACACTCTCTTAATCACTCGCTAAAACACTCGGAATCAGTCGCTGCAAGTCGCCGGAATATTTCTGCACATCGCCGGAAAACCGAGCCCTTCATTTCTAAGCCTTACTAAACCCCCTGAGCTTATACCGAAGTCACCCACATCCTTTTCAAGCTTTCTGAAGACTCTCTGCTGCAAGACACACGTCGCCGGAGGTAGTTGCTGTCGCCGGAGTTTCGCCGGAGAAACAGAGGAATCCAGTCGGTATATCTCACGCCTAATTTCTTCATTCTTTTTATTTAATCTCACATGTATTTAACCATCTGACACTAAAGAATATGAATTAATCATCGAACCAGTCGGATTTCCGATTCTGGTTAAAACCAACGAAGAAGATGAAGTACCTGTAATGTATAAGTATAATTAAAATCAAGTTATTAATCGGGTTAGACACACAGTCCAGCGGTGGACTGTGTGCACATTAAACACACAAAGGTCTCGAGTTCGAATCTTGTTTCCACACACGCTGCCTTAATAAAGATGCCTTTTTTTACCGAACCGGAGTCACCACGGTTATATGATAAGTTTATTAATAATCGGAATAATAACCAAGTTAGACACACAGTCCAGTGGTGGACTGTGTGTATGTTTAAATCACATGTCACGAGTTCGAGTCCGGTCTGTTGCACCGACTCGGACAATTATCTACTTTTTTGTAAATGCGGTATAAATGAAAATACTTAATTTGTATTTAAGTATAATAAAAATCGGTTTATATAACATGTTAAACACACAGTCCAGCGGTGGACTGTGTGTTAATCTAAACCACAGGTCCCGGGTTCGAGACCTGTGGAGCGCACCGAGCCTTGAATTAAAATCGTTTTTAGAAAAAGGATTTTCTGTTTAAATCTAATTAATATATATATGTAATTAAAAACAGAAATATTTCGGGTTAGACACGTAGCTCAGTTGGTAAAGCTGCGTGCACGCGTACGGGAGGTCTCGGGTTCGAGCCTCACTCAGCGCACAACTATACGCATACGAACCGGTCAACGGTCAAGTCAACGGTAAAAGTCAAAGTCAACGGTCAAAAAAAAAGTCAAATTTTTTTATTATTTTTATTTAATTATTTTATTTAAAAATCAATTAAAAATACTTAAAAATAACATTTTTAAGGTTAGAAAATAGCCTTAAACTCACAAAAATGCACCCAACAAATCCTACTAAATTGGATTAATAAAATCCGTTTACCTACCGAACCATGATGCTATTTATCTAGGTTAATTTCACTCGAGGTTAAAACCACTTCGCATGCATTCAACATCATCAACCGAACGCACCCAACGTGAGTGAATTCTTACAAATTCCCCTTTTTATTCATGTTTTGGGGTGTATCATGTGTCGCTTAAATTAATTCGCTTATTCAAACTCGTGCTATACCATTATATGATCTAAACTTAGAATGTAAATATTGTTTGTTGTGATGTATTATATATTGTCAAGTTGTATGCAAATTATTTGTTAGGCCCATCAGTTCCTCGTGGGAGACGAGTTGAACAACGCGTGCCTTAAAACTCATTCATTAGGCCCATCAGTTCGTAGAACAACGCGTGCCTCAAAACTCATTCATTAGGCCCATCAGTTCGTAGAACAACGCGTGCCTCAAAACTCATTCATTAGGCCCATCAGTTCCTCATGGGAGACGAGTCGAACAACGCGTGCCTCAAAACAATCATTTGATGTATGTGTGTGCAATATTTAATATTATGTGTTGTGTGAATAAATTTACATCTACATTTACTCATATGTGGTTATGCACATTATTTATAATCAATTTGTTCAAATGTTTTCCATAGGATTCACTCGCCAACTTTTTGTTGATCCAAAAAACCCTTTTACACATGATACAGGTGAACAGGATGAAGCAAGGAAAACATAGGAAATGCCTTAGAAGAAAACAAAGAAGCTTAGATTGATGTTAGGTCATGATGTATTTATGATTGTAAATTTCCCATTAAATTGTATTAATGAATATGAAACGTTATAATAAATGTCATGAGCTTTGATGATAACCCAATCATGCCCCGGTCACCTTTTCCGCTGCGGGTCGGGGTGTGACAGATTGGTATCAGAGCCATGACTATAGGGATATAGGATAGGTTATTAGACCCTTAGAGCCTATACTATAGTTTGCCTAAATTTTAATTGTCTAGGTGGTTACATACAAACTTATGATATTTATTCTTTCATATTTGTTTATACTTACAGTCAAACATACATACTTACATACATATTCATTACACATATATCAATGTTCATATATTCAATTCATTTTCATACTCTCATTATTCAAAGATTTTGTTGCAATTTTCAAATCTCATCAAAGTAAGTTCTGCGACGGGCATGTAGTAACCGGAAGGGTACAAGTACCGGTAGTCGGAACGTCCTGTCTAGGTTGGCATTCGTATAAATCCAAAATAACGGACCAGTTTGCCTACCTGGGGACTAACGATGAGAGTACGACGGACCTATTAGGCCAAAGCATGCCACACCAAACGTCGTTCGAACTAACCCCACTTTGAGATGTCACCGTGTCCATACCTGGGCACATTCCGAATATCATACGTTACATATTTCTCGATTTTCTCCGGGTTTTAGTGTACGTAACCAGGCTAACACATGCGAACCATATGAAAAACCCGGTAATCATGGGGGCCCACGTGATTACGAAGGTGAAGTATGGCGGCATGCAAGGCCCAATTACGAGCAAAGCCCAAGACATCCTATGGATGTAGTAGATTTATTTTTCTATATTTATTTTATGAATGTTCATTCCCAAACACGACCCACGATCCCAAAAACATCCAACTCATACTCTTGATATGTATTCCTTGTAGATGTCTTCTAGCCTCGCTCGTAGGAAAATGAGAGCAGGAAAATCCCGTGAGCGCATGGCTGCCCAAATCGCTCAACAAATGGCGACCGTAATACCCAACATCGTAGTTCAAGTTCAACAAGCCCTTACCGCTAATCCCGTCAACCCAATCCACCAAGAAGATCAAAACACTGTAAATCCTTCCCCAAAAGTCACTAAATGCACCTACAAACATTTCAAATCCTGCGATCCTCCAAAATACGAAGGTACTGAAGGTGTCACCGCTCTCCTCCATTGGTTTGAAGAAATGGAGAACACTTTTCTAAATTGCGATTGCCCCGATGATCGCAAAGTGCGTTATGCTACCGGTCGTTTACTTGGAACAACACTCACATGGTGGAATACAGAGAAGACCAAACGAGGTGTTGAAGAAACTATGACTTTGACTTGGGAAGAGTTGAAGGGAATCATGACAAGGCGGTTTTGCCCAAGAAGCGAAATCAAGAAATTGGAGGATGAGTTCCATTCTTTGAAACAAAAGGAAGGCGACCACACCACATACAACAAGAGATTCCTTGAGTTAAATCAAATGGTTCCCAACTTGTTCACTCCCCTCTACCGTTTGATCGAGCACTACATTCGTGGTCTTCCATCAAAGATTCAAGACTCTGTAATAAGTACCTCGCCTGCAACTTTGGAAGCAGCAATGGAGCTAGCAACAGCGCTCACCGAGAACCGAATCCGGAACAAAGATTTCAAGAAGGATAAAGCATCAACCGAAACCTCAAACTCCACCCGAACCGAATCCTCTACACCATCCATTTCTAAGAGAAAACGAGATGGGCAAATCTTCGCCGTCACCCAACACAACCAACCAGCTTCACAAGTTGTACCTCCCCAAACTATCCCAATCACTCAAGTAGCACCCAACTCAACTTACCCAAATAAGAAACCTTACATTGGACCTTACCCTCAATGCAACACCTGTTTCTATCACCATCCATCTACCTTACCCTGTCGACTATGTGCGAATTGTGGACGCTACGGTCATTTGAGCAAGGTTTGCCGCACCTCTCAAAACCAAACCTCACCCCCTACTCAAAACATGATCCAAACATATCAACAACCCCAATACCCCATGTTCCCATATGTTCAAGCTTGTTTCAATTGTGGCGACCCTACCCATTTTAGAAACACGTGCCCTCGTTTGGTTAACATCATAAACGCCCAAGCTCAAGCAAACCCAGTTAACCAAGCAAATCAAACAAACCCAGCTCCACCGCCAGCAAGAGGAAGAGTTTATAACATCAACGCCAATCCTGTTGAAGATATTAACGGTCCAAACAAACCACTTAACTAGCCTTCTCTCACCAAGAATCAAGATTCAACTCCAACCGCTTAGTTTTTATGTTTTTCTTTATGTTATCTCAATTTTCACGTATCTCAATTATAAATTGAAAATTTATCCAAGAATTTTAATGCAAATTACTAGTTCAGTTTGTTTTATACTCATTGATTTAATATTCATATCATCATACCTCACGACGTATCTCAGTTTCATCATTTAAAGAAGTTGAGTTGTGTCTCACTTCTACATAGACTAACCTCTCCATCATAATAAACGAGAGAGGTATTGTCATCATTCAAACATGTATACTATCAGAATTAAGACTCAAGCGCTGGTTGTTGTGTTTGTTTATGTTTTAGAGTCACATAGAACTAATCATAACTTACTGATAAAACCAATGAAGATTTGACGAGAGTATGGTGGATACGCCGCTGGTACTTCCTATATATAAGTATTCTTGTCAAATGATCGGAGGCATTATCAGGCGGTTATGAAAGGTTCCATGTATAGGCTGTTTGTGTGATTGTTGTTTAGATTAAGTTTATCACTTTCAGTACATGCAATACGATCGGCTCCGTTTGATTGAGCCTTGATCGCACAGACATTTTCATTCCCAGTACATGCAATACGATCGGCTCCGTTTGATTGAGCCTTGATCGCACAGACATTATCATTTTCAGTATTTATGAGTTGTTGTATTGGTTGTAGAGTCACATAGGACTAATCATAATTCACTGATAAAACCAATGAAAATTTGACGAGAGTATGGTGGATACGCCGCTGGTACATCCTATATACAAGTATTCTTGCCAAAGGATCAGAGGCGTTATCAGGCGGTTATGAGAAGTTCATGTAGGATTTAGTATTGCCTCGGTTGAAATTTGTGTTACATTTATATCATCTCGCTATTTAAAGAAATTGGATTGTGTTCCATTTCTACATAAACTAACCTCTCCATCATAACAAACGAGAGAGGAACTGTCACCATTCAAACATATATACTATCAGAATGTGGATTCAATTATTAGCTGCGGTGTTTATTTGTGTAGATTGTAGTATTAGAAGTTTTGCCTTAGGATATAACCCTAACCTTCTAAGCATATTCAAACTTTTATGCATGAAATCAAAGTTAGCAAATCAATTCTGCTTATTAATACTTTTTACAGTAGGCAACAAAAAGCGATTCCTGTAATAGGGTACTTAACCCTTACAAGGAACGTTACCGCCTCGAACAAAAACTTAAACCCTTATTTCTTCTAAGCATGTAACTGTCAAACTAAAAGCCATAATTCTTTTAGTCAAATATATCACTATTTAAATTTCGGGACGAAATTCTAAAAAGCAGGGGATACTGTAACATTCGTCAAAAACGGATTTTACCAAACCCGCTCCGTTTATTAACCGAACAATCAGTTAAAAATTTCGTTGCGAATTAAATGCCCAAAATATTTTTAAACGATACATAATCAATTATTATATGTGAATATATTTTTAGTTTTTGAAAAACTGTTAAAAATCACAAAATAAAAATGTTTTGGCACTGCCGGGTTTCGAACCCGGGTCAGTAGCCGGTTCAACAACAACTTAACACCCAGCCGTTCAACCACTGCGCCACTTGTGATTTTTGTTAGTTATTAAAATCATTTAATTCATATCATGCGTTTCCGAATTCAAAACCGGCGCCCAAATCCGCAGACGCCGGAAAATCCGAAGTTTTCGCCAATTTGCGACAGTTACTCTTGACCTAACGTTTATATTAACGACGACATCGGTTATAACCGATGTCTAGATTTAATTCCGGGTCGTAACCGCAGTAGTGGCAAGGAAGTCAAGGGCATAAGCAGCCTATAAATACAGAACTAGTTTTCTCAATCCAACCAGTCTAATCCCTCGAACACTCTCTTAATCACTCGCTAAAACACTCGGAATCAGTCGCTGCAAGTCGCCGGAATATTTCTGCACATCGCTGGAAAACCGAGCCCTTCATTTCTAAGCCTTACTAAACCCCCTGAGCTTATACCGAAGTCACCCACATCCTTTTCAAGCTTTCTGAAGACTCTCTGCTGCAAGACACACGTCGCCGGAGGTAGTTGCTGTCGCCGGAGTTTCGCCGGAGAAACAGAGGAATCCAGTCGGTATATCTCACGCCTAATTTCTTCATTCTTTTTATTTAATCTCACATGTATTTAACTATCTGACACTAAAGAATATGAATTAATCATCGAACCAGTCGGATTTCCGATTCTGGTTAAAACCAACGAAGAAGATGAAGTACCTGTAATGTATAAGTATAATTAAAATCAAGTTATTAATCGGGTTAGACACACAGTCCAGCGGTGGACTGTGTGCACATTAAACACACAAAGGTCTCGAGTTCGAATCTTGTTTCCACACACGCTGCCTTAATAAAGATGCCTTTTTTTACCGAACCGGAGTCACCACGGTTATATGATAAGTTTATTAATAATCGGAATAATAACCAAGTTAGACACACTGTCCAGTGGTGGACTGTGTGTATGTTTAAATCACATGTCACGAGTTCGAGTCCGGTCTGCTTGTCACACCCTCAATTTCCACTTGCGGAGTTTTACCGCGAGGCGTGTGAACAAACCAGAATCTGAAACACTAGTACGTTGAATGACTCTACATGATTTGATTATACGTTTTCCAAAATCATTTGTTGTCGATTTTATATTACCAATATTTAGCATGAGTATCAGTTTTTAAAGTTTTAGCGGAAGCATAAATAAGTAATGATGCGGGCGCCAACACAAACGCCAAAACAACTTGAAAAATCTCAAAACAATATAAATAAATAAGACTCTATAATGATGTCTTGTTCAATGCGTGTGAGTGCACCTAGAGCTCCTAGCGTCCTGAGAAACATGTAAAGAAACAAGTGTCAACATTTAAGATGAGTGAGTTCACAGGTTTTCATAAATTCGTTGTTCGGTTTTAGTTTGTTACTCCGTTATCCCCAACCCGGGATAACATATCAGTTCCATTATTCCAAACCCGGAATAATAAGTTGTTGTTTCCAATATTCCCAAACCGGAATATTAAGTTGTTGTTTCCATTATCCCCAACCCGGGATAATAAGTTGATGTTCCAATATTCCAAACCCGGAATATTAAGTTGTTCCGTAATTAAGTTCAATATTAATGTATATAGGTAGCTAGCCTAAAGTCATGTCACTAAGTGTTCGCGATCGAAGCTGACGGTTGTGCCTCCGTTTTGCCAGGTCTATCACATGACCATGGCGATGTTAGGCCAATCATACACCCGTTGACCATACCCGGTCGGCTAGCGCGACTAGCTCGGATGGGGCTCGTCAGACCCAGTAGTACTACTTATAATTCCCCCGCTACTTAACCCAAATACTAACGATCCGAGGAGATTGTCGAGGACTTAAGTGATAAAGCTGCATAGTGACCATAACATTACATTAACATTAACTTAGTTACCGTATAGTTATGTGACGTTAATTTCGTATAACGTAAAGAGATTGAGTTTGAGAGTGTATACATGTTTCTCCCCCTGTTGTTTAAAAACCGGATAAAGTTAGGGGCCGTGAACTCACCTTTATTAGCTCGGTTAGTGTGGCAAAGATGTTATAAGGAATGGGACCGCTAGTTGCGTCCTAACAAACCAATTAATTCCACGTCAGTGTGTAATCACACCAATACAAATTCCACACGCAATTTACTCACAAAGTGATACACCCAAACAACATATCTAACACTCAAACATGCATGCAAGTATTCTCATATAATCATAGTGATCACACAACTTATCATGAACACATTCCAAATCCATGCAACACTTTAATGCATAAAATCACAAGTTAACAACTTTCTGCTCAACACTCAGTTATTCAGCTGTTTTCTAGGATTTTTATAAAATAGTTCCAGCATTCTAAAAATTCCCATATTTTTACAGTAGGTGACATTTATACCATAGAAATTTATATAATTTTTCCAAGTCCTAAATCTTTACCAATTAACCATAATTATTAACCCACTAAGCTGCAGTCAGATTTACTGCTTTCTGACTGCAGTCCACGGAAGAATTTATTTAAAAATCACTGATCGTCCGATTAACAAAATTCCAGTTGGAGTTGCCCGGAAATTTCTATACCTAGTTGCTGTACAAAAATCATGACTCAACTCCCTACTGATTTTAAAATCTAGCTTGATAAACAACCAACAAAATTCCAGAATTTTAACAGCTTTACCTACTGAACTTGTTTAGCCCTTTAAAAATATCAAAAGATTTCAGAAAATTATGAATCCAGCGTCATTAGATTCCTTATTCAAATATCTACGTTCTAGACCTCAGAAAATCCGTTTTTCGACAACTAACGACCAAGTTACAGCCTGATGAAGTCGGCTGTTTCTTTTAATCAGCATCCTGTTTCAGCATCTCCTTATAATAAGTTCGTATAACTCGTTCATGTGATTAGCCTAGGCGATCAAGATTCGATTTTTAATCATAGATTAATACTAATAATCTATCCATGCAAACCCTACTCAATAACTTCTAGTTATTATAACAAAACACACTTGCAACCTCATGAGATCCGAATATCATTATGTTTATAACCAATTCAGCCGATTACTTGCAAGCACATATAATCCGAAGACAACTAATCAATTAATCATATGTCCGAGACAACAATTCATTCAAGCATACGTCCGAGACAATGAATCATTCAAGCATATGTCCGAAACAACTAGACATTCAAACATATATTTAGCCGAAACAACTAGACATTCAAACCTATATTTAGCGGAGGTAATACAATCATACAACCCGAACACAACAAAGTTACACACATGTATCCGAATATGGTCTTATATAATAAGGTAAACGAACCGTGCTTAAGCTAAGGAATCCGGCGATCAAAAACTGCTTGCAGCCGAGAAGATCCGTGACCGAGAAGGAGGCTGGTTTGCGACCGTGAAGAAGAGTGAGGAGCGGCTGTTTCGCGACCGAGGTGATGCAGAAAGCTGTTGCTTGCTGCTTGTTGCGACCGAGAAGATGAAGAAAGTAAGGCAGCCGACGGCAATGAGATTAGGGTTTTGTGTTGTGTATAGAACATGCATGAGTGCTAGTATATATAGGCGCAAGGAGGATGAGAGTCACGGTTTGGTTTAGCACTCGGCCGCAAGGAACTTGGGTGGTTTGGTTTGGGTTTTATCTTATGACCGAGGATTAGGGTGGTTTCGGTTTGGGTTTTATCTTATGACCGAAACTTGTTTGGACTTGTTCTCGGTTTGGGTTTGGGCTTGACCTCGCGGCCAAAGGTTAGGGTGAGTTGGTTTGGTTTGGGGTTTTGGTCGAGTGGTTCTAGGTTTGGCATGCAACAGTTTTCCGTTTAGGTTGTTCTCGGCCGAGTAGTTGGAACTCTAGGTCTAGGTTTAAACTTTGTGAACTCCTAGAGTCACCATGAATCTCTTTGGTTCGTGTCGCGGTTCGGTTCGTGTATGTATCTACAATAATTACTTAATAACTAAACAATCACACAAACACTCATCATGTATTCATTCCATGCACATTTAATACTTAGCACGCATATTATTCGACAAGTGTCACGTATAAATTATCCGAAAAACCCGGGATATCACACTGCTGCACCGACTCGGACAATTATCTACTGTTTTGTAAATGCGGTATAAATGAAAATACTTAGTTTGTATTTAAGTATAATAAAAATCTGTTTATATAACATGTTAAACACACAGTCCAGCGGTGGACTGTGTGTTAATCTAAACCACAGGTCCCGGGTTCGAGACCTGTGGAGCGCACCGAGCCTTGAATTAAAATCGTTTTTAGAAAAAGGATTTTCTGTTTAAATCTAATTAATATATATATGTAATTAAAAACAGAAATATTTTGGGTTAGACACGTAGCTCAGTTGGTAGAGCTGCGTGCACGCGTACGGAGTTCTCGGGTTCGAGCCTCACTCAGCGCACAACTATACGCATACGAACCGGTCAACGGTCAAGTCAACGGTCAAAGTCAAAGTCAACGGTCAAAAAAAAAGTCAAATTTTTTTATTATTTTTATTTAATTATTTTATTTAAAAATCAATTAAAAATACTTAAAAATAACATTTTTAAGGTTAGAAAATAGCCTTAAACTCACAAAAATGCACCCAACAAATCCTACTAAAATGGATTAATAAAATCCGTTTACTTACCGAACCATGATGCTATTTATCTAGGTTAATTTCACTCGTGGTTAAAACCACTTCGCGTGCATTCAACATCATCAACCGAACGCACCCAATGTGAGTGAATTCTTACAAATTCCCCTTTTTATTCATGTTTTGGGGTGTATCATGTGTCGCTTAAATTAATTCGCTTATTCAAACTCGTGCTATACTATTATATGATCTAAACTTAGAATGTAAATATTGTTTGTTGTGATGTATTATATATTGTCAAGTTGTATGCAAATTATTTGTTAGGCCCATCAGTTCCTCGTGGGAGACGAGTTGAACAACGCGTACCTTAAAACTCATTCATTAGGCCCATCAGTTCGTAGAACAACGCGTGCCTCAAAACTCATTCATTAGGCCCATCAGTTCGTAGAACAACGCGTGCCTCAAAACTCATTCACTAGGCCCATCAGTTCCTCGTGGGAGACGAGTCGAACAACGCGTGCCTCAAAACAATCATTTGATGTATGTGTGTGCAATATTTAATATTATGTGTTGTGTGAATAAATTTACATCTACATTTACTCATATGTGGTTATGCACATTATTTATAATCAATTTGTTCAAATGTTTTCCATAGGATTCACTCGCCAACTTTTTGTTGATCCAAAAAACCCTTTTACACATGATACAGGTGAACAGGATGAAGCAAGGAAAACATAGGAAATGCCTTAGAAGAAAACAAAGAAGCTTAGATTGATGTTAGGTCATGATGTATTTATGATTGTAAATTTCCCATTAAATTGTATTAATGAATATGAAACGTTATAATAAATGTCATGAGCTTTGATGATAACCCAATCATGCCCCGGTCACCTTTTCCGCTGCGGGTCGGGGTGTGACAACAGCCACATGTGAAGCATTCTTCAGATTATTTGTATGTTTTGATGGTGTCAAAAGAGGGTTTTTAGCAGGATGTAGGAAGGTGTTGTGCATAAATGGTTGTTTTCTTAAGACTTTCCTGGAGGGAATGTTAATAACTGTTGTTGGAAGGGATGCTAATGATCAAATGTATCCATTGGCATGGGTAGTGGTTGAAGGGGAAAATCAAGCTAGTTGGGAATGGTTCATGGAAGAGCTTAGGAAATGTTTGAGAATAAGTAATGGTGGGGAATCATGGACATTCATATCAGATCAACAACTTAATTATTCAATACTTATGTCTTATTCTACCATGTTGTCAACTATTCAATACTAATGTTTGATTGTGGCAGGGTCTATTCAATGTTGTTGCATTGGTTTGGCCAAAAGCAGAGCGTAAAAACTGTCCAAGACACATCTATGCTGATAGGCACAAGACATTCAAAGATGAAAACTTGAAAGAGTTGTTCTTGAAAGCTGCAAGGGCTTATTGTGAACCTGACTATCACACTTTGATCCATAGCAGATTTGTACGGAGCATACTGATTGTCCACAGCCCATGACACTAATTAAAGTTACATTATTTAAAGCACAACTGAATTCAGTTGTCACATAACACATAGAAATCATAAAATGTTAATACAATGTTCAAAACGAAACATAACATAAGTTTCCCAATTTATATCCTAAGGCTCATGCTATGCGTGCTTATCACTTATTTATCGACCTTGAAAACCTCCACCGCATTAGAAAAATATATTTTTGGGTCAAAAAATATATTGGTGAGAAGTTTCCTCATTTTATAGAAAACTGTTTTTTATATTTATTTAAAAATATATTTTTAACATGCACCTCAAGGTTAATATGAAAATGGTCTCATATCAATAATATCGTCAACTTATCCATATATCCAAATATGCCAAACAAGAATACACAATCAATAAACCACACCACACAACTAACTATAAGACTCATGACAGTAGCGTGCATTAGTCTCAAGCCCCGAATACCGAGTCTAATACCGTTGGCGATACGAGGCTACAACCCATGGTCGTGGGGAACCTAGTCAGATGTGGATCCATTAGACACAATGCATGCAATAGACTTGACATCATATAGCATATAGAATAATAGAATACATATAAAACGTTCACATAATAACACTTGATCATAGCATGTTAAGTAAAAAAAGTATAACATGATGCACCCCAAAATTTGTAAAGTTAAAAAGGGGGAAAATGGAATAAATTACTCACATGTCGCGAAGAGTTGATCCACAAGAATTGCCGCACGAGTACACGAGGTGGGACAAAATGGCGAAATCAACCTAAAATTAATATAACCAAAATTTTAAATAACAAAATGACAACACTGGGTCTAGTAATTCAAGTTCTTGATTTGAGAACTTTTGTATTGCGTAACTTATGAATCCAAATTTAAAGAAAATAAAGGTTATATTAATAGTCAAGACTAAATAATTATAATTATGATATATCTATATATCTATATATATATATATATATATATATATATATATATATATATATTGGATGGATCATAAGACAACTAGTTTAAATAAGAAAACAAAAAAACTAACTAAAATAAGCCTAAAAACATATCAATGTTTTTTTTAATTCTTTTTAATCAAGTCGCTATATATAATATATAAAAAAATTTAAAAAAAAGTTGTATTGCATATATGCATTAATATGAAAAAGCTTAAATCATCTAACACACCTCCACCGACACCCCCAAAAACCTAAATACACCCTCCCACCAAAAGGCTAACCCCCCTCCCCCCGAAAAAAAAAACCTAAACCCCCCACTCCACTCCAAAAAAAACCTAAACCCTCCACCTGCACCCCCTACTCCACTCCCAAACTCCCCACTCCTCGCACCTCCCCCCCCCCCCCCCCCCCCCCCAAAAAAAAAAAAAAAAAACCTACTCCTAATCCTAAATAGTACAAAAACCTAACCCTAAAAGTTAAGAGTAAACTCAAAAGCTAAATCTAAACATATAATGCACATGTGCAACACATATATATAATGCACATATGTAGTATATATATACAATGCACATATGCAGTACAATTTTTTTTTGAATTTTTTTTATACATAAAAAGTAGCGATTTTTTTATAAAAAATAATTATACAAACAAAATTTGGTATGTTTTTAAGGCTTTTATAGTTAATTTTTTGGTTTTCTCATTTATATGTAGTTTATATATATATATATATATATATAATATATATATATATATATATATATATATATATCTAAAATTTAAATAATTAAGGGCGAATTTATATCCTTTATTCCTAACCATAGTTTACCTTTAATTATCCTCTACTAATTATTAGACGCAACTGATTATGTGTTATTTGTTCTTAATGAAATGAAAACTATAAATTATAATTTGTTATTATATACAAGGTTAGTTATTTTAGAAACAATGTCAAGCCTTATGTTTGCTTACAAATATATACAAATTTTAGTTGCAAAAATCACAAACTACTTTACAATTATAAAGAAATCAACTAGTATATAGATATCTATAAGTAACCATTTGGTTATATCTCAAAATTTTGCATTTTGCCTTTTGCATGTTCATGTTTTTAAAAGAAATACATGTATCATCATTTTCATTTCTAAATAAATAACTGGGTTTTCTTCACTTAAAAAAACATCACATATTGATTATACTTAATAAAACAATTAACAATTAGTAGATGCAATAATGAAATGCTTAATATGCTTAAAGAAAAATCCATTTGTATGACTATATTATTTGTATGACTATAATATTATAAAACTTTAATAGTATTTCTAAGATTCATAAAACTATAATAATATTCAAATGAAGATCACATGATATGAAAAGGGTTATATATATATATATATATAGTATACACATAAACGCTCAGACCAACTTTCTGATGAACCTTGTGTCTAAATCAATTTACATTAAGATATTAATATACTAAATATGTGTTATCTTCCTCCATTGATTATTTACATAGCCTAGAAGAAGAAGAAGAAAAAAACTTCTTTTAGAATGGTGGTATTCTAAAACGAATGAAGATCATGAGGTAAGAATCGTTTGGAAAGCACGTCTTCAAACGAGTTCGTAATGTTCGTAGCTCGACTCCTCAAGGGCTTCGAATCTTGCTTGCAAGATCGGTTCACTTGGATAAGATTAGAAGTGTTTCGTTTCGGGACTCAGTTGGGCCCGAGCAATATCTCTTGGCGAAAACGAACGTAGATTCGGAAGTTGGTTACCAAAAAGACGAAAACAGCCGATCGGTCTTCTAGAGAAATGTGTTCCTTCGCGACACGATTAATTAAAGTTGAAACTCGTCGATGGATCACAGTGATGCGGAATGAGAGGTTGAAGTTTTAACATGCGGGCAGTGAATATCCGAATCAATGACTTATCATCGCTTACCGCTTTTGATTGAAGTTTGCAAGTAAATAAATTGTTTCAGTTTTTTTTTTGACGGTTCATGCTTCCTTTCCAAATCGGAAGTTACAGAATGTTTGTTGAAGAAGACTCTTTGATTTCCTTCCATCTTTTCATTTGAGACCTTCTAGTATTAGTTAAAGTACAATTTACCTGAACCATCGATTGAGTTTCTGGTTGGACATACGGTTGGATCATAAGATGGGTGTTTGGTTGCCCAAATGGAGGTCTCACGTGTTGTACATTGAATGGTGCCATACATGGTTCTGTTTGAGGGTTATAGCGCCGAAAAGTGTCAATTAAGTGACCATAAAGTCCAAGTGCAAAGGCGGTACGGAGTGTTGACGAGGTGATTTTTCGATAGGTATTGCACTACCGAAAATGTCCCCGATAAGGGTTTCTTTCAGGTGGAGTATTAGGGGTAACCTAGTTTAGCGGAAAACGGGTATGGCACAGTCAGGGTTGGTTTCACTCCTTTGGTGGTTGTCGTCGTGTGAAGACGGTTTAGCTTCGGCCTCTTCGATTTGATTCGTGGCGGCGTGGGCATTAAGCGCCTGTTGTACTTGAACGACTAAACTAGAAATAATTGCGGCCATTTGTTCAGGTATTTAGGCTGCCATTTGGCGGCTAGAAATCCTCGGTTGACGATAACGATGATGATAAGGCGGCATCTATGAGAGACAACATAAGTCAGATGTATAGCCATAACGAGAATAGATGGTCGGCCGATTGGAGTTCTTGGATTGGTGAAATCATGGAACTTAGGGAAATTTCATAATTCAAGAATCCAAATCATATGGAAAATATTATAGGACATCAAAGGTAGCATAAGTATAACCCATTGATAAAATACAATAGGTTAGGGTGATTTATTTAAAGTTTATTAGGATCTCGTGGAATATTAAGAATTTATTCTGGTGGTTTAAATACAAAACAGTATAATAACCACATGGAATAGGATAAAATAATAAAACTTACGATAAAATAATATTTCATCATAAAATATTGAAAATCATAGGTTTAGCACATCATAGGTTTAGTATGACTTCCGTGCGTCACGTTCGTAATGTGTGCACCCGCAATTACCGAGCTTTCGCATGGTCCTTATACGTTTACCCATTGACATACAACTTAACCCTAAGAAAATTATGAATTCGTAACTGACTCGAGTTTTGGGGTGTTGTAAAACGATGTTTAGGATGGTATCCATGAATTAACACAGACACGTTTGACGTATCAAAGTGTTGTTTGTTCATGTGACGTTTGGTGTGACATGCTTTACCTAATAGGCACTCTCATCATTAGTCCCCAGGTAGGAAAACTGGTCCATTAATTGGATTTATACGAATGCTAGCCTAGATAGGACGTCCCGACTATCGATACGTAACCTTCCAGTTACTACATGTCCGCCACAATAACTCACTTTGACGAGAGTGAAATCTCAATTGAAATTTGAAACTCAAAAACGAAATGAAATCAAACTCATGAATAATTGAAATGTATTAAAGAAAATAAATTGATTCAAGACATTAGATATATAGAGGACATAATATTAGAATATTTAATATTCCTATATCATACAAGGTGTGTGCATATATAACAAAGAAAAAGAAATAATAGACTATAGTTTAATAATAAAGCACACATTATCATGTAAAGCATATAACACTTAGCATATAACAATTAAAGTGCTCACATGCATTTGTATGTGACATTAACATTTATAAGCTAGGACAATTTAAACATTTTAGCACATAAGGTACCTAAGGCACCTAATCAACTATAGACTAAGTCTAAAGGTCTAATAATCTATTTTAATTTCCTATAGTCATTGGCTTTGATACTTATCTGTCACAACCCGACACGCAGCGGATTGGTACAGGGCAGACTGATTACCCATGGCTCATGACACTAATTAAAGTTTCATTATTTAAAGCACAACCGAACTAAATTGTCACATAACATATAGAAATCATAAAATGTTCATACAATGTTCAAAACCAAACATAACATACGTTTCCCAATTTATTTCCTAAGGCCCATGCTATGTGTCTTCATCACTTGTTTATCGACCTTGAAAATCTCCACCACGTTAAAAAAAAATACATTTTTGGGTCAAAAAATATGTTGGTGAGCAATTTCCTCATTTTATAGAAAAGTGTTTTTTTATATGTATTTAAAAAAATATTTTTAACATGCACCTCAAGGTTAATATGAAAATGGTCTCATATCAATAACATAGTCAACATATCCATATATCCAATTATACCAAACAAGAATACAAAATCAATTAACCACACAGACAACTAAATATAAGACTCATGACAAAAGCGTGCATTAGTCTCAAGCTCCGAAGAACGAGTCTAATATCGTTGGCGATACTAGGTTACAACCATGGTTGTGGGTAACCTAGTAAACACAATAGCATGCAATGGACTTAACATCAGATAGCATATAGAATAATATAATACACATAAGACGTTCATAAGATAACACTTGATCATAGCATGTTAAGTAAATCAAAAAGTATAACATGATGCACCCCAACATTTGTAAAGTTAAAAAATGGAAAAATGAAGAAATTACTCATAGATTGCGAAGAATTAATCCACGAGAATTATTGCACGAGTACACGAGATGGGAGAAAATGGCTAAATCACCCTAAAATAAATATAACCAAGATTTTAAATAATAGAATGACAAGACTGGTTCTAGTAATTCAAGTTCTTAATTTGGAAACTTTTGTCTTGCGTAACTTATAAATCATAATTTAAAAAAAATAAAGATTATATTAATAGTCAAGACTAAATAATTATAATTACGACCATATATATATATATATATATATATATATACACCTGTGTGTCTAAAATTTAAATGATTAAGGGTAGTCTATGGCTAATTTATACACTTTATTCCTAACCATAGTTTACCTTTAATTATCCTCTACTAATTATTAGATGCAACTGATTATGTATTATTGGTTCTTAATGAAATGAAAACTATAAATTATAATTTGTTATTACATACAAGGTTAGTTATTTTAGAAACAATGAGAAGCCTTATGTTTGCTTACAAATATGTACAAATTTTAGCTGCAAAAATCACAAACTAGTTTATAATTATAAAGGAATCAACTAGTATATAAATATCTATAAGTAACCATTTGGATGTATCTTAAATTTTTGCATTTTGCATGTTCATGTTTTTTAAAAGAAGTACATGTATCATCATTTACATTTCTAAATAAATAACTGGGTTTTCTTCACTTAAAAAAATAACATATTGATTATACTTAGTAAAACAAATTACAATTGGTAGATGCAGTAATGAAATGCTTAATATGCTTAAAGAAAATCCATTGGTATGACTATAATATTATAAAACTTTAATAGTATTTCTAAGATTCATAAAACTATAATAATACTCAAATGAAGATCACATGATATGAAAAGGGTTATATATATATAGTATACACATAAACGCTCAGACCAAATTTCTGATGAACCTTGTGTCTAAATCAATTTATATTAAGATATTAATATACTAAATATGTGTTATCTTCCTCCATTGATTATTTACATAGCCTAGAAGAAGAAGAAGAAAAAAACTTCTTTTAGAATGGTGGTATTCTAAAACGAATGAAGATCATGAGGTAAGAATCGTTTGGAAAGCACGTCTTCAAACGAGTTCGTAATGTGCGTAGCTCGACTCCTCAAGGGCTTCGAATCTTGCTTGCAAGATCGGTTCACTTGGATAAGATTAGAAGTGTTTCGTTTCGGGACTCAGTTGGGCCCGAGCAATATCTCTTGGCGAAAACGAACGTAGATTCGGAAGTTGGTTACCAAAAAGACGAAAACAGCCGATCGGTCTTCTAGAGAAATGTGTTCCTTCGCGACACGATTAATTAAAGTTGAAACTCGTCGATGGATCACAGTGATGCGGAATGAGAGGTTGAAGTTTTAGCATGCGGGCAGTGAATATCCGAATCAATGAGTTATCATCGGTTACCGCTTTTGATTGAAGTTTGCAAGTAAATAAATTGTTTCAGTTTTTTTTTTGACGGTTCATGCTTCCTTTCCAAATTGGAAGTTACAGAATGTTTGTTGAAGAAGACTTTGATTTCCTTTCATCTTTTCATTTGAGACCTTCTAGTATTAGTTAAAGTACAATTTACCCCTTAAATTGTAACTTTAATTAACTAACCAATCTAGCTCCGTTAAAGCTTCCCTTAAATAAAACTAACCATACTAATTGAGTTTTCTTGTAAAGTTAAAGTTTTAGTCCGGTTTTAATCCGACACACAAAATACATGACAATTAATTAAAATATTAAACTATTTAAAATTATGAAATCCTAATTTTTATTTAATTGAAACATTTCCGGTTTTGCAATCTGGGTCGGATTTCAGACATCTAATTTTGACGGATGTTACACTGACTACATTCTAGTCATTAATGAGATGAGAGCAATCAAACCTGATGTAGTAGAGGGCCAACATAAAACCAGATCCCAAATGTTTTAACATGTGCTACTTGAAAACTCCCAATAAATGTGGTGTAATAGTAAACAACATGGCAGAAACCTTTAATGGTTATATAACCAATGCAAGGTCAAAACAAATTATACACATGTTTGAAGATATTAGGATTCAGATAATCTTATCAGGTCATCGAGATTTTGATGATATATTTGTTGACTTGGATAATAAAATCCGCACATGTAGAAATGAGAATTAAGGGGATATAATGTGTGTTGTGGCTAGGTTTTTACATAAGAATGTAGAAGAATTTGTTGATAAGTGTTACCACAAAGAAACAAACATGAAGATTTATGACTTGACAATCCCTTCATTGCCTAGTGAAAGGTATTAGCCCAAGATTCATTATCCAATGAATCCACCTCCAATTAAAGTTGCTCTTGGAGGCTTGAGAAGAATAGAAAGAGGGACCCTCACGAGGATCCTAAAAAGACCAGAAAACTAACTAAGCATGGGTGTGGTGACATGTGGCTTTTTAATTTGTTCTCTATGTACCTTTTGCCCAGGGCGTTTCAACTTTATATACCCTATGTATGTATGTTTATATGTATGTATGTACGTACATATGTATGTACGTACATATGTATGTATGTATATGCATATAACATTTTTTTTGCTTTCTTAATCTTAATTTCAAGATCAAAACCACATCAACCAAAAATTACGAAAGTTTAACTCATGTGTTCTTTCATTTTTGATGTTTAGTGGTTTTAAGGTCTTTGTGTTTTTTTTTCTATTCATGACTTCTACATATTTTGCACTAACTGATTTAACATCATATAATACTGTATGTATGTAAGTACGTACGTATGGAGGGCCTTTTATTTGGACGAATGTTTTGATAATCCAGTTGCACGGGCCGTATGCAAGAAGGTTTGTAAGCATGTGATGGATAGAAGCCTAGGCCAATAGGTGACTTAACCCTCGTCCGATTTTGCGATTATGAGCTTCTTTAGTCTGTAGTTGCTGATAGGTATGAGTGGTTGTTGCAACAACAATATAAGCTCTACAATCTGCATTATTATTTATTTGTTTATTTGTTATCAATCACATGGTGCTAAATTGATTTAAAATCTTCCATAAGTTTCACAAAATTGTTTTATGATTTTTCAAAATTTTCTTTTAATGAACTTTGGGAAATATACAAAGCAATTTGTAATGAAAGCCTAAAGGGTCAGGTATCTAATGCATAAATCTTCACTTTCTGTTCTATCATGGTTTTTTGTCTTTACATTACAAGACATATGTTGGGTGGTTTTGCTAAATAAAACTACAATGTTTGCTATCAATGGAGAAGCTACTTAATTATTGTTTTGATATTCAAATCTAACCTGGCTATATATAGAGATGCGTGGGTCATGCTTATTATCGTTTATCAAAGTTGTTTAATGTTGTATTTTTGCTAATAGTACTGTATCAGGTTATGTTCTTTTGGTTTCGCATCTTAACAATCAAATCTCTCATATGTTATTTGATTATGCTTCTCTTGTGTTAACAGATCAAGTCAGCATAGACGTCTAGAAATTGTGTGTTGCTTTGGTGAATATCGTGGAATAATGAGTGAAGCTTTCAAGAAATTACGAGTGTCGGAGGAACTCAACCTTGTCGAAGTATACATATGGGAAATATATATTGAAGTTGTTGGCTGCTATTGCCCATTTCTAAAAACACTCAAAATGAACCAAAATGCATATACATTATGGAAGGATTATTTTGATTGTGAGGATATTGATGATGATTATGCCTATTCTTTGAAGATGATTAGTCAGAATAACGTAGCATTAGCAATTAGGAAAAACTTGCATGAGTTAACTCACCTTGAACTTATTGGGAACGACATGGTGCAGACCATTCTAGATGGTTGTTGGCACCTTGAATCACTTGACATGCGTCAGTGCATTTACGTTGATCTGAAGACAAACTTAAGGAAAAGGTGTTGTAGGCAAATTAAATATCTAAAACTTCATCCTCATTCCCTCGAAAGGAATCTACATGCTTATGATATATTAGATTATTCTAATGATGAATATAAAGGATACTCTAAGTATATTTATTTCACATCTAATGATGATGATGATGGTGGTGGTCGTGGTGGTGATAGTGATGGTGGGGACAAGCCCAAAATTCTTGGGATCTGGCCCGAACTGGGGACAAGCCTAACGTGAGTGATATGAAAATGTCAAAACCTTAGCTAATGTGAAAACGTTAGAAACGCTAGGATAACGGATGTATGGTACGTCTACCATTATACTTAGGATCCTACATATAGCCAACAACAATGAAATTGTCAGCCCCTAAAGCGGGTACTGCCATTGTGTAGAGATGTACTTGGATAAACGTGCGCTACTAGCGAGGTGTCGAAACCCAATTCGTGTGAAAGATGAAAACCTTTAAACCTTAGAAGGTATAAGATGCCTTAAACGTGGGAGAGAGGTGGCCAACCTCTTAATCCTCTGTAAATAAGTGTCAAAAACTCTGCAAAAGCTTAGAACTTGATAAAAATGGATATTAAATGCTTAATATCCTTTCCTTATAATGAATAATGAATATAAAATGATAGAGAGTAAAAGTAAGATGTTACAAAGTAAGGATCACATATCCTTTGAGGATCCTGGATCCTAGGTAAGAATACTGGAGTCTCTAAGGATCCTTGATCCTTCTGACATGAAGTATTTCTTCAGATGAATTGCATTCTAAGCTCTTGGGAGAAGATCACCATCCATAGTTAGTAAGCGATATGCTCCCTTTTCCAGCTTCAGCTTCTATCAAGTAGGGACCTTCCCATTTTGGTGCTAATTTGCCAACAGCTGGATTCATAGTGTTCTGGAATGCTTTTCTTAGAACTAAATCACCAACTTGAAATCTTCTGATCCTGACATTTTTGTTATATGTTCCAGCCATTCTTTGTTGATAGTTAGTCATCCTTATTATTGCCAATTCTCTAAGCTCGTTCACAGTATCCAGGTCTTGGGTCAGGTTTTTAGCATTTGTTTCAGGATCACGGATGCTTGTTCTGGCTGTAGGAACCACCATATATGTAGGGATCACTGCCTCAGCTCCAAAGACTAGGGAGAATGGAGTTTAACCCGTAGCATTCTTTGGAGTTGTTCTATCTGCCCATAGGACATATGGTAGCTCTTCAGCCCACTTTCCTTTCTTGGACCCAAGCTTTCTCTTCAAGTTGATGACAATGATCTTATTGCTTGATTCCACTTGACTATTGGCTTGTGGGTGGACTGGCGTTGATGTTATCATCCTAATCCCCCTGCTGTCTCAAAAAGTTAGTAGTTCTACTCCTAATAATTGAGATCCATTATCACAAAAAATTTCGGAGGGAATTCTAAATCTGGTAATAATAGTTCTTGTAATGAAGGATATGACTTCTTTCTCCCTGACTTGAGCAAAGACTTCTGCTTCTATCCACTTAGAGAAGTAGTTTGTCATGGCTAGCATAAATACTTTTCCTCTAGGTGCTTTTGAGAGTTTACCAACTATATCCATCCCCCATCTCATGAATGGCCAAGAGGAAGTTATTGGATGTAAAGGCTTTGCTGGCTGATGTAGGATGTTGTTGTGTCTTTGACAAGCATCACATTTTCTTGCGTATTCCACATCATCCTTCTTCGTTGTAGGCCGGTAGTATCCTGTTCTGAGGATCCTTGAAAATAGTGCTCTGCCCCAGTGTGATTTCCACAGTCTCCTTCGTGAAAATCCTTTAAGACTTCTTGAATTTCTTGATCCTCAACGTACCGCAAATAGGGACCTGCAAGAGATCTCTTATATAACATATTATTTAGTATGGTGAATTGAGATACCTTAATCCTAAAGGCTCTAGGATTTTCCCCAGTGGGAATCTCCCCACTCTGAATTTATTTCACATATGGAAGGATCCATGATCCTGAATTTGACTACACACTAGGCACGATTGAAGTATCTTCCACTATCTCCATCGTTTTGTTTTCCTCAATTGTAGGATATAGGACATGGATGATAGGTATCCTAACATCCTTTGGCATCTTTAAGGATGATCCAAGGTTAGCTAAAGCATTTGCTTCTGCATTCTCCTCTCTAGGCACCTGTGTTAAGCTGAAAAAAGCAAAAGAATCTACCAGTTTCCTAATTATCTCGAAATATTTGATTAGCTTTTCTCCTTTGATAGTATATGAGCCATTATAATGATTAGTAATTAGTAATGAATCTACATACACTTGAAGATACCCGATCCTCATTTGCTTAGTTAATTGCAAACCTGAGTAGTTTGGAATTCACATACAATGGATTAGGGTATTCCCCTGTGGCGATTTTAGTAGTATGCCTAGTCCAGTTCCTTAGATATTTGAGACTCCATCTGTGAAGAGTGTCCAGGGATCCTTGGTCTCCTTAGGCTATTGAACCTCTAGTTTAGCTTCCCTTTGTAGATCACTACTGAAATCAACCACAAAGTCAGCTAAAACTTAAGACTTGATGGTAGTCCTGGGTTCATACTTAATGTCATATGCACTAAGCTTGACTGACCATTTTGCCATTCTACCGGACATTTCAGGTTTCCTGAGAACATTCTTAATAGGAAAGTTAGTTTTCACAATGAAAGTATGGGTTTTAAAATAATGTCTAAGTTTAGTGGAAGCCATAATTAAAGCAAGAATTAATTTCCCTAAATGAGAATACCTAGCTTCAGCATCAAGAAGGCTTTTACTTACATATTACACTTGATGTTGTTGACCTTCATGATCCTTAACTAGCACAACATCTACTGCTTTTACCTGAAACAACTAAGTACAAGGATAATGACTCACCGTCTTCTGGTTTCATCAGGTCTTGTGCTGAGGATAGATAATCCTTGAGAACCTTGAGTGCAACTTCATGCTTCTCAGTCCACTCAAACTTCTTATTCTTCCTTGGTATGTCATAGAAATCTTTGCACTTCTATGAGGATTTTGAAATGAATCTGTTTAGAGCCGTGATTCTTCCTGTCAATCTCTGGACATCCTTGGCATTGGCAGGGGATTTTATATTCACAATCGCCTTAATCAGCTCTAGACGTGCTTCGATCCCTCTCTTGGTCACCATGTATCCTAGGAACTTTCCAGCTTTAACACCGAAATGACATTTGGAAGGATTTAGCTTCATATTGTACTTGTCAAGGATGTTAAATTCCACTTCGAGATCTCCAAGATAGTCCTCTGCTTTCTTAGACTTGACCACCATGTCATCGATGTAAACCTCCATAGTGTGTCCAAGTTATTCTTTGAACATCATGTTCACCAACTTTGGTACGTGGCACCTTCATTTCTCTATCCAAAGGGCATAGCAATATAACAGTATATGCAAGTATGAGTCATGAATGTCGTATCCTCTTGATCAGATGGTTCCATCTGAATTTGTTGAAATCCAGATGAAGCATCCATAAGAGTAGCAATTCATGGCCCACTGTTGCATTCACCATGAAGTCAATGTGAATAAGTGGGAAAGTATCCTTGGGACATGCTTTATTTAGATCAGTAAAATCTACGCATACCCTCCACTTTCCATTCTTCTTCTAGACAACCACCACATTGGCTAACCATTTGGATACTTGACTTCTCTAATCATACCTGCCCTTAGCAGTTTGTCTACTTCTTCTTGGATAATGGCATTCCTTTCAGGTGCAAACTTCCTTCTCTTTTGGTGGATTGGCCTGAAAGATTTATCAATGCCCAATTTATGAGTAATAATATCTTTGGAGATACATGTCATATCGTCATGCTTCCAAGCAAAAGTAGACTTCCTTCTCTTTTAGAAGGATACCAGATCTTAGTCTATGCTATCTAGGGTCCTGAATCCTATAAAAACTTTGGATTCAGGATCCTCAGGGTCTAGTAGTAAATCCTTGACGTCTTGCTCCCTAGCCTCCATGACATCCCTTGGAGGATACTTTAATTGCTATGCTTCCCTCGGTCTCGAAGCTGGCTTCATAGTAGAGGTGTAACAGTTCTTTGTCTCTTATTGATTGCTTTCTATTTTCACCACTCCTCACGGGGTTGGTAGCTTCACACATTGATGATATGTCGAGGGAACCGCCTTGATATCGTGTATCCAAGGCCTGCGAAGAATAACATTGCAACAAGATAGACAATAAATAACACAAAATTTTTGTGTAGAATTTACTCCCTCAATGTAAATTGGGAGTTTGATGTCCCCCGGCGTGTTCTTTGTCTCTCCGCTGAATCCCACAAGGACTAATGATCTTGGAACTATTTCAGTTTTCGGGATGTTCATCCTTTTGAGGACATCAAGTTAAATAATGTTCACGGAGCTCTCTCCATCAATAAGGATCCTGCGAACAAAGTGGTTAGATTTAAATAAAGTAATGACTAAACCATCATGATGAGGATCCTGTACATCAACATGGTCATCCTCATCAAAAGATATGATTTTCTGCTAAGTCAGAGTGGATGTTCGAATAGGCCTGTTTCCATTCTCCAGCTTTGTCTCTTTAGCATGCATCTTCGCTGCAGTGAATGAGGTTCCACATATATCAGAGCCTCCGGAAATGAAGTTGATGATTTGAGTGTCTGCCGGTGGTGCAGGAGCTCTTTCGGGCACTCTTTTAGGATCCTAGATCCTTGATTTCTTCCTTCTGAGTAACTCTTTCAAGTAGCCTTTGCTGAGGAGGTAACCTATCTCCTTCCTGAGTGCTATACATTCATTGGTAAGGTGGCCGAATGCTTCATGGTATGCACACCATTTTGATTTATCCTTGTTGGATGTAGACTTCTCCTTCTTCTTGGGCCACCTAGCTTTCTCACCTAGATTCTGCAAAGCAAGGATTAGTTCACTATTATCAGCAGAAAAACAATACTCTATATATGAGGATACTCCTCATAATCCTCTTCTTGTTCAACCGAATGAACATTCTGATTGTTACGTTTGGCGTATTGCTTGGATCGATTATTCTTGTAGAAGGATCCTTTCTTCACCTGTTTTGATGATTCAAATAACCTGTCTTTGATCCTTTTGTCATCCTCCAGTCGAATGAACCTTAGAGCCATGTTCCTTACTTCATCTAAGTTCCTGCAAGGTGTCATAACAAGATCATCATAGAAAGGAGAATCTTTTTGTAATCCCATCTTAAACGCCTCTACAACATTATCAATGTCTAAGTTTGGGATTTCCAAGTATTCCCTACCAAATTTAATCTCTATGTGATTCATCACGGGCTTGGGTGATCCTATACAAGTCACTAGTTAACCTTTCAAAAGTTCTACTTCAAGAAAACTGATTATTGAATAAGTTAACTAAATGAGAAAATGAAGTTATAGATAGGGAGAAAGACTTAGCAGCCATTTAGTGCTGATCTAGTAAGTGTGGATCCAAAGCCTTTGCATAAACAGGCTTCTTTCAGTCTTTCAGGAATGGGGTTATCTCCATTCTTTCTCTGTATTGAGCCACATGCTCTTTTGGATCAGTGGTATCGTCGTATAACTTCATATTGGGGGTCTGAAAACGTTTTGGTATCTCAACACTGCATATGGGAGGTGCAAAGCGAGATACTCTGTGACTTCTGTCTAGAATCTCAGGAATGGATTTGACCACTCTTGGGACGCTGGATATCATGTCCTTGAGTTTCTGCAACTCTCTAGCCATGGCTTGGTTGATTCGTGCATCCTGCATTAACCACGGTTAGTATCAAAATATGTATTAAAATTGTTACCTCCTGATTGGTTTGAAGTTGGTATCCCAGAAGTGTACCTAGAATAAGATATGTCCGGTGCAATGGTGGGACCAGAAGAAGCAATGGACTACATAGGGGTGAAATCCCCTTCGTGAACTTCAGAGCTTCTGAGTGGTTGACTCCTTGAGGATCCTTGATCCTGAAAAATGTTGCCGGATACATTGGTGCTAAAGGTCTTGATGGATACTCCATGGATCCTTGAATCCGAGTTGAGGATCCTTGATGTTGAATGTAGGATCCTTGGGGATGGTACATTCCCTGTGATCCTCCATGTTCGTAGAAGAATCCTTGAGGCTCAGTGATCCTCACTGAAGGATAGAGGATCCTTAAGATTGGAAATAGGGTTCTTAAGGCTGCGTCATTGCTAGCGATCCATGCTGTAGGTTTGAAGATTCTTGAAACTGGACGTTGGATCCTTTAGAATGCTGTATTATTGATGATGGAATAGCAAAATCCAATGACCTAGGTATCACTGGGGACCGATCTTCAACTGGTCTTTTCTGCTTCTCGATCTCATCAATTTCACGAAGGATCCTTTGGTTGGTTTTGTCCTGATGTTCCATATAGCATTTCATCTACAACACCAAAACAGAAATATCGTTATTAGCAGTTTTAGAAGAAGAAACAACAAGATTTTTTGATCCTATGAAGACGGATGATGTCTTCTTCTGAGCATTTTCAGCATTCTTCTTGAATGCAGAGGAATGGGAGGCAACGATGAACTGGTTTGGGATGAGGTAACCACCGGCATAGCACTTGAAGTGGATTTTCCCTGAGAAGTCATGTAGTTGATGGAAATGAATGAAATTTCTTAGGATTGAAGCACCACTTGCCCCACGGTGGGCGCTAACTTGTTTTGGTCAAAAATCGGTTTAAGAATAATGTAACCAAACTTTGATTGTGAGGTTGAGTGCTAGTGTGTTGAACAATCATGTAAACGAATATGAAATGATGAACACAAGGATTTGTACGAGGAAAAGCCCTTGATCACTATTAGATTGCAGGCATAAAAACCTCGGATAGTGAAAACTATCACTATCAACTATATTGCAAGAAATAAGTTACAACTTTGGAAGATCTTGAGCTTGTTACAATTGAATTCTAGTGTTTGTGAGTAGAACAGTTTGAATGTTGCGAGAGAGAGTGTGTGTGTGTTTGTATATACTAAATCAAGCCCAAAATCCCTTGATATAATTTGAAATATCCTAGTAGCTAACTATCCACAAATTAAGCAAGTCTCCCACGATCTCACATAACGGCTACTGCTTCACTTGCACTTGCATGAATATGAGCATATTCCCCGATATTCTAGCATAGACTAAGTCCACTTCTAATGCACCTGCGATATAAGCTAAAAATATAGGAAACAATTGTTAGTCAACATAAGTAATAATAAGGATCCTTGATCCTCAAACTTCCTACACCATCTGTGAAGGATCAGTGATCCAGGTCAAATCTCAGGATACATGATCCATAGTATCAAAATCAATGCCCTAACAATGATGATTATTCAACTTATTTAGAGAACTTGAGTGAGATGATGGCTTTCATGCACATGTTTCAATAACTTTCTATGTGGATAGGTAAGTTGTTCTATAGATATTACCTAAAATGTTTATACGTGTACCTTTTATGATTTTATGTATAATCACAGGATACTAATTACAGTTGATGTTTTTCTTTTGCGAGGGTAGTTGTTCCCAGCAAGAACAATCTTCTTTTTGGCTTTTCTCCAAAATTAAAAATTGTTTACCTTGTTCACCTTCAAGGTTGAATATTGAAATAAAGAAGCTGCTCAGAGGTGAATGCTTATGATATTCTTGGTTTTAGCCTAATAGTATCTAACTATCTAATGATATGATATTCGAAAAGTTCACTATATGGAAAATATGTTTGCTTCAATCAAAGTCCCATAATTTAGTTCATTGTTGTTTGTTTGGTCGTTGATGAATTGGTTATGATGGGATATAAGTGATTGAATTTGCATTTTGTTGGCTGTTTTTTCGATTGTTTGCTTTATATTTTAGATGTTTTTTTAAACATCCAATGAGCTTGATTTCTTCTATCTACTCAGATCTATGTATTTCTGTTAGTGGTAGTGTATCAGGTTATGTTATTTTGGTTTCGTGTCTTAACAATCAAATCTCTGATATGTTATTTGATTTTGCTTCTCTTGTGTTAACAAATCAAGTCAACTTAGACGTCTAGAAATCGTATATTGCTTGGAGAATATCGTGGAATAATGAGTGAAGCTTTCAAAAAATTACCATTATTGGAGGAACTCGGCCTTGTTAGAGTATACATATGGGAAAAATATATTGAAGTTGTTGGCTGCTATTACCCCTTTCTAAAAACACTCAAAATGAACCAAAATGCATATATATCATGGAAGGGTTATTTTGATTATGATGATATAGATGATGATTATCCCAATTTTTGAATATGATTATTCAGAATAACATAGCATTAGCAATTGGGAAAAACTTTCCTAAGTTAACTCACCTTGACCTTATTGGGAACGGCATGAGAAATATTGGGTTGCATGCCATTCTAGATGGTTGTTGGTACCTTAAATCACTAGACTTGCGTCAATGCTTTTACGTTGATCTAAGGGCAGACTTAGGGAAAAAATGTTATAGACAAATTAAATATCGAAAACTTCCTCATCCTTCCCTCGAAGGGTATCTACATGCTTATGATATATTAGATGACTCTAATGATGAATTAAATACTCTGAGTATGTTGATTTCACATCTAATGATGATGATATGATGGTGGTGGTGGTGATGATGATAATGATAATAATGATGGTGTGAGATAATGGCTTTCATGCACATGTTTGAATAACTTGCTATGTGTATAGGTAAGTTGTTCTATAGATATTACCTAAAATGTTTATACGTATACCTTTTATAATTGTATGTATAATCAGATGATACTAACTACAATCGGTGTTTTTCTCTTGCAGGGGTAGTTGTTCCCAGCAAGAACAATCTTCTTATTTGGCTTTTCTCCAAAATTAAAAATTGTTTACCTTGCTCACCTTCAAGGTTGAATATTGAAATAAGGAAGCTGTATAGAGGTGAACGCTTATCATATTCTTTGTGTTAGCCCAATAGTATCTAACTATCTAATGATATGATATTGAAAAAGTTTACTAAATGGAAAGTATGTTTCCTTCAATCAGAATCCCATAATTTAGTTCATTGTTGTTTGTTTGCTCGTCGATGAATTGGTTATGATGGGATATAATTGATTGAGTTTGCATTTGGTTGGCTGTTTTTGCAATTGTTTAGTTTGTATTTTAGATGTTTGTTAAAGCAACCATTGAGCTTGATTTCTTCTATCTACACAGAGATCTATGTGCGTTTGATATCGATACGGCATATATTAATTATGATCAATTGTTTTACCTGTTTTTTTGTAGTTTTGTTAAAATGCATATCTTGTGTGTTGTAATGCCCCTTAGAGACCTTCTTTGTTTGAAGTTATTATGATATGAAATTAAAGAGGGGTAAATTGTTGAAACTTATTATAACTTTTACTTTTGTAAACTAAATCTTTTATTATGATTTTTGGCATCAAAATTTAATCTTTTGAATTGATTCCGTTTATTTGATTACTAAGGTTTGGCTTCTCTTGAGCTAGAGAAATATTTCTTTGCTATAAATGGATTCCATAAAGAACTATTTCCAAATTTGTTGAAAGCAGGAGAATGGTTGATAAGATTAGTTAAAAACTTACAGAATAACCATATAAGACGCGATGTTTACCTTGGAATCCGATCAAAAATGGATCTACAAATCCAATCTTGAGCATTGGATTGTTCAGTTCTAGTTGACCCGAGAATCGAGGTGTTGAAGTGGGAAGACGACCCCCTTTTGTTTTAACGGGCGACTACCCCCTTTTACTTTAGCCGATTTTGGAAAGACCGCCGCTTTATGTTTCTAATTCGGTTCGAGAGCGCTAACTTCGGTTCAATGTGTAGGACTAGTGTAAATGCGGCTAGGTTTAGTTTTGTTGTCATGAAAATAAAGAAGAAAAATAATGGGTGCTTGGTCTCGTGGAGTAACGCTCAAAGAATAAATAATATACAATAAGAGGAATACGATCTGTGTGAAAAGTTTTCCAGTGTGATCTGCTTTCTATTCTCATGTTTTTAAACATGCAAGAATAGTAGTTAACCCAAAACCATAAAGAGAGGTTTTCAATTAGGGGTATTCATAGCTTGGTTAAGTCATTTTGATAAAAAGTTATGGGCCAAACTACTAACTATGGTTAAATCAACTATTTTCATAGTTTTAAAATGGTTATAACTTTTTCATGTGTTAATATCTTTAAAAAATCACTTCACCAAAATGAAAATTTTGTTCTCTTCGATTTGAGTATGATATTGCTACAATTTTTTTTTAATTTAAAAAAATTAACATGTTACGTGATTACTAGGATCTATGGATTGTTGGCGGGTTTAACTGTTTAAGAGTCAACATTTCAATTCTACCAATTTTTTTCCTTCAAAATCACTGACGGACCACTGGAATAGTATCGTGACATGAGCGGAACCATCAGATCATATCCATCTCCACCAGGCAATAATGCCTATACAACAATTCAGGAGTAAAACCCAATAAATATGTGAAACCCCCTCCCCTTTATGAGAATTAAACATAGATTGGAGGGATATGGTCCCAAAAACTCTGCGCCTGCGCAAGGAACCATACCCTCATAATGACAACATACCACAAGAATAACCTTGCGCGCAAGGCGCAATGGTACACCAGTCCTGTAACCAGTAGGTTACCTAACAAACCTTGCGCGCAACGCACAACGGTATTGCAACCTTAATACTAGCAGGTCGCACAACAAACCTTGCACACACTGCGCAACAGCAAGTTAGACCAGGAAGCGCAGGCCCCTTGACCCTGCGCTGATCAAACAACCTTCTAGCTGTGAAGGCCTAAAACATTGCACAAGGCCAAGACCAACATGAGAGCAACTCATAGTCTTTAGAACAAAAAAGACTTAATCCCTACAACTCCGCGCTTGCTAGAAAGCATTTATAAAGCCACACGGAAGGAAGAAGCGCAAAGAGGCGTTGACCAAATACAAGGGTACAAAGTGGCAGAGCCGTGACCCAATAGCCGCTTGGTAGTTGTACTAGACTGCGTCGCATGATGAACAGTCCTGCAGCGGGCAGACTATATGCAAGGACGTACACGTGGCACCAACCAAACTCACCCAGTGACTGTCACACGATCTCCACTATCGGCTGATGTCAGGTCTGACACCAGGGACAACTGTTGTGACACGTGGCTCCACTCACCATGCGCCAAGCGCACCTCTTGCCAAAGACCATTAATGGTCGATGCAGAGGAGACAGAACGGATATTCCTGGTCGTCGGGCCTGGGCCCAAGGCCCATCAGCCCATCTCCCACACACCTCTCTTCGGCTATGATATAAGGATGATACCACAAGGTAAATCATCTACAATCACACTTACGATCACAACACAATTACATGCTACTTTGAGCATACTTGCTTATTACTTGCAATACCCGATACTTATTCTCACGCCGGAGTATGGTCACGGAGAAAACCCTCCCCCTTTCTCCCGTGACGAGACTAACATCGTTTCTTGTTTTGTAGAAAGCTTGAAGTGAGATCACCCCGAGGAGAAAATGAGAGATAACCTTTTATGCAGAGACGTTGAGCTGTAACTAAAATATCCCCGGATACAGCTTGGTTCAGCTAGTGTTTCTTCATTGGCGCCATCCGATTTTTTCTCACTCTCACAACTGTCTCCCGTTCGTTTTTTTCTCAAACCTCACTTTCAAATGGCTGATTTCCCATTAAACACACACGAGGTCCTCGGGCTGAGGGCAAGAACCCAGTTCATGCCCCTCGACCGACGGACAAGTGGAAGAAGGTTCTTCCGGAAATGCCGGTGTTCACAATGACTCAGGTCATGTGAACATCCCGGTAACTCCTGGAATTCAAATGGAAACTCTCTGTGTACCAATCACATCTAATTTAACTCCAGGTGAAACTCCGATGTCTTGGTACATCAAATCTCAAACAGCCCTGAATGTCGTCTATGCGCGACTCTGTGCGCAAACAAATGCATCCCTTGCGCCGGCGCAGCCGCCCACAACTCACATGCATGCTTCGCTTGCACCACGAATACTGAGTTACGACTCGTCGGCTGGAGCGAGTGTTCCCTCGCACCTCCGCACCAGGGAAACTGAATATTCCCAATCGCTGCCAAAATATGAGTCCAACACTCATAGGCGAGCATCTATCCATTCACGGCTGGGCCCACACCCATCAGAGAGGCGGGACACCCAACGTGAAGTAGATAAAACATATGGCGAGGGTGACAACGCTAGTGTGTTTCACCGGCTACCCAAAGATCACGCTGCTTACAAGTCTGTGCAACGGGCTGTATACAACCCGGAGACGGAGTACAACTACAACCTGATCTACAGGGCAGCTGAAGCAACCGAACACTCAAAGTTTGTGAAGGAGATCACACTCTCTCCACTTGAACGTGCGAAGCTACGTTCCAATGTTGGTAAGTTTAATGGGTTGACAGACCCAGACGACCACATGCGCCTGTTCACAGGCGCAGGTCTAATCGGAGGCTGGACGTTGCCCATGTGGTGTCACTTGTTTGTTCAAACTCTTACAGGCGATGCGCGCCTATGGTTGACAACTTACCCACGGGTAAGCTTACGTCATGGAACAATCTCAAAGACAAGTTCTTGACTCACATCAGCCAACAACGACGGTACGTCAGATATTCCTCTAACGTCATAAACATTGGGCTGCGTGATGATGAAAGTCTTGAAGATTTCAACACCCACTACAATAAAGAGGTGTTGGAAATTGGAGATGTGCACGAAGACTTGATTCATGCACAATTCAAATACGTTGTCCGCTACGACAAGATGATATAAGTCTTGTTGGGAACTTCTGGCCTCCCAAAAAGTTGGGAGAAACTTATGGCGGCAGCAAAGGTCTACGCACAGACAGAGCACAACAGACCTCCCCTACCTCAATACCGTCTGCAGGACATGAGTAGGAGTTTTGTGAAGAAGAAGAATAAAAAGAGTTGGAGGGAATCCAACCAAAACCCTTCCTACTCACCAATCGACGCACGCGCGACAATAAATAAGATTGCTACCCAAAGAGCAATCAAGCAAGATAATCGCGATCGTTAGTGGATGCCACTGACGAAGACTTCGGCGGAGGTGCTCAGCACAGAAGATACCAGTTCAAACATCCACCGCCGATGCGCAACAAAAAAGGTCAAGACCCTAACCTTTTTAACGATTATCACAAAGATACAGGGCACGCAACCGACAACTGCATCTCCTTGCGCACAAAGATCGAAAAGGAAGCTCACTCACTTACTTCAAAACGTGCAAAGGAGGTGCGCCAGATTACTCGCGGTGAAGAAGGCCCGAGTAACAAGAAGATGAAACAAGCATTTGTTCATATGATCCAAGGTGGCCCAGCGCGCAAGCGTAGCCATCAGAAGAGTTGTACGCCACACTGGCGCGAACAACATGTCATCTTCCCTATAGTTCCCCGGGGCCCACAAGAGGAACATCCGGTCGTGATGAACAATGGACATTATATATGAACGATGCTTCCAACAGTTGGACCCAGAGGACAAGGCGCGCTTGGAGCCGATCATTTTTCCGCTGACTAGTTTCTGCAACGAAGCCGTCTTTCTGCTGGGTCAGATCTCATTCCCGGTCACTCTTCCCATGGGCGACACTCACGCACAGTCTCAGTTAACTTCATGGTAATGCCAGCAACATCGCACCATGACTTGTTGCTAGGCCGTCACGCCCAAAGAGAGTTCAGCATGATCACTTCCACTCTTCACGCGGTCAGCGGGTTTCCAACAGAAACCCGGGTGGCCATCATGTACTTGAGGAAGGAGATCATGTCCATCGAAGAGGAACCACCGGTGAAGGTACTGAAGTCATTATCCAATGGCGAGCCGAAGAAATGGGTACTCAACAACAAGTGCCCGGAACAAATGGTGTTATTAGGACCCGCCATGATACCCGCAGTCAAGGCGCAGCTAAAACAACTCTTGTTCCGCAATCTAGACATTTTCGCTTGGTCGCCAGCGGATATGATAGGGGTACCAAGGGAAATTATAGAGCATGTGCTGCACACATTCCCTTCAGTTGAGCCGATCGTTCAGAAAAAGCGCAGTTTTGGTCCTGAAAAAACTCGCGCAATGAACAAGCAAGTTTCAGAGCTCCTCCAAGCCAGCATCATCAGAGAAGTACACTATCAAACATGGGTAGCCAATCCAGTCATGCTCCAGAAGCACAACGGCAGTCGGCGCATGTGCGTCGATTTCAAAGATCTAAACAAAGCATGTCCAAAAGACTACTACTCTTTACCCGAATTTGACAAAAAGGTGGACTCCCTCGCTTCATGCAGGTGGAGATGCTTTCTTGACTGCTACAAAGGCTACTACCAGATTCAAATGAAGAAGGAAGACGAAGACAAAACCGCATTCCGCACTAACAAAGGAATCTTTTGCTACACAAAAATGCCTTTCGGATTGCGCAACGCAGGAGCCACCTACCAGCGTTTAATGGACCATGTCTTCGGAGATGACATTGCTGAAACCATGGAAGTGTACATTGATGACCTAGTCATGAGCCCGGATGAGGAGTGGATGCTGATAAACATTTAAAAAGCTTTGCATCGTTGTGCAAGGCTAACTTGAAGCTGAACCCCGGGAAGTGCTCATTTGGAATTGAAGAAGGTAAATTGTTAGGATTCATCGTTACGCGTGATGGGTTCAAAGTCAATCCTGAGAAGTTAGAAGCGATTCAGCACATGCCTTCCCCCTCGATCATCAAGGAAATGCAATGTGTAATGTGTGGCGGGGCGATTGGCTACACTAAACAGGTTCTTGGCCAACCACGCGAATCCTTCCCATTCATTAGCACTATGAGGAACTGTGTAAAGCAAAACAAGTTTCAGTGGACTCAGGATGTGGAGAAAGCCTTCAAACAAATGAAGGAGTGCTTGATTCAGTTGCCTACGCTCACGGCACCGCAAAAGAACGAGCCACTGATCCTCTACCTTTCCGGATCGGATATCGCTCTGGGCGCAGTCTTGTTACCAGAATGCGTAGGAGTCCAAACTCCAATCTACCACGTCCGCAAGATGCTAACTGACCAGGAGATAAGATATCCAATGATGGAAAAACTTTCTCTTGCTTTAGTCCACACATCCCGCAGGTTGCGTCGGTATTTTTCTGTCCATGTGATAACAGTTCTCACGAACTATCACTTAGGCCAAGTTTTGTCCAAACTAGACATATCTGGCCGTCTAGCGAAGTGGGTGATTGAGCTTGGTGGACACAACATTGTGTACAAACCACGCCAAGCTATCAAAGGCAAGATATTAGCCGATTTTCTTACTGAAGTACCAAGTAATAAAGTGCAAGAGTGTGAAGCTGTACAGAACCCAGCGTCAGTCACAGCCAACCGCACATGGATACTTCACACAGACGGCCCATCCAATGATGATGGCGCAGGGGCGGGTCTCCGTCTAATAAGCCCCTATAACCAAGGATTCACCTACGCCATCAGGTTGGATTTCAAAAGCACGAATAATGAAGCTAAGTACGAAACTTTTCTGGTAGGCCTTCGGTTAGCCATCAAAATGGGGGCCAGGAATTTGGAAGCAAATGTCGATTCTCTTTTGGTCGAAGGACAGATCAATGGCCTGTATGACGCAAAGGACGAAACGATGGCCCTGTATCTTGAACAGGCGCAATCCTTAATATCCAAATTCCAAAGTTTCAAAAAAACCCACATTAACCGAAGCGAGACTAAACATGTCGACGCGCTCAGCAAACTAGCTGCTATAAGCTTCAAACACCTCACGCGAGAAGTGCGCATCGAGGTGCTCAAAAACCCTTCCGTTCCTTTGCGTCAAGTAAACGTCATAGAAATGGGGAATCCTTCCTGGATGTCTCCCATCATTATGTTCTTGCAATCTAGGATCCTCCCTGAAAATAAGGCGGAAGCATGGAAGGTCCAGAACAAGGCACTAAACTACGAAATGGCAGACGATATCCTTTACTGGAAGTCATACACCGGACCACTCTTCCGTTGTGTTGACCCGCAAGACGCGCAACACTTGATCCGCGAAATACACGAAGGGTTATGCGGAATTCACGTTGGTCCGCGCATGGTCATCGCAAAGATCATGAACCCGGCTACTATTGGCCTGGCATGCACTTAGATGCAGTCGAAACGCTGCAGAAATGTGCATCATGCCAGCGACACGCGCCGAAGATAATGCGCCCCAGAAATCCCTTGATCCCAGTGACAACAGCATGGCCCTTCCAACAATGGGCAATCGATATGGTGGGACCTTTCCCTGATGCCCCAGGCGCTGTAAAGTTCATAATCGTAGCCGTCAATTACTTTACTAAGTGGGTAAGCAAAGCCCCTTGCATCCACCACAACAACGATAGTTCACAAATTCATTTGGAAGCACATCATTTGCCGCTTTGGGTTACCCCTATGCATAGTCAGTGATAACGGCCCTAATTTTGTTGCTGAAGAACTACAATGGTGGATGAAGGAAATGCACATATATATAGAACGTGTGTTCACTTTGGTCGCGCATCCCCAAGGGAACAACCAGGTGGAAAGCATAAAAAAAGCATAGTTGAAGGGATCAAGACGAGATTGGGGACGACGCAGAGAGGTTGGGCAGATGAGTTGCCAAGCATCCTTTGGGTTCATCGAACAGCATCGGCGAAACACCGTTCAGCCTGGTGTATGGAGGCTGTAATTCCCGTGGAAATAGGCCTCCCATCACCATGCATGGTTGCTATGCAAAGCCAAAATAATGAAGAAGAGCGCGGACTCGACTTGGACCTTCTAGAAGAAAGGCGTGAAAACGCCGCAATCAACGAAGCAAAGAACATGTCCAAGCTCGAGAAGTACTATAATGCGCGAGTCCGCATATGTACCTTCCTACCTGGCGATTTCGTTCTAAGAGACAATGAAGCGTCCACGTTTGAAAGTCCAGGAAAGCTCACGCCTAAGTGGGAAGGTCCATACATAATCCATGAAGTCCTAGGAAAGGGTGCTTACACCCTCAAACGTTTGGACGACACAAACATTCCTAGGACATGGAATGCGCAACAGCTAAGGCGATGCTACATGTGATCCAAGCATGTTCAAATGTCAAGGCTTCATCCATATCTGCACAGCAAACTAGCAAAACCTATGATTTTATTTTTGTCTATCATGTACATGGCTTTTACGCCTTATTATAAAGACAATGGATACATGGTTTTCTTTATCTAAATGTTTTGTAACAAATGCGCAAAACCACTTAGGGTATTTGCGAAAACACCATGGTACAACATGACTCATGAACAATATTCACTACTTGCTGTATGCGCATGGGATGTGACGTTCATACACGAGTTACTAGTTTTATTCGCTCTACCTACACAAAGTTATTATGTTCACGTAAATATTGTAACTTCAAAGAAAACATGCATTTCATGAAAAGATAGTACAATCAAGTGCAATGCACAACTACATTCAGATATTACAATCAGAATCCTACAAACAATCTATCCCTCACTTGCTTCAACTTCGGCCACATCTTGGAATATATCTTTCAAGCGATCAACATAGTCATCATGCTGGACCGCCTCGCTCACTAGATCCATCACCGGAAGTTGAAGACGGTCATACTCGCGCTTGGCCTAGGAAAAGGTAGCTTTAGTACCAACCGCACGAGTGGAAGCGCAACTTGAATCCCACTGAACGTACAGTGCACAAGTCACATGATGTGCGCACTCGGCGTAGCCCTACGCATATCCATCGTGGCGCGCCATGACCATCAGCTTGGCCACGGCGCTGTCCAACTCTACCGAGTTCTGGATAGAGTTTGCGATCTGCACAAGACAAGGAAAACATGATGAGAATCAAGACAAAGTGATCAAAATAATGACAGAGAACTTACCTTGACAACTCCATGCTATTGCATCCACAACATGTTGTTCGTCAGCGACTCCACCAGACTCTCAGAGATGGGGCAGATGGCTTCAAAATTTTCTAACTTTTCTTCGCTCGCGCCCACCTTGGCCTCTGCCACGCGCAACTTCTCAAGATCCTCCAGGTGCCTGCGCTGCAGCTCAGCCTTTTCAATCGAGGCAACCTGGAGATCCTTCTTCGCACTCTCGAGTGCCGCGCAGCCTCCACCTGTTTACATACACAAAAGGTTAGTCTGGCAATTTTTCGATCCTATTAAATAAGGGCATAAATTTTTTACCTCCTTCTGTTCAATGTGCTCACGGTGCGCCCTGGCCTCCTCGGCCGTAACAGAGGCCGCCTCCTTCTCTTTCTTCAGGCGCTCTACCTCTCCACGCATTTTCGCCCCTCTTGCAGGCCTCCCTCCACAACTTGCGCTCCTCCGCAAGTGTGGCAGTGGAGCCTTCCGCTTTCTTCCTCAACCCTAGCACGGACCATTCTTCGGTCCGCTGAACTTCAGCAAATTTAGCTTTTTCCTCCTCTAGCTCTGATTTTTGCGCAGCCACTTGGGCTCGCTCTTGGAGCAGCTCTTTCTTTGAAGCTTTAAACTTCTCTTAGTCCCTATGCATGCTGCGCCACTCCCTTATGATCTTATGTGTGTTGGAAGCGGAGCTAGCAGCTGCTTGGAGGTACGAGCGATAAGTTTGCTCGTAGCTATGTCCTGCGCGCGCGCACCTCTGCTAGGGGGAAGGAACCCTTGAACCACTCACGGCACGCATGCCAGTGAGTGAACTTGTCACCCTGCCTCAACCTCCACACAGGGGTGTGGATCCTAGTAGCGCGGACTTCAGAATATGACCGGTAATAATAGTCACCCGGGGTTTCGTCCGGGCGGATTGGGGACCCTTCATCAAAAGGGCGCTCCCTTGATCCCCAGCTTCACCCTGGTGCCGGCTTTGCTGCATGAGCACCCCGAGGCATCTCCTCAACCGGTTCAACCACCACCTCCTCAACGGGTCCTTCAACCACAACCTCCTCCATCACCTCTTCCTCAGGCGCAACGGCCTCTACATTCACTTGCACCTCTGCCTCCGCCGCCCAAGTACTGATCTCCCCACCCTATACATTTGACGCTTGCGCCATCTCAAACACAGGTGGGGGCATAGGGATCTCAATGGGCACGGCCGGAGCAGCTGAGGCAACAAAACTGCCTCACCCCCCACTACAGGATGATAAAAAGTTAGAAAAGTGAAACAGGAAGAAAAGTGAAGTATAAAACACAAGTGTTTACCTGGGGAAAGTTTGCCGGCGAGCGCATATAGATTGCCCCGCTTCCCTATGATTTTCTGCGCTGCCTTTTTGGGAGGCTACGCGGAAAAATCTCTCTTTGAAGCCCTCTTCCTCTTTAGAGGCTCCGGGCTAGACTCTCTGTCTACCGGGTTGGCAGCCGGAATCTCCGCGGTCTCCTGTGGTTCTGGCTTCGGCTTCTTCAAACCTACAGGTGCGAGACCCTCCAATGAATCAAAGACTACTACATAGTCATTCCAAGTGTCTAGCACAGAACATGTACCTTTGGGCGGGTCCACCCTGGGTTGAGCCGCCTTCTTCTCAACCACCATGCTCGACCCCGCGCGCCTCTTTTTCTTGGAATCTTGGCCAATGCCTAAGTTCTTTAGCGCACCTGCACCATGGCGCAACACAGTAAGCAATCTGAAAATGATGTAAAAGCAATCAACCTATAAAGGCCTACCACTCTCAGGCGCGGGGCCGCCAGATCCTCACCCTTTGGTAGCTCAAAATTTTCAAGAATTTGCGCATACCAGGTGGGATCCTCGGGGCCAAGGGTAATATTCTCCATCCACCCATTCTCACGCTTGAAGGCCATCACATACAGCGCCACTCCTGCAAAAGTGCGCACATTGTTACTCTGCACACTACTAGATAATGAAATAATGAACTATGGGTAGTTATTCTTATCCCCCTCCATGTAGACCGGCTTCTCCCGAAGATTGGGCTTCCAGACGAGGATCATGCCTGCCGCCACCAGGGCTCTCTCTGGCAATTGAACTGCCTGGATATCTTTCATCTCTAGATACCAGGACTCCTCCGCCGGTATAGGAGTTGTCTCAACAGGAATTTCCTCCACCGCTCGGAAGTGCATCCGGAGGGGAATCACGACGGCCTTCACATAAATTTTTTTCCTTCCAATCATGGTAGGACTTCAGCGGAGCATGCGAAATCTTCTTCGCCTGGATCCTATGTTGAAAGGAGTAGAATCCCAGAGAACAATGCAACTGGTAAAACACCCTAAACCGGTTAACGGTCGGGTGAATACCCATGGATCTGCACAAAAACTCAAAATGTTTGATTCGCACCATCCCCAACGGATTGAGTTGGGAGATGTGGAATCAGTAGTGGTGAAGAACGTCCAAGAAGAACTTTGTCGCCGGCAACCGAAAGTTGGCATCGGTAAAGAAATCAGAAAATAGAGAAATATAGCCGGCCGGAGCATCGGCGGCAGTATTACACTCGGAAGGGTACCGGGCATCCCAATCCTTGGGGAACCGGAAGCCAGAAACCAGCCTTTGAAACTAGCCGGATACCATTTCAGTGTTGGCAACGATGTAGACGCCTCCATCGTAGAAGCACTTTCCAGACCTCTGGTAGACATATCGCCGGAGGAAGAAGATTGCAGAGAAAAAAGAGAGAACCCTATGCGCGCTTGAAACCCTATGCGCTTCCTCTATTTATACCCATTGCATTTAATGCGATGGGGAAACGTGACGCACGCGCAGACTCAACAGCCAATCCGCGCATGACACGTGGAGGGCAAGTGGCAACTGACGGTCACCACGCGCGCGTGGCTGGTAATTTCTCTGCCATTGATTAATAAAGAGAGGCTGCACTGTTGATAGCATGCTACAGCTGTCAAAAGTCACTTCCGCCTCACCTTTTTTCTCACCAACTCGCCTGCAACATTAGCATGACGAAGACTCAAATTTCAAAGACCTTGTCATGAGCAAAGGTCTCCCTTACACAAAGGTTTTCTTCATCCCTTATTGAATTCTTGGAGTTGAAATAAGCGCGCATACATGAATTCTTATAGTCCAGCACTCCACCTACTTGCCAACATGCGCATAGGAGCACTACTGGACTGGGGGGACTTGGAGGGTATGGTCCCAAAAATTTTGCGCCTGCGCAAGGAACCATACCCTCATAATGATAACATACCACAAGAATAACCTTGCGCGCAAGGCGCAATGGTACACCAGTCTTGAAACTAGCAGGTTGCCTAACAAATCTGGTGCGTAACGCGCAACGGTACTACAACCTTGATAGTAGCAGATCGCACAACAAACCTTGCGCAACGACAAGTTAGACCTGGAAGCGCAGGCCCCTTGACCCTTCGCAGATCAAACAACCTTCTAGCCACGAAGTCCTAATACCTTGCACAAGGCCAAGACCAACATGAGAGCAACTCAAAGTCTTGAGAACAAAAAGGACTTAATCCCTATAACTCCGCGCTGGCCAGAAAGCATTTATAAAGCCACGCGGAAGGGAGAAAAGCAAAGAGGCGTTGACCAAATACAAGGGTACAAAGTGGCAGAGCCGTGACCCAATAGCCACTCGGCAGGTTGTGCCAGACTGCGTCACATGATGAACAGTCCTGCAGCGAGCAGACTGTATGCAAGGACGTACACATGGCACCAACCAAACTCACGCCAACGACTTTCACACGATCTCCACTATCGGCTGATGTCAGGTCCGTCACCGGGAAAACTACCGTGACACGTGGCTCCACTCACCATGCGCCAAGCACACTTCCTGCCAAAGACCATTAATGGTCGATGCAGAGGAGACATAATGGATATTCCTAGTTGTCGGGCCCAGGCCCAAGGCCCATCAGCCCATCTCCTACACATCTCTCTTCGGCTAAGATATAAGGACCATACCACAAGGTAAATCAGCTACAATCACACTTACGATCACAATAATTGCATGCTACTTTGAGCTTACTTGCTTATCACTTGTAATACCCGGTACTTATTCTCATGCAGGAGTGTGGTCACAGAGAAAACCCTCCCTCGTTCTCTCATGACAAGACTAACGACATTTCTAGTTTTGTAGAAAGCTTGAAGTGAGATCACCGCAAGGAGCAAACGAGAGGTAACCTTTTATGCAGAGACGAGCTGTAACTAAGATATCCCCGAATACCCCTCGATTCAGCCAGTGCATAGATACCAATGACTGCTAAGCCTTATCTCGTCACTACTATAATATGATTGGCATAGTTCTACCAATTTTTTTGTACCATTTGCATCATCTCAAACTAATTACAATTTACAACCTTTAGTAACTATACATTACAATAAATCAAAACAATATATAACACTTGTCAGTCTCTTACAACTAATTATTATTGCCACGTGACTCTCATGGAACTCGGGTTTTCCTACCATCGTTAGTGAAAAAGTTTTATTTTTTTTTTCTAATCTATAAATAAACAATGGGCCATTCTTTTTTATAACAAATAAATTGATGAAGGCCCTGGGCCCACCTGTTGGTGACTATATCAGTTTGGAAACAAATTTTGAACTAATGCGACTAGTTCTGAAATTCCACAAATTACTAATCTAGGGTTTACGAGAATCCGCTACTGTGTAATGTACATTCGTTCGTCTTTAAGTAGACGTTTTCTTTTTATATTCCAAGTTGATTAGTTCTAAACTTTTGCTGATCAAGTTCTAGGGTTTTAATTTGTTCCATGTATTCACCTTTATTGCCATAATAACATGTTGTTGTATTTATGTTAAGAAAGTTAATATTTGCTTTGTAAATGTTGAAGTAATGTTGCCGCCAAAAGCAAAAAGTGACGTGAAGACAGCAACAAGGAACTGGTTGGAGCTTCCATTAGATTGACGCTGAATATACTCCAAAGAATTGGTGTAGTTGACATACTCGAGAATGCCCAGAAAGTATGCACTGCTTGGCATCAAATCTGCAAGGACCCTGCTATGTGGAGGGTCATTTATATTGAGGATGAAAGCAAAGGAGATCTTAAAGCATGCTGTCAATGGAAGCCAAGGCCAGTTGCTTGATTTAACAATCATCCGCTTTTGCGATGATGAGCTCCTTCAGTATGTCGCTGATAGGTATGAGTGGTTACTGCAAGTTGCCTATGTTTACTAATTCGTATTGTAGGCCTATGCTATGATGGTCGTTTGATTGTAATTGTGGTTTTAAAAAGAAAACGATTGAGACTTACATACTCCTCTAAGAGCCGTGGCAGTAACAAAACGTGCCCCTCATGGGTGTTTTTGATGTTTTAGAATTTCTGTGTCACTTGTTTTATATTTGATGTTTTAGACTTTTGGTGTCAATTATTTTATTTTTTATAAGATATATAATTTATATTTATTTTTATTTACGTCTTGTGAGTCGAAGGGAAAATGCCCCGAAGCTCGATTAAGTTCTTTTAAACTTTTATTGGGGTTGCTAAATTGTTGATGCATATTTGTGTGGATGCCACTCAGCTCGGTTCGGATCTACTCAGTTCGGTATTCACGCTGGAAGCTCATAGTCTAAAGCAGGCCATTAGAAATGAAGACCAAAGACCAAGTAACATCTAAGGGTGAGTTTGTTGATAAACTTTTGTGTCTATCGCTTGTTCTTAGTTACATAAGTAATTGTACGGTTTTTGTTTATTGTGTCTGTATAGTTTAGTTGTGTCGACCAAATTAAGATATCCTCCTATCTTGATTTAGTACGACGTTTAGTTTCTCTGTGTAGTAAAACAGTTGCATGTGTGCATACTGTTAAGTCTTGTGTTTCTGATCTTACTGTCTGTACGACATGTTTGTTAGCACGTTCTCCGAAGAACTCTTATTCGTGCGAGTGAAAGGTTCTTCGTACGAGCAAGTTGCTTGCTCGTGCGAGCCATTATCTGTTCGTACGAGTGATTCTCACGATCGTACGAGTGGCCCTTTCATCAAGCATTTTTCTTATTCGTACGAACCAGTTACTATTCGTACCAGTCATAGGTCGTTCGTACGAGCAACCATTGCTGAATGTTCTTCGTGATTTGTAGTGGTTCGTATGACCAACAACATTCTTCGTATTGTTGCTGGGCGTTGGTACTATATAAACAGACATGCACTTTACAGTTCAGAGTGACACGAGGTGAGCGCTAAGAGAGCACAAAGAGAGAACACTGAGGGTATATAGAGAGATAAGTATTTTTTTCAAGAGTGTATGTACCGGGTCTCTCTACAAATCAATATAGTGAACATTTGAAGATACATCTCTTGTTATATTGGTTGTGCTCTTGCTTTAGTTTGCATATACACTTGGATTCCGCACTCATGTGTGTGTTAAACAACAAGGAAGTAGGTTAACTTGATCCTCCAAGTGGACCTACATAAATAAAGCTAAACAGGCCTAAAGTAGCTACTTAATTACTGTTTTGGTATTTTAATCTAACTTGGCTAGAGATAGAGGGTAAACAAATGTGCGTGTCATTCTTGTTGTCGTTTATCAAAGTTTGTTAGTGTTAGTGTATCAGGCCGTGTTCTTCTTGTTTCGTGTCTTAAAAATTAAATATATGATATTTTATCTGATTCTACTTCTCTTTTTTTAACAGATCAAATTAGCATAAACGTCTAGAAATCGTATATTACTTTGGTGACGATTTAGTGAAGCATTGAAAAAATTATCATTATCGGAGGAACTCAGCCTTTTGGAATACACGTGTCAGAAGAAGATATTGAAGCTGCTGGCCGCTATTGCCCCTTGTGAAAAACACTCTAAATAAACCAAAACTCATATATATCATGGAAGGATTGTGTTTTTTATGGTAATGAGGATGATCATGACGGTTATGATGATGATTTAGCCATAGCAATTGGGAAAAACCTACCCGAGTTAACTCACATTGAACTCATAGGGAACGGCATGAGAAACACTAGGTTGCAGGTATCCTGGACGGTTGTGGTCACCTTGAAACACTCGACTTGTGTCAGTGCTATTATGTTAATCTAAAGGGGGGCTTAGGGAAAAGATGTTATTGACAGATTAAATGCCTAAAACTTCCTCATGATCATCACGATGGGTATCTACGTGCTTATGATATAGTAGATGACTCTAACGATGAATGTAAAGGATACTCTAAGTATGATTACACGTTCTATGATGATAATGATGATGGTGGTGGTGGTGGTGATGATGAGATGAAGGTGATCGTATAGCTTATATGTACATGTTGAGGGAGATGACGGCTTTCATTGATATGTATAAGAAGTAACTTGCCATGCATATTGGTAAGTTATTCTATGGTAAGTTTTTATAAGTTTATCATTTATGATTATATGTATAATCACTGGATACAAACTCTTTCTTTTGAAGGTGTAGCCGTTGCTAGCAAGAACAATCTTCTCTTTGGCCTTTCTCAGAAGAGGTAATTTGTAGTAATCAGTATTCTGCTGAAGCTTTCTTTAATATTATGAAACTTTGTTGAACTTTATAGTTGTAGGACTTTGTTTGTTTGGATTTATTCGTGGAATTGAAGTGAATTCTTTGATGTTTGTAGAACTTTTCTAAATCAGTCTTACAATGTATGCGAGCGTTTTAGCTAAATTTGGTTACGAAGACTTTATTGCATTTCTTATCCCTACCATTAGTGGTAAATGTAGGTTTAGCAACTCTATCTTATCAGTATATTTTTGGCTGTCTACATAAATGGTCTTAATCGTTGTCTTAATGATTTCTTTGTTCCTAGAATAGGCTTGTCCTGTTAGCGTCTCATGGTCGAAATAACCTGTCAATATTGTCTATTGATAGTCACTTAAAATGACCCTCGCGTATAATATGATTGTGTTCTAAGGTGGCATTTTTGTTTGTAAATAGGAACCACTATGTTTATAGGTGTGGTGGCAGACTAAAAGAAAATGCGTAACAATACTTTGAAAACCCAAAACTACTAGATGAACTCAAATCAACCAACCATCAAGTGGTAACCCTTTTTCCAACGTTCTTCTTCAAGTTCACAATGACGATTTTCTTACCTGATTCCATGACTCAAGGATTTATCTTCTGTTCACGCTAACAATTTTCCTACTCAAATCACCTGATGGAGGTTCTCGATTACGTACCCCTCACCCTCTTTAATATCTAGGTATGATAATTAATGCGCCATAAAGTATAAGTTCTAATATATTGAATACGGTATCAAAAAATACGATTAATAAACATTAGTAAACTTAGAACATGCAATTGGCCATTCAAGAACCGGAAATCCAACCGGTAGAATATCAAGCATAATAGCTTGGCAAACCTCAAACAATGAACTAAGCCCGAATGCACAAAATCGTCAATTACAAATTCAACAACCAGAGCCAGATCAAATGAAAGACTTTTTGTATGGAATCAACAAACACGTGTAACAAATATGAGTTTATAAATACATTCAAGAGTCGTTAAACTTCAACATTGCTGAGGGATGAATATGTATTTGTATTGATGTTAAAGGTTGACTTTAATTATTTGTATTGTTTTAATCTTGAAGTTCTTGATGATACATGACCCTTTCTAGCTCCATGGGTGACACGACACGATCTTAGTATTTTGTTTTTCCATTGAAACTTGGCATTTGTTTGCACCATGGCCGACAATACAACCGAATGATACTTATTCGGTATTCTTTGGTTTTGAGACTTGGATTCATGGCATCATGATGAGCCTATAGTTTGAGTTATGTGAGCAAAATTGTTTTGAACACTTTTGTTGATTTGAGTTTCTAAATATTGAAAATAAACATATAGATATATTTTTTGTTCCACTAAACTAGTGGATAACAAACAAACCTCAAGGTTGACAGGCATTATTGAACCATTTGGGACATGTAATTCAGGTATGAGAATAGTTTTAAAATAGCTACATGTATGGACAGTTATTGTTTTAGATGATACACGACCTAATTACTTGAAACACAAGTAGATGTTTACCAGAACAACCATACCTACAAATAATTTTATACTTCTAAATCCTTGGTTAATAAAAACATGTACATGAAAAAATCCAAAATGTAAGTTTTAACAAGCTGTCACGCGTACTTGGTTTGCATACTTATATGGATTCCGCACTCGTATGTGTGTTAGATAAACAAGGAAGTAGGTTATCTTGATCCTCCAAGTAGACCTACAAGTGGTATCAGAGCTTTGGCTCTCTTCCTTGTTTAAAAACCAAGCTTAGTGTTGTGTTTGAGCAAGTTGTGAGGGTTCCTGGAAGTGTTCTTGAACTTCTAACAAGAAACTTAAGTTTTTAAAAGATAACTAGCTTGAAACTTAGGTAAAATTTGTTGTATCTAGAATTTTTTTTTTATAAAAACCTTATTAGAATACATGGAGACATGTTAGGATACAATTTTTCTTAAAATTTTCTATCAAAGTTCAATTGGACATAGTTTCCGATGAAGCACTTGCCAGAAAACTCACCAGAATATTCCTTTAAGGTTGACCATATCTTAAGACTTGACTGTTTTGACTTAAAAGCTGATATTGGAATGTTTGTCTTTTTAACCGAATCTGTGTAGACAACTGACATCTTTCAAGCAAACTCAGAAACAACTTTCTGGTTAAAAAGGAAACTTCTCACCAACCAACCCTGCAAAAGGATTCTTTCCTTCGAAAAACCTCTGTGCGAGTAACTCATCCGTACGAAGAACAAGATTGTTCGTGCGAAAGTCCAACTGATTCGCTCGAAGAACTATCTGTTCGCATGAACAACAACCTGTTCACATGAAGAACTTGAGGCTCAGACAGAGAACCATTGACTCGTACGAAGAACCTGTGGTTCGTACGAATCAGTGGTTCGTACCAAGAAGTAAGTTTTTCATGATTTGTTATTTGTGACCAGTTTTTCAATACTTCGTGTTTTTAAAAGGAAAACGTGTAATTTTTTAATAAAAAGACTTTTATTTCAAGTTAATCCTTGGAATTGTAATTTTTTAAACTGATTTTCACAAACAAACAAGCAAAATGAGTACAAATCCTTAGGATTGGGGTTGTAGTTCAAATACAAACCAGGATTCACCACAATCTAGCTTCGCATCCTCATGGGTTAAATCTTTAATACCTCCACCATCGATTACCGCTAGTCAATGGGTGTGTGTTACAAATCAAAATCAAAGCGTTCAAACTCCTCTCCTTAGCGAGAGTGAAACTGGAAGTAACAACTGTCCACCAAAGTTGAATCATATGAATGATTATCCTTCATGGAAAAGTCGTTTTCATACGTACGTTCTTGGTCAGAATACCGAATTATGGACATGTTTTACTACTCTATACAAAGAATCTCTCGAAGAAGTTGTATCAAATTCAACCTCTTTAGTCGAATGAGACGAGAATGATAAAAGGGCCTATGATCTAGAAAAGAAGGCCTTTGCCATACTTACACAAGCATTTCACATGGATATTTATCGTCAATTTATGTATTGTACCACTACGAAGAGCTTGTGGGACTCTTTGAAATCAAGAGGAGAAGGAAATGCAGCAACGGTAATGATTCGACATGATCTTTTAAATAAAGAGTTTGAAGGGTTTTCGTTTATGGAAAATGAAACACTAAGTGATATGACAACTCATTTCTATCATTTTCTTAGTGAGATATACTCATACAAGGTTAACGCATCACAACAGGAGAATGTTATGCGTTTTGTTGATGCCTTACCACCTAAGTGGAGTCAATTTATTGAATTGCTAAAACATACCGGTTTTTTGGATGTAATCAACATTTACGAATTTGGTCAGAAACTTGAAAACAAAAATGAAGAAGAAACTCACAAAGCAAAACGATTTCCAGTTCCACAAAACCCAGAGATGTATTTTGGAGGCATTAACACAGGTATAAGTACAAATCAACAACTGAAGCTTCAAACAGCATTTGTGTCAAATACAAATCGTTTTCTGCCGCAAGTTCAACCAAATCAGTCTGTTGGTTCAAGTGCTCAAGTTTATGAACAAGCTTTTGATCCAAAAGATTTTCTTCCTCAACCACAAGATGTTATACCACAAGTTCCAGAACAAGCTTTCTATGGTAAAAACTTCCAACCCTCAAACCCTAACACTGTCAGACTCGATACATCAAATCTGTCTAAGGTGAGTGTCGAAGTTGCCCGGGAACACATGGAGCTTCTAAACACTTTGGTGAGTTCTTACTGCGGATTAGTAGCTTGACAAATTGGTAACACCAATCTAACTAATGAAAACTATGCACAAATCGATAAGGAGGAGATGGAGTTGATTGATATCAAATGGGCGTTTGCAAGTGCAGTGAGAAGGGCAAAAGATTTTATGGAGAAAACAGGAAGAACTAATCTGGAGAGCAACAAGGATACTCCATACGGTTTTGACAAAAGGAAAGTTACTTGTTTCAACTATAGAGAAAATGGCATTTTAAAAGAGCATGCACGAAGCCTCCACAGCAAGGTAATCAATATCCTTTCAACAGAAATCAAGTTACCAACAACGAATGAGCAATTGCTCCTGCAAACAATTCAAACCGAGCATTAGTAGTTCAAGCAGATGAGCTGTGATTGGTCTTTTCAATTGGGAAACAGTTGTGGAGGAGGAACTGCATACTATGTCGAACAATGATAACGATGGAGAATCGTCCAGAAATGATGACAGTTCATGGGAAAACAGGAGTTCAGATGAAGCAGAATCAACTTCTAGTGAAGAACGATCTGAAGATGTTAATGCTGAAGAAGATGATGTGATTACTGAAACTGATACAATGGATAGCGGCGAAGCAGATTTAGAACATGAAACTGAAGGGTCATCTGATGAGTTTTCCAAATATCTCTCATCAATCGAATCCTCCACTCTCCATGCAGCATTCATGGCCCTTTTAGATTGCCGATCCAGTCAGGTAAATTTCGATAAACCTGTTGTGTCTAAGTGTTTTGAATGTATAGTTTTAAAAGGCAAATACTTAGAACTTGAAGGTAAATTTGATCACATGAAGAAGCATCATCAAAGTTTGATTGTAGATCTGACAAAGTGCACTGAGGCAAACACAGTTCTTAAGAAAAACGAAAAGGAATTTAAAACAACAACTGAAACCTTAAAGAAAGATGTTTCTGAATTAACAAAGAATGTTTTGAGAAAACAAACAACCATTTACAATTATATTAACATGCTTGAAGAAACAAAAAAGGAGTTAGCCTATGCAAAGTGTGAACATGATGCAATCAAACTCAAGTTAGACAGTTACTCCAACTCAAGATATATTTTGGATCACATCATCAATGTTCAAAAGAAAAAGGTGATGTGAAATGCATTGCTTATCAGGCTTGTCCCCCTTCGGTTAGGCACAATTACACCAAAATGCCAGATGATGAAGATATCCCACAGTTTGAACCCACCGTTCCATTAGATCTAGCTGTATTTACAGCTGGTCTAGGATTCACTAAGGGCACATCTTCAAGTAAAGGTCAATCGGATGACATCAATGACTCAAAGTCTATGAATGATCAAAATCCTCCCATTATTGAGGATTATGATAGTTCGAATGACGAGTCGAATGAGGACGAATCTAAGCAGTCATATACGGTAACAAAAGAGGAAAATACACCTCTCAAAAATCACATTCTCTGTGATCGTCTAGCGAAACTGTGTGTGACTGCCAAGTCAAGATTGCTGAAGCTCATGTTGAAACCTGTGAAAGCGTGAACTTGCTTTATGAGTTGATTGGTTCCGATAAAGTTTACTCAAACAAAGATGTTCCCATCAAAAATGTCACTCAATCTTTGATTGATAAAGTTTTCGAGGATTCTACTAGTAAGTTTTTGGGTAATTCGAGCCCAAGAGTTGTAGTAATTCAGTGTGCTCCTTTCCTAAAATCCAAAGCTAGAAAGAAATACGAAAATAAAAAATTGAAACCTCAAAACAATCAGCGAAAGAAAAATCACGCTAACAAAGGAAATGGAAAAAGCAAACAGAGCCAAAACAAGAAGAAAATTCAAAATGGGAACTTCGTGAAATCCCGAGGGACTGATAAAATTGAATATTTTGAAAACAAATCCAACACGGATTTTGTTAAACAAAATAAAATTTTGAAAAGAAACAGTCAGAACAACTACACACAACACACAAATTGTTATGATGTGGGACCAAGTACCTCAAGATCACGAAGTTCATCATCAAGCTATCACATTTATAATACTCCAAGGTTTGTTGATCGGAGATCATGCTTTGAGTGTGGTAAGTATGGGCATATTTCAAAAACTGTCCATATGTCACAAAAGGAAAAGCAAAATTTGATGCACCCCGTGGTAAACATTACCATGCTAAATCTGTTTCGCCAAAACAGGATCCTCATCTTGTTAAACAGCGAGGAATGAAACAGAGAAAGAAACAGCAAAAAGCTATTGAAAAGGCTTTAAAATTGGAGGTTGTCCAAACACATTCGGTAAACCAACTGTTAAAATTGAGAAACAAAACAGATTTGGAAACCAAAACCGGTAATTGTTTCAGGGGAGCACAATCCATTCCGAATCGGGAAAACAAAGTTCCAATTCTCGAGGATGTCAGATGACCCAAGTCAATGAAGGCTTGGGTCACCATATCCAACTAGTCTTTAATGAGTGTGTAGGATGTTCCAGGAGGAACGATTGATAATTATAGAATTATTGATAGTGGAGCATCCAGGCACAAGA